>JANRMT010062813.1:93932543-93948129 GCA_026402145.1 Polypterus bichir lapradei
CATTTTAAAAATAACGTAACATGATTGTCAATATACAGTAATTGCTTTGTGAGTGTTGCTGTGATCAAGGATTCGATTATCATTATTTGTTTCAATCAGGGTCGTATTTGTACGATGTGTTGTGTTCAAGTTACATTCTGTGTTTGTCAGTCGTTGTAAAGATTAAATTCTGTAATTACACCCACATTAGCTCCACAAATGAGACACACGGGTTTACCGGCAATGTCAGTAAACATATACTCAGCCTCCCATCGGTTTTTAAAGGCTCTATTTTCAGAATCAACTTTTCTCTTTGGCATCGTGTGGGCTAGCTTCACAATAACTTGCAGCAACGCGGTAAGTGTTCGGCAAGGAAGCTGATGCGCTGCATTATGGGATCTGTAGTTTATTGTGTTACCAGCGCTTCATATACCCGGGCCATTAATAACAATAATACAGTATATAAAATGATCTCGCGGGCCGGATATAATTACACGCCGGGGCGGATGTGGCCCGTGGGCCTTGAGTTTGACTCATATGGACTAAATAGAACTTGAAAAGAAATATTTTTTGAAATTTGATCGTGCAAGTCAGTACATTGAGCCCGCGTGCTATTGTGGTTTTGCTTGTGTGCTTCAGTAAGTTACCGTCCCCTCGCTCTTACTTTTTTACCATTCATCTAATGAATACACTGAGTATGGCTTTACCAAAACAATCATTGATTGCGAATAAAGCATCCATTATTCATGAAGCTTCAATAGGTGAATAGGTGATCTGTCTTTCTGCGTTAACCGCATGCGTTTTCATACGTCTCAAACTAAGGTGATGCGAGGTTAAAATAAATCGAGAAGCGCGCGTACATACTTAGTGCATCCCCTCTCGGGAATCGAACCTCGGACGTGGGCGCTACAGGCGAATGCTTTACCATCGCGCCACTGCGTGTGGTTTATCTATTCGAGCGTAGCAGTGTAATTAGGTTTTTGTTCAGCACTCTTTGGAACTGTTACTTTTTGTCTGCGCACTGCGTCAGTTCACGTGAGCCGCTGAATATGGTTTTATATGTCAGTCGCTCGCTTCCAATTGTTTCGCTGCCTTCTTAATTATATAATGCATGTTTTCTAAAGCGCATTTTGTAGCTCTTCCTGGCTTTCTACGTAATGCGTGATTACGTGAGAGGCGTGATGATGTCATACGAAACTCCGCCCCTCCAGCTCAACCCAATTACAGTAAATGGAGAAAAACAACTTCCAGTTATGACCATTACGCGTAGAATTTCGAAATGAAACCTGCCCAACTTTTGTAAGGAATGAGCCTGCCAAATTTCAGCCTTCTACCTACACGGGAAGTTGGAGAATTAGTGATGAGTCAGTCAGTCAGTCAGTCAGTGAGTGAGTCAGTGAGGGCTTTGCCGTTTATTAGTATAGATAAAGAAATAATCAATACTTGAGTAGCAGTGATGTACTGGTGAGTAGAAAGAATATGTTCTTGAGTTTGGGTTTAAAAACCTCCAGGGGTCTGATAAGTTGTGATTCGTTATAAACTTTGTAATTATCTTTGCAGTGTTAGATGTCGTTCCCCCTGTGGTAGAAGTGCTATCTAAGAGGGGATTTAAAACACAATTAAAGTCCCCAGCCATTATAATTTTATGAGTGTTCAGATTGGGAATGGATGCAAAAAAATTTTGTATAAATTCCTTATCATCAACATTATTTGCATAAGCATTTATCAAAATCATTTTACAGTTTGATAAGTCTCCCATGACCATCACATATCTCCCTTCAGGATCCAATACTACATCTGATGCTACAAATGAGACTGTTCTATGTATGAGAATTCCCACACCTCTAATTTTCTTTGTAAAGCTAGAATGGAACATTTGGCCAGTCCAGTCCTTATATAGCCAGAACTGATCCTTTCTTAGTAAGTGGGTCTCCTGTAAAAATACTATTTTAGTGTTTAAACCTGTTAGATGAGAGGGTACTTTCTTTCTTTTTAATTCGTGATTCAGGCCTTTAACATTCCAGCTCACGAAGTTAACTGTCCCATTATGGAGACATTGATTCTGAATTTTTGATGTCATTTTATATTCTTAACTGGAAGTGAGACAGCTTCAGCCTTATTTTCCTATTTCCCATAAAGTTATTGCCATGCAGCCTATTATTACGTTGGCAGTTATAATTATAAAAATTAAAAGGATAGATTAGGTATAGATATAGCCTGCTCTCTTTCTCTCCCCCCTTTAACCCCCCACCCTTCTGTTTTGCCTGCCCACGTGAGGCAAGACTCCACTTCACACAGTCCCGGTCCTCTGACATACCCAGAGACAGAGCGCGTCCAAAGCAAAACAAGCCCCCACGCAGCGGTGTTTTAGGATTAAAAAATAGAGATATCTATTACCAATATAGTCTAAATATTATATGCCTAAAATTTAATAATTAATAAACTATGAACTTAAAATATATATAATCTTCAGCAATCCTAATGTATTAAGATAATACACTCGGATAATAAACCTGGGGAATGGTGTTCGAAAGTGGTCCAGAATGAGCATAATAAGTCTTAATGCAATAATAGCAATAACAATAAACCAAGGGTATGATGTTGAACAGTCTCGTTTAGGGTAGAGAAAAAAATAAATAAGAGGAATAAAAAAAGGAATTAAGCACAAACGTCTAGAACTGTAATTAAAACATAAACAGATAGCGTCCGAGTAATAATGAGGATATATAATGATAAAAACCCGTATCTTAACAAATAGATCAGACAGTAGGTTATTTATCCTTGCCATATCAAGAACTGCTATGACTCACTATTATGTTTCAGAATAGTGCCGGGATCAGCTTTCTTAATTCCTTTCCTGTTTCTTCCTTGCTAGCAAAGACATAGAATTGACCATGCAATTCCACTTTCAGTTTGGCAGGATATAAGAGGCTGTATTGATATTGGCTTGCCGTAACCGCTGTTTAATGTTGTCGAAGGCTACGCGTTTAGTAGCTGATGCTGGAGAGAAATCGGGGAAGATACAAATGTGGTTATTTTCATATATAATCTCTTGCTTGTGTCTGAGGAGTGCCATCACCTCTAGCTTAAATAATAATCTCTCAAAGCGAATAATAAAAGATCTAGGTCTAACGGTATTTGATCCGCGTACGCGATAAGCCGCTGCTATCTCAGAATCTGCTTTAACGTCCTATCCAGTTATTTTAGAAAATAGTTTGGCTGCGAATTAATCTGTGAATTAAACTGGGTTCTTGATTCTCAGGCAGACCTTCAATTCTGATATTATTCCTTCTGCTTCCATCTTCCAAAGCAGCAAGTCTGTCTACGAGTTTTTTGCATTCGGAGCTGACAGTTGTTGCTTTTTCTTCAGCACTGGCAGCTAGATTTTTGGCTGTTTCAATCCGAGTCGTGAATGTCTCCTTGACATTCTCCAGTTGATCAGCAAGCATGCTCAGTTTAAACGAGGTTTCCTGAATGTGCTCTTCAATTTTACCCAGCATATCTTTAAAGACTGCCTCAAAGCGAACACACATGCGTTTCTCCAAGTCTTTATTATCCTGCTGCTGCTCCTGTCGCAGCTCTTGTCTTAGCTTCTCATTTGCCTTTTCCCTTGCCTTCTCATTTGCCTTCTCGCTTTTCTTTATATCTTTCTTTATCTCTTGCATGAGCTAAGCGATCATCACTTTCAGTTCAGACAGATCAATTCTGCTTTCGTGCACCGTAGGTGAGGCGGCAGGCTCTATTGTAGCCGGTATTCCCGATGTTCCCGGCTCGCGTGGAGTAGTTGAAACCACGGATTGCAAGGCCTTTTCCAGTTTCAGTTGATCTTCTCCAATTGGCGGGCTATCGAGACCTGCTTCACTCACGCTCGTACATTCGCTCCCCATTTCGTTCTCAGCCGATGACGATGTGGCGGACCGTGGTCCCAAGGAGTCTGGGCTTTCGCCCATCTGATCCAGGTCAGTCTCTGAAAGGCCGTACCTTGAACTTGGGCTTGCCAATCTTAGCTTGGATATAGCTTTAGTTTTCGTTTCTTTCAGACCCCCTTTCTTGTTGGCCATGTTTATATATGCTTGCATATACTGTAGTAGTGCCCCTCAGGTTGGATATATACAGGATATCTCAGGATAATAAGCAATAATATGAAAAATGACACCGCTGCTAGCGGAGCTCCGCTTCAGACGTCCCTCTCTCGCAACAGACAAGACCAACTCATCATTTAAACCAAGTCCATGGACATCTAACCTAGCAGTTGTTGGATTGCTTTTGGCACACACGCATCATGTGCTCACAGTTCTTAAAACAACAACATGCGACAAACAGAACATGCAGCTCACCAGCTGCAAAAAGACAGCAGATGATCATGATGGCATATCCTTAGCATATGTTCAACTGCCCCCCTCTTCACAACGCAAGCAGCGTTATACGTCCTGCGAGAAACAGACGTAACCACGCCTGGGGCTGGAAATAAAGGACAAGTATTGTTTTTATAAAAGTTTTAAAGTAAAAGTGAAAATAATGCATATGTAACAATTCCCATGAAAATAACAATCTCTTTAAATTGTATATCCAGTAAACCAAACACGGGGGTGGGCAAGCGAAGCGAGCAGGAGGCGGAGCCCCCTAGTTAATTATAAAAACAGAAAATCATTTTTAAATTTAGATGTTTATTTGAAACGTCATTTTGCAATTATCTGGATTGATTTTTTTTTTTTACTCTTGTTTAGGTTATTTTTAAGGATGTCCCCAGCAAAAAAAAGGAAAACTGCCTCTCCAGAGCTAATTCAGCCAAAAGTAAGCAGGAAGGATGACAGTTTTGTCACTCATCATTCACCAGTTACAACAGATGTCAAGGCATCTTCACCACAGCAGTCTGCCTCCACTCTGATGCAGACTGGTCAGATGGACTCCGCTGAGGGACCCACATGTTACGAAAGAGAGGAGACCCCTGATACACAAACAGGAATTTTATTACCCAGGGTTAAAACTGAAGTTAAACCAACTCTTCAGGATTCAGACCATGAAAGTAAGTATGGCATGATAATTTGATAAGACATTAAATAATAGATAGTTTGTGTTCAAATAAAAAGATTTGATATAAACTTACTGGACCCTTGCTGATGACAGATAAAGTTCAAAGATGTCATTTTTTAATTTATGTTGTTGGCATTTGACACATATTACCAAAGTAGCTTGTGTAAGTGAATGTGTGTGTGCATATATATATACATATATATATATATATATATATATATATATATATATATATATATATACTTACGAAAGTGGGAATATCCAGAGCTGATGTAGCCGGTGGCATTGTTCTCAAGAAGCTGCGAATTTCTGCCCATTGTGAATTGCACGTCATTGTAAAAAATAACTCTGGCCGACCGATAGTTTTGGCCATTGCATCATGATATAACTGTTGCAATGCTCTTGGACTACCTTGATATGATGGTGGTAATATTACTGCTTTACCTATTTTGAATTTGTCTGAACTATTGATATTTGAATTTTGAATGTGATCAATGAGACCTTGCATATGTTCCGTTCTAAGTTTAGCTTGATTTGATTTAATAAAGAAGAGACAATTAGCTGCAACTTTTACATACGCATTAATAATGTAATGTTGCGATAGATGAGATGATAGAAGTGGGTTAAATGCATGAGAATGTATCACTAATTTTGTACCGAAATATTGTGTGGGTGTTATTTGTTTTTCTGGATGCGTTTGTTTCATATTGTACAACCATCTTGTTTTGCCATCAAGGAAAAGCAAAGGAAAGAGTAAAGGGTCGGCATGTGGTGATGTATTTGACATAAATGACGAATCATGCTTTGCCTTTGGATATACAGTGGAACCTCGGTTTGCGAGTAACTTGGTTTACGAGTGTTTTGCAAGATGAGCTAAATTTTTAAATAAATTTTAACTTGATAAACGAGCGAGGTCTTGCAATACGAGTAGTATGGATACACTTTGTCTGCTGAGCGTCATGTGATCACAACTGAGCTGATGGTTCTTCTCTCTCGCGCACGTGTCTCTCTCTCTCTCTCCTTATCTCTCTCGCTCACACGCGTCTCTCTCCTTATCTCTCTCGCTCACGCGTGTCTCTCTCCTTATCTCACTCGCGCACGTCTCTCTCTCTCTCTCTCCTTATCTCTCTCGCAAGCCCGTGTCTCTCTCTCCTTATCTCCCTCGCTTGTGCGGGCGTCTCTCTCTCTCCTTATCTCGCTTGCTCACGCACGCGTCTCTCTCTCTCTTCTCTTGAGGGCAATCGTCTCCTATTCTCCGTCTGAGTCTGCGTGCCTCACTCATATAGTCAACATCCGTACGAGTGTATACTGAATACTACAGCATTGTGACTGTGTGTGTGTGTGCTGTGAAGTGCGAGTCTCCGTCTTGCGCCCCATAACATATTCAGCTTGAAACAGCAACAGCGCGGTTATTTATTGTAGCGGGATCTTTATAATGTTTCTTGTATCACCCATCGACGGCAGGCGCTTATAGCATGTCCGCGATCTTTTTGGATTCGCTTTTACGGCGAACTGCTACAGCGCTGGGAGACTGCGATTGCTTTGGGACGCTCTTCCGCGTGTCGTCCCGTTGGGTGGAATCCCACAAGAGTTTAGAAACTCACTCACACCAGCCATGATTCTTTTTAAAGGTAAAGTGCAGGTTAATTTGTTTTATGTATTTTTACTTTATATTTTGTATTAATTTATTTTTATGTGAATAGTTTTGGGTTGTGGAACGAATCATCTGAGTTTCCATTATTTCTTATGGGGAAATTCACTTTGATATACGAGTGCTTTGGACTGCGAGCACGTTTCCGGAACGAATTATGCTCGCAAACCGAGGTTCCGCTGTACATGAATATCTACTCTGTCTTTGATATCTCTGTCTTTCGAAATTATTATTGCTGACAATTCATCACATGTGGGTTTATTATAAATGCGACTGTGATCATTCGGATTCATATAGAAGTCCAAGAAAATTTCTTTGTCTTTGTTTTGCTAATAAATTTTATGTAAAGTGTGATACTTTTGGATGTATGGATTTGTATCCATTATTGACTGTATAATTTCTATTACAGTCATGGCCGAAATTATCGGCACACCTGGAATTTTCCCAGAAAATGCACCATTTCTCCCAGAAAATTGTTGCAATTACAAATGTTTTGGTATACACATATTTATTTCCTTTATGTGCATTGGAACAACACAAAAAAACAGAGAAAAAATGCCAAATCTGACATCGTTTCACACAAAACTCAAAAACCGGGCTGGACAAAATTATTGGCACCCTCAACTTAATATTTGGTTGTACGCCCATTTGGAAAAAATAACTGAAATCAAGCGCTTCCTATAACCATCAGCAAGCTTGTTACACCTCTTAACTGGAATTTCCGACCGCTCTTCTTTTACAAACTGCTCAAGGTCTCTCAGATTTGAAGGGTGCCTTCTCCCAACAACAATTTTGAGATCTCTCTATAAGTCTTCAATCGGATTTAGATCCAGACTCATTGCTGGCCACTTTAGAACAGAACTCTCCAGCGCTTTGTCTTCAACCATTTCTGGGTGCTTTTAGAGGTATGTTTGGGGTCATTGTCCTGCTGGAACACCCATGACCTCTGACGCAGACCCAGCTTTCTGACACTGGGCCCTACATTGCACCCCAATATCTTTTGGTAGTCTTCAGATTTCATGATGTCTTGCACACAGTCAAGGCATCCAGTGCCAGAGGCAGCAAAACATCTTAGAACCTCCACCATGTTTGACTGTAGGTGCTGTGTTCTTTTCTTCATAGGCCTCATTCCTTTTTCTGTAAACAGTAGAATGATGAACTTTACCAAAAAGCTCTACCTTGGTCTCATCTGTCCACAAGTCGTTCGCCCAGAAGGATTTTGGCTTCCTTAAGTACATTTTGGCAAACTCCAGTCTGGCTTTGTTACGTTTCTGTGTCAGCAGTGGTGTCCTCCTGGCTCTCCTGCCATAGCGTTTCATTTCGTTCAGATGTCGACGGATAGTTCGAGCTGACACTGTTGCACCCTGAGATTGCAGAACAGCTTGAATATGTTTTGAAGTTGATTGGGGCTGTTTATCCACCATTTGGACTATCCTTCGTTGCAGTCTTTAATCAATTTTTCTCTTCTGTCCAAGTCCAGGGAGATTAGCTACAGTGCCATGTGAACTTCTTGATTATGTTGCGCACAGTGGACAAAGGAACATGAAGATCTCTGGAGATGGACTTGTGGCCTTGAGATTGTTGATATTTTTCCACAATTTTTGTTCTCAGACAATTCTCTGTTGTTCTTTCTGCTCTCCATGCTTAGTGTGTCACACTCAGACACACAACAGAAAGGTTGAGTCAAATTTTCTCCATTTTAACTAGATTCAGGTGTGATTGCTATATTGCCAGCACCTGTTTCTTGCCACAGGTGAGTTCAAACGAGCATCATATGCTTGAAATAAAACGATTTACCCACAATTTTGAAAAGGTGCCAATAATTTTGTCCGGCCCATTTTTGGAGTTGTGTGTGACATGATGTCAGATTTGGCTTTTTTCTGTTTTTTGTGTTGTTCCAATGCACATAAAGGAAATAAACATCTGTATACCAAAACATTTGTAATTGCAACAATTTTCTGGGAGAAATGGTGCATTTTCTGTTAAAATTCCAGGGGTGCCGATAATTTCGGCCATGATTGTATGTCGGATCGTTTAACTCTTTCGATTCTATTTTGCATCGCTTCTCTGTGATCATGAAGATACACCTGACCAAATTGTGTTTTTTTTCTATATTAAAGTTGTCGTAGCTGTAATTGTTGTGGGAACACAGATTCTCATGGCATATGGTCCATTATTGTGTAAATCAACATTTTGTGCATTGAATGATGCCAACGCGAAAAGATTATTGTAGCCGCGTATATTTTGCCTGTAGTCTTTGTGGATTTCACTTTCACCAAACAAATATTTGAATTCTTGCGGAAACGCCTCTTCATTGGGAAGCAGCAGTACTATTCCCTGATGGCAACATGAATCAGACGATCTACAAGTCTCCGACTTAAACTTTTAAAGCCTTACAATATCTACATACTTCCGACATATCACCTAAGTCCAGATATTCGCTCTCTTTTTGCTGTTCCGTTATTTCACCTAATAATAATTTCTGTTTTTTTGTGCGAATGCGATCTGTAGTCTCTATTGCTTGACACTTTCGAATTTTAGTACTGTCATGTTTTTGAACTTGCTCTGCATGTGTATTGCGTCAAGGTTTTTTTTGAGCCTTTCAAATTCCACTGCTTTTATAATCTGTAACCTGCTCTGCATGTGTATGGCGCCAACGTTTGTGAACGTCTGTATGAAGTTGTACTGTGTCTTTTACTCTTTGTCTTTTATTTCTGAACCCGTTTGGACCTGCAAAGTTTTCAATTCCACTTGTTCCGGTGCTGATTATTACTTTCCTTGCCTAGGTCACCGTCTCATGGGAACATGCTTCCAATGGATGTCAGTATGACATGACTTGACTGTGTTGCAGGAAAAGAAAGTGTTTCTGCTTCTCTGAAGTGTCTCTCTGTCTCTCTTCAGAAGATCATGACTCGTCACAAAATTTTTTTTATAATAGATATATGACCTTCCTAATGAAACTATTAATTATTTTTGTTATGATACCAAAATTTCAATCTTCGATACAATACTAAAAAATGTATTGAAATTCAATAACATTTTGATACTTAACAAAGTGTAATGTAATTCAAAAATATTTTTATTGCAAAATAAAACCCTTTGAACCTTTTGTAACTCTTGCTTAGTAGAAAGTATACACAATAAATACATAAACCCACACTAAATAGACATTTAAATAAAATGAAAAGTAATGTACAACAGCCTATTGAACAGTAAATAAATTTAACAATAAATAACTAAATTAACAGTTGTTCAATTTTTATGAAATACAACAACTAAAAAACAGCAAATTAATAGCAAAGTTTAATGGTATGCATTACAAAAGCAAACAGTGCAAATTACAATCTCTTTGATGCTTACAAATTTTTTGCCAGGAAGACTACCATGTCATTGTGCTCATCTGTGAGGTGTCCCCTTTTTGGGCTGCAGATGAGCCTAGACTTTTTAAAAATGCACTCCAAAGCACAGCTAGAAGCAGCAATGAACAAATATTTTCTTGCAAGAAAATCGTTTGTTTTTCACCATGCCAGTGGATCTTCCTCTGCCCTAAATTTAGGGATCTACTCTTAAACTGTGAGTTCATTTGTGAGATGCACAGTTAAATATGATGCAGTTTGTGGAGACTGCTGATTTTGGCTCCCAACCCCTCACTTTTGCTTTTCTTTGATGGTTATTTGGTGCTTGAAAAGGGTGTTTGCTGAATTTGGGTTTCCACTTCAAGCAAATGAACACTGCTATTTAGCATTTGTTTGACTTCCTCGTTTAAGACAACAAACTGTCTTTAAACCTTTAATCAAGAAGTGTTGATGTGTTGGGAACCTACTGCAGAGGTTGGTCCTCATATCCTCGGTCTTGGGTCTTTTTTATATTTTGTTTATGTTGCTGTCTCAAGATGCTATCATCCTGATCAGCTCTCAAATGAGAAAAAATCTTCCATGTTAACGGTAGAACAGAGGGATAGGGTGGTGCGTTTTTCACCACTGAGGGCATCAGTGAAAGAGCTTAAAAGAGTTAAAAGATCTCTTACAGCCTCAAGAACTGTAATGTCAGAATCTTTTGGCATAAGGCAGTAGTAGAACTGAGTAGACAGCTTGATGCTGTTCTAAAAATCTCTTTACCATTACATATGCAGAATCCCAGCGTATCGGCTCATCATGAATTAGTTTGTATTCGGGTATCTCTATGTCTTTTTGTTTAATTTTCAACTGTCTGCACATTTTTGGAGACCTGCTGAAAGCAGGCATAGTTTTTCTTAGTCTTGGGAGAGCTGCAGACACAAAAAGGTATGTTTTGACCCTTGTGATTTGCAAGGAGCAAATTGTTCCCAAAGCAGGGGATCCATGTAAGATCTTCTTGAAATGCTTTTTTGCTCGATGAGGCATTATTAGTTGTGATCCCAGCCATTTTTGTCATGTTTAGCTGCCATTTATCCTGAATAAACTCCTCTAAGGCTTCCCTTAAGCTTTGTCCTGTGTGCTCAGAATTAAACCTGACACAGCCCAAACACCAGCTTTACAAGGTCCCAGGACTGTGTAATACAGTAATCCCTCCTCCATCGCGGGGGTTGCGTTCCAGACCCCCCCGCGATAGGTGAAAATCCGCGAAGTAGAAACCATATGTTTGTATGGTTATTTTTATATATTTTAAGCCCTTATAAACTCTCCCGCACTGTTTATAAATATTCCCCGCAGCGTTATACAGCATAATCCCTTTGTATTCTCTTAGATATTAGGTAAGATTCATTGAAATTATGTATATAAACACACACTGTTTATATACAGTAAAACCTAAATATTATTTTAAAGATATTGAGTGTCTCCGATATCACATATGTTACAGCCATTACGATAGACAGGTCACCAGCAATAAATACGTACATTGCAAGAAAAATAGTATACAGTAAATGTATTAATTATTTATGGTTACTCACCAACAATGACACGATGACTTGTCCGATAACAATGAGTTTAATTTTACTGCACAACAAAGGAGAGCGTTACAGCCCTTGTAAAGGAGCCACTTCAGGCGATTGTGTAGCACTGCCGTTGTTCTTCTTCTGGCAGTCTTCAATCCAAATCCCTAAAGCAGATTCCATCCAGACTACTGCCTTATTACATCCACTTACAACTCGTTTTGCACCCTGGTTAAAAGGACGCTGCAGCCGTAGATCTTATATTCCTTTCCTACTTTTTAAATAAAAAGAATCGTAGCCTTCAACAAATCCAAAACGTTTACCTTTTCGGCAATCGTTAACATCTTCTTGCGCTTGGGCACGGCACCTGAAGCAGTAGCAGATTGTTTTGGAGCCATAATGAAGGGCTTGACTATGCACAAAGATAAACACTAAAGAGCACAACTGTTTACACAGCGAAGCACGTTGATGCTGAATGAGCGAGATGAGACTTCCTGGTTAACACTGCATAGCTCCTGCGTGCTCTGATTGGTTAGCTTCTCAGCCATCCGCCAATAGCGTCCCTTGTATGAAATCAACTGGGCAAACCAACTGAGGAAGCATATACAGGAAGTAAAAAGACACATTGTCCGCAGAACCCGCGAAGCAGCGAAAAATCCGCGTTATATATTTAGTTATGCTTTCATATAAAATCCGCGATAGAGTGAAGCCGCGAAAGTCGAAGCGCGATATAGCGAGGGATTACTGTAAATTGGAGTGTTACTGCCATGTATGCTGACCTGCTGGTTCACAGATCAGGTATGGTTGAAAAGTAAGGCTTCTGTGTAAGACTATTAATTACTTTATTTTTTATCTATACTAATAAACGGCAAAGCCCTCACTCACTCACTCACTCACTCACTGACTGACTGACTGACTGACTGACTCATCACTAATTCTCCAACTTCCCGTGTAGGTAGAAGGCTGAAATTTGGCAGGGTCATTCCTTACAGCTTCCTTACAAAAGTTGGGCAGGTTTCATTTCGAAATTCTACGCGTAATGGTCATAACTGGAAGTTGATTTTCTCCATTTACAGTAATGGAGTTGAGCTGGAGGGGCGGAGTTTCGTATGACATAATCACGCCTCTCACGTAATCACGCATTACGTAGAAAGCCAGGAAGAGCTACAAAACGCGCTTTAGAAAACATGCCTTATATAATTAAGAAGGCAGCGAAACAATTAGAAGCGAGCGACTCACATATAAAACCATATTCAGCGGCTCACGTGAACTGACGCAGTGCGCAGACAAAAAGTAACAGTTCCAAAGAGTGCTGAACAAAAACCTAATTACACTGCTACGCTCGAATAGATAAACCACACTCAGTGGCGCGATGGTAAAGCATTCGCCTGTAGCGCCCACGTCCGAGGTTCGATTCCTGAGAGGGGATGCACTAAGTATGTACGCGCGCTTCTCGATTTATTTTAACCTCGCATCCCCTTAGTTTGAGACGTATGAAAACGCATGCGGTTAACGCAGAAAGACAGATCACCTATTCACCTATTGAAGCTTCATGAATAATGGATACTTTATTCGCGATCAATGATTGTTTTGGTAAAGCCATACTCAGTGTATTCATTAGATGAACGGTAAAAAAGTAAGAGCGAGGGGACGGTAACTTACTGAAGCACACAAGCAAAACCACAATAGCACGCGGGCTCGATGTACTGACTTGCGCGATCACATTCCAAAAAATATTTCTTTTCAAGTTCAATTTAGTCCATATGAGTCAAACTCAAAGCCCACGGGCCACATCCGGCCCGGCGTGTAATTATATCCGGCCCGCGAGATCATTTTATATACTGTATTATTGTTATTAATGGCCCGGGTATATGAAGCGCTGGTAACACAATAAACTACAGATCCCATAATGCAGCGCTTCACCTGCCTTGCCAAACACTTAACCGCGTTGCTGCAAGTTATTGCGAAGCTAGCCCACACGATGCCGAAGAGAAACGTTGATTCTGAAAATAGAGCCTTTAAAAACCGATGGGAGGCTGAGTATATGTTTACTGACATTGCCGGTAAACCCGTGTGTCTCATTTGTGGAGCTAACGTGGCTGTAATTACAGAATTTAATCTTTACAACGACTGACAAACACAGAATGTAACTTGATCACAACACATCGTACAAATACGACCCTGATTGAAACAAATAATAATAATCGAATCCTTGATCACAGCAACACTCACAAACCAATTACTGTATATTGACAATCATGTTACGTTATTTTTAAAATGTTCCCTTTTCTTTTTCATAACACACTACGTCTCCGCTGCGAATATATATATATACCCCGATCTACATACTCTCAAATAAATAAGCCACACACCGTGGCGTAATTGTAGAGGCTTCGCCTCTATCGCCTACATCCGAGGTTCGATTCCCGAGAGGGGATGTACTGAGTATGTACGCGTGCTTCTCGATTCATTTTAACCTTGCATTTCCTTGGTTTGAGACGTATGAAAAAATATGCGGTTAACGCAGAATCATGTTACGTTATTTTTAAAATCTTTCCTATTCTTAGCACAAGCACAGCTGAGAAGCTTCGATGCATGTACTCCATAACAAAAAATAACGCATTTAATCACATTTTCAATTCCAAGCAAAGGGGAACTTTTGTCAATGCATGATTTCCTGGTACATCGATTACACTGGTGCACACATCACAGCTACAAAAATGTTACACTCGGAATGAAGCGCGTTCCTGATCGGAGGAAAATTTAATTTCAAAAAACTACCCGAGCGAAGCCTTGATAAAAGCATGGTTTTGTGCACAGTGAAAACCAAGCAAAATTAGATGCATTACAGAAAGCGGACTTTGTGGCTCTTACTGGGGATCATTGGACTTCCGTGACCGTTAGTAATTCTAATTACAAAATGTTCAATGATCACACTGTTTTAGCCTAATGTACAAAATAATTTTGGCTAAGGTTACTCAGAGTTTAAAGATTAAGTTGGTCAAATTACCTTTTATGTTTCTGACTTATTTTTTTAAGAAGAAAAACTGCACTTTATGTTGAAATTTTGGTTTGACACTGTTTTAGCCTAATGTACAAAATAATTTTGGCAAACGTTACTCAGAGTTTAAAGATTAAGTTGGTCAAATTACCTTTTATGTTTCTGACTTATTTTTTTAAGAAGAAAAACTGCACTTTATGTTGAAATTTTGGCTATTATTATTTAAAGACAATACCATTCTGAAAATGTACTTAAAGTACTTAAACTACCACTTTATTTTTAAGTCTGCCCAATTTTAACCGGGGATGATATTTTTGTTTCTGTTTTGAATTCAAATGCAGTTTAAAAGCAGTTTTCTTTTCAGAAATTAAAAGAGCTTGAGTTTAAAATATCCATGTCCATGTCTATTATTTGATTCTGTCGCCCACTAAAACCCTTTTAAATTCAAAAAACACATTTGCGATTTGGGGCAAATTTACGTGTGCGATTACATACGATTAATCAAGCCTCTAATTAATTGGATTAATTTTTTTAATCGAGTCCCGCCCCTAATATATATATGTAGATTTGTATATATATATATATATATTATATATATATATATATATATATATATGTGTATATACAGTATATATGTAGATATGTATATGTGTATATATGTATATATGTGTTTGTGTGTATATATGTATATATATATGTGTGTGTGTGTGTATATATATATATGTGTATATATGTATATATATATGTGTGTGTGTGTATATATATGTGTATATATGTGTGTGTGTGTGTATATACAGTGGTGTGAAAAACTATTTGCCCCCTTCCTGATTTCTGATTCTTTTGCATGTTTGTCACACAAAATGTTTCTGATCATCAAACACATGTAACCATTAGTCAAATATAACACAAGTAAACACAAAATGCAGTTTTTAAATGATGGTTTTTATTATTTAGGGAGAAAAAAAAATCCAAACCTACATGGCCCTGTGTGAAAAAGTAATTGCCCCCT
>JANRMT010062813.1:94014397-94073389 GCA_026402145.1 Polypterus bichir lapradei
ATATATATATATATGTATATATATATATATGTATATATATATATGTAATAGTAAACAGTTTTTGTAAACCAACTACACTTTCTGTTAATGTTAATAATCTCTGTCCACTGACTTGTTAAAGTGACTTTTTAAACAACTTTACCATCATTAAACTGCATAATATTTAAACTAATAAATAATAACAATAAAATAAATAATAGTAATATTACTGATAGTCGCACTATTACTTCAAGATTTCAAGCCCCAGGTACATTACACAGTATTCACCAAATTAAAATAAAATAAAACTAGTGCAACCTGGTGATGACATCTTTACCAACTGAATCAACATTTAGGCAAACTACATTAATATGGACCTTGCTTCAAGCTAAGCTATATACATAAATAATAAAACTGCAACTTGCATTTATAATGCTATTTGTGGTATAACCTTACAGAATCGTATTAGGGCCACAATGAAGAAAAAAAAAATACGGACACATGGAAGAAAAAAACAAACTATATGTCGAGAATAAAGTCAACATGACTTTATTCTCGACATTTCCACTTTAATTTTGACGCTTATGTCGAGATTAAAGTTGACATTTCCACTTTATTCTCTCTTTTTTTTTTTTTTTTATAATTAAAGTAGAATGTCGTAAACTAAACTTCATCCTAAAATCAATGTTTAATATACTAGATTTTCTCAAACCCCATCATAAGTTAATGCAGCACATTAAATGCTTTGTATTAAGTGCTCCCCGACCCAGTTGTTAATCACTACGCTTCTTAAACTGACTTCCTTCGCACTAAGAGGTGGTGCCAGCAGCGATCACTGCACAGAATCCATTCACTTCATGATTTTCCTGCTCTCTGAAAATTTAGTATGCTAAGAGAAATACTTGATATCATTTTCATGTTGAAATGCATTAAAGCCGATATTAAACATGCTCAGGAGTGAGGCGGTAGTGTTGCTCCCTCGCAGTAAGTGGTCCCCAGGTGTATGTTCAGTGTAGAGAACTTTATGGCAGGTGAGACGTGGCTCCAAACAACTGGATGTATGATTGGGTATCGCACAGGTTTAACTTAAATATTGTGTAAATGTTGGGTTTGTGATCTGGTGGTCGGAGACATGAACACAGAATCTAGTGGATGTTCTTCTGGGTGGGCTTTCTTTATTTCATGCATGCTGTCTCCTTCTGACGTATTAAACCCCCAGTTCAAATCCTTCCTTTTTCTTTCTCCACATAACCAGTCACCACACGGTAAACGTCTTTGTGAAATTAAAACTAGTTATAAACTTAGCCCACGGAGTGTTCAGAACTTTAAAAAAATTCTTCGTTATACATGTTTAATTATGCCATCTATTCAGGGTTGCACCCATCCCAGCAAGCATTGTGTGCAAGACAGGAGCAAATCCTGAACGAGTTGCCAGCACATCGCAGGGTGAATATGAGCAAAACATACACTAGCAGGGTCAATATAGCTTAACAAAAACCCCACATCCTACATGACTTTGAAAGGAAACTGAAGCACGCCGAGTGAACCCACCAGAAAAACATGCAAATTCAAGGTAGGGTACACCCAAGTAGGGCTGCACGATAACAGAAAAAATGATTATCACGATTATTTTGCTCAAAATTTTTATCACTATTAATAATGACGATTATTCCTTTGGTAATGAACTTTTATTCACTTGTGTATTCTTATTGCACATTACAGCCACAAATAAAGAAAAATAAACAGACCGATCCTGTTTAGAATGGAGAGTTTTTCTTAGCTGTGGTAAATAAATAAAATTAAACTGCCTCTTTTACATCAACTTGTAATAAAATCAAATAAGAATAAAAATTTTTTACATGTTACAGATTTTTGGCTAAGAACACAAGCCTGTCAACTTGATCGGGCTTTAGGGAAGACCGCAAGCTAGTAACTACATTTCCACTGGAACTAAAAGCTCTCTCTGCAGGAGAGCTTGTGGCTGGTATGCACAAGTATTTTTTTGCCACTTTTGAAAGCCTTGGGTAGATCTTTTCATGTTCTTTCCACCATTTTAATGGGTCCCCCTCACTATCCAGGTAGCTTGACTGCAAGTAAGATTCCAGCTCACAGGCTGCACTGGATTTCTGGTTTTTAGGTGGCAAGGCTTGTTCAGCAGTTTTAAAGTAGCTTCCTAAAGTCATCTTTTTCTTTGGGGCACATCCAGCTTCAGCATCCTCCTCGCTGGTCTCTTGTGCTGTTTCTTGGGGTGGCACCTAAACACAGAAAAAGGCATTTAGAACAAATTTAACTAATTGAGACTCAAAACATTAATATAGATCTCAGTGCAGCTCATTTTTATTACCATCATTGCCAAAGTCTGCATCTCAGCTTTGAGTCTGGATTGAATTGTTGTTTTGTTGTCCTCAGCCGTGTATCTCATCTTAAATCGTGGATCCACCGTAGATGCCATGTCTAATAGAGCTTGGATGTCTGGGTCACTGTATTTTTCGTTTAGGTACTCCAAAATTTTAGACTTGATTGCTCTTGACAGGTCAGTATCATTATCCTTAACTTTCAAGATTGATGCGTTGAAAAGATGAAGAACTGGCTTAACAAATGACACGCTGACGTACTTCTCGCCAGACAGTGCATCTGTAAAATTAACTAGAGGGTGCAAGGATTTGTTGATTGCCTCTAGTACATCCATTTTCTGCCATGTTGGGATAAGATGACGAGACTTCTTGTCAGAGGACAGGACATGTGCAATGGCGTTTTTCTGTTTTGTACACGAAAGCGCTGTAGTAACAAAATGACGTTACGCGTTCATCATTTTTGCCACGCATGCGTACCTGCGTACCAGTTATGTGCACCCCTGATTATAATATCACTAAAACAACAACAACAATTAATATTTTTAAATTGTCAAATTGTTTCAATATATCTGGGAAAAAAACATACAACTTACCGATGGCTAAATGAAGTCTGTGACCAAAGCAGTGTAGCCTCGGCCAGTTATTCACAGATGCTGCCCTAATCATATTAGCTGCGTTGTCCGTTGTGATGCACACAAGTCTTTCTTCCACCAAGCCCCAAGCGGACATCGCTTCTTTGAGGCCCACTGCAATAAACTCCGCTGTATGGTCTTGTGGGAAAAACGAAGTTTGTAAAAGATTGCTTTTCATCTGAAACTCGCTGTCAATAAAATGAACTGTCAAGCTCAAATACGGTTCCGCAGTTCTGCTTGACCATAAGTCGGTCGTGGCAGCAAAATATTCAAGCCTGAGCCTGAGAATTTCTCTTTCTATTTCTTTTCGGCATTTCGCATACAGCGAGGGCAGCGCAACATTGGAAAAATGGTTGCGTGAGGGAATGCTATATCTTTTATCAAGTGTTACGATCATTTTTTTAAACCCCTCACTGCTCACGGTGGTTATTGGACAAATATCCTTGGCTATATGGTACGTGATCGCCTCTGTTATTTCCCGGTGTCTTTGCGAGCTAGGCAGATATGGTATTGCGTTGAACAATGTCCCTGATATTGTTGTCTGTGTTGTGGATGGCTGGTAATTTTTTGTTGCTGTTTGTGCCTTCAGTCGTTGAAATTCTTGATAGTGTACTTTGTGGTGGCTTTTAAGGTGGTTGATGAGGTTTGTTGTGTTACCTTGGGACGTTTGGACGGAACAGGAGCAAAGTTTGCACAAGACTCGTACCTGATCAACATCACATTCCTCGAAACCGAAATAGTTCCAGACAACTGAGTATGACCCCTTTTTAGGAACTAACGATCACACTTCTGCACCTTCCTCACGTTGCTCCGCCATCATATGTTTATTCTGACTGACTGTTATTGCTGCTATTGACTTCTACTGCTTCAGAAAGCGCTTGCAATCTAGACGCAGTAACGTCATAGTGACGCAGTCCAATCCGTAAACTCCGTCCATAAAAAACAGTTTGGTCTTTATACTGTAAAATCGCGACGATATTTATTAACTGATCGTGGGTCATAAATATCATTATCATGACAAAAAAAAGATTAATCGTACAGCCCTACACCGAAGACACCCTTGCTGTGAGGCTGCAGTGCAACATCCACTCCGCTGTGCCCCCACATGATTAAAACATGCTTTAATGCATTTCATCATGAAAATTATATCATGTATTTATCTTAGCATTCTAAATGTTCAGGGAGCAGGAATATCATGAAATTAATGTATTCTGTGTGCTGTCTGTGCCTCTTCTTAGTGCAAGAGGAAGTCAGTTTAAGAAGCAGTAGCGATTAACATGGCTCCGGGAACACTTAACACAAAGCATTTAATGTGCTATATAACTTATTACGGGGTTTGAGAAAATCTAGGAAATTAAATATTCATTTTCGATGAAGTTTAGTTTACGATGTTCTACTTTAATGACAAATTATGAGAATAAAGTCAACATGTCGACTTGAATTTTGACATAAACAGCGAGAATAAAGTAGCAATGTCGAGAATAAAGTCAACATGGTGTCACACTATTACACAGTACCCAGGCACATTACACTGTATTGAAAACAAATAAAACAAGTACAACTTGGCTTGCAGTATTATCTAGTAGTATAGAAACAGTATTTACACATTTGAACATAATGGTTCACATCCGACCTTTTAAAACCAAAGTATCTCCAGGCAACAGACGTGACTCCTTTTTTTCAGCAAAAGTTCTTCTGTGTCATCATGTTCAACTTTATCGTCAGCTACAGCTTCAGTTTTGGAATGTTCTCTGTCCGTTTTCACCACGCAATACCTACACTACCACTACCTATTTAGCGGTGTAGCAGTGAAAAAGGTCCCCACTTGAACAGTTTCCCGCTGCGCCACTTTACGAACGTCATTTAGGCAATTTAAACCGGTGTTGCGGTATAAGAAAAATCCATATAACAAAAATTAGAAACGGTTTTCGGTCTGAACCGGTATACCGCCCAGCACTAATATATATATCTTCAAACAAATTTAAATATTAGACAAAGATAACCCAAGTAAACATAAAATGCAGTTTTTAAGTCATGATTTTATTTATTAAGGAAAAAAAAAAAACTATCCAAACATAGGGTAAAAATGTTTGTTGGAACTAAACAAAATGATTGCTAAACTTGTTTTGAGGTTCTACACACTAATTAATAAATTGCTTGATTGCCATGGTTGTCATGATAGCCATGAAAAGATAGGGCTATCAAGTTGATGGCTATGTAATCATATAGTGCACAGTATATATATTTAAATAGTGTCTGTTATTAAATTGATTTTAAGTGTTACCATTAAAATATAGCTATGCAAAACCTCTAAAAGATACTGTGAGCAGTCCTAGGTTCAAACACTAGATTTTATTTTTTATTTTACAATACCTCAAAAAACCTCCGAATACATTTTCACAGCAGTACAATACAATAATATGTTTTGTTTCCTCTTTCCACATCTCCCACTTGGTCTCATTCACACTCCTCCTGAATCTGACTAATATATAGAAGACTCACTGGATTATGCTGGACCCGGGAGTACTTTTGGCACCACAGTAACTATACCTGGAAAGTGCTTCTGGGTCATGCAGAATCCCACTCAAAGAAGGGACAAGGTGGGTATTTATATTGTAGTTCCCACAGTGGGATGCTACCACCATGTGTACCGGGAAAACATGTAATCCCGTTCCACAGACACCTCCTGTTCTTCCAATCAGGTGTCCTGTCTTGATAAGGAACCAGCACATATCCCGGCCGGTACATTATTCCATACTTGACCTTCCGTTATAGCCTCCTGCCTTGGTAAGGAACCAGCACTCATCTTGGTTGGGATTTCAGTCCATAAATGTCCTTCCATTATATCCCTCCAGGGCAACTGACTGTTGGCTGGCTTAAGGGAGTGTGGGAGCATATGACTCTGGAGACCTGCAGTTGTAGTGGAGTGAAGTAGCTGCCCGCCGTGAATAATGATTTATGGGGGTGGTGGTTTGGGGAAATGACATTAACCTATAGCAGTTGGGGAAGTTGCCTAATCTTTAACAAAAAAGAAAAAAAATGTACAAAAAAAGAGTTCAAAGTAGTCCTTGACAGTGAAAAAGTAGAACCTCTAAATCAAAATTTTCCTTGTGAAACAGAAATAGTTTGCTGTTAAACTACCTTGTAGTGCAGTTCAAAGTAACTGCTGAAAATTACTATTACTGTGAGTAGTGACCTGCTGGATATTTTACAATAATTAAAATTAAAAACTTCAAAATTAATTTAATCTCATTGATTTGTTATTATTAAAATACTGTTATGTTAAGCAATATTGAGTAAAAAGTTAAATCATAAAATAACACTATTTTAAAAGAGATTAATCATCTAAGCATAGTGGTAAAGTTACCAAATCTATTACAAAATTGTTGGCTCTGACAGAGACACCATGACAGCCAGTCCATATGTTTAATTACCTTCTACAAAATCTCTTTTTTAAAAAAAAAAAACATTCATCTAAGCACCACTTATCAGATATCAAAGGTGAGTGGTTTAAAATATCTGGTTGGCTACTGGTGAAAGATAATGGAATGCTATTTGTCATGTGTATGAAATACTCAAAGAGGCATTCTACAATCAAGTGATTTGGGTAACTGTGGCATGCATGAGACTTTGAAAATAAAGCATTGTTGATCATGTACAAAGTAAAATGCACATTGATACTTGCACATTTATGAAGGAAAAACTAATCCTAGATCAAACTGGGATGGAGCAAGCGGAAAAGAAAAGATATTATTGGTTAACAAAAAATAATTTACCACATACAACACTAATTGAAAAACTACTCAAACACTTTGGGTTGTTCCTTCTTAACACATTTTAATGTTGATAAAATTGCACATTATACTTCAGAAAGAATAGTGCAAGAATTGCTTGATATTTTAGGATCATAAATTAGATCCCAAATACTAAAAAATGTACATTCTGAAGATTATTTCAGTGTTCTGTGTAATGAGATTATGGACATCTTGGTTTTATAACGGATGATTTTGTTTCTTTATTTTTTTTAAACCACCCAGTTACTCTTTCGTTCCACCCAGGTTAAATAAAAAAATATCTGTGGGGTTAACCTCTTAACTCCAACCAACACACTCTACCCCCCAATAAACCTTATAACATCACCCAAAACATTAAAAGTTACATTTTTGTTTGGATTAATTTGTTCAGATGTGATTTCCTACTATGCAGACTCTTCTTGAAATATTTGTAAAATTGCAATCATATTATGCTTTGTCAGTCCTTTTCTGTGCCATGTTTTTGTTAATCAACTGTGCTTTTTAGTGCCTTTAGTGTTTACTCAGCAACAGCTTGACCTTTTCAATCTGTCTGCCATTGATACTGGTTGCGAAATGAGATTTAAACCTCCAGATGTTGTTTGTTGATCAGTAAATGGCTTGCCTTTGTTTGAAACTCGAGGAATATAGATCTTTCAACTCAGTCAAGTTGTTTATTGTTTAGCAAACATGTTTGCCTGAGTGGCACAGGTGATGAAAAGACGGCACTCATGGCATGCTTATTCTAATATTTTTCTTATTTTCGTTCTTTTTCTAGTATAATCAACATAGGTACTATTTTGTCACTGTGTTCCATACAAAGGTTTACTTCTAAGTTGTGAGCTATAGCATTTTTATGTCAGACTGCTTGAACTTAATAGAATGCCATTAGTATATCCTTTGTTTTGGCTTTTAAGGAATTATGTTTAATATTAAAATTATGTAATAATATAGTTACTTTGCAAAATGAATAAATAAATAAGCTAATTTAATGTGTATATATGTAAAATCATATTAAATATAATAATGATATGTTAAGCTACACCTTACTTCATGCTAGAAAATACACAGCGAAACATATGAAGAGATCTTGTTCCTTTAGCATGTCAACCTTCAATTTGTTCGGTCATTGTGAGTTATTGTTGATTCCTTGTTTCTTCTTTTATTCTGCAGAGGAAGGTGATGATGATGATGATCCAGAGTACAATTTCTTGGAGGATTTGGATGAGCCAGACCAAGAAGACTTTCGTAATGACCGTGCTGTACGAATAACCAGTAAGTTAAATCACAACTGACACACATCTTCTAATGCTTATAGGCACTTTTTGCTACTCTTCATCACCTTGCTAAAGCAGTTCAGTGCCTGATTAACTTTTTAAGTGTACAGAAATGGAGCAGTTATAATAAAAGAGAAGTGAATATACTGAAGGATTTCTTTTTGGAGGAGACAGTGACCCTCATTGCCTGCCTTAGGCCCATGTCACATTACAGTAGATGACATTTCCACTGATTTTAAGCCATAGCCTTGTGACATGTGACATGCCCAACGACTGAATCAAACTGGTCTTTAGTTGGAGGGGCGAACTGTGTGTGCCATAGGACCGACAACCAATCATTGCTCATCCAGTACTTCAGTGCTTAGAATATAATGACAAGGAGTAAGGAACATGTATGTTTTGAACAAGTAGATAAGAAGCTGGTCTTTTTGTTGCATTGAGGTTTCCATACTAAAACTGAAAAGAATAAAATAAGAAAGGGCGGACACTGTGGCTGAACTAGCTGCCAGTGTAAACTCTTTGCACAGTGCAGGTACAGCAACGACTCCACCAGGCAACACACTATTGTCTGTCAATAAAAAGGTAGAGCACGACTGTGCCAGAAAGTCCTTAACCCTGTCAGTAAATTTTACATGCCCAGCGATTTTCAGTTGTGTAATTTGACATTGTACAGCTATGAAATCAGCAACTGTACTTGACAAGTCTGACATGCCCTGTGACAAAAAGTCACCTAATGTGACATAGGCTTTAACAGTGTATAGTATTGGTCTTCTGATTTTAATGCCACATGACAAATAAGTCTCTCAGTTTTAAGCTGAGTTATTGAATTTGTTTTATGTTTTTTTTTTAAGATATATCTTTTTTTTTTCTGCCTCACAGAAAAGGAAGTCAGTGAGCTCATGGAGGAGTTGTTTGAAACGGTAAGACTAGGCTTGTCATAATTCTAATTTCAGTTATAAAGTCCCAATTAGATAATGTGTTTTTATAATCATGACAAAATTTTAAATGTTGCAAATCTTTGTAAATCTGAATAGAATACTTGGCACAGAACTGTCTTTTGCATAGTATTATATTTACCATAAAAGCCAGTTAATTTGTGCATATGATAATTAGTGTCCTTTTAGAATAAAATTATTTAAAGGGGGAAGTTTGGCTTTTTAGAAAAGATTTTTAAATAAATATATATATAAAAAATATAAATCTATCTATACAGTATATCTATATATATATGGTACTGGTCAAAAGTTTTAGAACACCTCAGTTTTTAAGTTTTTCTTGAAATTTTATTAGTTGAAATAGTTGCACTGAATGACCTAAAATGGTGAAAACGTAAATTTAAAGTTTAGGTTAGCAAAAACTGAAAAATGAAAATATCAGAATATTACAAATGGGCCTTCTTCAGGGAACAACCTACTTACAACCTACAGATGTTCTGCAGCAGTTAAAGTAAATTAAGCCTTGCAAACAAATTTCACAGGTGTCCCAACTACTGTTGATTACTTAAAAACCCACTGTCTCACTTAAAGCAGTGTTACTATACCCTCTGAAGTACTACTTGGGAAATATTCCAATGATAATGGCAAGAAAACAGCTGTTAACAAATGAAATGAGGCAGAACATTATTACCCTTAGAAGTTTAGGCCTTTGTGTCAGTGAGGATGGTGTCCCAAACAATCCAAAGGCAACTGGAAACTGGAAGGAAAAGATCTGACAGACCCCAAGTCACTACCCAATCAGAAGACAGGTTTTCGAGGGCCACCAGCCTGTGTAAAAGGTGCATCACAGCCTAACAGCTTAACAGTGGTCAAATAAATCCAGTCTCAGTTTTTAATATGAAGACTTTGTGCTGCAGGTTTGACAGGGTGAGTGGCAGTAAGAAAGCCATTCCTTAAAGGATAAAATAGGGCCTTGAAATACCGGCTATGGTCTACTGCAGACTGATGGAAAGTCTAGTTTACAACTTTAAAAAACTGAATACAAAATTTTTGCAGAATTTTGGGATAGGCTCCCCACGTAACCCTTGTATAGATTAAGAATGTTATTTCTTTATGTATTGTAAATGCCTTGTATTTGATGTTGCAGTGGTTTCATTTTAACGCAAGGATTTTAAGGATATTAGTTTGCATTGCTCTGGAGCCATGATTGCCTTGAATCATAAAGCAGTGGAGCATTAGGCACACCTAAAAAGTCATTGCATTCATGTATCCACTGAGTACAACATTACATAAATAAAAGATAATCATTTGGGAAGACAACATAGAGAGAGGAATTTTGTTCATCAAATTTAGGCAATTGTATTATTTGATCTCATGTTGAAAACGTTAAAGATGATATTCTTATTGATCTTGTAGTTAAAGGTTGTTTTATGATCATTATTTTTTCTTTCATTAGAGATAGCAAGGCTGATAGTTAATAGAAGTGTCAATGGGAAAGGCTTAATATATATGAAAATGCATAATCGATAAAGTTTGTATGTAGTTAAAAGTAGTATATTTTCTCTTTAAAACAAGCAAAAACTTTGCTGTAGAGTCTTGGCCTAGATGACTCATAAGGCTAAAGTCAGCTAACATTTTCCCTTACAGTTACCTTTCCTTTGTGTTATATATAATGCTTTTTCTTCACAGTTTCATGAATCTAGGCCCTGTGTCAGTAGTTTCTCCTCGCCCTTAGTATTGCTGCTTCCTCCTGTATTCCTATAGATGTACATATTACATTAGTTTTACGTGTTTAGTGTACAGCATAGCCATGATGCTATACACCACAAGCTCCATTGCCAGGTACTATGACTGTAATTTAAATATTGCTTTCCTAGAAACAAAAATGGAGTGAGAGAGAAGTAGAGGCGGAAGTGATGTCCTCTGATCCAAGACCAGCCCTTGATCAATGTTACATCGTTATATGAATGTGCACAACAGCCCATATGGTCCGCTCTTTGATTTAGTACACATGCAATACCACACATGACAATTTCAGTCAGGTGGATAAGACTCTTATACCTGCACATGGACTTATTGCATCAGTTTAAACTTAAGAGGTCCCCGGCAACTACTCCACCACAACCTCCAAAATCAGTTACATTTACATACACGTCTGCTTATTTTGAATGAGGATACACCACTTTCCAAAATTCTTTGCATTGATGCTTAAATTGGACTGGCACTTCTAAGTTTTTTACTTTCGAATACTAGCACACTTAGATGTGTACTGGCTCTTATCATTCTGCTCCGTCTACAGTATCTCTAGCCCCCACACCTGCTGCTGGTAGCTTCAAAAGAGACTTGCCTAACCCAAAAACAACACTTTGCATATACATTTCCTTCTGAGGTCTTTAAAGTTGGAACCACATACAGCAGTGTCACTAGCAGGATTTGAACCTACAGCTTCAGGGTCTGAAGACCTAGGTCCAAAGCCTTAACCACTACACCACACTGCCTGCCAATAATAATAATAGCCTTTGAGGGGAAAAAAAAATAAAACTACAGATACTGCATGCAGAAAGTACTTGGATACATTGTTCTTCTGATACATCCAAGGTCCATTGTTTTACAAAACTTCCCAGGCAAAGCCAGGTTAACAAAGCTATCTTGCAGTGAGAGTACAGCACACACATTTTGAAATTAGTGAATACAGAGTTTGCAATCTATAATCCACTCACCATAGATAAAAGGAATATTGAAAAATTTTGGTTGCATAAAACCCCAGATGCTTCAGGAATACTTCAGTTTTATGCAGTGACACAGGATTTTCTGTTGTCACCCAAGGAATCCATGTAACATGAAAGAAGCAATATAACTAGTACTAAAGTCTTTGAAGTAAGCAAATGTTCAATTGCAAACATCTTATTGTAAAATGACATGTATCACCAATCAGTGAAAAAATACTTTAAGAAATGCAATGCCTAACGTGATTGTTTTTGCCTAATTGAGGCATTGATGCTCCGCCATTTTCATATGAATGCAATATAAAAAAAGGCAAAAGAATAAAGCTTTAAGTGTATATGTTGCGTAAACATTGCATGCTATTAATAAAGCACACATTACTAACAATATACATAAGTAAACGTCTTGTTGCTTGAGAATTGGACTTGTTTATATTATTTTGTTATTGATATTTGGAAGTATATTATTTAATTGGAAAATAAATTTATGAAATGCATTGTGTTTTGTCATCAGCCTTATGTTTTTTTCTTGTGTTCTCATAGCATGGCTGCACATAGTGCGCTGCCTCACTATTCTATCCTATGTGAATGAGAAATTTATCTCTGAATAGGTTATAGCCTTAGCACGACTGTATGGATGGATATTTGTAAATGTTTACAGCAGTCTAGACATGTAAATTTAAAGGTAATTTGTAAGAATAAATGATGTTAAATGTATTACAAGTTTATAAGTTAAAGGCATTCTAAATTGAAACAATGTAGAAACATAGTCATGAAAGTTAGTTTTTTATGTTTAAAATTATTATAATTTTTGTAAAAAAAGAAAAAAATGTAAACATATCTGATTATGTTGAATTAGATATTTGACAGATATCTTTTTATGTGTATGTGCACATCTATATAGAGCAACTAACAATTGTCTGAACTTCTGAGGTCTTATTCCTTAATCATTTCCTTGGCTTTTTATGGAATATTTAATTAAATTATAAATATGTGTACCAGTTCCAGGATGAAATGAGAGTTCCTGAGCATGATGATGAAGGGCCTGAAGAAGATGAAGAGAAAGAAAAACCCATAATAACAACAAAGTTTTATGTACCTCAGGCAATGAAGTAAGACTCTTTTTGATCCTTTTTTTTGTTTAGAACTAAATATGCAGAGTTTTTTAAATGTTTATTTTTAACATTTTTCTGATGTTTATTGTTTCTGAGTATTTATTTGGTATTAGTTCTTCTTGGAGGAGTATACAATGGGGTCACAGAGCTCTGTCCCCAAAACAATTAAATACCTTCGAAGAAAAGTGTCTTTTGTCTGTATTCCTGCTGCACAAATTTTCTTTGAATTTGAATAGCATCTTAATGTACCTTTGCTCCTACTAAGGTGACACACATCAGTATTGTTTAAAAAGCTACAGGTACATTTAACTGAAAATTAGATGTTTTAGGTTTAAATTTATATAAGGTTACTGATATTTTAGTTCAACAGTAGAAACCAATAATCTTTATATCCTTTGAGAATTTCCTGTATTATATTGCATGGACAAATGAGGTGTTGACAGTAACAGCTGGTTATTTTCTTTAAAAGCTTTTCGTTCTTATATGGAGATGGTGATGCGTTGTTTTCCTGTTCAATATTGATTCACTGTCAGTTAATGGTGCATGACTAAGATTATGTGTTTCCATGACAGCCCTCTTCATGCTCAACCAGCAGTTCTAGTCAGTGACTATGAATATGCATGAAACCCAGCCCAGCTCTATTTGACTTGCTGGAAGATTAAAGAAAAATAATAATAACATTAAAATAGGCTTGTGAGAAAAAAGTAAAGGAAAGTAGATCTTCACAGAGAAAAATAGTGATACTTGAAATGAGAGGAATTCAAGCTTCACAAAGTACCTATTTATGCCATTCAAAGACCTCAAAAGCCTCCTTTTTTTGGGGCAGAACAGCAGAGGACAGTGCTGTTTCTGTTTGGGAGAGGAGGCAGAGAAAAGGCTTTCTTCTGGGAAGAGGCTTCTTGCTAAGGAGACAAGAAAGCTTCAGAGATACAGTGAAAGCTATAATCCTGCTATAACAGTGAATTAGTAGTCATCAAAAGCTACAATAATTGTGTCTTTTATAACAATTGTCAAGGAGGATGTTGTACGCTTTTTGTAGTAATTTGTGAAAAATAGGAGCCCATTCATGATTTATGAAGCCTGCAGGTGCAGGCAACACGTGTGTGTAAGCACATCTGCTTCTGAATGAGACGTGCCTTTCTCATGGTTCCACAAACCTTGCTGAGCCACAGCTTTGATTAAAAACCCAGATAAGACGAGCAGTCTTTGATTTTTGTCAGTCCCTTAATGAATACTGTTCTCTTTCTCTTGCTAAATGTCAAGTAAAACCTCATTCATTTTAAATGTACTTAATCCAATCTAATTATATATTCAAGAGCATTCTACATTAATCGACAGGTGTTGGCTGTTAAAATACCAGCTGTTGAGGTACTAAAGAAATTATTATTACTATCATATTTTTTACACTTACAACATATAGAGCATACCGGCTTAATCAGGTTTTACAGAATTATACAGAGTTAATTGTGAGACAATTGTCAGTGGTGCACAAGTTTATCAATTTGTCTAGATGCAATTTGTCTTTTTTGTTGGTATAACTGCTCAACTCTTAAAGCTACTGACTAAAATATTGATATGATGCCTATCCTTTTGCCAAACAGGTAAAATGAATATGCACAGAAAGTATAGAAACTTGGCAAACATGTTGAATTGGAGATAGTATAGTTTAAGATTAAAGGGAATTATTAAAGGGACTTTAGGGGAAGGAAGAGAGTAGTGAGAAGATGTCTTTAAATTTAGCTATCTATCCAGTTTCTCTAATTCTATGCATATTAGGTATGTTCTGATTTGCTATATACAGTGTATAGATGAGCACTTGTAGTTTCTGAGTTATACTTTAATTAACTGTGGTAAAATGTATTGTAACTTAAGACTTCTGTACTTTGATGGAATCACCTCCAATGGTATTCTCTTACATATCATATAAAACTTGCTAAATTCTACCTTTTCAAAATTTTTCCTTATTATCATTGAATTTTTAGCTGTTGTTTTTACTAGTTCTTCTTCTTCTTCTTCTTTTGGCTGCTCCCGTTAGGGGTTGCCACAGTAGATCATCTTGTTCCACATCTTCCTATCCTCTACATCTTGCTCAGTCACACCCACCACCTGCATGTCCTCTCTCACCACATCCATATTCTGACAGAAAAGCAAATACGCTGTTGGAAAAACTGAAATACAGCAATATTCTGTAGAAACAAATACAGTAAAATTCCAATAGCCTGCCACATATTTAGTTGTTACCAAACAATATTAATATACAGCATCATTGAATAAATTAATATTATTACAATGCTAAACATATCTGTAAATTTGAGTTAAAGTTAAACAAACTAGCCAACCCGCGGCGTACCATACGCCGCATAATCAGGCCGGTTTTTTAATGATTTTTAAGCACATGGAGAAAATTAACATTTGAAAAATCGGTAATGTAATAAATCAGCAAGAAAAGCAACATTGTAACAATGCACGGAACGAACTGGCGGACCGCCATCGTGCCTTCTCCTCCCAGACGGAGGGATGGGGGTGGACGGCGCGGAGGGTGGAACGGGAGGAGAGGAGAAGGACATCCATTCCGCTCCCTCCGTCATGCTAGTCTGCTGATTTCTCGTTCAGTATGCACTGCCTGCTCATGTGCCCACCTCCAACTTGTCACTTGAGTCGTTGTCGTCTTTGCACAGTCCAGATGCACCTGTGACTCACGTCTTCCGTGTTCCTGCAGGAGCATCTAAGAAGACGCATGTTTGTCGCGGATGCGAATTGCTGTATGTAGCGTGTAAAACAGTTTGCTATGGTGCACGCGTTCGTGTGTCGTAACCGAGAACTCGGTTTTTAAAGACTGCTTACTTCATTGTGTTTTAACCTCAGTTGTAAAGGATTGTTTTAAGGATCCCATGGGATACCCCTCGCAAACCGTTTTACATGCTGCATATGGCGATTCACCTCCGCGAGAAACATGCCTCTATGAACAGTCAACGTGGCTCGGAGGTGCATGTGGCCTCTACGACAGACGAATATAAATGACGCCGTTTTTTCTGTGTCGTCATGTCGGAGTTGGTGGGCGTGGCTCTGCGAGTTGTCGTCGTATCCAATGGTCTTGGAGTTGGTAGGCGTGGCTCCTTCCTGCGTGCGCCATTGGTGTCTTACTTGACAGCGGCTTAGTGAATCCACGCCCCTTCCGGCGTGCTTTCCATGGGTGTCTTGCCTTAGTGAATTATATATATAGATATTTTTTACAATATGGAATATCCCTGAAAAGTTTTTATCTTCCTTTCTTGAGCAGTGGTGCTGAAGTGTCACCTTGGGTCCTAATCCATGCATGCTCCCAAACTCACTCTCTCTATTTTGAGCAATGTCAGTATTGTCTATGATCTGGAAAGTTCACCTCCAGGTCAAGCTAGAAATAATGCTCAAGTAACACAAAACAGTTTTTTTGTTTGTTTGTTTGTCTGATGAGATAAACAAATAAAATGCTTGGATGAAGAAAATCACCACTTGCCAACATGCCAAACTATTGGAAAAGCAGGAATATTAGTTTTGAACTGTATAAAGAATATTTCCTGTTTGTTTGTACATTATGTTCATAAAAGGTAATTTAAAGAAATACTTTAATGTTTCTATTTGAATAATTCAGCAATTGTTTTCAAGTGTTACTCAATTTATTACATTTCGCTGTATTTTTTCAATATAATGTTCAGAATTGTTAAGTCCAAAGAAACATGCTGACAAGTTTATGATCAGGAGGTCTAATATTGATAGAATTACCAAGTAGAGGAGAACATAAGCATTTGTTAAATTGTAAAAATTTTGAAATTCACTAATAGTTTAAAATAATATAGTGGATATTAAGTTAGTCGTAGAACTGGAGAATATGGTCAATAATGTTATGAAGGTATACTTTTTCATATCATTTGGCATTAATAATTATCAATTATTTTCATTTACCTGATACTCAGTTATAGCAGTATTTTGAACCTAAAATGGGTTTATTGTTTAATATACAGTTCAGAATAGTTTATTATCAGAAGTGAACATTAGTGCAAATAAATAAAATAATTAAAAGTACATAAATATCTAGGTTTTGATTATCTTTTGTCAATTTCTGTAACACCTAGCATTAGTATGAATGTAAACCTGTAACAAGACACTAAACACACATCAGGGCAACACTTTTAATACTGTCTTATTAATCAGCTAAAACAGGAATAATACAGAAAAAATTAGTATAAGCAATGAGTTTCGTTGTATTAGCCCCATAATGTGGACAGAAAGGTTATTTTTTTTTAATTTACAAGTATTTTGTTAACTGTCTCTGGCTTTGACAGGGTACAGCATCACCATGTCTGCTTAAAACACCATTCTTGGGGAAGCAGGTGGCTGGGATTCTCAGGTTAATTACCAGATACGCTATAACTGTTAACCTTCACATCTGCTCTGTTGCTCACTACTGTAGTAAAACAATTTGACAATGTATGACGTATCATACGTTCACTTGTTTGGTTATGTGTGTGACTGCACAATGCTGAAATGACTAGTTCTGGCTGTATGCACATGTGTATGTAAACTGATGAGAGGCATGAAGTTAAAGAAACACATTTTTATCACGTTTCATTGAATTGCCAACCGCCTTTGATCAGTTAATAACTATTAAATTTTATTTATATTTTTTGTTTTCACAACAAAAAGCGCCTTTCAAGATTAAATGTCACAGGAAAAGGTTTTATTTGTGCATTATGTATTGTATTTTTGTTTCTGAATAGTGAGTCAGTTGAGTGGCCTGCTTGGTAACTAGCAGTGATCTCATTTAACATGCAGTGCATGCATAGCGAATGGTTGTTCTTTCATACTTAAGTGCCTGTGTAACAGTTTGCATGTTTCTGCTGCTCCTGGAAAGAGCCAGTTGATTGTCATTTGCAGCACATATGCAACGACTTTTAGAATGTTGGAGTTTAGAACAAAGTAAAACAACAAAATAAAAATTTAAACTGTCTATGATTCCAAATAAAGCAATTCCATTACTCTGATCCATAATTTCTAACAACAAAAGCCATTAAAAGAAAAATATGACATGCTTTTTAGTCTAAAAAATTTAATGTAATCTTTAATCAGGAATAAATTAAAATGTATATGTTAAATGGTAAATTTGAACATGGTTGATTCAGCTAGTTTTTCCCCATTTCAAGTTTAAAATAGCAGAAAGGAAACTGAATTGAAGCCAAAAATCGGTACTTAAACAATTCCTTGCCTATCTTACTCCTCAGCAAGTCTCTTGTATATTTATACATAGGTTGACTTTATCCCGGTGATTTCCCTTGTCTTCAGAATACCACATCTTAGTTTATTAGTTACATGTTGGTTTTCGTGGTTTGTTTTGGAAATTATATACCATATAATAAAATACCCTGATTTCCAAGGAATATGACAATAAAATAGGAGGCACTTCTGGATGATTTTTTCCCCTGCTGCAAGTATCAGCAAGTTCTATAATCCTAATTGTTACTCTGTTTTAAATAATAAACAAGTAATTCAACTTGGAAGTGCAATAAGCTGATGTTTCTTTAATCTGTTAACAGCCAGTGTAAACTTTGGCTTTTCGTGGCGGCCTTTGCATTGAACAAAAAATCGAATAGTGAATTATAACTCCATGTTCGCGTTCTTACGTATGATATAACGTAACTGAAAAAAACATTATTTATTAACTGTGCTAGAAATCAAAATTATTGAAATCAATTATTATAATTTGAAGTTTATGAGTGTCTACTCTGTTTCCTTGAGAATAGTCACATTTAATATTTAAATCTTTTAATGAATCAAATGCTAGTGGTAGCCTTTCATCCCAAGAGGATGGAAATATAAACACTTCTTATCAGCAACAAATTTACTCCTAAAAGAGAGAAATCAAATTTTGCCAATCTAATGTCGTATGGCAGATTTTCCCTCTCAGACATTAGAGAAAATGGCAGGTGAACCATGCTCGATCATCATTGTTATTGACTTCCTTGTATGGACAGCTAAGCAGTCATATTTTGGATTCTGAACAGCAAAATGAGTAAAATCTAACAAAGTTGTAACAGTTTAAACTGTATTAAAATTTTCTGTTAATTGCAAAAAGAATGTAAAGCTAATGTATGTTTGTTTCCTGAACTGTGTGGTTTTTCAAAACATGCCTATTGCAGATGGGTACTAACGTCTTTAGTACTTGCAGTAATGAAACATCTAGTGGTCCAATAAAACACGTAAAGGTTTGGTTTTGGAAAATGCCAAGTAAGCACCACATAAATTACTAATGACATCTTTAACCAACAATCACACATATTACAGAATAATACATTGGATTATATTTTGGCAGGTCTGTCATGCCTTATGCAGATTTGCCCCCTTAGTTTGGTATGCTTATCAAGAAGCCATGTGCACAGTATGCTACTCTTATGGTGTATGTGGTAGATCTGAGTATGATCTGTATATGTTCAAATTATACGTTTGACATTGCAATAAATAACACCAGATTCTGTAGTATTAATAACATGATGATTGACTCATTTTTTTCTGGACCAGAGTGCTTAAATGAGTGTTGGATTTACTTCGTATGATTGCTGAATCTTTCTGTACATTTTTGATTATGGCCGGTATGACCAAAATTCTATATCACAGTATTTTTCAAAATTGTACCTGTTTCACTGTATTCAATGGTATTTTTTTCCCATGCATGAGTTAACCACATTTTCCACTGCAATTACTGCAGTAGACTGGCTAAGAATAATCCACTGTCATGAGAATTGTACATTGTACAAAAAAACATTTTAATGTGCACACAAGTATTAATACAGGTTTGCATGGCCCCATAAAGTGATAGTTTTCAAGGGGTTGGCGTTAATGAAGAGAAGGAAACACATTGCATGACAGTGGCTGTGAAAATATAGGACCTTTTGATTGAACAAATTTTGCAAACAACTTAAACAAAAATTTTGACAACATTTTGTCAACCATCCAAAGAGGCATTTAGACTTAGCAAAATATCCAGAGGTGCTTGTCAAAAGTTGTATTGCACTGAACATGTCTTAGAAAAGGAATAAATAGTAAATATTTTTTGTAAACCAACTACACTTTCTGTTAATGTTAACAATCTCTGTCCACTGACACATTAAAGTGACTTTTTAAACAACTTTACTATCATTAAACTGAACAATATTTAAACTAATAAATAATAAAATAAATAATAGTGCAACTTCCAGTAATAATACTATTACTTCAAAACTTCAAGCCCAGATACAGTGCATCCGGAAAGTATTCACAGCACATCACTTTTTCCACATTTTGTTATGTTACAGCCTTATTCCAAAATGGATTAAATTAATTTTTTCCTCAGAATTCTTTCAACAACACCCAATAATGACAACGTGAAAAAAGTTTACTTGAGGTTTTTGCAAATTTATTAAAAATAAAAAAAATTGAGAAAGCACATGTACATAAGTATTCACAGCCTTTGCCATGAAGCTCAAAATTGAGCTCAGGTGCATCCTGTTTCCCCGATCATCCTTGAGATGTTTCTGCAGCTTAATTGGAGTCCACCTTTGGTAAATTCAGTTGATTTGACATAATTTGGAAAGGCACACACTTGTCTATATAAGGTCCCACAGTTGACAGTTCATGTCAGAGCACAAACCAAGCATGAAGTCAAAGGAATTGTCTGTAGACCTCCAAGACAGGATTGTCTCGAGGCACAAATCTGGGGAAGGTTCCGGAAAAATTTCTGCTGCTTTGAAGGACCCAATGAGCACAGTGGCCTCCATCATTCGTAAGTGGAAGAAGTTCGAAACCACCAGGACACTTCCTAGTGCTGGCCGGCCATCTAAACTGAGCGATCAGGGGAGAAGGGCCTTAGTCAGGGAGGAGACCAAGAACCCGATGGTCACTCTGTCAGAGCTCCAGAGGTCCTCTGTGGAGAGAGGAGAACCTTCCAGAATGACAACCATCTCTGCAGCAATCCACCAATCAGGCCTATATGGTAGAGTAGCCAGACGGAAGCCACTCCTTAGTAAAAGGCACATGGCAGCCCACCTGGAGTTTGCCAAAAGGCACCTGAAGGTCTCTCAGACCATGAGAAACAAAGTTCTCTGGTCTGATGAGACAAAGATTGAACTGTTTGGTATGAATGCCAGGTGTCACGTTTGGAGGAAACCAGGCATCGCTCATCACCAGGCCATTACCATCCCTACAGTGAAGCATGGTGGTGGCAGCATCATGCTGTGGGGATGTTTTTCAGTGGCAGGAACTGGGAAACTAGTCAGGATAAAGGGAAAGATGACTGCAGCAATGTACAGAGACATGTGAATGCTTATGTACTTGTGATTTCTCAGTTTTTTTATTTTTAATAAATTTGCAAAAATCTCAAGTAAACTTTTTTCACGTTGTCATTATGGGGTGTTGTGTGTAGAATTCTGAGGAAAAAAATGAATTTAATCCATTTTGGAATAAGGCTGTAATATAACAAAATGTGGAAAAAGTGATGCACTGTGAATAGTTTCCAGATGCACTGTACATTATTCAGTATTCACCAAAATAAAATAAAACAAGTGCAACTTGGTGATGACATTTTTACCAACTGAACCGTCAATAAGGCAAATTGCATTAATATGGACCTTGCTTCAAGCTAAGCTATATACATAAATAATAAAACTGCAATTTGCATTTATAATGCTGTTTGTGGTATAGTGGGTCCGTGGCTTCAACAAAACAAAAAAAAGGTCAGTTTTTAAATCCAGTTTGCCGTGTCTGTCTCCATGGGCGTGATTGCACGACCGCGGGGAGTTGATGAGGTGATTGGGGCAAGTCGCACCTGATCATTCTCAATTGCTTCATCGGCTTAGTACGGTGTGTGAATAAGGCGCTGCACCCACGGAGACGTATATTTATGGGCTGGCAGGATAGGGGGAAGGAAAAAAGAAAAGATAAAACAGAAGGAGATTAAAGAATGGAAAAGTCAGTCATGGGAGACAATCCAGACACCAGGAAGGTGAAGGCAGCACGAGCTGGGGCTCCATGAGGGAGCGCAGGCTGAGGCGATCTAGGGGCTAGTTCACCCCACTGACTAAGCGTGTAGAGTGGGGCGAGTGAGATTTAAGACCTCCCAATGGATCTCAGTGAGCGCGAAGGAAGGCTGGAGGTGTACTGACCTCGGACAGTCTGGCTGCACAGTGTGGTGGCAGCCAAGACGGGGGTTGGCAGAAAGCAGTTCGTGCTGCAAAGGCTCCACCAGCAACGCCAGTGTAGGGTGAGCCGTGGAGACAGAAGGTGGTGTGCTGCGATCAGGTGAGGAGAGAAACTGCATTTTAACCTCTATTTTAACGGATTTCTTTATTATGGATTTTATCCCCACATTTCACTGGTTTTTATGGATTTGCTATTTATTTGGATAATGTAATTTTCTGAACAATGCACAATGGACACTTTTGGTTTTACTTTTGACTGTTTTTAACAAAATCACTTGAGCACTTTCCACCATCCCCCGGCTTCAGTAAGATTTCTCAGCTCATCTCGGTCATAACTATCGACGTTGTTGGTTCAACAGACTCCCATGTGGGAAGAGGGAGTCTGTAGGGGACCGGCATCATCACACTATTACACAGTAACCATTTACATTATACAGTATTGGAAAAAAAAAAAATAAAGCAAGTAAAACTTGGTTTGCAGTATTATTCAGTAGTACAGAAATAGTATTCACACATTTGAACATAATGGTCCACATCTGAACTTTTAAAACCAAAGTACCTTCAGACAACAGACACGGCACCTTTTTTTGTCAAAAGTTCTTTTGTGTCATCATGTTCAACTTTATCGTCTGCTACAGCTTCCGTTTAAGAATGTTCTCTGTCCATTTTCACCGCTCAATACCTCCACTAACGCGTGTACTCTGTTGCATGCCTTTTAGCGGTGTAGCAGTGAAAAAGGTCCCCCTCTAAACAGTTTCTTGCTGCGCCACTTTCTGAACGTTGTTTAGGCTATTTAAACCAGTGTTCCGGTATAAGAAAAATCCATATCATAACAAAAATAAAAAACGGTTTTTGGTATGAACCGGTATACCGCCCAGCACTAGCCCCCGCTAAGCTTGCTTCTTTATCTGTGCCACCTGATGTATCCTTATAGTTTGAGTTATGTGTTTAATCATTAAAGGAAAACTACTGTTGTGCTTTTGATTTTTGAGAAACAGTTTTTTTTTTCTTTTAACAGCAATGTTAGAATTTTCTGAAAGATTACATTTTTTATCTATACTTAGTTCTGTTTAGCTTTGTAGAATTTAATAAAATATACAAGACTAAAATCCCCATATGGTAGACCCTGTGTAGTAAATGCTTTAAGTGAAGTTCCTTTTAACATTTTTTCGGATTCAAATTCAGACTTTTTAAACTGTACTATATTTTCCTCTGGATTTCTTTAGGTTTGAGGAACCACTGGCTAATATGTTGATTGAACGTCGGCGGACAGTTAAAGAACAACTGGAAGCCTGGAGACAGAGGCGAGCCATGGCAAGTGCCAGAGGGGATTCACCAGAGGCCCCTTCACAGTCAACTGTCCTATCACCTAGCCAGTGTCCTGCTCCACTTTTTCTAAATGAGCAACAAAAACTGCAGCTTCAACAGCAAATGCAACAAGTAAGACACTCCAGTGTTTTTTACAGTATACTGTAAATAGCCCATGTTAGAAAGTGACACGCAGTAGCCTAATGAACTGCATTTCAAAAAATCTTTGAGAGGTAATTTTAGTCTCCAGCAACAGTTACAAAAAGAAAGGAAATGAGAGAAAACAACAAAACAAGTTTTAGAATCATTTTATTTCCAAATGCATACAATGTGCCTTCTGCCTCTTTGTGGGTTGTGTACATGTTCATATACCTTGTGTTTATGATTTATTAATGCAACTAGATAGTTAACATGCAGTATTTCAGTATTGTGTTTAAATTATGAAATTCAAAGTGGAAAATGAATGCATTTAACAGGAAAAAAATAATTTATGTAGTACATTGTCTAGAAATGTGTGATGCCAAGTTGATTTGTCTGCTAGAAGAGTTCTGATCAAGAAGTACAATTATAGGCACACTTTTATCAGTTTTAGTTTTGCAAATATGTAAATTGACTTGAGAAAATCAAATCTTCCATAGAACACTTCCTCTTCATTGTTCAAAAGGTTTTAAAGTGACTACAGAGATAGATCTAAGCTATATTTGGCTCAACTTTCTTCCAGGGAGGAACAGAATGGCCAATCAGAAAGCTGTCGTGTTGAGTAGCATGCTGAGTCAAAACACATTTGCTAACAGTGTGAAAGATGTTAACATAGAATTTAGGGTAAAGTAATATGTAAAACATTATTTGATCTTGTTTTTTTTTTTTTTCCCTTGTGCATGCTAGATGAGTCAGTGTGCATTTGCTTAGTGCTTTTGCATCACTGTTCCAGAGTTCTTGGTTGAATTCTTTGTTGAGGCCTTGCCTATGTTTGCTTAGGAGATGTGCATGTGAGGTTAATTAGAAACTCTAAATTAAATTGGCTAAGTATGAGCAAGTGTAAGCGGAAATTAACTTGAGTTTAAGTATATGAGAAGCTTTCTAAAGTCTTGGCAGAGAATAACTAACAAATGGTTTTATCTATACTTAGATCTGGTGCAAGTCAGTGCTTTAGGTTGTTCCCACTGGTAGACGACTTACTGGTCCAAAACAGGCAGCTACAACAATAAAAAAATGTATTTTATGAAAGAATGTATGCAAGTTTAGTATCTCTTATCCAAAGTATTTCAGATATGTTTGAATTATTAATATTTAGATATTTTTGAATATTTGCATATGCATAATGAGATAATTTGGGGACACACTACATCAAGTAGAAAAATAAAGAATAAACAGCTAAGTGACAACTCACGCATATAATAATTCATATTACCAAGTCATTATTATAATGGGTGCTGACATGACAAACATAGTAAACCTCAAATTAAACCTGCAAATTCTGTAGTACTCTATAAACTACCCTTTATAGTTACAGCATTGGAAACTTAGCTGTGACAGGTGTAATCTTTTGTTTGCATTCCAGTGTCAAATTCAGTGTTGCCAGACAGGTAGTGCTTGTCTCAAGTGTTTTTATGGATATTAGAAGTGCCTAAAATTATGTCAGGATGACAAATTTGATTTTATTTTAAAGCCAGTCATACCTCCATTAAATACAAACTAAAGAAAGTTGTCTGGCTGTTTCACTACACCACCAGGAGAAGATGATTTAGGGCTACATGTCTTTGGGTTCTCCTCACATGCTGTCCTCTTTAACAGTTAATGTTCACTTTCACACAGAAGGGATGAAACCCAGTGATAAATTAACTATTTCTTAGTTTTGAGCAACTAGTATCTCCTCTCAACTAAGTTCTGGTTTTCAACTGTGAAGACATTTTACTGAAGCAGAGCAATGCTAGATATCTTGAGAGATACCGTATTTACTCGCGGATAAGTTCTCCTGCGGATAAGTTGGGACTTGATTTAACAGTATAATTTCTGGTACTTTATAATGTCAGCCGTATAAATCGAATGCGGAAAACTCATGCTATTGGTACAAGGGATTATGATATGCTAATGCCTACCTGAGAGAGTAACCAGAGAGCACACTGCCTTTTTTTTCTATGTGGGTACGTCAATGCGCTGTATCAGCGTGTGCTCCTGTCCTCTCTCTCACTCACTCTCTATTGTGCCTACATGACCACACGATAATACCTGAACTATTCCGAAGCAACGTTTGCACTGATTTGTATTTTTTGCATCTCAGCACCCTCATACACCTTTTTCATAAGAGCATACCCTTATCTATGATGGAGCGTTCAATCAGAAGAAAATGTGAAGCTGGTTTTACATAAAATGCCATTGAAGTAGTGAAAGAAATTGGTATCTGCGCAGCTGCAACTAAATTTGATGCGTCTGAGAAACTGATGCGAGATTGGAGGAGGCAAGAAGATGTTGTAAAAGATAGCCCGGCCACAGACAGACACAACACCCGATGTCCAAAATACACACACGGTTTATTTGCAATTACTATTTACACAATCTAGTTCCACCAACTCACACAACTACTCAGTCCTTTTCCTTCACTATTCTTCAGCTGCCTCCACTTCTCTCTCACAGGCTCTGTCTTTTCCCTCCTGACTCCGGCTCCTCGAATGGAGTGAGGCAGCCCCTTTTATAATGCCCCAGATGTGCTCCAGGTGCTCTGAGATGGTCTTCCATCAGCACTTCCTGGTGTGGCAGAAGTGCTGCCTTTGCACCCGGAAGCACTCTGGACGTACACAGTTCCTGGTGCGGTAGCAGTGCTGTCCTTCAGGGCTCGGGAACCATTCAGGCGCCCCCTTGGGTTGGCCAGCTCTGTATCCGTGATCCTTGATGGAAATCAGGGGGGCTGCCCTCTTGTGCCCAGGGGAGATATTGCCTCTGGGCTGCCTCTCCCGGTCCTTCCCTGCTCCAGGTGTCCCAGTGGGGCAAGGTCCCTGGTTGTCTGCCACAATGTAAAAATAAAATAAAAAAAATACGCATCGCATTTTTCAATGGGCATATAAGTCGGAGTCTGATTTTTATGATCGATTTTTCGCGTTTCAAGACCAGACTTATACATGAGCATATAGGTAGGTGTTGCAAGATGTGAAATGCACCTCTCTGTTGTATTTTTACGTAGGCACAAAGTCATACTGGGATGACGTTTGATTTATTGTGACACCAGTCATGCTTCCATTAAAGTGAAATTGAAGAAAGTTTTTTGACTGTTTCATTACACCAGTAAGAGAAGACGATTTATGGGTGCGTGTCTACAGGGTCCAATCAATAGCCATTCTCTTAGCTTGTGTGTTATATTTTAACAGATGTACGAACTAAGCTACTGTACATTGCAATATGCAAAATATAGTTCTCTATAAACTGTCTTTTGTTAGTTTTGGCATTGTAAACTTGGCTGTCACAGGTGTAATGTATTCATTATGTTCCCTTATTAAAATAGTTACACTGAAGTTATCGCTAGCACGACTGTTATAACAGATCTCTTATCCTCTGTTATGCAGCACGTCCAGCTACTTACACAGATTTACATGCTGACAACCTCGGTTCCCTCATTACAAACAGAAGCCAATACCACTCGTCTATTTTTGGTAAGTCAGTGAACCTTATTCTAATAAACTTAATATTTCCTTCACTCAATGTACCTGGTACTTTCCTCCACAGGTTTCGTGATGGTTCTCCTGTTTCGTTATTCTGTTGTTGTTGTCCTGGTACCTTCTTAGTTTCTGTTTTCTTGACCTCTCCTCACAGGGATGTGGTGGATAAAGGTTGCTAGTGGGGGGAAATCTCTTTTATCTGTTTGATTTAAAATTAGATTTAATTTGTCATTTACTGTATTTGTTGGATCCATTAAATGGTAGATCAAAACATGCATTTTAATTGTCTTCTCTTTTTCTTTATACCTTTTTCATTTTTGTTACCTGCTGTTTGGAGAAATTGATTATAATGACATAATCATTTTTACATATTATTTTCAGTTTATTGTAGATTTTGTGAAAGACTATAACAATACAAATTTTTATTCCTTTTAAACATGTTCAAGATGAATAATAGCATTTGCTCTTAGGCAGGCAATTTAGTGTAGTGGTTAAGGCTTTGGACTTCAGATCCTGAGGTTGTGAGATCGGGTCTCGCTACTGACACTTTGTGACCCTGAGGAAGTCACTTGACCTGCCTGTGCTCCAACTGGAAAACCAGAAGAAATGTAATCAGTTGTATCATAAATGTCGTAAGTCACTTTAGAAAAAATGTGTCAGCCAAATAAGTAAATGTAAATGCTCTTAAGTTTTAGTTTATTTTTTTAAGTATGCCATTAAATAAGATGTATGTCTGGTTTAAGACATATGTCTGTCCATCCACTGCTTTCAGAAGTTGCTTTTACCATTACAGTATAGGTGTCATAATTTCTATCTGGCTTAATCAGTAGCTTATTTATGAAATGTTATTTCTCATGGCAACATAATTGTGCAGTGATTTTTTGGGTTGGAGTGCGGTTGTGTTCCAAAGTTTTGAAGAGTCGTGAAGATATCCAATTGGTCATCAGCTTGCAGTAGCCTCAGAATGCTGTTTCATAGTTAAGACCCGTAGCCACAAATACCACCTAACTTTCAAACCTTTCTGTGTCATCATTTTTTTATGAATTAATGCAGTTAAAAGTACTGCATTTCCTCAAATAAGGAATAAACTTCTCTTGTATTTAATGACATTTACAGGAAATTGAAATGTTAATATTGCTGCCTAATCCCTCTTACGATCCTTACTAATCATAATGAGCGGTCAAGTGAGATGGCTTAGCAGTATCATTGTTTAATTTAGCTACTCATAAATAATTGTATTAAGATTTAAAGAGTTTACACCTAATAATCCTGAAACATTTTTAATGTTTTATTAAAAGGTTAACCATATTTTATGATGCATTCACAGAGAAATAGTTCTAAAACTCCTGAGCTCTTCTGCAATGAACTTTCTTCATTTGGGTCTGAAAATATTTTGTTTCTAGTATAAAGTATTTACCCACTCATCCTTCGCTAATATATTAGCTATATTATTTTCATTTTGTCTAAGTATAATGTAAATGTAAACCCAATTCTTTTGTATCTGAGATGGGATGGAGGAAGTATATTTGTCTCCACCTCTTCATGTAGTCATGAAGCTTATTAGTTGAGATTTGTCTGTTTTTGGTTTTCTTTTTATGTGGGTGAGGTATTTTGCTAAGTCATAAGGACATTTTATTAATTACTATACTAAGTCCTTTATTTTGTCGCTTTCTAATTGTGAAATGTTTATTTTGAAAACTGTTATGTGTAATACTGTATATGTTGGCTTGTTTTACTGAGGGCAGGTGGGGAATAAATAATTTAATTGTCTTTGAGACATGTAGTATTAAAGCAAATAATCAATTTTAACTAACTCCTACTTTAAATCTTAAAATCCAATACTAGTTAATAATTGCAATCTAAAGACATGCGAGTATAGCATAAAAATTATTTTTTGTTAATAATAAATTTATGTCAGATTGTTTCCTCAAAATTAGTTACATTTTTTCATCTCTCTAGAATGAGCTGCTATCCTTTGCTGAGAGCAAAGAAATGGCTAACCGACTTCTAGACCAAAACTTTTGCAGCGCCTTTCGCCCATGTAATTTGCAGGGTTCGCTGTCTTTGTTGGAGGAGTTTGACCATTCTGTACAGGAGGGTCAGGTTGTTGAAAGTTCCCCACAAAAATCTAAAAATGCTAAGTCCAAAGGTAACATTTTAATCTTATTTAGATGTTTTACTGGGTATTGGATTTGCATATACAATTTTGTTAAACTGTTTTTCATTTTCCCCAGTGTGTTAAGCTAAAGTGAAGTTTAGCATTGGATTTCTCAATTATCATATCTTAATCTGTACCATTTGCTTCTGTTACTGCATTTATAACCTTTAATGTTAATTGTTTGTATATTGCTAGGGAATACATACCCTGTCCTGCCTAGAAAGGTGGCTTGGCGTCTAGCAACACGAAAGGAGTTCTTGTATCCTGAATTGTTGCCTCAGTGCTCAATGGATCCTCTCTTACACAACCGTAAACACAAAACATTCTTCTCAAAAGGAGAAGACTGGTATGTAAAATTGTTTTGCAATTTGACCTATAATGTGTTTATACAGTATAGCAATTGATTATGCAATTTAGAATCTTTATTAAAACACTGTATTAAAAATCTCTTTCCAGATTGAAGCCTGTATTACCTCTAGTACCAATAGTGAGACTAACTTAACCTCAAGGAAATAAATATAATTTCTATTGGACATGGAAATATGTTACTTTTGTGCTTTTTTTACTAATTAAACTTCAATAAACTTAGACATGCAGTGACATTATTTGCTACTTCAAGAATAGAAAAATTGGCCATTGTTTGCGTTTTTCAAGGTTAGTTGAATGACTAACAATTTTCTGGCTGCATGTTTTGCTGATTCTTTAGGAAGAGATGACTTTTTGTTGTGTTTCCTAAAATATTCATATTTATTTAGCTAAATTCAAGAGCACTGTACTATGTATTTTTATTTGGTGATAAAGTGAAAGATTCCTATTTTTATACTATATGCAGAATTCACTGTACGTACCTCATCCTGCAGTGTTTTCTTTGTCTTTCTCTTTTGGTTGTTTTCTTTTTAGTCTGTTGGCCTTAGGGTTGAAACACTTTTCTGAGACACAAAATGCTCGCCAACTTATCAGTAAATACCTTTTGCCTGGCAAGACAGCCAAACAACTTAAGTTTCGGATTCAAAAAATGAGCAGACCACGGGCACCAGAAAATGACATTAAGGCAAGTGTTTTTAAAGTTACTGTTTTTGAATGTTTTATAAACTGCTCAAAAAAATTAAAGGAACGCTTTGAAAACACATGGACTGGGTAATGTGTTTGGAATGAAAGGATGCCACATCGTTTGATGGAAATGAAAATTATCAACCCGAATTGAAAGACACCCCGAAAATCAAAGTGAATAAATGATGCGGCAGGCTAGTCCAGTTTGCCAAAATTTCATTTCAGCAACTCAGAATCGTACTTAATAGTTTGTATGGCCCCCTCAGGCTTGTATGAATGCCTGACAACATCGGAGCATGCTCCTGATGAGACAACAGATGGTGTCCTGGGGGATCTCCTTACAGATCTGGACCAAGGCATCACTGAGCTCCTAGACAGTCTGACGTGCAACCTGGCAGCGTCGGATGGACAGAAACATAATGTCCCAGAGGTGTTCTACTGGATTTACGTCAGGTGAGTGTTGGGGCCATTCAATGGTATCGATGCCTTCATCCTCCAGGAACTGCCTGCATACTCTTGCCACATGAGGCTGGGCATTGTCATGCACCAGGAGGAACCCAGGACCAACTGCAACATCATAGGGTCTGACAATGGGACCAAGGATTTCATCCCCGATACCTAATGGCAGTCAAGGTGCCGTTGTCTAGCCTGTGGTCTGTGTGTCCCTCCATGGATATGCCTCCCCAAACCATCACTGACCCAACAGGCAGCATAACATTCTTAAAAGTCTGTCACATGTGCTCAGGGTGATCCTGCTCTCATCTGAAAAGCACAGGGTGCCAGTGGTGGACCTGTCAATTCTGGTATTCTATGGCAAATGAACGTCGAGCTTCATGGTGCCGGGTAGTGAGCACAGGGCCCACTTGAGGACATAGGGCCCTCAGGCCACCATCATGCAGTCTGTTTCTATTTGTTTGGTCAGAGGAATTCATACCAGTGGCCTGCTGGAGGTCATTTTGTAGGGCTCTGGCAGTGCTCATCCTGTTCCTCCTTGCCCAAAGGAGCAGATACCGGTCCTGCTGATGGGTTAAGGACCTTCTATGGCCCTGTCCAGCTCTCCTAGAGTAACTGCCTGTCTCCTGGAATCTCCTCCATGCAAATGAGACTCTGCTGGGACACACAGTAAACTTTCTGGCAATGGCACATATTGATGTGCCATCCTGGAAAAGTTGGGCTACCTCTGCAACCTTGTGCTACCAGTAGTAACACTGACCGTAGCCAAATGTAAAACTAGTGAAAAAACAGAAAAAATGAGGAAGGAAAAATGTCAGTGGCCTCCACCTGTTAAACCATTCCCGTTTTGGGGGTCGTCTCATTGTTGCCCCTCTAGTGCACCTGTTGTTAATTTCATTAACACCAAAGCAGCTGAAACTGATTAACAACCCCCTCTGCTACTTAACTGACCAGATCAATATCTCACAAGTGTCATTGACTTGATGCTATACTCTGATTATAAAGTGTTCCTTTAAATTTTTTGAGCAGTATATATATTCATTGATTTAATTAATTTTTTTTAATTATTGCTATATGTTTTTTCCCTCTGTTTTCCTAAAAGTTCTACCAGATTTTCAAAGCAGTCCGTCCTTTACCAAAACCTTGCCTGATTGTTTTCCCGTGGCAGGCAAAGCCCCCTGTGGAAAGGGAAGAGAGCATCCTGCCATTTTGGCTTCGGGTATGAGAAACATTTGGTTCCTTTGTGAAGCAGAATTACCATTATAGCAGCTAATTTCTTTGAGACTATACAAGTGCAGGTTTCTTTGAATATCATATAAGATTTCACTATTTATTGCTTCGATTAAATGCAACAGTCTGTTTTTTTGCCCTATGTATTTATTTAAGTTGAACAAATATTTTCTTATACAAATAGTCTAATCTGTCATTCTCATCCTTTTAAAAAAAGAAACACTAGAAAATATGTATTAATTTTTTACTAACGCATTTCCTTCAGATTTGAAATGTCAAAGTTTGTCACTGACAGTTACAGTTTCATTGAGTTGTTTGTTATGAGATACTGTATACCAGACCTAGATCGAAATCAATATCTATACAAATTCTATCCTTCAAGCATTTTAAGTACTTTAAATTATTTTTATCATGATATTTGAGTTACAAGTTTACTTTTTGGGTAAGGTAGGTGAAGTTTGTGCTTATTTTTATATTTGTCAGTCTAAAGTATTTTATATGCCAAAAAAATCCTCTTGTCTATATTTTAATCTTGTGAAGACATAAGTGCTTCCAGTGTAAATGCATTATTTCCTGTTTTACAGAGAAGTCTTCCATATATTTATGAAGCAGTTATGGACTATACTCAGGTGCAGTTAGAAGCTCAAGGTCTGCCTGGTCTAGTTGATATACCACCTCCTCCTCCTATTATCTTCCCATCTGGAGTGCTGTACCCTCCTGAACTACCAGAAGATGTTACTCTGGTTCTGAAATCAGTTGTACTCAAGCCTTTCAGGTTTCGTTGGCGTTCATTTGCAAAAAAGCCTGTTGCATCAGTGCCTATGAACATCTCTCTACAGACACCAACATTTATCCATCTGGCACCAAGTTGTACTTCTGAGAAAATACCTGCCCTTGCGCAAACTCTGAATTTTACATTAGTCACAGATATAGCACCAAAGCAAGCAAATTCAGTGATTAAAGCAGAAATGGACTCCAGAGAGCCTTCAAAATGTTTACTTCCGGCTTTACCAGTTTCTAATAACCTCTTTTCTGTAGCCTGGCCTACTGAAGAAGGACAATTAAAGTCTGTTACTTCCCTGTCTAAGAGTAAGGAAGTATCAGCAAGTCTGACTAGTTCTGGTACCCTCCACGTTCAGCAAAGCAACAACATTGGTTTAAGTAGCAGCCATACTCTATCGTCTTCCAAAATTGCAATTTCCAGACCAGTGTTTAATCAAAATACATCATCCAAGGGCCGCAAGAATGCACAGGTTACAGATACCCCAATGATTTTGACACAGAAAGTGTTACCTTTGCAACCTGCTCCCTTAGCTCAACCTGCAGCCACTGGACACCAGCTGTTACTTGCTATCCCCACAGGGGGGCAGCTGGCAATTCCACCAGTGGGACAAGTAAAACTTTTGTCCCTAGGAAATGCCTCTGGTTCAGGTGTTAATGGATCAACCCCAAATGGCCAGACAGGTGGGATCTGCAGCATTATCCAACCAGCAGTCTTCCTCAACAATGCTCATTTTCCAGTAATGACCACTTCTTTAGCAACACCAGTGACTGCCTCTCTGATGTCTACAATTGGCTGCCCTGCTTCTCCCCTAGAGATTAAACCTTTGAACCCTACCTCAGAGACCAAAAATGCTGAAAATCTGGTAGATCCAGCAACTGATCCCAGTGGCCCTCTTACTCAACTTCGACAATTAGTTTCTCATGATCCACCAGCTGAAAAATCTACTGACAAACCACCCTTAATTTGCAGTTCTGGAAAGGATGTAATTTATTCAGGTACTGGATTTGATGAGTTTGAACAGTTTTCAGTAAACTCTGAAAATGGCTTTCAGAAGTCTAATTCAAAAATTATTGCTGGTAGCCCCATACATTCTAGTTCTGTGAAAGACAACAGAACAAGCATGGACACAAATGAAAGTTCATCTTTGTCTAAAGAAATCAAAGTGAAGGAACCTTCTCCAGGTAACAAAGGGGATATTTTGTCAGATGTTGGCAGGGGTACAACATGTCAGTTTGATGGCTCTGTCAATAAGAGCAAAGCATCTCAAGATATGTCTTCCCAAGCCCAGGAAACCCATAAGGATCATGAACTTTGTAATATATCATCACATAAACCTGAAGTGATAACCAAAAGTAACTCCTTGACATCAAAGAGTCCTTTGCAGGTTATCTCTGTAACCTGCGACCATTCAGTTGCTTTTTCTGGGAATGATGTAACAGAGGAAGAGAAAAAACAGGAAGAAGAGGCAGGTGGTGAAGAGAAAGGCTGGTCTATAAGATCAAATCATGAACCATCCATGTTAACTCTGTCAGAATCTTCAAGTAGCCCCAGCAGTGTTGTTGAGGGCCAAGCCAATGCAGTTGAGCAATTAATGGACAAGAGATCCACACAGAAAAAGACAGAGGAGAACAACATAATTGAAGATGACAACATTGAAAGCGGAACTCAACTTGAAAGCACTAACAGGACAGAATTCAAAATATCTTCAAAAAAATCCCAGTGCAAACTAGGAGAAGTAGCAATTCTTGAACCTGGGAAAGCAATACACCAGGCTGGAAAGGGTATCAAAGTGGAAGGAAAAAAAGACATTTTTGCCATGTCTGATAGAAATTGTGTGGAGAATTCACCTAAAAATGATCATGTAGAAGGAAACAAGAAAACAGGAAAAGAGGAAGGTGAGTTAGGAACCTCCTCTAAGAATTCTCCAGGTAATTCTAAAAAAACAGAAGGGCAAGAAGCATCACAGAAAAATGAAATGGGTAATGATGCACAGCTAGAAACTGAAAGAAAAGAAAGGCAGCACGATTCAGCCGGTCCAATGGAGGAAGAAGAGGAAGAAGATTTTGATGACTTTACTCAGGATGAGGATGAAGAGGAAGTATTGTCCACTGCTTCAGAAGAATCGGTCTTGTCGGTGCCAGAGCTTCAGGTATATAGACTAATTACTGTCATTACAACTAATTTAGTAAGTCATGCACATAAAGTTTAGAACAGATGTTTGGAATTAGCACAGGATAAGTCAGACAAAAAAAATAGGGTTATATGTTGAAAACAAAGTCATTTTTATAGATCTGTGCCATAATGCCTTATTTCGATCTTCAAAGTGTAGTCTGCTATTTTAGAAACACTGAAGCTAATGAGAGCTTCTACTGCTGACTGTTTTTCAGGAAACAATGGAAAAACTCACTTGGCTGGCTTCAGAGCGTCGTCTCAGCCGAGAAGTAGACTCTGAAGAAGAAAATTCACAAAACTCTCAAGAGGAGAACTCTGAAGAAGAAGAGGAGGGAGGTCAAAAGGGAGAGGAGGAGTCTGGTGAAGGTGGAGCTGTTGAAGGGCCTAATGGGGAGATTCCTAGAGGCGTGGGCCCCCCTGAAAGCAGTGCAAAAGGAGCAGGTCGTGGCAGAGGTGAGGAAATTCCTTAACAAACAGTGTATCACTACCTTCTTCCTCCTCCAACCTTTTAGCATTGCAAAGTTAGGTGTATGCAAGACTTGAGCCGTCTCCCCCACGTCTTATTGTTTTCTATTCCTAATTCCATCATATTGTCACTGTAGGTGGTCCTGAGTCTTCCTTGGCTCCTATATCCTTCTGGCCTTGCCTTTCTAATCTGTCCGCTCATTTTGGTATTACATGGTCAGACTAGTATAACTGCCACTCCTCAGCTGTCCTCATTGGTGTTTCCTCTTCTTCCTCTGCTCTCACCCTTTCATTCTGCAACCTTGTGGTGCGTGGGTACACTGTTAGAAATTGTCAAGCAGGAGAAATTTCCATGTATCATTTTTACCATGGTTCTGCACACAAGGACATTACATTTTTTATTGTCGCGAAAGTAACACACAGGTTGAAGTTGCATGGTGTGGAATAGGTATTCCATTACCTGCTGATACAACAAGGCATGTGGCAGTGCAACTGTGAAGATTGATAAAGAAGGTGGAAAATAAACAGTGGGCTTATTTTGCCATGTGTGAGGTGCTGTTTTATGCTGTTAAATTGTTTGTGAAAGGCACTGTGCTTTCAATCTTGGACAGCATGATGGTTCAGTGCAACTTCATGACTGCCTACAAACACCCCCAACCTCCTACGTTGTCATCACCCTCTGTTTCATCTGCCTACTGAGGTCTCATACTTGGCCCAAAATGTCTTTTAAAGCTTTTACTTCTCTCACAGAAGTTGACCTGCTGGGAAAGCTATTGAAAAAATTGGATACATTTAAATATCTAGGATCAGTGGTAGCCAGAGATGGAAATCTGGATAGAGTGCAGAGTTGATGGAACAATTGAAAGAAGGTATCAGGAATATTGTGTGATTAAAGAATTAAGGCAGATGTTAAACATATGGTTTTTAAGACATTGGTAAGACCTGCAATGATGTATGGAACTGAGACATGGCCTGTAAAGGGAGCACAGGAGAAAAAGTTAGATGTGTCAGTCAATGTTGAGATGGATGTGTGGAGTTACAAAAAAGGACAGAAATAGAAATTAGACAATCTGAGGTAAAACAAAAGTGGGAGAGTTATCTAAGAAACTATAGGAAAGTAGGTTGAAGTGCTATGGACATGTGATGAGGAGAGACGATGAATGTGTCAGCAAAAGATTGATGGGAATGGAAGTACAGGGGAAAAAAAGAAAGTGAGGGGGGCCAAAGCGAAAGTGGGTGGATAGAGATAAAAGAAGATGTGAAGGAAAAGGGCTTGATTGTCGAGGATGTGCAGGATTGAGCTGTATGGAGAAGGTTGATCAAACACATCGACCCCACATAGAAGTGGGAAAAGATGAAGAGGAAGAAGAAAGAAGATGATGACTGGCCCTTCAAATACTTACATTCATCCTCTCCTTTTGCATCTGCTCCCCTCTCCCTTGGCTATCCCCGAGAGTATGATGTCATTGCCCACCTGTTAGTTTTCTCCAGACCTTTTTCTAAAAGCCTGTTTAAATCACACAATTAAAAGCAATGCTTGTTTTCCCCATGAGCTCTTTAGTATAGCTGACTTTAGTCACTTAAAAAGCTATATTTCACTCAGACAAACTGAAAATCTCTCATTTTTAAACCCCATTACAGGTTCCTTTTAAAAAAAAAAAAATATATGATCTGAGTACAGCTGTACTGAAATACTGGTGCATGTACTGAATCACATGCACGTACTCACACATATTTTTTATACATTTGTTGGGTATGCTGTTCGTGCCTTGTAACGTTTTTGCACACAACACCCCATAATGACAACGTGAAAAAAGTTTATTTGAGATTTTTGAAAATTTAGGAAAACTAGAGAATTCAGCTTATCTACCTACAAGCCCTGCCCTTTGCAAAAGACATAGATCTGATGTCAGAGAGTCAGAGGAGGATATAGGAATGTGTAATGGTGTGAAAATAAGAGTTAGAAAGAACAGAGACTAAGACTATTGCAGGAAAGATTAAGATTCTACTAAGAGGAAGTAGACAAGATAATGTTTAGACAGACAGCTGGAGCAGGTTACAGTATTAATAACCTGGTACATTAATCTATAAGTATAGTAGCACACAAACGGGATTACCAAGGCAAATCAGATTTTTTGCGGTGTTAAAATCAGACAGTTAAAGGAAAGACAGGTCTCTACAAAAGCTACAAAGCTTCTGTATAAGGCTTTCTACAACACTGCATTGCTCCACGGTTTTAGGAAATTGGTTAACGACAGGTAAGATTAGGAGTATAATTACACTTAGTGGGAGGCTGAGGAAGTACAGGTGGTAGTAAGTATAGGTGACATAAGCAAAATTATATGTTATGATTTTTACAGAATGTTGGACAGTAACAGTATATACAGTATATTGTAAAATGATACTTGAGTAAAAGTACTTTGTCAAATGTTTGCTTTCACTGAAGTAACAAGTAAAAGTAAAAAATATGTTCTTTCAGATGTACTCAAGAACAAAAAATAAAAGCACACTTTATAATAATTAAAAATTATGTTTTTGATTAGTACATAACTGAGTCAGAAGCTTCTAAAACATATTCTACACTTAATAAACTGTAAAAGTTTATGTTTAGCTTAAGTAGCTTAAGTAGCAGTAGATTTTCAAAATTCCAGCCGTACCACTATTCTTGTCTAGGGCTAAATAAAATTCTTCCACTGTTGAATGTTTTATTTTCAAACAGAAGTGCCCACTGGATGAATGCTATTGATTAAAACCAATAGTCAGCACAACTTTCTTCCTTTCTGGATGTGATTTTAGAAATTGAAGAGAATACATTTCTACTGTGACATAAAAGTTTTAGGATTTGTATACTGACAATGTCAATTGGTACTAGACAGGAATTTAATGAAATGCACTCTATTCAGTATTTAAAGTTATCAACAGAACTTGAGTACATGATGATTATATAGCAGGATGCAGACAATATAACAGTTTATTTTTCATTGCATTACTATCAGGTTTAAACACATTTTCTTGTTTAAATGCAGTCATTTTTATTTTCTATGTGGCACTATTGGGTTTTTGTAACATTGTATGTTGTGGTCACATTATTGTGTAAACAAGATTATGTATATTTGCACAAGTTATTATCGTGTGGGAACAAGATTAGAATGTTTTATACACAGTATACTATCGTGTGGCCACAAAATTTGTTTCTTGTTCTTTCATTGCTAGGTAAGCCTTATGTGTGTGCAATAAGTTTTTTGCAATTTTGTTAATCGAAATGGCTTGGTGAATGTAATTGATAAAGTTATCAATTTTACTCATGCGCCCTTGTGTAAGACGCACACCCTAATTTTTACAAAGAAAATCGCGAAAAAAGTTTTGCCCCGTGTATGCCGTGCGTTGTGATTGTATAGGAAGCGTTTAGAGAGAGAGAGGGCGTTGTCAAGCGAGTGCGCGAGAAAGAGAGAGAGCCCAAGCAGAAGAAGTAAACATTACAGAATTACATTTCCTCGCGTATGAGTCGTACCTGATTTTCTAAAGGCAATTTTCGGGAAACAATGTGCGCGTGGTACACGCGTAAATATGGTAGGTTAAACCCAGTTCGTTTTATGACACTGTTTGTATTTTATCACACTGTATCACTTTACACACATGCAGGAAATTGAAATACAGAGCTGTCGTCAACATTGAACATAATTACTGAGATATGCTACATATGTATCACTGTTTTGTTATTTCGTTTTATTCTACAGCCAGTTTAAAAAAAAAAAAAAATTACATAATTTTTAATTATTCTTATTAATTAAAGGACAGCAAAACCTTTGTGTCCAGACACAGAACACTCCCCTGACTACTATATTGTTTTTAAAATGTATAACTTGTCTCAGGATTTTACTTGTACCTATAAAATGTTTTTTTTTTTTTTTTGCACTAGATTAGAAAGATGCCACTTTTTGGATCAGGAAAAATCATTTGCCTCAACATGGCTCTTTAATTTGAAGGATATTTCTTGAAGGCAGAGGTTTCTTTCGGTGCTTGCAGGCACTTTAGCCACTGCATTATTTATTAGTCACTTTTGCATTTTACAAATTTGAACATAATGTTCAAATATGAACTTGGGGAAAAGGCACATTCAGTTTTCATGTCTAAACAGTGGGTGGGAAGCATGGGAATGAATAAGCAGTGTAAGGCGCTATGGCATTTTTATTTTTGAATGATGTAGGCAGATGTTGGCTGTGCCAGAACAAATGCTGAAGTATAACCTAATTTAACAGCACAGATCTGATAGGTCTCCTGTATGAATTAATAATTATTTGGTCTGTTTTAAAAAGTAACAGGGGCTTGCTGGAAAATGAATTAAAAAGTATGCTATTTAACAAAAATATATAGTGGAGTAAAAGTAGCCCTGAATGAAATTTACTCAATTAAAGTACAGATAGCTGAAAATTGTACTTATGTATAATAACAAAGTAGTTGTACTTCGTTATTTTACACATCTGATGGTTATGTACATTTTCACCTGGTATGACAGTGTGAAGGAACTGGGCTGTCAGCGAGCCCCAAACCCTGAACACGAACACACTAAGAGTCCCGGCTTCAAATAAAAGATGGGTTTATTTTCCACAATACCTTCACTGTCACACAAACACAGATTTTTTTCTCCACAATACCTTCTACTCACCACCGCACTACCCTCCTCCAGTTAAGTGTTGCTTTACTTCCTTCCTGCTCCGACTTCCCTGGCTAAGGGAGTGTGAACCCTTTTATTAATGACCTGGGAGTACATCCTGTGTCAGGGCACCTGCCCAATGGAGTACTTCCGGGTCATATAAAAGTCCCATATTTTGTGGACCTCATCTCTCTGCTGCACCCCCGGACCCCACCAGGGCTCTGCTGCCAGACTACAACTCCCAGTATTCCGTGCTGGTTCCTGAATGGGCACCGATAGGGAGGTCTGCTGCCATCTAGTGCCTGGGGGAAATGAACATTCTCCAGGGTCAGTCCTTCCTTGTCTTCATCTTTCATTGCGAGGGAAGGTGTTAAATCCAACCAGGGTGCCTTTACGTTCCCTCGGGGCCACCTGTCCAGGTAAGGGATCTTCCTGACTGCTGGTCAGGATGCCCGTCCATCCTGTGTGCTTCCTACTACATCAAATTGTACTTGTTCTAAACTGTGTTCATGTTTCTTGACCATCCTGAGCACTCTGTTGGTACATTTTTATACACTATTGATGATGAACGTATGGCTCAGTTCCCAATGTTATGTACTAGAGTTATTTTACTTTTCCCCTTTCCTCCAGCACTGATGCCTAGTACCTTCTTTACTGTAAGAGCAACCATATCCACTGCTCTACTTCCTTCCTGCTATCTTCATAAGTTGAAGAGTAGTACAGTCATACCTTTCCATTTTGCCATCTCTATTTATTTTGACTTCTACTTTCCATATTCTCACTTCCTCCTCCTTCTCATCCTCCTCTTTCCACAAATCCCTCCTTTTCAACTTTCCTTTTTCAACTTTCTCATTGCACCTAACACTTAATTTTCCTGATTTGCTCTGTATTTCTCCTATACATCTCTGCGGAATTCTTCCGATGTACCCTGCTTTGTCATTGACTGAAATTGTACTATAATGATGCAGCTGCCCTATTTTTTAGCTGCAGTGTAGCTGTTGTGACAGATAGGGGGTACTGCCGTCCCCTTGAACCCTCAGACCAGACACCAGATAAAAGTCCAAATAATTGTTTTATTTATACAATAAAATGCACAACGCACCTCCACCTCCACTATACTATAATAAATCAATACAATTCTCAATAAACAATAATCCAATCCTCCACACCTCCCAGCAGCTCAGTCACCCTTCCTCCCAACTCGGCCCAACGCTGGGATCTCCCACCATCCTTTTTAAAGTCCTTGACCCGGAAGTGCTTCTGATCCCCAGTCCATGTGATTCTTAGCACTTCCGGGTCCGATCAAAACTCCTCTTTTCTTCAGCCTGGAAGTATATCATCTCTTCCGTTCCCGTGATGGTGAATTACTTCCGGGCAATATGGAAAGTACAAATATATTATATATATATATATATATATATATATATATATATATATATGTGTGTGTGTGTGTTTTATTGAGTTCAAAGCATGCTTCTGTTAGTTCAGGTTGTATTAGGTAAATACTTCAATATGTGGCATGCTGCGGTGGAAAAGGAAAGCATTTCAGAACACAAATAAAATGTTGCATAATTTTCTGCTGACCTGTTAGTACATACAGATTTTAAGCCAGATTGATATTTTGTTAAAAGTCACATTGCTGTCTTTTGACTTAACAAAATAATATTGCTTCTCATCATTTATTGTCTTTTTGTTAATCTTAGTCTAAGCCCATGGATTACCAGAATTTATTGGTTAAATGCATCAAATCAATTCCTAAAGCCATTGTCAATGATAACTGCATTGAGTGTCTTTGAGTCTAACTGAAAGTGGCCTTATACAGTGTTAGGGAACACCATAAGTTAATAAGTGTGTAAGAAATGTGGAATTAATGGAAAAAAAAAAAGAAAAAAAAACCCTAAAACTAAACTGAACTAAAAATGACTATGAGGATGTGCTACTTTTATTTATCAGTGTTTATCTACATCCTGTGACATTGTCCCTTTCTTTTAGATTAGAGCTTTACACCATACATCATATGGACGTCTGTCATAAATATACACTACAGCGGACACCCATTCCATTTGTCCAGAGGTACAACACAAAATGATTATTCGCTAGGCATAACAAGATGCCAAATCCCTCCCTCATGTGTATTACTAAATGCATGTGTCATATATTGTTGAGAAGCTCATCATTTCTGCTTTTATGTTGATGTTAAATCATACTTATGAATCATATTTATATGTCTGTTTAATCTATAATAAAGCTGATAAATGTGTTGCCAAGTAAATAGTAACAGCGCCATCACTAGAAACCTCCCATCTGTGACCTACCTCACAGACGAGTGTTGTGTCTTTGGGAATGCAAGACTCGCCAATGTCATGTGAAAATTGAAATGTCTTGAAACGTACAATCAAATAAACAAAGCCAGAAAAATTGTATCGATTTATAAAGCAGTCTATTGGTGAGGAGATAGGGGCTGTACTTTATAATAATAAAAAAAAATTCTCTATAGTGTCACAGCACTTGCAGAAATATGGTATGGGTTATGTACATTTTTGTGAGAATCAAAGTGTCTTGTTAAACTGAACCAATCTGTAATAAAAATGTAGAATGTGGCAGCAATTTTGGCATCAACATGCTTGGGAAGATAGGATTAAAGACATCTCACCACTAAGCCTCTGGTGCCTTCTGATGTACAAAGAGGAATATATGGTATCAAGGTGAATGTCGCCTCCAAGATCTTATTAAAAAATATATATATATTTAATTCAGAATTATCAATTATTTTTATCTTTTTTTTTTGTTATATGCTGATTTTCTTTTCTTCCTTTTCCAGGTGAAAGTGGGAGGTGTGCGGGAAGAGGCAGGGCTCCCTCCAACTCCCGCCGAAGGAGAAGACGTGTACGAGCTAGCAAAGATGCCTCCAAGCTGTTACTTTTGTATGATGAGGATATACTGGAAAAAGATCCCTTAAGAGATCATAAAGATTTGGCTTTTGCACAGACCTATCTTAACAGGGTGAGCATGCATTGCTACAGTGATATCAGGAAAATGGGCCTTATCCTATTTCTTATGTATCACACATGTTTGTCCACAGATATTTCTGATTCCTTATTTTATATGCTGAATGCAAAACCAAGCACCTTAAAACACTTACATTTTATTGGAAAGCAACCCGTTAACTCAATTTATGTATAGAATTTGTTTTTGTGAACTAAATCTGCAAGTAATTTGTGCTTGATGAAAGTCTTCTCTAGGTAGTTCATATTGGTAAAATATTTTTAGAGAAATAGCTACTATTAATAAAAGATGTTGTGCATGATGAAAGAAATAACACATTTGTAACAAACTGAAGCATTTTTAATTGCCATTGTTATGCAGTGTTTAGTTTTCATACCATAAATTTAACAGTTTAAGGTTCAAATCAAGTGCAAGTGCTGCCTCTTAAGTTATTTACACATTCATCCAATGTTCAAATATGGTTCTCTTGGTGCTCTTGTTTCTTCCAGCAACCTGCTGTTAGTTGATTGCCACCTCTAAGCTTGTCCTGAATGAGTTAGTAAAGGTTTGCCATGCAGTAACCTGATGTCTGGTCTAAAGTCGGGTCTTGCATTTGACATTGCATTCTTGGAATTAGTGCATTCTGAAGATGAATGAATTAAGCTTTTGAAACAGCATACATTGAGATGATTTCTAGATTAATTGATATTATAAACATTTCTGTATATTTGTTTTTACTAACATGCAGTATTTGCAAGCTGTCCAGGCTGAAAACAGCTTTGTATTATTATGGCAAGTGGCTTTCTTCTCTTACAGAAAAGGCAGCATTGAATTAGCCTTTTGTGAGCGATTGGAACAATGATGATGAAAATAATTATTAATTTATAAATCCTCCATGATCACACATTTTATTTATTTTCATTTATCATGTTAAAAACAGAAACCAATCCTGAGCCGCTTGCAGTCCACCTCATTCAAGGCGAGTTTTATGTTGCCTGTCAACCTGTACTATGGTTTTTTCAGTGAGAGATGGTTGACACATTGAAGCTGGTAGAACGTGCAAACTCTACGCAGACAGTTCTGTTCATCTAGGGTGCTTTTAATGTGAGGAATTAGGACTAACATTATCATGCTGCATAAAACAGAATTAATCTGACTTTTAGCAAGCTGTTCTTACTCTATGTTTCAACAGGTTCGGGATTCTCTTCGTAATATCCCTGGCAAGATGGAAGAGTTCTTACAGGTACTGTATGAATTTGAAACAAGTAAAGAGCCCCACACTGCTGTGGACTTGTATGGCCAGCTGGGTGAAGTTCTGCAAGACTTCCCTGAACTTCTCCGTGACTTTGCAGCCTTTTTACTGCCAGAACAAGCATTAGAGTGTGGACTGGTGAGCATTTTCATTCTCCTTTGTTATCATTTTATTACCTTTGTGGCCTCAAACTTTCATTAAAGCAAAGTGTAATAATAAAAAGAATGTGCAAATATACAAACAACACTCTTCAGCCTACAGTAGATTAGCCTATGAAAAAGCTGCCCGTGAAAATATATTTCTAAACATGGGTGGGCTATGAGGGCACCTCCATTTAAATCATACAAACACCCCAAAGTGGGCAACATAAGGGAGTGTTGGTGTGTGCGTGTGTGTGTACCCTGAATTTGACTGATGCCTCTTCAGGTTTGCTTTCTGCCTTGTACTCTGTGCATAGGCACTGGCTCACTGTAACCCTGTTCTGGATACGGGTATTTAAATGTGGATGAATGGATGCATTTCTGTGATATCAGAATTATCATATGATATCGCCTATTCTTAAAAGTTTGGATAAATGTTTATCATCTGTTAACTTCAAGGAAAGGTTTCTAGCAATTTTGCTCTACTACATGTGCTAGTATTATATAATTCCTTTCTTAAACTGTACAAAATGTGTCTAGTGTTGATAGCCTAAATTTCTGTTTGGCAAAAATTTTCAATCAAATGTGAGTTTGGTCTGTTACTGAGCTTTTTCTGGTGTAGTGTTGATGATGACATTAACTTTTTGACTATCTAGCAAAATTTATTCAAGGACTTGTATTTTTTTCTGGTTAGGTCTTTGAGATGCTTTACAGTGTGGAAGGGATTATAGACTTTTTGCTGAAATTTTAAGGATCTCTACAGTCTACTATAGCTGATAATTGATTTTTATATGTGAATGTTGAGGCTAACTTTAGATTTAATTCATCATCTTTTTTGTCTAAATTGGAACTTATGGAATTCAAGACATCCATCCATCCATGCATCCTCTTCCGCTTATCCAGGATCGGGTCGCGGGGGTAGCAGCTTAAGCAGAGAGGCCCAGACTTCCCTCTCTTCGGCCACTTCTTCCAGCTCCTCTGGGAGAATCCCAAGGCGTTCCCAGGCCAGCCGGGAGACATAGTCCCTCCAGTGTGTCCTGGGTCTTCCCCGGGGCCTCCTCCTGGTTGGACGTGCCCGGAACACCTCACCAGGGAGGCGTCCAGGAGGAATCCTGATCAGATGCCCGAGCCACCTCATCTGACTCCTCTCGATGCGGAGGAGCAGCGGCTCTACTCTGAGCCCCTCCCGGATGACTGAGCTTCTCACCCTATCTTTAAGGGAAAGCCCAGACACCCTGCAGAGGAAACTCATTTCAGCCGCTTGTATTCGCAATCTCGTTCTTTCGGTCACTACCCATAGCTCATGACCATAGGTGAGGGTAGGAACGTAGATCGAATGGTAAATTGAGAGTTTTGCCTTACGGCTCAGCTCTTTTTTCACCACGACAGACCGATGCAGAGCCCGCATCACTGCGGATGCCGCACCGATCCGCCTGTCAATCTCACGGTCCATTCTTCCCTCACTCGTGAACAAGGCCCCGAGATACTTGAACTCCTCCACTTGGGGCAGGATCTCACCCCCAACCCTGAGAGGGCATTCCACCCTTTTCCGGCTGAGGACCATGGTCTCGGATTTGGAGGTGCTGATTCTCATCCCAGCCGCTTCACACACAGCTGCAAACCAAACCGCTCCAGAGAGAGCTGAAGATCACGGCCTGATGAAGCAAACAGGACAACATCATCTGCAAAAAGCAGTGACCCAATCCTGAGTCCACCAAACCGGACCCCTTCAACACCCTGGCTGCGCCTAGAAATTCTGTCCATAAAAGTTATGAACAGAATCGGTGACAAAGGGCAGCCCTGGTGGAGTACAACTCTCACTGGAAACAGGCTCGACTTACTGCCAGCAATGCGGACCAAGCTCTGACACCGGTTGTACAGGGACCGAACAGCCCTTATCAGGGGGTCCGGTACCCCATACTCCCGGAGCACCCCCCACAGGATTCCCTGAGGGACACGGTCGAACGCCTTTTCCAAGTCCACAAAACACATGTAGACTGGTTGGGCAAACTCCCATGCACCCTCCAGGATTCTGCTAAGGGTGTAGAGCTGGTCCACTGTTCCGCGACCAGGACGAAAACCACACTGTTCCTCCTGAATCCGAGGTTCGACTATCCGACGGACCCTCCTCTCCAGAACCCCCGAATAGACTTTTCCAGGGAGGCTGAGGAGTGTGATCCCTCTGTAGTTGGAACACACCCTCCGGTCCCCCTTTTTAAAGAGGGGGACCACCACCCCGGTCTGCCAATCCAGAGGCGCTGTCCCCGATGTCCATGCGATGTTGCAGAGACATGTCAACCAAGACAGTCCTACAACATCCAGAGCCTTAAGGAACTCCGGGCGTATCTCATCCACCCCCAGGGCCCTGCCACCAAGGAGTTTTTTGACCACCTCAGTCCCAGAGATGGGAGAGCCCACCTCAGAGTCCCCAGGCTCTGCTTCCTCATTGGAAGGCATGTTAGTGGGATTGAGGAGGTCTTCAAAGTACTCCCCCCACCGACCCACAACGTCCCGAGTCGAGGTCAGCAGCGCACCATCCCCACCATATACAGTGTTGACACTGCACTGCTTCCCCCTCCTGAGACGCCGGATGGTGGACCAGAATCTCCTCGAAGCCGTCTGAAAATCGTTCTTCATGGCCTCTCCAAACTCCTCCCATGCCCGAGTTTTTGCCTCAGCAACAACCAAAGCCGCATTCCGCTTGGCCTGCCGGTACCTATCAGCTGCTTCCAGAGACCCACAGGACAAAAAGGTCCTATAGGACTCCTTCTTCAGCTTGACGGCATCCCTCACCACCGGTGTCTACCAACGGGTTCGGGGATTGCCGCCATGACAGGCACCGACCACCTTGCGGCCACAGCTCCGGTCAGCCGCCTCAACAATAGAGGCACGGAACATGGCCCATCCGGACTCAATGTCCCCCACCTCCCTCGGGACATGGTTGAAGTTCTGCTGGAGGTGGGAGTTGAAGCCACTTCTGACAGGGGACTCTGCCAGCCGTTCCCAGCAGACCCTCACAACACGTTTGGGCCTACCAGGTCTGACCGGTATCTTCCCCCACCATCGAAGCCAACTCACCACCAGGTGGTGATCAGTTGACAGCTCCGCCCCTCTCGTCACCCTGAGTGTCCAAGACATATGGCCGCAAATCCGACGACACGACCACAAAGTCGATCATCGAACTGAGGCCTAGGGTGTCCTGGTACCAAGTGCACATATGAACACCCTTATGCTTGAACATGGTGTTCGTTATGGACAATCCGTGACGAGCACAGAAGTCCAATAACAAAACACCGCACGGGTTCAGATCGGAGGGGCCATTCCTCCCAATCACGCCCTTCCAACAACAACATTTATTTATATAGCACATTTTCATACAAAAAAAATGTAGCTCAAAGTGCTTTACAAAATGAAGAATAGAAAAATAGAAGACACAATAAAAAATAAACATAAGTCAACATTAATTGACATAGAATAAGTAAGGTCCGATGGCCAGGGTGGACAGAAAAAACAAAAAAAAAACACCAGAGGCTGGAGAAAAAAAAAAAAAAAAATCTGTAGGGATTCCAGACCAAGAGACCGCCCAGTCCCCTCTAGGCAATCTACCTAACATAAATCAAAAAGTCCTCTTTGTATTTAGGGTTTTCATGGAAGGACTTGATGATGATGGTCACGTAGACTTCTGGCTTTTAGTCCATCAATTTTGGAGCATCATGATGCTTTGAGTAGGTGGTGGTGGCGCAGGCTGCCACCACAAAGAAACCGGAAAAAGAAACAGAAGAGAGAGTAGGGGTCAGTACGGATTTTGGAGCCACTATGAATAGTTATTATGATGAATTGAACATACAGAGTATCAGGATTAAGTTAAAGTGAAGTTATGAAAGGCCATGTTAAAGTAAAGTGTTTTCAGCAGTGTTTTAAAGTGCCCCACTGTATTTGCCTGGCGAATTCCTATTGGCAGGCTATTCCAGATTTTAGGTGCATAACAGCAGAAGGCCGCCTCACCACTTCTTTTAAGTTTAGCTTTTGGAATTCTAAGGAGACATTCATTTGAGGATCTAAGGTTACAATTTGGAATATAGGGTGTCAGACATTCCGATATATAAGATGGAGCGAGATTATTTAAGGCTTTATAAACCATAAGCAATATTTTAAAGTCAATCCTGAATGACACAGGCAACCAGTGTAGTGACATCAGGTCTCACTGTCATTGCCCACGTGAGCATTGAAGTCTCCCAGCAAAACGAGGGAATCCCCAGAAGGTATGCCCTCTAGCACCGCCTCCAGAGACTCCAAAAAGGGTGGATACTCCAAACTGCTGTTCGGCACATACGCACAAACAAGAGTCAGGACCCTTCCCCCCACCCGAAGGCGGAGGGAGGCCACCCCCTCATCCACCGGGGTGAACCCCAATGCACAGGCTCCAAGTCGGGGGTCAATAAGTATGCCCACACCTGCTCGGTGCCTCTCACTGGAGGCAACTCCAAAGTGGTAGAGAGTCCAGCCCCTCTCAAGGAGATTGGTTACAGAGTGCAAGCTGTGCGTCGAGGTGAGTCCGACTATATCTAGCCGGAACCTCTCGACTTCACGCACTAGCTCAGGCTTCTTCCCCTTCAGAGAGGTGACATTCCACGTCCCAAGAGCCAGTTTCTGTAGCCGAGGATCAGACCGCCAAGGTCCCCGCCTCCGGCCACCACCCAACTCACACTGCACCCGACCTCCTTGACCCCTCCCATAGGTGGTGAGCCCATGGGAAGGAGGACCCATGTTACCTCTTCGGGCTGTGCATTTTTTTTTAATAGCTAATCAACTATGACTTGTTAGTTTGCAGAGCAGCAGGCTTTTGAGCGAAGCCGCAAGTTTCTTCGTCAGCTGGAGATCTGTTTTGGGGAGAACCCCTCCCACTATCAGAAGATAGTGCGAGTTTTACAAAGTGGTCCTGATCTTGGGGCAGCTGACATTGAAGAGGTGAGCAAATTTCTTCAACATTTTTTTTTTATATATTGATTGTTCCCCTGTTTAACATTCCCTTATTTTAACTAACTACCTGCCTTATGTTTTGCCTTAGCTTAAATTACAAATGTGGCAGCTATTGAAGGGCCATGATCACCTGCAAGAAGAATTCTCTCTCTTTTTTGACCATCTACACCCTCCACCCTCAAGTCCTTCGCAGTTTGAAGAAGTCACCTGGACTGAAGACAAAGAGTACGAGTTTGATGGTTTTGAGGAGGTTACACTCCCAGATTTAGAAGAGGAAGAAGAGCCTGTTAAGATCTCAGGGCCACGAAGCAAGAGGAGGAAAGATCTTGGATCCACAAACAATGACAAGGCATTGCTTATCTTTTTCTAAATGCAAATCCAGAGTAGTGTAAATGTCTTGTTTTAATTACTAAATTCAGCTAAAGGATATATGTTGTTGCTTCATTGCTAAAATATGAAATTTAACTTACAGCAGCATTTTTTTAAATAATGATCTGGTAGTGTGAATAATTTCTAGTAATGGGTTCCATGAAAAATGCAGGCAAGCAGTGTATATACCTTTCTGAACAATTGTATATGTCAAAAACAGTTTTTATTTTAGACATATGATCAATGTGTGGCAGTTATCAGTGCATTCCTAATAGCATGGATAATCATACATTGCATAAGTAAAAGAAGCAAGCTAGTTCACCTCTCCAGCTGGATTTAAATTAAACTTGAAAAAAGATTTAGAGAGTCGGCAAACCTAACATTTATTCTTGGAAAATCACTGCTGAGGTGTTCAACCAAACCCATTGATTAAAAGAAAAAAAAAAACTTTGTAAAAAATTTAATATATTCTGATTAAAGGTGTTTCACTTGGTTGTATATGCTCTTTCTATCTAATTGACCACTTAGTCAGTGGCAAAATCATGTTAGCAGAAAATAATTTTTAAATAGCTAAATGGCTAGCAATGTATCATATGTATGCAGGCAAAACTCTCATTTCAATTGGTTTTCAATGAGACATATTAATGTACTGTCATGTTTTTTATTTGAAAAACAATTCGTTTTTTTTTTCATGGTAGTGATACATTCATTGCAAAAATTTAAAATAACATCTAGTCAACTGCAGTCTTCTACTTGTGAACGGACCATTGTTAAGTAGAGCCAACGGAGAGTAATATGACCTATACAAATATCAGTCAGTGTTTTCTTTAATAAATTAAGACTAGGCTATAACTATTGTGCTTAAAGAGTCATGTTAGACCACACAACTCTTCAGACCTTGTCAGAAATAGAGGGAGGCAGCCAGCAACTCAACCAGCTTCCTCTGTTTTCAGCTAGGATGTTACAGTGTTAGTGAGTTAAGGAATACAAATCTTTGACGTTTAAAGGTTTGGGAAAATATCACCTGATCTAATAAGTCTTCTTTCCCCATAATGCTAATAGGAGGACTAGAATATGGAAAAAAATTAATTAGTTCAAGGATTATTCATACAGGTTATTATTAAAATCAGTTGAGGCCGGCAGCATATGAACATAGGTTCGTTTTTATACCAAACACTTGGCTCCTTGATGTAAGCAGAACAACATTCAAGATCCGCAAGACACGTAAACATTGTTGATCAGGTGCATCTATTCATTGCAGTAGTGCCCATTTGTAAATAGGGTTTTTATCAAGGTACCAACTCTTGCCACAAGTACATTATGTTTAGAATAAATCCAGAATTCAGCATACAGGAGTGAGCTCACAAGATCTCAGCTGACCAAGCTATTCAAAGTTGGGGGTTCAATGACACATTCAGGTTAACATGGGTCAGCAATCCAGTATATGTCACTTTTAACACTTTGTTGTGTGTCTATGCCGCAGTGAATTCAGGCTTTTCCAATGTCAAATGGGGGTCATATTGCCATTAATAAGTATGTCTGCTAATCTGAATCTTTAGTATTTGTTCTGGGGAGAAAACCATTTAATGCATAACACATAGAAAGCAAATCAGAGTCCAGTATTCTGCATCTAATCTTCAAAGGAATTTGGAAATCCACCATATTGTGAATGAAATAAATGTATTTTTTCTACAACATCTTAGCATGAGTATCATAAATCGTTTATAACTAATATTGCTGAAACAGTTTACATAAGTGCAGGCAGATAAGCTACATGGTAGAAATATCTTTGATCAAATGTAAACTCATTAAAAATTGCTCAAAAGATACTACAAAAATGTATCACATTCAAATTAGGAACATAATAAAGCACCAGAAATTCCCTCTCTAACTTTAATCCCATCAAAACTGATTCAATTAACGGCATGTTTCAAGTGCTGAATTATATTGATTGACTTTCCTTCGTTGTAAATAAGTCTCATTTTTACATTTTACCATTTTTTTCCAGAATTCATAATTTTAAGATGTTTGAGAAAAGAGAAAACAATTTAAATTGCAAGAAAACCCAAAATACAACCTGTATTTTGTTAGGCTACAGTCCTCGGAAATGTGCATTCACCATTCAGGCCTTTCAGTGGTCCTGGCGTTATCGACAAGTAGAGCTCAGCTTGAATGCTTTCTTTGCAGGATGGTGACTGGTCAGAGGTAAAGGACTGCATTTGTCATGAGCTTGGTCAGGAAGGAAAGCTGCGTCGACATAGAAGGAAAACATGCCCACGGTGCCATCCTGGCAAAGTAAGACTGCTGTACCTTTGTGGAATATGCAAATTGGAATTCTTGTTAAATTTAATTTAATTTAGTGATGTTAGAAAAGCAAGTAAGTTTTGACATTTCCATAAAGTTAATAATGAACACTATGTAAACCATTAATTATGTCTATCCTGTGTACATTTTTTGTTTTATTATGTATTCTATACATTATTACAGATAATTAGAAAATGGAGAGTCGATGTGTATCGGTTAACGTGTCATGTCAGTAATTTTTCATGTCATTTATTTTTCGTATTGTGTCAAGGGTTTAAGAAACAAAGAGCTAGCAGAGGTCAGTACTGACAGCCCCAGTGGACCCCTGAGCCCACGGCTAGAGGCCAAAATCTGTGATAAACAAATGGATTTAACAGATGGAGGTAGGTTGGCAACTTATCTCTGCTGAGCAGGGAACACTCACTATTTTGTTTTAGTCTTCATTGTTCATTTTACTTTGTTATCAATTACACAATTGTAATTTTTTAGATATTTGCACCCAGGAGGCGGAGCAACAAACACATGAGAATCCTCTTGATGTTCCTGAAAAAGAAGTGAACGAAGAAGAGAAACGTGAGAACCTGGGCCTAATTCCTCAGCCTTTTGCAACACAAACTGATGCAGAAGCCCTGGCTACTAATACCATGGACAGTGAAGGCTTTTCAGTTCAACAAACGCTAAATAAAAGAACAGACTGTGAAGAGAGGCTGCCATCTGACTTGTGTTCCAATTCTGAGCCTGTTCAAAGCTTGGGTCCTGCTTCTGATGCCTGTAAAGACCCAGCCTTCCATGGAGGCCACCTTGACTTGTGTAATTCATCCTTGCAAAACCAGGGGAAGTCAGGAGATCCAGAAGTAGAGAAGAACCCCTCTCAGTCACAAAGTCCTTCGGCGTATTCCCGTACCAGTGTGGACACCACTGTCTGTGCCAAGAACATTACTGTCAGTGCCACGGGAGAAAAAGTCATCCTTTGGACAAGGTTGGTGAATCACATGCAAATCACATCGCATATGTTATGAATGGCGTATGATTAAACGGTAAGCTTGGAATCTTTCAAGTCAAAGTTATTTTTTCACAATCATGGTATATATTAGTTTGCTACATGAAACTGCATTATAAACTGAAAAGCCTTAAAACTTACAGAACATGTCTACTTTGAAGTAGCAAAGTTTTGGATATAAGAAAATGTTCCTTACGCGTTTCTGAGGCATCAAAACTAAACTGTAAATGATACATTTTCTCAGAAATTCTTGGTATTATTTATATGCTTCTTGCTTATTTGACTACTTGCAGCTGCTGTGATGGGTTGGAGTTATGACAGCCCAACCCTTAAATGTGCATGCATGATAAAAACAAGAAACCAAAACAGGCAGAGTAGGTGATAGAGAGTAGCTTAAAGCTCCACAAATCAGTTACTGATTTTTTTTAATGCATAGTGAGTCACTCTTGTGAAGGATATCATAATAACAGAACTGAGGACAACATTTTTGTATAAATTCACGAACACAGATACTAATCGATCTGTATTTACATGGGGAGAAGATGCAGACTCCTTGTGGAACCTGATGTGGTGAGGTAGAAATGACAGCACTGTGTTAAAACATCTATTCTTGTTATTCTTAAACCAGGGTTCCTCTCTGGCTGGGGTTCAGATTTCTCATTTGTCTGTTTTATTATGTTAATATTGTTAATTGTTTAGTTTTTTTTTTTATATGTCAATTTTTTTTGGTTGTTTGCTTGCTTTTTTTTCTGTGCCATGCGTTTTGTGAGTGGTCCCCTAAAAAGCACCCTTAGTACTATGAAGGCTGAGGAAAACCATAGTCCCTTGTGATTCGTTGAATGCACTGGACTTGCTGAGCTTTTTGTGAATTTTCAGGATTTCGACCTTCTGCTCTGTTTTGACCATCCTTTGGATAGGTATATTGGAACATTATTTACTTTGTGATTGCCTTTTTCAGACAGCTCATTTTTTGACTTTTTTATTCTTCAGAGATTCACTGTTAACAGAGCTTACTGTGAAGTAAAGATTCATTGTTTGCCTTTTTTGTTTCTATTTGGGGTTTCACAGTTTCCTCCTTTAGTAGGCATTTCTTTCTATAATAAAAAAAAATAAAAAATCTTGGAGACAAGACGTGATTTTCTCAGAGAGACACTTATACGTCCCGCGAGAAAGAGATTTAACCACGCCTGGGGCCATAAATAAAGGACAAAGAGTAGATGACAAAGTACGTCGTAAAGAATTCAAAAATGTTGGTGCAGTACACATGCACAGCAGGTTAGAGATAATGGAAGTATAAAAATTCGTAAGTCTCAAAAAAAAGGATAGGAAAGATTGTATTAGCGCAAACAAATGGAAATTATTACTCTGTGAAATAACGGAACAGCGAAAAGAGATCAAATATATTGTTCGGATCTAAGTCGGAGACTTGTAGATTGTCTAATTCATGTTGCCAGAGAGAATTAAAAGATTCCAAAAACTGGCGCGGTATGAAGTCCCATGAGACTCTTTCAAGTCACACCCTACTTACAACTATTTTCAAACAAGACCATGGTCATCAAACCTCAGTCGTGTGAATGCTTTTGTCAGACACACTTCCTGCGCTCTCAGCTCTTTTTTATCAGGACAATAATTTTATACGTTCTAGATGACATGTCAATAACAAAGCGAAGAAGAAAAAGCATGGACAAACATTAAAAAAAGTCATTTTATTTATTAGAGAGAAAGAAACAATATTCACACACAGGCAGTTATACATTGCGTTGTCACGATGCAACTCCAAACACAGAATCAAAATTCAATGGAATCTTGAAGAAAAGTTAATTCCAAATATTGTTTTTACTAAAGTTTGAAAGTAAAAGTGAAAAATAATGTAACAATTCCCATGAAAATAACAATCTCTTTAAATTGTATATCTGGTTAACCAAACCCGGGGGTGGGTGAGCAAGTGGAGCCCCCTAGTTTGAATAATTTTTGGGACTTTTAATTTGTAAAGTAGCTCAAGCAGGTTAGGAAGCTAGATGGATAGATAGATAGATGGATGGACAGATGCATGCCTATAACATCTGTTCATTTCTTTTCACTTGATTGCATGCATGGTATTGCCGGCACAGTATTTTCCCGTACTAAAGCACTCATGCATTATCAATCTAGTGGCAGCTGGCACTGTATTTGTAAAGTAAAGAAATAAGCTCTCCTATAATGAAAGAATATAAGCGATTATAAGTTTGACATATTTTTAGTTATTATTGTCTAGTTGTCTACCGAACAGTGACAGCAGTTCACATCTGAGCATCACCATTCAATAATGGCACTTGCCAGTGACTTTCCAATGTGAATGCACGCACCGGGAGCTGACTGGTGTAGTGGAGGAAGATGAAATTGGGGTGTTTGATGAAGTGAAGCACACAGTCAGTCTTCATTTAAAATGGCTGAATTTCACAAAAGCGTTTTTTTGTTTTGTTTTTTTACCTTCTTAAAACAACATGGATACACTGTTATGCAATATACAATATGTGTAACCTCAAGACAGTGACAAATACACCATAACATTTTTAGCTTGAAAAATGGACATATTAGGTAAGATTTAAAGATTTTCTGTACAATGGGACCCCGGTACACATAAACTTCATTGTAAAATATAAGAGTGGGGTAGATTTTTTTTTTTTTTTTTTTAATTTATAAAATGCCTTCAGTTTAGAGCCTAATTCCATGTGGCAATCTAATATATACTATGATTATGAATAAATAACTGTAATTTGAAAAATACCAAACTTATCCTTTAAATATAAAACTATGACATGTATATACAACTTTGACTTTTTAACATTTGATTATATTACAGTAATGGAAGTTTAATGTTTTGAACTGGATTTTCTTCTTTGAAAGATCATCACAAAAATTGTAATGGTAAAGTGAGAATAAAATTCTCCAGTTCCTCATCTTCTGCCAGAATATTCATTTAATATTCCTCTTTGCTGCAGGGAAGCTGATCGAGTCATCCTGACCAACTGCCAGCAGCTGGGGGCCAATCAGCAGTCATTCCAGTCAATATCTGAGCAGCTTGGCAATAAGACGCCAACCGAGGTTTGGAGCTGAATTTTGGTTCACAGAGAACTTTAGTTTTTTAGCACAATTTTTAATACAACAGTATGTTGAAAAACCCAAAACTAAGGTCAAATTCTGCGCAGTGTACTTCCATATTGTATTTTGACAATTACAGGTCTCAGTGGTAAAGATTAGGTGCAAATAATAAACCAGAAAATGAAAGTTGTAAATAATACAAGCATTCTTCAAAAATGCAAAGTGCTGCTGTTTAGATTATTTTTAACACAGCAACCTGTTTTGCTACACATTACTTTATTTTGGTTATATGAAAATATTTAGAAATTGTGAACTAGTTTTAACATACACACAATCTTGTCATCTTTTTCCCCATTTTATTCACCTTCTTCTACCTATGGTAGAATATCCTTTACCTTGTGCCCTTAATTCTAAAATTGAGACAGATGCACAGTATTATTTTCACACAGGGAAGTATTTATTAAAAAATGGAAAGAAAAGGTCTAAGATTCTTTGTTGAATTCACTGCACTATCCTATGTGAGCCCATTTTCCATTTTATACTTTTTATTATGTAGACTTTACCAGAAGTCTCATTCTCATACCACACTGGTAGCTACTGTAGTTCAGCACTTCCTCCTCCTTTTCTTTCACATCTGTAACACCAGGCAGTTAGACAGAGTAAAAGAACAGGCAGCAGAAAGAGCTACACATTTATGTATTATGGGTAACTAGCAGAATACCCGCGCTTCGCAGCGGATAAGTAGTGTGTTAAAGAAGTTATGAAAAAGAAAAGGAAAAATTTTAAAAATAATGTAACATGATTGTTAATGTAATTGTTTTGTCATTGATATGAGTGTTGTTGTCATATATATATATATATATATATATATATATATATATATACTGTATATCTATATATCTATATCTATATCAATCTATATATATATATCAAACAGTGCGAGCAGCTGTTGCTGGGGTTGCCAGAATCCATCGAGGAAGAAAAATGAAAAAAAAAAACGGATGAGCCTTGCTGTTACGTGCACTTACTGTAGTGCTGCGTGGGTATTATGAAGTATCGTATCTGTTCAAGTTCTATTTAAATTTTAAATAGAAGTAATTTTTATTTAGTCGACAGAAATATGTTTGGTAGGAATGAAAGGTAAATTTAGTCAGCATTGGATAAATTTTTCTTCACCCTAGAAATTTAAAGAGTAAATTCAACTTACATTCCTACCAAAGATATTTCTGTCGACTAAATAGAACCTACTTATTTCCAAATTCGAGCTATTGAGCTGTCTGTCGTCTGCCTGACTGGATATGTCACCCTCGCTTCACTCTTACTTTTTAACCATTCATGTAATCATGGCTAGTCGCGAAAAAATTAGAACATGGAAGGAGGATCACACTGAGTATGGCTTTACCAAAATAATTATTGATGGCGAATAAAGTATCCATTATTCATAAAGCTTCAATTGGTGATCTTTTTTTCTGCGTTAACCTCATATTTTTTCATACTTCTCAAAGCAATGGGGTGCGAGGGTAAAATGAATCAGGAAGCGCTGATTTATAGATATTGAATATACTGAAATAGTTTTACTGTCAAATAATGCATACTCCTGTAGCCACAATAAAGGCCTTTATTTTATAGACAAACCAGGGATGAAGAACTTCATTTCTACTGCAGCCACAGCCGCGACACACATAAAAAACAGCAATAATAACTCATAAACGTGCAATATCATTTAGGAAAATTGCAACATTTTACTCACCAAAAATTCGGATTATTTGTAAACAAAATCCATCGTCCTTTCTTTCCTCAAAAACAGTTCAATTACTCTGTCGTACGGATTATCGGAGCGCTTCAGTTCCATCAAAACCTCACTTTCTATCCCCATCGAAGCTAATGGTGAAAGGCAAACCCGCCGTATGGTATTCCCGGCATAAGTTTGAATTCACTTTAGGGCTGAAAATTTCCGCTCAACAGAAGCAGTGTACACGGGAATGGTCACCGCCAAATATATCAATGTGAACAGCCGCCCCATGCTCTCATTCAGATTTTTCTGATGAAGGAAGTCAAGGAGATCAGTGGGAGATTTTCCTGCAAAATCATCCATAACATACATTACAGTCAGTTCCGTTTTTAGCCGAGACAGATCCAAAAGCGCTCCGTGGCTGTTGTGTTAAAGTGTAGAAGGCTACATGCGTGAAATTTTTCTTGTATTCCCGAAAGTTTTGGGGCTCGAGGAGTGTGACAAACATCAGGTTTTCATGGTCTTGAAATGTGGTCTGTGTCTGGCAAATATTGTCCAGAATCTTGGCATGGAGTTGTCCGTAGTGCACGCAACGATCTTTCGCTCGGAGCGTTTATGGTGCGTTCAATGGCGTCGTAGACTTCCTCATATCGACTTCTATCCAATCAATGGGTCTGAATACGGTGACGTTGCCGTACGCCTGCTAAAGGGCCGTACTGACACCAACTCAAAATCTGATTGGTTGAAGCCCGTCCTTTCTCCTTGCTTTGCGGTTCTCTACTGTGTTATTGTTCGTTTATTACGATTGTTATAGTTATTGTGTAGCTATTTTAGACTTAGTTTACTGTTTAAGTACCCATCTCCTTTATTTAATTTGGGAGTTCTCCACTATTTTTTTGTTCCATTATTACGATAATAGTTATTTATTGATTCCCTTGTTTGGTTGACTGCCTGCCCATATAAGGCGCTCCGCTGTTTTTTTGTGAAGCAGCCTTTACACAGCTTCTCCACTGTTTTATAAACAAACGCCATATAAGGCCATCGTTTTTCCTTTCTACGCCAACTAAGCAGCCTTTTTATTTAATCCACGGGTTCTCCGCTGATTCCCTTCTTTGGTTGACTGCCTGCCCATATAAGGCGCTCCGCTGTTTTTTTGTGAAGCAGCCTTTACACAGCTTCTCCACTGTTTTATAAACAAACGCCATATAAGGCC
>JANRMT010062813.1:94076137-94098090 GCA_026402145.1 Polypterus bichir lapradei
ACTCCTCGCTTCAAGGTACTGTGTATGCTATTGCTTTGCATTTGTTACTAAAAGTGAAAAAGTTTTCTAATTTGCCATTTTTAAAAAGTTCACAACAGCAGAACTTCTTGCAATTAGAGTGCAGGAGCCCTGTTGCTTTTCTAAATAGTTTTTTCCCCTCATATAGCCTTTAAAAATGAACTCTTTCAATTATATTTGAGTTGTCACCTTCAGACTTTTCCATTAAAGATAGTAACAGAAATTAACAAAGCAAATAGTTCTTCTTTCCATGATGCTTGCAATGATGGACTGGAGTATTTCCTGCCACTTCAGTAGCTGCCGATGTTTAGAACTCTACCTAGGCTCATCCAGGTAAACACACATGGAAGAAAAAACAAGGGTGGGAAAGGAAGGCTTCTTCCTTAAAAGAAATTGTAGAAATAAAGGTGAATTCTTTCATTCATTCTTCTGTTTCCCATACCTGCTTATCCAGTTCAGGGTTCACGTATTGGTGTGTTACATGGCTCATTATGAAGAAGAAAATGTAACTTTTGCTAAAGCGTCGCTGGTGTATTTAAATGTGATCAATGCAAGATTACAGTGACCATTCTATTCTTGTGATTGCTGCTTTATGTTGTTTTGTGTTTGTGCTGGCTTGCATTCCAAGGCCCTGTCCATAGCTACATATTTCTCATTGCATTTGTCTCTGTTTTCACTCAGCTGAAAGCATGGCATTTAAGTGTGGATGGCAGAAACGCTGACTCCATCCCTCTCTGATTACTCCGTGGGTGAAAATGCTGACTCCATCATGCGCCGTTTGTGCTTTTCACGTGTCTCTTCTCTGATTGGACCCTGCTCATTGACATTGTGTTCCTTGATTTGTCCCCCTTCACAGAAGAAAAACATGTTAAACATAGCAGGGCATAAAAGAACTGCTTTCAGTGGGTTTGTTGTGCCTATTACCTGTATAATTCTAAATTGTGTTTTGTGTCATTTCTATTCAGGGAACATGGTCAAACAACTCACACAGTGCAACAGAGCCGTCAGGAGTATGTTCAGTTTGATAGATGTGACAGAAATTCTTCTGACCATGGCCAGTTGTGAGAGGCAACTGGGTATCACAATATCACCCCATTCAGCTATCGTCTTCGTCACTCAGGTGTGTCAGCCATGAGTGATTTTGCACTTGTTGCCCGGGACTGCTCACCTCTGCACCATTTTCTTCTTCTTTCGGCTGCTCCTGTTAGGGGTCGCCACAGCGGATCATCTTCTTCCATATCTTTCTATCCTCTACCTGTTGTTCTGTTACATCCATCACCTGCATGTCCACTCTCACCACATCCATAAACCTTTGCTTAGGCCTTCCTCTTTTCCAATTCCCTGGCAGCTCTATCCTTAGCATCCTTCTCCCAGTATACCCAGCATCTCTCCTTTGCACATGTCCAAACAATACAATACAATTTATTTTTGTATAGACCAAAATCACACTAGAAGTGCCACAATGGGCTTTAACAGGCCCTGCCTCTTGACAACCCCCCAGCCTTGACTCTCTAAGAAGACAAGGAAAAACTCCCCACAAAAAAAAACCCTTGTAGGAAAAAAATGGAAGAAACCAATGCAATCTCGCCTCTCTGATTTTGTCTCTCAACCATCCAACTTGAGCTGACTCTCTAACGTACTCATTTCCAATCCTATCCATCCTCATCACACCCAGTGCAAATCTTAGCATCTTTAACTCTGCCATCTCCAGCTCTGTCTCGTGCTTTCTGGCCAGTGCCACCGTCTCCAACCCATATAACATTGGCCCAAATTCTGCATGCTTTAACCGCAGTTACAGACTGGGTACACCAGCAGCCATTCCTGCTCAGCTTTAATATGAGAACCAAAGCCTCAGGCACGTTTCCAATGTAAACTTTCCAGTTGACGTAGACTTCATGAAGTTCAGATGTGTACAGGACATGTGTGATACGTAATAGAATGTTTAATTGTTGTATTCCATGACTTGCTGTTTGTGCTTTCAAAGACTGAGGCCCTATTTTAAATTCTAATAAATGTGGTTTTTTTTTTTCTATCCAAAAGCTTGTCATAGATCTTGGAGGAAAATACTAAGTAGTTGGACATGTGACTGTCGCATTTTCTCCTGTTGTATTTGAAAAGGAAAGTTTGTCATTTGTCAATTTAGAAGTGTGATTAGATCAATGTACATTTTTATTTCTCTGGAATCAGATCTGAATGCTAGGACCGTATCAAAGGATGTTCTGAGTTTGTATGTCCCACCTACCGCTGACCATGCCTGCTACTTACTGAGGCTTGTTTTGTATTATTTGGGCTCCTGGCCTCTGCTTCAGTTTTTCTCTTGACACTTGCTTTGGCAACCTTTTAATTCCTGTTTTTGCTCTTGTGATTTTATTTCTGATCAGCCCTCTTGGTTTTTCATCCATTTTGTACCTTGTCTATATTTAATAACAAAGTGTCTTTTTTGGGGGGCAGCCTTGTTTTTAGTTTCCTGGTTCTGCCTACGTTTAATGCCACAAGTGACTTACCTTTCTCTACCCAGGCAGTAGTGCAGTCACCCCTGCTGAAGTCTGACATCCAACAGAAGGGAAATGATGAGTGCATAAAAAGAGGTGAGCACTTGGCACAGGTAGGACGGTAACCTGACTGGGCTTCAACGACACTCACCATTTACTGTGCATCACAAACAAAGCAGGGAGATGAACGACCATTTCAGACTCTCAGCTCATGTTGCTTGTACTTTTCCTCCTGCTGAACTAAGACGGTGTTTGGTGGTCTTATACTCTGTTTCATTCCTATACTGTATTTAATACCATAGTCTTAACCATACATTTTCAAAGCCCCCTTTATCATGTTCTGAGATACTGGTTATTGCTTCAGTTACCGTTGTTTAATCTCTGGTATTTTATAATGTCGGTCGTATAAGTCGAATGCAGAAAACTCACGCTATTGGTCCAAGTGATTAAGATATGCTAACACCCGCCAGAGAGAGTAACCATGGAGCACACTGCCTTTTTTTTCTATGCCAGTACGGCAATGCGCTGTATCAGCGTGTGCTCCTAACCTCTCTCTCTCTCTGTTGTGCCTACTTGACCACACAGTAATACCTGAACTATTCCGAAGCAACGTTTGCACCGATTTGTGTTTTTTGTTTTCACACCCTCATACACCTTTATCGTAAAAGCATCCCTTATCTGCCATGGTGCGTTCGATCACAAGAAAATATGAAGCTGGTTTTAAATTAAATGTCTTTGAAGTGGCGAAAGAAATTGGTAACTGCGCTGCTGCAACAAAATTCAGTGTGTCTGAGTAACTGATGTGAGATTGGAGAAAGCAGGAAGATGTAAAAAAGTAAAATAAAATAAGTGTTGCATTTTGGAATGGGTGTATAAGTCGGGGTCGGATTATATGATCGATTTTTCTGGTTCTAAGACCCGACTTGTACATGAGTGTATACGGTGTATATATATTATTTTTCCTGATTCTGTTATATTTGCTGTCTGTTTGTAAACATCCCATTAACTTGCACTTTAGATTTGCTTTCACCTTTCAATGTTCATTTGCTTTTCTTTTTGTTAGCTGGAAATCAACTTGAAATTAGAAAATCATGTAAGGCTGTTTAGGAGCAAATGTCACACTGCTATTTCTTAAAAAGCATGCAGTTTTTATTGTTTGCCCCAAGTGAGATTTTCTGTAAAACTTTAAAAAGAAAGTATAAATTTATAGTTGGCCTGTATCCAACAGGGAGCGGATTGCTACTGTAAATAAATGGATCCGGTTCAGTTCTGGCTAGGAAATGCACTTTGGAAAGTTTGTTCCGCTTACTGTACCAGGCCACAATGGTGGCAGAATAACAACACCAAAAACAATCAGAATGCAAAGAATAATTTTATACCTAGCTTGTATTAAGTAATAATTTCATGTACAATCAACATCAGTCTTTTTGGGAAAACCCTATTGGAATTTGTCGGGATGAACACCCACTTCTCACTCCTTCTTTTTAGCTGAGGTGCTATCAGTATCCAGCTGCAAACTGGGAAGTGTACCACGTTATTGGCCATTTACCGCGAGTGTCATTGTAATATCTTAAAAGTTACTAAGGCTTCTGCTTCAACTCCATCACTTTGTAGCTTGTTCTGCATTCTTGACGCCATTTTTGTGAACAACTGCTTCCTGGAAATCATCTTTAAGGCATTAAATTTCCATGGTTGTGTCCGAGTTTGTGATCGATTATTAATTGAAATAAATGTTCTTGATCAAATTTGTTAATGCTTTTGTGAATTCTGAATATCTGGTTAAGGCCCTTTTTGTATAACACTGAACAGATTTTGTTTCCTAAACTTGTCAGAGTAGAACATGTTACTTATAGCAGCAAATGCCAAGATGCATTTTATATAGTTAGTTTAAAACAAAAGCATCAAATACCTACAGTACAGGCCAAAAGTGTGGACACACCTCCTCATTCAATGTGTTTTCTTTATTTTCATGACTGAAGGCATCAAAACTATGAATGAACACATGTGGAGTTATGTACTTAACAAAAAAAGGTGAAATAACTGAAAACATGTTTTATATTCTAGTTTCTTCAAAATAGCCACCCTTTGCTCTGATTACTGCTTTGCACACTCTTGGCATTCTCTCGATGAGCTTCAACAGGTAGTCACCTGAAATGTTTTCACTTCACAGGTGTGCCTTATCAGGGTTATTTAGTGGAATTTCTTGCTTTATCAATGGGGTTGGGACCAGCAGTTGTGTTGTGCAGAAGTCAGGTTAGTTGGACGATCATTTATTTTTCAACAGGACAATGACCCCAAACACACCTCCAGGCTGTGTAAGGGCTATTTGACCAAGAAGGAGAGTGATGGAGTGCTGTAAATGGTCATGAAAATAAAGAAAACACATTGAATGAGGAGGTGTGTCCAAACTTTTGGCCTGTACTGTAGGTATATACGTCTTTATTTAGTTTGTAGTCCCAAGGCCAGTCTTAGAGTTTAACAATAAATGCAGATCTCATATCACATCAAAGCAACAGTCCAGCTCTCCCTAGCAATCTAATTCAGCTACATGGGCCTAGTCTGCTCATAGCTACTTCAGCCCAGAATCCCAGTGAAGCCAGTCTGCTGGTAAGTGGGAGACTTGCTGACTGGTCCCACAGTCAACCCAGATGTGATATAAAGGTGGACTACAATAAGTGATATTTTTGCAAAGGGGTGTATAAGTAGGCACATCTCAAGTTTGTGTTGAACCACTGGTGCACCATTAGGGGCTGACACAATGGTGAGTGCTGCTGTCTCACAGCCTCAGAGACCTGGCTTCAGGTCCATGAGAGGTTTTCTCTTGTGACTCCCACATCCAACACAAATGCAGATTAGGCTAATTCGTGACTCCAAAATGGCCCAGTCGAGTAACTGAAACGTGCACAAGTTAAAGCTGGGCGATAAACTGATAAATAATTTGAGTATATGGGTTAAGGCAATATGTAAAAATGAAAATCTTGATTCACTGGGTAATTATAGCACTCCATTCCCCTCACACACAAACACAATAAAAGATGGCAGCATATGTATTAACAAATTAAGAGATTGTGTCTAAAATGGCCATCATCTCCTGAGAGATGGGTCGTTTACGCAGTTTTGACATTGTCCATAATAAAGACTGTGGCAACTAAGGGTGGCAGGACAAGCAACTCATTCCAGCATGTCCATCAGAGGAGCACAGCTGAGTGGGAGAAGTACGTAGCTCCGTGAGATGTGCAGCTACCGGCAGCCCAGAAACACCCGCTAAAAGCTGGCAACAATAGCAACGTTGTGTCCCCAGACTCAGATGGTCGAAGTGCCACAAATCAAACCTCCCAATGCTGCTCCATCCCTGCTACAAGTGTCCCATCAGAGATGGCCTTTAAAGGGGTTTGTTTTGTTTAGAGGCAAAATGTTTCTATTGGGGGGTACAAGATGTTTTTTTTCAAGGGGCACTTTTTATTTTTTTTTGTGATGCTTTGTTACCTTGGCTTTACACTCCATTGATCCCCATTGAGAATTTAATCATTTGCACTTTACCCAAGCTAATAACTACAAGCAGAGAGCAGTGATTGAGCAGCGTTCAGGGAACATCCCTTCCAGCTCGAAAGCCACTTCCTCTACATTTTACACAAAGAAGACGGCACACAATAAGTGGGATATTCTTAAGCATTTTTTTTTTCAGATAAATAAAAATTGAGTAAAATCATACAGGCCCAGCCCTACCATATGTTTGCTCTGTAATACACTTGCGCTCCATTAAAGGCTGCTTCCTACCTTGTAACCCAAAAATGTCCTGTCCATGCACTTATACAGTAAATAAATGAAGGTGGTTTGAAAAGAAGAGAAACAATGAATGAATTTAATTTTTAGTGAAATCCATGGAGGTGCCAAACTCGGAGTGACCTGCTCGTGTATAACACCTTAGAATTAAACTGTGAAGGACTGACAGAGTAACTTGTGAAATGGCAAAGTTTAAATGTTTAGGTGATAGTCGACCAGTGAGGTTCTAAGTCCAGACTTGAGTGACTTTGAGGTTTTGGGTGTTTCTGTAGAATGATGGCGGCAGGAAGCAAAATGGATACGTCTTTAAGGAAAAATGGGTCAGACAAAAGGACTTCAGATTGTGTGAAACAAGCCTTCTCATACAAAAGAGATGATGGTGTTTGCTTCAACTGAATTATCATAACCGAATTCCTAAATTTAATTAGACAATTTTTTTGTCATTTTTGAAGGAATACTCCACCCAAAAATTATATATTATATTTTTATATGTTACTTACCCCTTGTAGTTTGTATTGATGGCCAAGAAAAATTTTTCATCTCATGTTTTCATGTATACTTGTGTGCAAACGTATTCAAAGCATTCTTGGAAGTTATCTTAATTTTTTGTACGATAGAAAGATTTCTCCACATATTCATCCATTCAGTATTTTTAATTTGTACTCTTATGCTGTAATAATACATTTCAGAAGTCAAAATAAACCATTTTCTGTAGATATTTAACTGAAGAAGTTAGTGTTTGCGTAAGTATTCAAGCCCCACAAATTCATATTTAGTGGAGAACCCTTTTGCTGCAGTAACAGCTGTAATTCTTGTGGGGTGACTGTGTACTGGTTGTGAATATTGATCAGGAGTGATTCTTTCCCATTCCTCGTTGCAGAGTTTATAGAGTGTAATGGATGGCCGGGACGCCCCTTCTGCTTATGTTCTGGGGGAGCAGCCATGGACTGCTCAGTACCTCCCCCAGGATGTTTGGTGGCAGCCTCCCTGGTTGACTATGATGCCTCAGTTTCCCACAGGGTTTCATGGGAGATGGAGTTCTCCCCAACCCTGTGGGGACCTGAGATGGCCACTAGGGGGCGTGGCAGAGATCGTTGAGCCCAGCTGCTCTAATTATCGGCCCCACCCAGGAGTGCGATTGGGAACAGGTGAGCAAGCACCAGGAGCACTTCTGGGAGGGCCATAAAAAAAGCCAGCAACCACCACTCAGAGCCAGAATCGGGAGGAAGAGGACGAGAATACCTGAGAGAAGTGGTGGTGCCACCAGCGAAAGGATTGCTCTGTGGATATTAAGGTGATTTGGGACTGTGTTATACCTGTGGGGTTCACGGGGAAGACGTGCCCCACAGTTGAAGAAAAAGTAAAAGATTTCTGTCCCTTTTATACGTGCCTCAGTGTGAATCTGTGACGGGTCGGGCACTTGTATAGTGTCTTTATTCACAAGAGGTCCTTTAGGCTGGTGGGATGGCGCCTTTGGACAGCAGTTTTCAAATAGTGGCACAGTTTCTCAGTAGGGTTAAGATCAGGGCTTTAACTTGGCCAGAAGATGCACCTTTTTTTTAACCATTCCACTGTCACTTTGGCCTTATGTTTCGGGTCATTGTCATGTTGAAAGATGAATCTTCTCCTGAACTGTAGGTTCATAGCAGACTGGGACAAGTTCTTCTGCAATATTGTGTGATGTTTGTGTCCACCCATTGTCCCTTCAGCTCTGACAAGATGCCCAGTCCCAGTACAGGAAAAGCATCCTCATATCATGATGCCGCCACCACCATATTTCACCGTAGATATGGTGTTTCTTGAGACATGGGCAGTGTTAGTTTTACACCACACATACCTCTTTAAATTCTGGCCAAAAATCATCTCCTACATCTTAACTGGGTCTTTCTCGTGCTTTGTAGCAAATTCCATACATGCTTTTATGTGGAGCCTGTTTTTTGGAGAGCTCTTGAAATTGTGGACCCATGCACTTTCCACTCCAGTTTCAGCCAAAGAGCATTGCAGACTTCTGAAAGTAACGGTTGGGTTTCTAGTAGCCTCTTCACCAGTCGACATTTTGTTCTGATGTTTAGTTATGAAGGGCGGCCTGTGCTGTGATGAACCTTCCACTTTCTGTTGATGGATCCAACGGTGCTTAACATGACATTCAAACTCTTTGAGATTTTATGTAGTGTCGCAGGTGGCTGGGTGTGTTCGGCAATCAGCCACCTATTTAAGGAGTCGCCGCCCTGCAATCAAGGCTGGAGTCGGGTGAGGAAGAGGACAAGGTTGTGGCAGAGGAGGCGAGGAGAGGCCCGAGTGTTGTGTGAAGAGGACAGTGTTATTGACTTTGGGGAACTGGGGGTTTGGTGGTGGTGCACTTGACTTTGTGTAATATATTGTGAATAAACGTGGGTGATGAGTGAAATGATGTCCGCCTGTGTGTGTCCGGGCCACTATATTTCACAGTAGCCATTTCAATGACTAGTGTGTTTCTCACATCATCTGAATGTTCTTTTGTCTTCATTTTTGCAGTTATTGTCTGAAAAAGACTATGGACTTTACCGGGAGTGCTTTTTCTATCCAGAGACTTATAAAGGAGTCACAAGTAGTACCTAATTATGTTTCTTTATGGTCAAGTGACTGTCACCATTGTGTAGTTTGTGATTAATTTGCCATTTGTGTAAAACTGGAGTTTCCAAAGCACCGAGGTTTAAATACTTATGCAAATACTAACTTTGGAGTTTTTGTATGTATATCTTTATTTTGACTTGTATTCTTACAGCATAAGATGTCACTTTAAAATACCGAATGGATAAATGTGTATAAATCTTTTGTCATGTAGAAAATGATGACTTTCAAGGGGATTCAGTACTTTTGCACGCCACTGTGGAATGGAAAGAATCAAATTAAAGATATATACAATCACAAAGGGCTACCCATTCTATCATTCGACAAATGATGTGAAAAACATCTGTGGGGAAAAAAGAAATAAAAAGGTGTTTTTTCTGTTTAGATTTTATGGTAATTTTTCTGGAAGCAAGTATTAATAATATTTTAGCAAAAAATTAATGCATTTTGCACATTTTAAGCATTTGACTCAATAAGAGACTTGTGGATTATGTAATACGGTAACATGAGGATTTATTTCCCTCTTTCCGTGGAGGGTTTTTCATATCATTTGCTGTCACACAGAATGGACTCCCATTATGGTCTGTTATACCTCAAACTGTTATCTCTCTTTCTGCGTGAAATCAACTTTTTTTTCTCGGCCGTCACTACAAACTACTTAATTTAAGTAACTTATTAAAAAACAATATCAATTTTGGGTGCAGTGTTTCTTTAATTATATATAACTACTATGCAGTAGCTATGTGATTATTAGAGTTTTCCATTTTTTACAGGAGTTCCTGATCGGTCACAAACCAAAATAAACGACAACCAACACAACTGCAAGCTAAAAGAAGACATTTTTGCTACACCTTTAGGAAGGTAAATCTTATAATATGTTGCGATTCCCAATCTGCAGACCAAGTGCAGAAACTCCTGTTTAAATAAGAAATGTAATTAAAATCCTCAACTTAAAGCAAAGAACCTGTTTTGTTTTTTCCCCAGCCTTTTGATATTTTTTCCAAATATTTTCAAATAATCCATTATCAGTTTTGAACTAAAAAAAAAGTGTTAGTTTGTTGTCAGCCTACAGTGGTTTCAGAAAGTATTCAAACCTCTTCACTTTCTGCAAACTTTCTTGTATTGTAGATTTAATATTAAATTGACACATTTGAAATTTTTGCCCATCAGTCTATGCTCAATAACCTAATGGAAAAGAGAAAACATTTTCAGAAAGGTTTGTAAATGTATTAAAGCTGAAAACCCTCCTTTGCTGAATACTTACAAGCTGTGGTTAAATACTTCCTGTTTGTCTTTATTATCCTTGAGATGTTTCTAGAACTTGATTGGAGTCCACCTGTGGAGATTTGATTTGATATGATTGACCATTACACACCTGTGTATCGCAGGTCCCACAATTCACACTGCATGTCAGGACAAAAACGAAGCCGTGAAGTCCAAGGAGCTCTCTATAGACCTCCACCATTAAATTGTTATGAGGCTTAGATCAGGACAAGGGAACAAAACCATTTCGAACCCTTTGAGTGTTCCAAGGAGCCCAGTGGTCTCAATTTGTGAAATCAAAGAAGTCTGGAGCTACCAGGACTAATTCTAGAGCTGGCTGCAAAACTGGGTAAGAAGGGCCATGGACAGAAGGTGATCCACTGTAACAGAGCTTCAGACGTCCTCTACTGAGACAGGAGGACCATCTCAGTAACATTTATGATAGAGTGACTAGTAGTAAGCCATTCTTAATTAAAAAGCATATGACAGTCTAAAGAACTCTGAGAGGATGAAGGAAACGATTCTGTGGTCTGATGAACTGTTTTGGCAGAACTCCAAGCACTATATCTAGCAAAGACCAGGCACTGCCAATCACCTGCCTAATACCATCTCTACAGTGAAACATGGTAGTGGCAACATCATGCAATGGGGATGCTTCTCGGCAGCATGGACAGGGAGGGAGACCGGTCAGAGTTGAAGGGAGGATGATTGCAGTGAAATACAAAGAGGTCCTTAAAGAAAACCTGCTTCAGAGTGTACGGGACCTCAGGCTGAGGAGACGGTTTATTTTTCTGTGCGTCGATGACCCTATGCATACAGAGAAGACAACATTGGAGTGGCTTTGGGGCAAGTCTCCCAACTATCCTTGGGTGGCTCGGCGAAAGCCCAGACTTAAACCTCATAGAACATCTGTGGAGAGACATGGAAAGGGAAATTTACAGATACTTCCCATCAAGTCCAACGGAGCTTAAGAGAATTTGCCAGGAAGAACGGGATCTACTGCCCAAGTTCAGGAGTGCAAAGCTTGTAGATACTTATCCAAGAAGACTCGAAGCTGTAATTGCTGCCAGCAGGGCTTCTACAAGGTCCTGAGTTAAGGGTACTTGAATATTTACTGTTAATGAATTTGCAGACCTTTCCGAAAACATGTTTTCTTTTTGTCATTATAGGTTATTGAGTAAAGCTTGACAAAAAATGACAAATCTCTCCATTTGAAATGAAATCCGCAACATGAAGCATGCAGAAAGTAAGAATATGTCAGAATCCACTGTATATTGCAATGAGAGGTTATGGTGTTGGATTTTGCTTAATGGGTTGGGGGTCTGAAATGAGACACTTGGTTCATTGGTTGTACGTCATTTAGCTGTTCACATTAGGTGTTGCCTCATGGCTCACATTCTTCATTTTAAATCACAGTGTGACCAATCTGCTGGCCAACCATAAGAAAAACAGATGAAAAAAGTGTATTTTAATGAAAATGTAAAGTACTTAGTTTGGCATTTGTTGTAGAAAGGCAAAATATAAAACAAAATGTATTTCATTTCTTACCTTGCTTACAATTTAAAGAACAAACCAACCCTGTCCAAGATCAGTTGAAAACATCGTATTATAAAATTTGTGCTGTGGAATCTCAACCACTTTCTAAGACATGAAGATGACCAACTGATGTCTGAAGTTTGAATATAAATATACAGAATATTGAGAAGCAATGTGAAGGTAGGCTGCACTTAAGCTTTCTCTCAGGATTTGTGGAGATGACAGTCCAATTGAATGTCATGTATAGGTCTGTAGGAGCATTTGTTGAATTGTGGGAACTAACTGATATTCTGTCCTTGGAACAGCTTATGTGATGCTCCACAGGTATCTGGACATGAAGGTCAGGGTTGTTGATGTGCCTCTCCACTTGAGCATGGTGCAGTTATGTACTCCTCTTCTTTGTTCCCTTTGTTGTTCTGTAACCTAAGTGAGAGTAAACAACACAATAATGTGAACCGGAAGCATTATTTATGTGTTTTCTTCAATTCAAAGAATGAAAACAACAACACAAGACATTTCTGGGACGTGATAACTTCTTCAGTTTTGTATTTCTTCTGATCCTTTTCTCACTTAGGCTGCATTTACCAAGGAAAACCAACAGATGGTACCCCAAATGATCAGTGCAGGTAGAGCAGCATAAGGTAAGGATATAAAGAGCCAAGTGTCCAGTTAAATGTCCCAACTGTGTTCACAGAATCTGTGTTTCTTAGTTTTGGAAATGTTCATTTATACTAATAATACATTTTATTTATTTGTAGGTGCCTTTCTAAATATTCAAGGACACCGAACAATAAACAAAACACAGATTATACACAAAAGTAAAATACAGAAGTTAAAATCGGACAGAGCGATTATAATCAAAGAGAAAAAGCAGTCTCAAACAAATGAGTTTTAAGTTTAGATTTGAAAAGTGAAAATGATTCAATATTTCTAAGCTCAGGTGGTAGTAGAGAAAATGTATGCAGTCAGTTAGTTGTTAAAAACTGTTCCAAGTTGTTTCATCAGTTATAGGTACACCAAATCATTAACTGCAGAATAAGCAAACAACCGTTTATACTTAAAGCTCTTATTAGAGCAAAACAAGAGAAGAGTGTTCCTCTTGATTTACTGTAGGCCTCTGATTTCTCGAATTCACATGAGATTGCACTCTGTCAGTCGCCTGCTTCATAGTGCCATAGGCAACTGCATGATATAGCACATTCTGTCAGAATTAATGGCCTTTGTACACTGTAGGGTGCCCTGTCATCCTCGAACAATACAACTTTAAACTGTTAATACGGAGAACAAAACTTGTCTGTCTCCTGTCAGACAGCCATCAGGCTTGGCGGCCTCAGCAGAACCTCTTGTGTGACTGGCCGGCAGATTTAGTTTGTTGTTAACACACTACAAGACTACGTAGGCAGTAACTAAATGATGTGGGAGTCACTATGTGGGGGACGAATGTAATGTTAAAGGTTTGGATGTCAACATCTTAAGCATAGAAAATTACACAGAGAAGGTTCACTTAGACTGTAGACATAAAAGGTAGGAAAGGGACCTACAATGTGACAATGATGGCGTTCTTTAAACAAAAAAGAGTCTAAATGTTATCAGTTTTAACCTGATACTGGCAGATAAGAAACTGGTAGGTCCCAACTTGAAGAGCTGGCAACAGAAAGGCAATGAATGAGACTCCATGTGAAGAGCATACCTAGAAAAGGGGGAATGCTAGCAATAAAGCAAATCTCCAGGCACCAAGCTAATCATGAACTGTTCCTGCTGTCTCATTTGCAGTTGCAAAGTTTCTGCATCTGCCATTGTCAGCCACATGCCTATTTTAGCTAATTGTCCATTAGTACTTGTTTCAGCTATTCTTTCAATACCAATATATTACATTTTCAAAAATTCTATACAATAGTAACAGTGACAAAGACTTTCTTAGGTGTCATTTATTTTTACATGAAATTCTGATAGATCTCTTAACTTTCACAACATTTCTCCTCTCAAACAAAAATTAAACATTTTTGTTACATACCGTGAGTTTTTAATAATGAAGTGAATTAAGAACATAATCCCCAGGGACACAAGAAGGACGCCGCTGATAACTGCAATAATCTCTCCTGGGCAAGAGAAAAAAATAAAACAAAGCAAAAGTTGATTTATGGGTTATAAGTTTACATTGTGTGATCAATAAGCAAAATTTCTTAATTGATGTCCCTGATTGGCATTGTAAGGACTGTAACACTTTAAAAATTCTACATAATAACCTCTTAATCTATTTCTGCAGTATAGCTTCAAGGATGACATCCCAAGCCAATAACATAATTGAAGTGTTTGTATCAAAAATGTAATAATGGAGAGTGGGGTGAGGATTAAATACTTAATTATTCAATTAGTCCGACTGCCATTATAGCCTTGCTGAATTTGCAGGATATTAAATCGCTTTCGTCCCAGTAGTTGTCACTGTGTTAGCAGTTCCATTGGCATCACTGCGCTAACAAGCATGGAAAGGTATGCAAGTCCAAGGAGGATGTCAGGGTGGGCATGTTTCTGCTGTATGTAATGAAGGTCTTAAAATATGACAAGATTATTGGGTTTTCTTGTCTGTTTTGGAATGGACAGAATCTTCATTTTACCATTCTACTGTATTTTCAATGGCTTTTCATAGGAAACTATTTTACCTTGTGCATTTCCACATTATATTTCAGGTACCACCCTGATGTCATCTGGATGAGGAATGTCTCACATAACTTAACAAAAAAACATCACAAACTAAGAATTCAATTATATTGTGGACTAAAACTAAATGAATGGGTGGACTGAATCATAATATGAAAAAAAAAACAAATAGGTATAAAATAGACACATTCTTTATCAGGAATAGTTTGCCTTTCCCGTTTCTATTTAATTATCCACATTAACAAAAGGGAAAGTGCCTTCATTATATGGTACATTTTGGTAAGTGTAAGTAACCAAAATGTTTCAGACAGACTCGCCATCATCCTACCTTGTCATATTCACAGTAAATTAAACTTGCTGAGCACCTTTTTATTTTAGTTTTGGCTGGAGTGCCTGGCAGACCGGCCAGTTCTTCTTAAGTATGAAGAACGCTGATGAATGAGTAGAGTTCACTAGACTCACCTCGGGTCACACACGTGCATACTAGGACAGGTTAGCTATGTTAGCCAGCCTTACTGGGTGCCTTGGGACTTTGTAAAGAAATCTGAACTCCATAAAATCAGCACCCAGAGGCCATAGCATGGTCAGAGTGAACTGTCCCTTCTGTGTAATTCTGATGTCACTCTTACATAAATAACTAAGAGATTCAGCCATATTTACATTCTGGCTTATTCCAGTACAGAGTTGCTGGGTGGCAGAGGATATGCATGTACAGGTAATATCAGACATTAAGTTAGGAACTGTGTTGGGTGGGGTGCCACATAAAGCTAGTGATTTCCCACGTGGAGTACAGAAGTGATCAGCTCTCTAATAATAGGTGATTACATGGACATGGTCTATCTGTGTGTGTATTCAGCTTTAGTTGCTATAGTTGATCAATCCGTAAATGATCTTGGTGAGTTACAGGCGTCTATCCAGCACTAGCACACATGGACCCAGACGTCTCCTACGCATTCAATTTACTGTTGCCAGTCAAGCTATGATGTTAAACTGCATCTGGCCTTGGAAGCGGTCCTCCAACTTGCAGAGGAATCATGGGAATTGGTGGCAGGATTGGCAACCGTGCAGCTCTGAGATGACAGACAGGAATCCTTTCTGCTATCCACAGGAGTAGCTCTGCTGTAGCTGGCCATAGGAAAGCTGCTCACATTGTGAAAGGGATGGGGGAAAGCCCTCGGGAGCCTCATCCCCAAAACAGTCAAAACGATCAGTGGGTTCAGGCTTGTTGGGGATTACAACTGGTGTGGTGCTGAGGCATTGCCCACTACACGGCAAGACTCAGGTCCCAATTTGAGGCAGCCCATCAGGGTAGGCACGTGGGATGTGTTGTCTCTATGGAATGATGATCATCTTCCTCTGCTGTCGGAGGAGCTGCATAAACTCCGCATTTCAGTCATGGCAGTCTCTGAGATGCGCAGACCTGGGACTGGCCAGATCGCTGTAGATGGGTCTGGTCTCTCTGATGGCTGTCATACTCGGGGAGTTGCTGTTGCTGTGGTGGATCGGAGTCCAATGGTGTCCGATGTCACTCCTTTTAACAAACACATTATGAGACTTGGATTACGACACTCTCTGGGTGCCTTGTCTGTTGTCTCAGTGTATGCTTCAACCATGGTAAATTGATTGTTGACAACTCCTGTTTGTACTGGGAATTGAGAAGGACAACTGATAGGGCTCTGAGGGAAGATAAGGAGGCATTTGTTAGATGAATCTGTGAGCAAGTCACACAACATCTGTGGCCTAATGACCCACGTCCTTCTTACAGACAAATCGAAGCATTATGCACATTCAAATGTATTCCTTGGAGAGTCGCAGTCAGGGCAGCTGATGGAATGGTCTTTATGGATGACACTACAGTTGTGACCCGCAGGGCTGGCTACTTTGAGCAGCTGTTTAAAGCTGATCCTCTTGTTTGGACGTTGGATATCTCTAGGTCCATGGTTCTTGAGGCTGATCCTCCAATTAGCTCTGAACCAACCAATCTTACTGAGATTACACAGTTGAACCAGCTGAGGTTAGGAAAGTCTACAGGGCTCAGTGGTATCCGGGGTGAACTTCTCCAAGCTGGTGGTAAGGCTATCCTCCTGGCACTGAAAGCAATCTTTGCTTCCATTTGGGAGATGGGAATCATCCCAACTGACTGGAAAACAGGGCTTGTCCCTATCTGGAAAGGGAAGAGTGATCACCTGGATTGCAGCAAGTACAGGGGGATAACACTGCTCTTGGTGCCAGGTAAGGTCCTTACTTGGGTTGTCTTCAATAGGATCCATTATCACTTGCTTACCTACAAGTGACTGGAGTAGCCTGTTTTTAGACCTAAGAAGCCAACCATCGACCACGTCCTGGCACTGAGGGTTCTCATGAAGCGCAAAACATGGCATAGCCTTTGTCGACTCACGTAGAGTGTTTGACTTAGTTGATCAAGGTGCCCTGTAGGACATCCTAAGACTTCACGGGATCTCTTCAAAGTTGCTGGATTTCATGGCTGACCTGTACACTGGTACTGTGAGTGCTGTGCAGAGTGGATACAGAACCTCTGAGTTTTCCCAGTTGATTCTAGGGTTCGTCAGCGGTGTGTTCTTGCTCCTACTCTGTTCAGTGCTTGCATGGACTGGGTTTTGGGCAGGGTCGTGGAGTCCAGCAGCTGTAGGGCATCTGTTAATGAAGAGAGACTCACTGATCTGGACTTTGTCGACAATGCTGTGACATTCGCAGAGTCAACGGAGGCTCTGATTGGGGCTTTCGAAAGACTGAGCAAGGAGTCTGAGCTTGTGAGTGTCCTGGATAAAATACAATATCCAGGCCTTTAACGTCCTCTTGGGCACAGCCATCAGCAGTGTGTCTGTCTGCGGAGAAAGTGTCCACCTTGTCGAGAGGTTTACTTACTTGGTCTGTGAAATTCATGTCTCTGGTGACTCTTCCTGTAAAGTTAGTAGTTGGATTGGGAGAGCATCAGGGGGGAGGGGGCGTTTCATGAGGTCGCTAGAAAGGGGTGTGTGCTGCTCCTGATACCTTTGCAAAAGGACGAAGGTCCAAGTCTTTACAGTCCTGGGGCCTCATGCATAACGCCGTGGATAAGGACAAAAGCATACACACAAAAAAACCCAGATGCATAAATCTGTGCGTACACCAACTTCCACGTTCTTCCACTCCATAAATCCCGGTCAGCATGACAAGTAATGCACGCGCCTGCTGCCACTCCCAAACTGCTCCCAGAATTATGCCTTTTTGAATATGCAAATCAATATAAATAGCCCTTAAGCTCAGCGTTGTGTGAAAAGGCAATGGCAAAAGCGCAGGAGGAAATTAAAAGAATTTCAGTGAATACCAAGTGGAGGCAAAGGAAAAACATACTGTTTGTTGGTGTAAACAGTGGTATAAACAACAAAAGGAAGCTGATCAAGTGACATAGAGTGTCGGAGAAACTCAAAAGCTCAAGTTCACAAAGTCGCACAGTGCCCGAAATAAAAAAGAAGTTGTCAGATATCAAAGTCACCATGAAAAGGCGAGTCGTAGCCCACTGTCTGAGTGTCATATGAAAGCTTATTAGGGTACAGAGAAAAAAACAAATAGGCACACAGCGGGGAAAAAAGCATGAAATGTCAACTTTAATCACGTAGTTTATTTTGTCATTAAAGTAGAACATCATAAACTTCATCTTAAAATCGTTTAATTTACTAGTTTCTCAAATCCTATCGTAACTAAAGTAGCATGTTAAATGCTTTGTTTTGTATTTGATCATCTATGTGCTCTGTGTGTGAATCGCTACATGCTTCTTAAATAGGCTTTCTCTTCCTCTGACAGGACACTGAATCCATTACATTTGTGATATTACAGCTCTCTGAATAATTAAAACACTGAGATGTATACTTGATATCATTTTCATGATGATAGGAGTTAAATCATGTTATTAAACATGGGAACATGGTTGCACCGTGATTGTTCATGCCTCACGTAAGATGCTTGCTGCGCCGTGCATGACCTTCGATGAAATACTTTATTGTACCAGTACTGTCTCTTTCCCAATTCCTGTCCTTACTTTTCTTTCTCTAAATACCCAATCGCCACACAGTCAGCTCTGTAAAACACATTAAGCCATCTGTAAGCTTAGAACACAGATTCTCCAAAACTTTTAAGGAACATTGAAATATCTTCGTAGTACGTGTTTAATTATTCTATCCATCTATTCTTCCAGCGTCGTGTCAGCACCAGCAAGAATACAGCGCGAGGCAGGAACAATACGTGAACAGAGCGCCAGCTCCTTGCTAGCGCTGCGGCACCGTGTCCTCACATGTTTAACTATTAACAATATAGATTATTTAAATGAAGTTAAAGTTTTATCTGTATAATATAATAAACATATTTTGCTGCATTTCATCTTAAAATATCTTCATCATATGTAAATACGTGCTTTATAAAGTGGCTCAGGTTGTGCAATATTATAACTTTATCGCAAGTTTACAGTGAGGTGATTGTACTAATAAGTACAAACAGTTCTACAAGGAGCACTTGATGGACTGATTGAGTGCGTTTATAGTTCTTGGGATAAAACTGTTTCTAAACCACGAGGTCCATACAGGAAAGGATCTGAAGTGTTTGTCGCATGAGAGCAGTTCAAATAGACAGCATGGCTGAGGCATCGTGTGCTTGATACTGTATACTGATAATTCTCTTTCCAATCAGCTGCTGTACATCTGCGATTCCCCACTCAGATACAGTGATATAAATACTCCGAGTGGTGCAGTGAGAGTAATATGGAAAAAGATGATCCGATGTGGCAACCCCTAACGCGAGCAGCTGAAAGAAGAAGAAGGTGCAGTGAGAGTAACAACGCTAAAGCAGCTATTGTATTTAGAATACTTTGACCATTCTGTAGACCATTATATTGTTACAGGTTAATTACAATCAGATGCATTAAACTAATTAACAATATGCGGTTAATTTCAGTGTATTTATAGAGCCGCGTCAGGGATGTGGATCTAAAAAAGAAAGGGAAACCACACTGGAATAGTAGCACTGCTTTGACGCTGGGTGCCACCAGTTTGCAAAACCGAGCAAAGAACTTGCGTACACCAGGGTTTTAGCTAGTGTGAAAATGTGCGTGGCTTTACGGCAAGTTTAGGTTTTATACATCGTGATTTGAGCGTGGAAACGGGAGTACACAACATTTTTGTGCATATGCACCGTTTTATACATGAGGCCCCTGGTGCTTCCTGTCTTGCTATATGTTTGCGAGACATGGATGGTATCCCGAGATGAAGACTGGACTCCTTTGGTACTGTGTCTCTTCAAAGTAATCCGTGGGGACTGCTGGTATGACTTTGTGTTGAATGAGCGGTTGCTCATGGAGTTCTAAGTGAGACACATTACCTGCATTGTGAGAGAGCTATGGCCATGTGCTGCGATTCCCTAAGGGTGATATAGCTTGCAGGATCCTTACTATTGAGGACCTGCACATTTGGACCAGGCCAAGGGGACACCCATGTAACACTGCACTGCGGCAGATAGATGGTCATTTCTGGGGGTGGGGGGATCTGGACTGCATGTCTGCCTTGGGGGTTGCAAACCGGGATCCCGAGCTGTTTCTTTGTGTAGTGGATGCAGCGATGAGCTATACCACTCCATGCTCCCCAACCTGACCTGAGTCAAGCTTGCCTGCATATCCTAAAGGAAATCCAAACAGTCAGTGGCCTGGCCAGGATTTCAACTCAGAACTGTGAATCAGAAGCGTTAACAGCTCTTATACACTGATAGTGACTATCAGATGATTGGAAAAAGCAAGACAAATCCAGTTACCCCCTCCACTGGCCAGTCTGGGACTTGTAAACACCAATCTTGGCTGGACATGTTTGGAACGGCTGAGCGACACTATACCATTTACATCATGAGTCAGCACTGACTTGAAAAAAGTACTGCCACTTTTTAGACTGAAAAGCAAGAAACCCATCTTTGATTATTTCTTCCAAATAAAACAACAAAGACTGCTTACCAGGTGAGAAAACAGCAGCAGCATCTGCAATGGATACAATGAGAACATTTTGGTTATTTCTTTGATTTCATTTTCTAGATGTTTGCATGAGATGTTTCACAGAACAGGGTATTTTATTCTTCACTCCGTTTCATCACTTCATATTCATTCATTTTCTGGACACGTTATTATAGTGTCACTGGGGCCTGTGGCTATCCTGGTAGAACTGGATACAAGAAATGAACCCACCCAAGATGGGATTCCAGGCCACAGGAGGACGCACTCATTCTCAGAGATTTGACAGTTAATGGAAGACGTGTGTCAATGGGATGTTTCAGGAAACCAAATTAGAAAAAAGAAAGCCTACACAGAGCTGGAGAACAAGCAGACGCCACACAGACAGTGATGGAGAGGAGGAAATCTCCTGAAGCTGTGGGGAAGCCGTGTCAATGTGCTACCCTTTAGTTACAAAAACAAAAAACCGACATATAATTAGAAGCAAAGATAATCACAGAGAGTTAGTAGGGAGGTAAGAACAGCAGTTTTATCATGGATACTGTGGAGAAATGTGAAATGGGAGTTTTGCTTTTATTCAGCAAACAAAAATCCTACTAATGTGGTAAGCAAATTTACTTTACAAGATTTCATAAGAAGAGCTAAATAATCTTAAATACAAATTTCTTAAAGAGTTGAAAAGTATGTTGGTAATAAGCGGCTGTAGAATAATATCGGTAATAATAAAAATCTGAGGTGCCCTGCACATGACAGACAGGGTCTATTTATACAGTGTGAATTCATCAAAATATACAGTACCACCAAAGTCTGGTTTCTAATTTTAATCCACTTCAAAAGAATCTCTGTCTAAAAAGGTTTATTCATATTGCATAACTAAAATTATGAAATTTTGGACTTTAGCCTAAATTTGAAGAGTTAATTTATGAAGTCCACCTGTGATTACATGAACTTTGTATTAACTCATGGGTTTGTCCCTGTCACAGATCAACATCCTGGTCGTGTACTGACAGTGTAATCAGGGTTGCTTTGTAATTACAGTTTAGCTGCTGTAACTACACCATTTGAAAATTTTAAACTCAAGCTTTGGATTGGACTCAGTATTCATTAAATTCCTAAAAGAGCACCAACATTTGAGAGCTTCTGAGCAGTGGTTCACCTGTTGTTGTCACCAACAGAAAAAAATTCAAACTTGAATAATTGGAATCCAAAACTTAATCAGGGCTTACAACTAACAATCACAACTTCTTCTTCAAATCTTAAGGATTGTCTCATTCATTCTCGAGTTAAACAGTGTCCACAAAACTTGTAGCACAGACCCATGGGTGCCCACCTTTCCAAAACTGATGAAAACCCCAAAAAAAGATGTTTTTCTTCCTAAAATCAATACTTCCTCCATATACAGTGGGATGCAAAAGTTTGGGCAACCTTGTTAATAGTCATTATTTTCCTGTATAAATCGTTGGTTGTTACGATAAAAAATGTCAGTTAAATATATCATATAGGAGACACACAAAGTGATATTTGAGAAGTGAAATGAAGTTTATTGGATTTACAGAAAGTGTGCAATAATTGTTCAAACAAAATCAGGCAGGTGCATAAATTTGGGCACC
>JANRMT010062813.1:94098100-94111295 GCA_026402145.1 Polypterus bichir lapradei
GGTGCCCAAATTTATGCACCTGCCTGATTTTGTTTGAACAATTATTGCACACTTTCTGTAAATCCAATAAACTTCATTTCACTTCTCAAATATCACTGTGTGTGTCTCCTATATGATATATTTAACTGACATTTTTTATCGTAACAACCAATGATTTATACAGGAAAATAATGACTAAGGTTGCCCAAACTTTTGCATCCCACTGTATGAACTAAAGAAGAATAAAAATGACAACCCAAAGTGGATGTTTATGTTTTCACTCACATCAAGACACTAGCTGGTTTATGGGCATCAGTGGGCACAGAGCAAAAGACGAGAGACGGGCCAGGAAAGGGCAGCGGTCCATCACAGAGCCACCATAATAAGTGTTACTGACAAATCAGTGAAAGCAGGTAATATAAAGCAGAAGGAGCATCTGTTATGCATTACAGGTGTGTTAGCAGGTTTAAATGGGGGGGGGCACACATTTCACTAACGTTATAGAGAGTTTGAGGAAACAACAAAAGTATTATAGTCACAGTACATGCACAATATAAAAGCATTCCAAACGCTTTTCATAAGGCTCCCCTAAAGATGGTTGTACAGTGGCCACTGCTGGAGCAGCTGCTTCTTTAACTTTTGCAAATGACTGAGATATAAAAGTAATACCCATCCATCTTCTGACCAGCTTCACTTCTACCCTTGTGTCTTTGGTCCCAAAGAGGCCTGTGATGTAGGGGTCCACTGACCCGGATCTAAATCTGCTTAAAGAGGGTATCTAATTTATAGGGATGGACACGAAAGGAGACTATTGAATCTTGGGAGCTCGCAGACCCAGTTGTTCTTGAGTGATGAAAATCTCTTCAAGAGGTTAAACCTTGGAATTGTGGGAAAGCAACAAAGCTGTCGGTTCTATGTGGCACATATATGGCACAACAGCACTACCCACCAGAAGAGTATTTCCAGTTTTTCTTGTTATTGAGATGAACAGCTAATGTAATCTTGAACCCTTATTATCATTCAGTTGCACACGGCACAGTCATTCACATTTATGCCAGTGTATTTTTTGCCCTGCCACCTTCCTTGGCTTGGCATCAATTGTACCACCCTGCTACCCAAAATGTTTGTTTCTGTCACTGGCTGCAGTTGTAGATTAATCTCGGAATAAATGGCTTTCCCTTATTTCAGTAACTTGGAGAGTGTCACAGTTTGTACTGGTTTATGTGGACAAATCCGTTGAAAGAAGCTAGGAAATGTATGCAGTTTTTATTTTTTATTTTTCTCTTGTATGTGTGACGTTTACAAGCAGCTGTGACATTTCATGGCTTGAGTGGTTCTGTGTGTGGATGTGGCAGACAGTGATGGGGCTTCTAACAGTGTCACCATGCAGCACTCAAACCCACCATTTGAATCACTTAAATTATTTGTTTTTGTCATGTTATATTTTAAACACTTAAATTATTTATTTTTGTCATTTTATATAATCCTCTCCCTTTATCCAAAATTGAGTAACATATTTACTGGATTGAAGAGCATAGTGACAGTATTGAATTCATGTTGTTAATCTGAGGCTACCCAGACCACCCTGCTGCTAATAAAGCTGACAAGTTCAAACTGTGCTAAGTTACAGCGTGGAAATGGACTGTTGTGCTAGAGCTTGGCTCATGAGTGGCATAGTCGATTGCATTTTGCAGCCTTACCCTCTGTAAAGGACACAAACACAGTCCTCCCGTTTAAAGGCTGGGGCATCCGAAAATTGTCTACCAAAGGAACAGCCGGCAGTATACCTTCTTCAGAGGAGTATAGGGTGCTGTGTAACACCTCCATCTGTGAGGAAGAAGAACACAAGGTAAGACAACACAGTCAGCAGAGGCCAGACTTTCTGCTTGTTTTAGATTGACTTTCTTCACAAGTGAAGCCGTTCATTTATTTAAAATATGGAAATTAGCCTGCAGCATGGGAGCACATCACAGGACTAAAGAAGCCACTGTAAATTATAATATATACTATACACTAACATTTATTCAACAGCTAGCTCAGTAAAAGTGTACAGATTTAGGAGTATTTGGATAGACATCTGTGGTGGGCTAGCACCCTGCCTGGGGTTTGTTTCCTGCCTTGCACCCTGTGTTGGCTGAGATTGGCTCCAGCAGACCCCCGTGACCCTGTAGTTAGGATAAAGCAGGTTGGATAATGGATGGATGGATGGATAGACATAAGGTGTTTTCACGTGGCTTCGTTCAATCCTCCCAATCCTCTATTCAAATATACAGATATTGCTTTGGGGCCACAGTCAATCCAAGCATACGCATCCTTCAACATGTGAGGGGGGACCGGCGTGCAGAGAGTAAAACAACAACAAAATGGAGGAGAACCAGTAAACGTGACACTGTGACTGGACTCTCGACCTTACTATTTGTATTTGTTTTCAATACACAGTGAGAAGTGCGCCTTACAAGATCAATCTGTCCATCCAACACCCAGCTCCCTGCATGTCGTCATTTGTCACAACTAACATAGGGAATCAATTTGGTGCGAAAAATAAACGATTAAATTCACTGATGTTTACAGACACAAAGTGAAGATCAAAAACATGAGGTGGCAAAACAAAGAAGAAAAGCCGTACCTTAAATCATGTAGTTAAATCGTAAAACAATAGAACAAAAAAGAATATAAATCTGTGCTTGTAAAGAGTTAAACTGGCCTTTATCATAAAAAAGGTGCTATTTAAAATAAAGACTTTTTTTTTAGGTGGAAGAAGATTTGCCAATATTGAGAAAATCTTTTCCACTATAGAGCCTATCAGGTCTGCTAAATGAGTTGGGCAGTAAGCTACAACCCTGGATCAGACACAGTAGGGAATTCTAACCATCTTCACATGCATTTAAACACCTCACTCTACTGTAATTCTCTTTTTATTGTACCTATATAGTATATATTTGATTTTGAAATAACTATAATTCCTTCTACAGTCCTTCTGAAACAACTAACATATTTTGATATGATCTTTCATTTTAGTTTTACAGTATATAAGTCAGCAATATCAGGCAAGCAAATTCTATGAATTAACTTACTAATGGAACTGCACTTCATTTTAAAAGCTGATAAAACAAACCTGAATGTTAGATCATCTGCTGTACTTTCATGAGATGCCGTGGAGTAATAACTTAATTCAGCCCTCCTGTCTGTGTTGTCTATCAGTCCCTCATTGTGCAGTCAGTTACAGACCGTGTCCAGTAATTTACTGTATTGACTTCATCGCTTACAGTGAGAGAGGTTCTGTTAAAATGCACATTTGCAGCATGCTGATCACGATGTCATGCTGGCCTGCAGTACTGCACTTCATTGTGCGCAAGGACAGAATCAAATATTTTTGTCTTGAAATCTTGGACCATGAAAGCTGCTGGCCACCAGATGTCTTCAGAGCACTGCCTTGAAAAGAGTGCACTGCAATGTGTCATTTATGGATTAGTAAATCTGTTAGCTATAAAATGGACACCACCACTCACACTGCATTGGAATATTGATGTATTTCTCTTTCTCTTCTTTTTATATCATTCTTCAACAATAAATGCTCTACAGCCAGAACGTGAAGGCATCACTCAATAGACCGTACTAATTTTATTACATACTGAAAATGAATCTGTTCTATAAATCCTCACACTCTTGCTAGGATTCATGTAAATATTCTTCACACACAATTAAATGAATGGAGTTCCTATGTCCAGAAAAGGTGTATATTCACCCACAGCAGTAAAATCCCACCACCCTGAACAAAAACATCATCAAAGGAAGAGTCCAGGAATAAAAGGCTATTGAATGAAAGGGAGGCTATGAGAATGTCGTCAGAAACACAGAGAAGTCCATTGGAAAGAAATCGAGAAGCCCTTAAGGATTTGTGGAACTGTTTAGAGCGCTCAAGTCAAAGAGGACATTGGGGTTGCTTTTGTGGCTCTAAAGGAACTGCACAGATGGTTCGAGGACAAGGAAAAAAGACAACATGGTGCATGTACATGTGTATGGTACAACCAAGAAGTGTTGAGTGATGTACAGCATGTGATGAAAGGGGAAACACTGTGGTGCTAACAGAGCTGTACTATGAGGATGCTTCTCTGTACGGGGACTAAAACAAGCACACATTTCTGGAGAAATCGTGTCTACAGTCTGATTTATCATGCAGCCCAACAGTGAAGGAATGCAATGTGTTGCAATAATAATAATAATAACTCGCTTCGCTCACCCACCCCCGAGTTTGGTTTACCGGGTATACAATTTAAAGAGATTGTTAGTTTCATGGGAATTGTTACATATGCAATATTTTCACTTTTATTTTAAAACTTTTGTAAAAACAATACTTTATTTCCAGCCCCAGGCGTGGTTACATCTCTTTCTCACAGGACGTATAACACTGCTCGCATTGTGAAGGGGGTGCGGGTGGACGCATGCTAAGGAGATGCTGTCAGATCATCTGCTATCTTTCTGCTGCTGGCAAGCTGCCTGTTCTGCTTGTCTCGCTGCCCGATCATTTCAAAGCCTGTACAGCAGCTGTCCTTTTGCCACTTCGCATCTCTGTCGCTCGCGTTGTGAAGGGGGGGCGAGGGTTAGGTTCGCTGAACGCATGCTAAGGAGAAGCAGTCTGATCATCTGCAGGCTTTTTGCTGCTGGCGAGCTGCGTGTTTTGCTTGTCTCTTGTCATTGTTTTAAGAGCTGGGAGCACATGAAGCGTGTCTGCCAACAGCAGTCCAACAACTGGTAGGTTAGATGTCCGTGGACTTGTTTTAAATAATGTCTCACTGCCTTGTCTAGTGTGACGTTGTAAAAACAATACTTGTCCTTTATTTCCGGCCCCAGGCGTGGTTAAATCTCTTTCTCTGGACGCATAATGCTGCTCGCTTTGTCAAGGTGGGGTCGGCTCAACGCATGCTAAGGAGGAGCTGTCGGAGCATCTGTTGTCGCGTTGCTATCAGTCTTCTGTGCTGTACTCCGCCCTCCCTCAATCGGACCTAACAGTCACTTAAAACAAAAAAGGCTTCAACCTGGCTGGAACACTACAATGCTTTCGAATTTTACTGCTTTCATATTCTGTACCTTTTTCTGCATGTGTATCACGCCATAGTTTGTTTGAGCCTTTAGAATTCCACTGCTTTCATAATCCCTTATCTGCCTTTTCTCTCCAGCGGTTTTGGGTCTGTTTTTTCCGCGCTGTTGGTTCTTCTTTGCTTAATCATTGACGTTTCATCTAGAACGTATTGTCCTTATATGATTTATATGTGCTGAGAGCACAGGATCTGTGTGTGCTACGCGCCTTTACACAACTGAGTGTTTGCCGGCTGTGCTCTCTTATTTGATATTGTTTGCATCTCGTGGGTCTTTTTAAGTGTCTTCCAAGAACTTCCGAGAAGATCACGTCTCGTCGCTCTGCTTTTCCTTTCCAGGATTTTTTTTTATAATAGAGAGATAATAATAAACCATGTTGTGGAGTCTTCCACATAAAGACTGGAAACAATAGTTACAAATTGAGTGGCCTGACCAGATTTAAAAGAATAAAGGACAGAAACGGCAGCTCTTAGATCTTAGTGAATCTGACTTTTGAAGTGTAAACCATCTAGACTTAATTTGATCAATACAACTGAAAGTTTGTGGTAATGAAGCGGACTAGAGGATTTAAAAATTATCATTTTTGTTCAGGATTTTAATAGTAAAACCGAATTGTGCTTTATATTCCAATATTCTCTGATAAGTGGAATGACCTAATAATTTACTCTCTGCAGCTCTGAGAGAAATGTTACGTTACATTATATTAACATGAAGGTTTCTGCAGGAACTTTAACTGCCACAATTAGCGTCTTGGAATTTAATTGGACTCCTTTGGTAAAGAACACAAGCTTTCTATTTCAAGATGAATGCCAGGATTTAGCAGTACACGTCCACAAAACTGAAGGAGCTTTAGCTGAATGAAATCTGACCAAAAAACTCCAATTAAAAGTATTGTTAAGCAATACACATTCCTAATCCATGCACGGGATGCCGCTAATAAGATTGGAGAGGGTGCAGTGCTTAAAAGCTGACGAAAACAAGAGCATGGCCTAGGCCTTGTGTGTCGGGATTAATTCAGCATCCTGGAGAGCCACAAGAGCTCCGAATTTCTATGCGAGTCGCCTTTTCTGGCTGTTAATTAGGGTGCATTGCACTGGCAGCGCCTGAGACCTTCAAAGTGCTTATTTTTGATTGTTATATTTATTCTTTTGTTTTTTTTAAATTGTTACTCCATCAAACCAGGGGACCACAGACATTTCAGAAAAACAAAACATGCTGTATGTTGTATGGAGACATTTTGCCTAAATTAGATGATTTGGTGGCTAAGTGTTATTTTAATGAAAAATGAGCAATGAACCAAAACATAGAAACAAGGAACCTTTGTTTTATAGTATATAGCACCTTTCTAAGAAGTAGGTAAACTGAAATTAACCAAACAAATGTACATAGACTTTGACTATGACAACAATAATTGCAAACCATTATTTCTTAGGTGGAAACTGAAGTAATACATTTTAATTTACAAATATTGAGCAGTTACATCATATATGAAATTAAAATGAAAAAATAAGTCACAAGTTAATGTGACTTAAGTTAAAGGTCCATGTACTTATTGGTATTTGAAATTTAGTTTCAGAAAATATCATTTAAAAAAGAAACACTTATTTAATTTTCAACTTAAAAGGGAAAAATGAAAAACGCAAAACAATTACTTTTTTCCTTTTGTTCTTTCACACATCAGAAAAGAAAAATGCAAGAAATGAGAACGAGAAAACGGACTTTATTTATTTTGTCTGAACCAGATGTTTTTGTAGGCCAGGTCAGGTAATGCGGCACTTGCAGCAAACACTGGTCACTGGTGTGTAGACTGGACCATCATCATGATGTTGGAACAGTACTGGCAAAACAAGGCCTGTCATCGAAAATTACTACATCAATGAAGCAAAGCTTGTATTTTTACCTGAAAGATGCGACTCTGTTTTTCTGCAGTCATGTCCTCGTCCCGGAGTGTCACTCTTTTACTGTTCCAAAAAACAACGTAATGGTCCATCCTCTGCTGATGCCATGGAGTGTAACTTCAAGGCCGTCGATCAATGTGTTGTGAGAAGGACTGTTCGCACGTGTTGTCAAAAATCACGCAGAAGAAGAAGTACTTCCGGTTTCAGACGACAAAAATGCGTCTGTTTTGTTGTTTTTGAGTTATTACACTTTCATTATTTGAATCACAAATAAATCCAGAAAACTATGTGCAATTTTAAATTTATGGCTGCTATTTGTTACCATAGAATTAAAAAAATATCTTATTTTCCCTCATTTTATTCTTTAATCAAAAATCAAAATCTGAAAATTCCTTTCATTTTTGTTTTTTTAGTTTTTGCTTCTAAAACGAAGTTTCAAATACCAAAAAGTACACAGACCATTAAAAAAGATGTCGATGTGAAAGCTGAGTTTGGTGTTTTTTTTCCAAGTAGATTTTGCCAGGCAAAGTTGTGTTCAAACGCTAAGCACTTTCTATATATTTAAAAAAAAATTTTGTCCACACTGGTGCTTTACAGTGGTGGTTATGGGACACAGAGGAAAAGCTTAAAACTTACCAAATACAGCCATTTTTCAAGATAAGACAATTGTCGAGTGTTAATCCGTGCCTTCTGTGTTTCTGATGCAGCAAAAGGGATCTGGAAATACTCATTTTATTGCATGTTTTTCTCAGGGTAAGGAGACATTTTCTATTCACTTGAGTGAATTCTCACGTAAATACAGAAGCAAATCAAAACAAAACCAACCACGTTACATGAAAACATTACTGTGATTTAGTCTGTCGGGAGGAATCCACATAGAGGGGGACTGAGTGTTGAGCTATCACGCACAGGCGGTGTTCTTTTAAAATGGCTGAATGTCATAATATTAGTGTTTTTTGTGTTCAAAAATGACATGTATAAAATTGCATAAAATTCTACAACATATGTAATCACAAGTTCCAGATCAATACTCAAGAACTGCCTTAACTTGAAAAATGGATGCATTTGGCAAGTTTTTAAAGTTTTCCTCCATGACCCATATCTCCATTGTAAAGCAAGTGTGGACAAGATTTCTTTTTTAGTTTATAAAAGGTACTGTGATAAAGACGCTATATTGGCGCCGACCCGACAGACTGACACCAGAGGAAGAGGCTAAATAAAAAAAAAGAGTCTTTATTTTCTTTCCCGTGTCCCACTGGCCCTACACAGTCCCCAAACACAAGTTCACCCAATACTCCCACTCTTCTTTCCTCCACTCCTCCCAGGACAGCTTCTTCGTCGTCGTCCTCCTCCTCCCGACCAGAAGTGCTTCAGGTGGTAATACACCTCAATTAGGCTGCACTTCTAGGTGTGGCTGCATTGCCGCCCATATGGGCTCAGGAAGCCTTGCAGCTCCCCCTGGTGGTGGCCACGGAGCCCACCCAGGATGAGCTCCAGTGTTCCATGCTATGGGCCCCGATGAAACCCAGGGGGGCTGCCACCAAGTGTTCCAGGGGACGTAGACTGCATCCCATGGCTGCTCCCCCAGATCCAGTGTTGAAGGGGCATCCGCCACAGAGCTAAACTGTTGAACACAATTTTGCGTGGCAAGTGCATATATACTGTACCATGTTTGTGAAGTAATAACTTTGATTTGAAAAATGTCAGAGCTATCCTTTAACATAGCTGGAAGGTGGGAAAGCTCCTTCATTAACTGAGATGTCTATTAACAGCTGGATCGGGCCTTATTTAAGAAAGTGGAAAAACAAGCAACCCTCTCTCCAGGAAATTTAGACCCCCAAAATAGTATATGTTGGTAAAGGTTCGTTTATTCTCACGCAGGCAAAGCTGCCATTCTTTGTCTCCCTACTAGAGGTTGCTGACCACCCTACAGTGTTACTAAAAGACCTGACGCCGCCACCACCAACCATCTTGTTGCATGTAGCCACTGGGATTTGTTCATTGGCTTGAAACCCGGCTGACGTGTCCCTTTTCCTTATTATAACCTCCATACAGGATTCCCACCACACCAGACGTGCAGGAAAATGCTGGGAAAATATTTTTTATAATTTCTTGCAAATTATGCATTGTATACAAAACAAAGCACAGCTACCTGCTGCCGAGACAGCTGCACACTCTGAGCGAAGACGGTCCACAGCACAGTTTGGGAACATGGAGGTGTTGTGAGAGATCCATTGTAACGAAAGTATTTGTCCATCTGCTTAGGGAGCAGCTCATGAACATCAAAGGAGTGAAGAGACACATAGTCACCTGCAGAAAAAACAAAGTTAAAAGAAACAAAACTGTTACTGCTTTTTCTTGCTACCTGACACAGTATGGTGAACCCAAGCTAAAAGGGCAATAAAAGAAAAACATTTTTTGCTACACTACAAAAAACATGCACAGTAGCTGCATTAGAATCAAAAGGACAATATTTGTGCATCCTCATGTTACTGAGGTAGATTATAAAATCTCAGTGAGCCCCCCTTCTCCCTTTAGCACAGGAAACCTAATTCATGGGGCAGCCCAGTGGTGCAGAGCACTGCTTCACAGCTCCAGAATCCTCGGTGGGAATTCCAGCCCAGTCCCATTTGTGTGGGTGTTCCTGCAGGGGCTAATGTTTTATTGATTGGCTGATCTAAATTGGCCAAGTCTGTGTGCCCTTGGGTGTGTACAGTATGTGAGTGCACCCAATGATGAACTGACACCCCACCCAGGGTGGACTCTGCTCTTGTGCTTGATGCTTCTGGGACAGGCTGAGCGACTTTGATTCTGAAACTGGATTAATGGATGGATTTACATAACTCGGAGATTATCATTAAGGCAACACAGAAAGGGATTCATATCATTTCAGGGGGTCACAATTACACAGTACCGTAAAGAATAACTTCTAATTATGTTCATAAGAATTGCTTATGGATGCTTTGAAATCACTTCCGTTTTTTTTTTCATCTGGGTGTTATATTTCCTTTTTGACTCTTTACAGCACAGTGGCACAGTGGTAGCGCTGCTGTCTCGCAGTAAGGAGACCTGGGTTTGCTTCTTGGGTCCTCCCTGCGTGGAGTTTGCATGTTCTCCCCGTGTCTGAGTGGGTTTCCTCTGGGTACTCCGGTTTCCTCCCACAGTCCAAAGACATGCAGGTTAGGTGCATTGCCGATTCTAAATTGTCCCTTGTGTGTGTGTGTGTGTGCCCTGCAGTGGGCTGGTGTCCTGCCTGGGGTTTGTTTCCTGCCTTGTGCCCTGTGTTGGCTGGGATTGGCTTAAGCAGACCCCCGTGACCCTGTAGTTAGGATATAGCGGTTTGGAAAATGACTGACTGACTGATTTCTTGGAAACTACTTAAGCTGCCGTGACTGCAGATACAAGTTAACACAGTTCCTGCATCAAGGGCAAGTGAGGCACATCATGCAAAATAAGCAATATGATTCTTTTAGTAATTTAATGTATTATTAAAATGTTTATAATAACCCTCAACTTTGTCTTCTTAAGCAATTATTTGCTCCTTGTATTATGTGAAATTGTCTTCTTGCAGAGCTGTTACCAGCTGGGGGGCTGTACAGATCTGTGTGGTGTCCTCTGCACCCTTGGGTGTGTATGTGCATGTGCAACCTGTACTTTCCAGCTAAGCAATGGGGCATTGAAGTCCATCACCCGTATTAAAATGAGGGTCACCTTTTTCTGCTGCTGTTTTTTTTTTTTTTTTTTTTTAACAAGACATATTCACTTCTGGTTTAAGCTTTTTCTAGTTAAGGCCCTGCAGTGGGTTGGCGCCCTGCCCAGGATTGATTCCTGCCTTGCGCCCTGTGTTGGCTGGGATAGGCTCCAGCAGACCCCCGTAACCCTGTGTTCGGATTCAACGGGTTGGAAAATGGATGGATGGATGGATAGTTAAGGCCATCCAGTACAAGTCAGTGAAGAGGTACGCGAAGTCCAGTACCATATGCAACCTTAAAGGAGACCACAGAAATTAAAAAAAAAAAAAAAAAAAAAGTAGATCAGCATCAGGAATGCATCACTTATCAGAAATTATTCTTGATATCTTAATTTCCATGCACTGCTGAGGAGGGTCAGGCTACATTAGAAAAAACACACAAAGGAAGCCTGCATGTGCTCCTTCCACTTTCTCGAAAATAAGCCAGCAGTGGATGCCTCTGTTTCAAAGAAGAGCAGAATCCTGGTATGGAAAGGAATCATTTTTCAATTGTTTGATGGTCCCAGACTGACTGTCTAAGACCTGGCTGCATGATAATCATCGCTGCTATATGACTTGTAGTGTACAGTCTGAACTACGCGGTGTGTGTAGTCTGTGTGTTCTTTCTATGTTAATGGTCAACAGATTTTCCTAAGCAGTAGGTGTTTTGGAGGCTCTCACTTAACGTTTAAATCTATATGTCTGTATTTTGTGAGATGGGGACAACGTCAGAGGATATCGCAATAATCTGATAGCAATTAAGACAGACCAGGCACCAGCATCTCGCTGCTTATTTGATATTTTTTTGTGATTTGATATGATTTGCATGATTCACCAGACATTAACAAAAGAGGGACAGACATTATTAGGTTAGGTAAGCTATTGGCTTACTTACACAAGTCTACATATGTCAGAAAAATTCTGGTATGGGCCCCCTAGAATTTTCATGGCAATAATTCCACTTCTGTCTTTTGTGAAATGTACGGTATGGTTCATAAACGTGGTTTGGAAGTGTTGCATATTTTCAAATACACAATGTTCAATAATACATTCTTCTAAAGCAGTTTGTTCTAATAGATGCCATTTTTTAAAATTGATTCAATATCATAAACACTGCAGGCTTGGCTAATTGAAAGCGCTACTAAAGTATGCTATGCCTGTTTTAGAGCTGTTTAGATATTGTGATGGTGTTAGGCACACACCGAGGTGTGGTACCCATGGAGCCTGCAGTGTGTGTAGCACAGCCCATTGGCTCTTACAGGACTGCAGTGTGGAGTTCTTCTCTGTAATGTTGCTTCTGGTTCAGGTGCAGTACAGGACAATGTGAAGTCCAAACAAGCGTGACACCAAGACAGTAAAATTTACTTGACTTTTTTCACAAGTCTGTCATTTATAAGGGATAGCAAAAAAAAAATAGGCAGAATGTCATACAAGAGCAGGCAGAGAACTACAGGAACAAAATCCTAAAGGGCAATTGCCCTAAACCAGGCAAAGATTCGTAACACTGAAGATCAGAACAGGTTTCAAAGCACAAGAGGAAAATAAAGTAACGCACAAAAGTAGAACACTTTAAAAATACACTAAAGGGCACAAGAAACTTTACAAGATGAATGTGATAAAAGCAGACATATTCAATGTTTAAATGCCATCATCCAAAATCCATGTTTGTTCTTCTTCTGCTCCTCAGTCATAGGAAGCTAGGGGTCAGGAATATATCAATTAAGCTGAATTTGTTCTAAATTGAATAAAATTAAAACTAAGTTATGCAGTTAAATCCAAATTTACAATTCAAATTGAATAATACCTAAAATATGTAAACGTATTGTATTAATTGATTTTCATTCTGCTGATTTCAGTCATACTACAGTATATCCTTGACTGCAAGATGTCTCTGAAAAATTCAACCACTGTTTGGTATTTTGGATATTTTACTGTGTTACAGTATGAAAACTAATTGTGTTTATTTATTTTATTTTACTCTACATAAAATTAATATCTGTCAAAGTGAAAGCAAATGTTTTTTCTCTGTTTTTATTACCACGCTTCTTTTAACTTCACCTGTTTGTTGTCTGGTACAAATCTTCTAATTGATCTTTAACCCACTTCCTATTGTCCAAATGACTTGAAATTTTGCACACTTACTCACTTCTGATGAATCAATAATCAGTTTCACTAATTAATCAATTAATCCATGTTAATTAAGAAATGAAATTTTAATATGAAGAATAGTTAAAGATTTCACCAATAGATGGCGCTAGTAATGGATAGAAATATTAAAGGAAGTGTTAAAATATTGATTACAAAATTATACTAAAAACAAAACCAAGACTACAAAGTTGAAAGTAATATACTCTATATATATAAAAAATGCATTTTAAAAACCACACTTATATTAAGTTAAAAAGTGTGATGTATGAGAGGCATCACACTTTTTAACTTAATATAAGCGTGGTTTTTAAAATGCATTTTTTTATATATATATATATATATA
>JANRMT010062813.1:94126295-94147219 GCA_026402145.1 Polypterus bichir lapradei
TTTTTTTTCTCCCTAAATAATAAAAACCATCATTTAAAAACTGCATTTTGTGTTTACTTGTGTTATATTTGACTAATGGTTACATGTGTTTGATGATCAGAAACATTTTGTGTGACAAACATGCAAAAGAATAAGAAATCAGGAAGGGGGCAAATAGTTTTTCACACCACTGTAGATATGAAGTTTCATTATAATCGGACAACAAGAAGTGGTATCTACTTTACCTGAACAGGTATAAGGAAAGATGAGTGGAGGACAACCCAGATTTTTTATGCTTTACATTTGGTGCTTTACAAAAGGCTAGCATATTAGTACTCATCAATGCCATTAACAAAATAACTAACTATAATTCATATACAGAAGTATACTTCCAATGTTTAGTATGGAATATTGTGACGCATCTGGTATAATAAAAGTGTATTGCCTCGTAGGACTGACGTTTTTATGGGCATCAAATTTGTGTCTGCTGTTTTTACCCAGCACTATGTATTTTCTAGAATTTACCTCACCATTTTGATTGACTGACAACATTTCAATATGCTTTCTTGACAGTTGATTCTGTGAGGTTGTTGAAGCTGGTTTATCTGTTAAACAAATTATCATATTTTGACATTTAGGTACTTGTTACTGTCTTTCTTAAGGCAAATTGTGTTCCACAATTGTTTTGAGCTGTGGTTTTTATTTACCTTTTGCTTTTTTTGGTTTTGTGCCTAAAATACAGTACTTTTAGTGATTTAATAGTGTTTGTGAAATTTTCTTCATTGTGCTGGTTCTGAATTTCTATGAAAGGTTATTAATTCATTGGTGAAATTACACAACTGAGTGTTAGTAAGTATTTGAGTTCAATACTTATGTTTGATCGGCTACATATGAACACTAACAGTTGGCAAGGTTGTTTTTCATTGTCACATGTTATTTTGTCAACTAAAGAAATTTGTTTTATCGCTAATTACAGTTGTTTGAACTAATTTCATAAATTATAGTACGATGAATGAAATTATTGTTTTATAATTTTTGCAGTAAGAGATCATTTTTAATTAAAGTACAGATGTAACAGCCAATTTTAGAAAGTTAAAAGCTTTCAGTTAAACTCATATTTGTGTTTTACTTAATTTCAATAGAATATTAATTCCTTTCATAGTCATTGACAATGGTGTAGTCTTTTCCCCCTGTAAGTTAGTAAGAGATAGAACTTTCTTGCTACAACTGAGATACAGTACAGTGTGATAATTGTGTCAGTTGTGTTCAGAACAGGTCCCAGTACTAAGCACACAGTTTTCTGACCGTTCTGAAATGGTTCAGTAATGTTAAGTAAATAGTAACGATTTGAAATGTAACAAGATTAAGTTTAGAACTGAACTTTTCTTAACATTCATTTTTTCTCTTTTTGCTATTTTAATCTTCTTTTTTGTGTGAACTGTTTTATTTTGAAACTTAACTAAACTTTTAAAAACGAAGATATTTTGTCTATGGAATCATTTCTGCGCGCCAGGCTTTTGTTGAATCCCATTTTTTGAGTCAGAGCTGCTGAACTTTGGTAATTTTGGAAAAACGCAGCTACAATAGATATTCTTTCAAATTTAAAATTTTGAAATTTACATACTGTACCTATCTGTTTTGCGCTACGCATTGTTGTGAATAATTCTTTAAATGTAAGGCTAAAAATGCAAAACCCTTCCAAAGTACACACCATTAATTTATATTTAATATTTATTAAGAAATAACTACACAATATACATTTTTAAACAATTGTAAGAATAAGTAGGCATCCATGCAAATATGTTAATAGATAAGTAAGCAAATTTAATACATTTAGGAAACAAAAAATAGAAACAAACCTTAAACAAACACAATAAAATATAAATAAATGGAAAAACAAGATGCAGTAACTCAAACATTTTCAATGTAAATGAACAAAACCCAAACAAAACCAAACTTAAAAACTAAGTTGAATCCTTAAGACCATTGAGAGAGAAAAGCATGATTGAGTACCAAAACTAAGGGCAAAAAACCAAAATCAAGATTATCACTTAAAATAATTATTTTTAAAATTGTAAGATACCTACTCTGAAAGAGAAGGGGTCACCAATAAGCCAAAATGTCACTAGTAATTTTCTCAAACTAAATAAAGAGAAAACTGAAATTTTAGTAATTGGCAATAATGGATTCAATGAGGTTATCAGAAATAAACTTGATGTACTAGGATTAAAAGTTAAGACGGAAGTAAAAAACTTAGGGGTAACCGTTGACTGTAACCTGAATTTTAAATCGCATATTCATCAGACCACTAGGACAGCATTTTTTCACTTAAGAAACATAGCAAAAGTTAGACCTCTTATATCATTGAAAGATGCTGAGAAATTAATTCACGCTTTTGTTTTCAGTCGACTAGATTACTGTAACGCACTCCTCTCAGGACTACCCAAGAAAGACATAAATCGTTTGCAACGAGTGTAGAATGCAGCTGCTAGAATCCTAACTAGGAAAAGAAAATCCGAACACATTTCTCCAGTTTTGACGTCACTACACTGGTTACCTGTGTCATTCAGAATTGACTTTAAAATACTGTTTATGGTTTATAAAGCCTTAAATAATCTCGCTCCATCTTATATATCGGAATGTCTGACACGTTATATTCCAAATCGTAACCTTAGATCTTCAAATGAGTGTCTCCTTAGAATTCCAGGAGCTAAACTTAAAAGAAGTGGTGAGGCGGTCTTCTGCTGTTATGCACCTAAAATCTGGAATAGCCTGCCAATAGGAATTCGCCGGGCAAATACAGTGGAGCACTTTAAAACACTGCTGAAAACACATTACTTTAACATGGCCTTTTTATAACTTCACTTTAACGTAATACTGATACTCTGTGTGTTCAATTCTTCATAATAACTATTCATAGTGGCTCCAAAATCCGTACTGACCCCTACTCTCTCTTCTGCTTCTTTTTCCGGTTTCTTTGTGGTGGCAGCCTGCGCCACCACCACCTACTCAAAGCTTCATGATGCTCCAACATTGATGGACTGAAAGCCAGAAGTCTACGTGACCATCATCATCAAGTCCTTCCATGAGTACCCTAAATACAAAGAGGACTGTTTGATTTATGTTAGGTAGATTGCCCAGAGGGGACTGGGCGGTCTCTTGGTCTGGAACCCCTACAGATTTTTTTTTTTTTTTCTCCAGCTTTTGGAGTTTTTTTTTTTTTTTGTTTTTTCTGTCCACCCTGGCCATCGGACCTTACTTATTCTATGTTAATTAATGTTTTATTTTTTTATTGTGTCTTTTATTTTTCTATTCATTTTGTAAAGCACTTTGAGCTACATTTTTTTGTATGAAAATGTGCTATATAAATAAATGTTGATTGATTGATTGATTGATATTAGCAAATGTGACCAAATCCAGCCCCTACATCTCACTCAAGTGACTACCTTACAGGTTTTCACAGCACTTTAAGGAACTGGCTCATTAGAGACCTCCATCTTATTAAATTTAGAAAACAAAACTCAAAGACACAAGAAAACAATTAAAGGTAATTGTAAACAAGGGAACTAACCAAGATCAATATCAGTGAAAAGAGACAATACAGATTATGTCACCTGATTGTGCGTTTAAGTGTTGCAAAAAAAAAAATGTTTAGCATATATAACCTAGAATATTCTACAATGCATGGCTTTTGGGAGAAATTCGGAGTTTCCATAAATAAACCATTCTCAAAAGTATTCTATTCATGAGATTTTTATAGGGCATGAATGTCCAAAATGCACTGTGTACACACCTGTTCAGTGTGCACCTGACACCTAGAACACATTTATTGGCTGTGGAGGCACCCAGAAAATAAAAAAACAAATCTGGTTCTCCGATACATTGAACTCTGGATAAGGGGGAACTAGATGGAGGAGTGGAAGTAATAACAAGAAATTTATCTTGTACAGTTTATGTATATAGTAAATATTTACCAATGTAACTTGTGTTCTGAAGTTAATGAAAAGTGATATGAATAACAGTTCACTGAGAAAGGATAACACTATTTAGAAAATGCTAGTAAAGATTTAGATTTGAGAGGAATATTTATAAAAGGGTTTACCAAGTAACCAAAGTAAACACTGCACTCTTTAAATATGAGCAAAATGTATTCATCTAATAAAGATATTACAAATGAATTATATATGTAGTGACTTGCAGAACAATACACTTTCAACTAACAAACCGAAAGAAGCAATATTTACAAACCCATCTAAATCAATTCCGTTCAATTAAAGGGCCCCCTCACGCACATAAGCCTACTCGCATGGGGTTAATATCTACCAATCAATCTATCTCACATCTTTGGGTTGTGGGGAAGAAAACTGGAGTACCTGTTGAAAAACTCAGGCAAACACTGGAAAGACATGACAAGACATAAGTGTTCTGTCATGTTTATATTAATTTTTACTTCTGAGAAGTTTTTTTTGGCTACTGTCTTTTTAATTTACTCGTCGGGCGTCATCAAGCTGCAATTATAACATCATTTGGGCTTTCCCAGCATTAATTTGGCTTTGCGCAATGAGTTTACAATCCCACTGTGCTAGATCCAAATAAGGAAAATATTTAGCATTAGTTAGCATCCTTTCCAACCTTAACCCTAACACTAGGCTTCTGGTTTTGGCTTCAACAGTTCTCTCTGACTTTTGCATTTTCCTTATCATTTAATTTGGTCGTCCTGTTCTGAATGTCTTCCTGGCTCAGACCTTCATCTTATTACCACATCTTTCAGCTCCTGGCTTTCTAGTTTTCTCACATGAATCCTTAGAGATACTGTTGGTGCCCTTAACAATGACAACTCCATATATACAGCAACCAGACATGGAATCTCAAAGCCATTTGCCATTATGATAATCATAATCATTTATGTAATTTGTTAAAATAAGTAACATCAAAAGAATATGGTTGATCTTTGGGTGGAAATGCTTCTTCTGGACACTTACAAAAGTGAGCTGACAAATGAACTCTGCTCTACTTGAATGGCTTCAGCGATCAAACAGAATTTCATAGCCTGTGTAACACAGATAACGCAGTGTTGAACAAGGAATGGGTCCTGGTGAGATTTTTTGCTGTTTTCCTGCTTTAACCTGATCCAGTTTGCCTCACCGTGTCAACATTATAAAAGGGGATATGGGATCAAACATAAGTCAACTGACCACCAGCGATACTCACCTCAATCAGGATGCCTAAAACAGCAAGACCATCTGCTTTCTCCTTTGCCACTGTGAAATTGGGATATGACTCTGAATTAAAGTGTACAACGTGAAGCTAAGGGAAATAAAGAGATTACTTTTTAAAATAATGCTTTATGACTTTCAATAGTTTAGATGCTTAGCATTCTGTAAGAATCCTGACACTTAGATACTACTGTTATTACTCTGCGAAACCAGCCCACAGGGAATCTGGGTTCAAGTTGGCAGAAAAAAATCAAATTAAGGTATGCAATAAACATTCAAGAAAAGTGGCATTTAGGAGCCAGCTTAATGTGTTCCAATTCAGTTATGACAATGCTGTAATCTCAATAAATATTTGAATAAATGCCACTATATATGGCAAAACTATAGCCCCAAAATACCCTCTCAACATGATTTCAGTTACCTAAAAACACACAAAGGAGGACAAAAAACAAAACGCTGTGTGCTTGGTCTTATTCATTTTACAACACTTGTATTTAAATCTCCAGTGTTTCATGCAGAGTTCTAAATATTGTGTTAGAATAAATGAAAATTAAGATTTCAATTGAAATATTTTTCTCTAAAACAAACACTACAAAGTTTATAGCACTAATGCACAATAAATAAAAGCACAAATAAAAGACAAAAAATATATATTTTGTAAATTTTAACACAGCTATAAAACTGGATGCACTAGCATATTACTACTAAGCACTTTGAGCTACATTATTTGTATGAAAGTGTGCTATATAAATAAATGTTGTTGTTGTTACTCTTCATTACGTGGCGCTCTATGATGTTTTCATGGTTTTGTTCCTTTATACTTTCCTGGTCTGTTTGGTAACATTTCAATCAAATGCACTCTCTGTGTCTCTTCACTTTCCTGCTTCATCCAAATCTCCCTCTCTGGTCTAGTTCAATGACTCCTGTCTTCATTCATAAGCTGACTTTTTCAATTGCTCCTCACATCACTATTTACAGTATAATATATATTTTTGAATTTCCTCACATCTGTGTCTTACAACCACAAAAACCCGACACCTAATCTTAAATGATTTCAGTCAGTGCTGGGAGCTCTTTTTTCTCTGCCAGTGCCACTTTCACATATACCCACGTTTCACCTCATCTGTCTTTTGTAATGCAACTGCCCAGGTGCTTAAAAGCTTTAAACTGTTTCACCGTTTGACTTCCACTAAAATTTTCAGTTTCAATACCTTGAATTGACACATTCATTTTAGGTGTGTTCACATACAATGCAGAAAGCAACTATTGTGATAGCGAAGTCTGTCTGTCTGTCTGTCTATGCATATAAAATCTCTGCCCCCTTTTCAGAAGTTTTGTTGAAATGTGGCACATGTGTTCTTTAAGGAAATTTATCAAGACAGTTCAATTTTATTTCAGATATCTCTAACACATGGCTGTATACAAGGATTTGAAATTTCAGAACCTTCCATTTGCAAATCTGTGAACTCATCTATTTTAAAACTGAGAAATGTTCTTTGTGAATTCAGCAAAGAATTAGTTTACTGGTTCAGTTTTAAAATTGAGAGTGGCTGCTTGAACTTTGTATATTTTGTGTAAATTCCCTGTGTTACTCCACACAAGCCACACAAGCAGTTCACATAGCAGGTAAAGTACAAAAAAAAAGTAACTTCTCTAGAAATAAGTGTGATTTGGAAGTAATTATGTTGAACTGATATATCTGCGGGTGGCACTGCAGGCCTAAATACAGTGAATTTGTTAAGAAAGTGGAATCTTGGAAGAAGAGTTTAAGTAGGGCGGCATGGTGGTGCTGCTGCCTCACAGTTAGGATACCCAGGTTTGCTTCCCGGGTCCTCCCTGCATGGAGTTTGCATGTTCTCCCCCTGTCTGCATGGGTTTCCTCCCACAGTCCAAAGACATGAAGGTTAGGTGCACTGGCGATTCTAAATTGTCCCTAGTGTGTGCTGGGTGTGTGCCCTGCAGTGGGGTGGCACCCTGCCCAGGGTTTGTTTCCTGCCTTGTGCTCTGTGTTGGTTGGGATTGGTTCCAGCAGACCCTCGTGACCCTGCAGTTAGGATATAGCGGGATGGATGATATATCTGTACAATATTTTTGTAAAGAACTGACATTATCAACTTGTAACTAAGTAGTGTTTAAACTAATTACATATAAATTAATAAAACTGATCGGAGCTGCTGGGCATGCAACAAGGACTTCACTGGCTGCTAATAGAAAGGACTGCAGTTTGTGCCATGCGAGTTACTTAGCTATAATGTACACCAGGCTGAGCGTGCATTATGGTTTATCTTGACCCCCAGAGCCACTTTTGCTTCCATGAATCTTCTGACCTAAACTAAAATCTGTTACCTTCCGTATTCCCATTGCAAAATTAGTCCGTTCTTTTCCATTTTCTTATTTATATAATTTTAAAGAATTACTGTCTTTAATCTAATATTAACAGCTACATGAGGAACTTATTTCAGTCCCTTTTCTCTGTTCCTATGGTAAAATTGACACTGATTTTATGTTAGCACTGGTTATTTTGTTTTGCTGCTTTCAAATATGTATTAATAATATACTTTCAATAATGTTATGTTTAAAAAAAATGAACAATTAGTCACAGACACTCCATCACTAACACACATCAACTGATGCCATTTTCACGTCACTTGAATTGAAATCTGCTGTGTGTGAAAGCCACTGAGCCACCGCAAGCCTATTTCTGCTCCATTTCTAACTCTACTGTAATGTGCTATTAAAAAGCATGCATTTAATGGAGTCTACTAACACATGTAATAGCATCTTATTATCAGTGTTACTTTTGAATATGATTCATTATTGCAGAAATATTTAACTAACAAAAATATGATAACCGACTCTTGGATGAAGTAAATAAAAATGTGAAAAGCTCCAACATTCCTCGTAGTTAACTTAGTCAGTGAACGCACCTGAATGCTGCAATATGCATACATTTTCAAACTTATTTGTGTTACATTTGTCTTTATCTTTTTATACCATTGTCCTGTATTTTTTTTCTTTAGATCTTCATAAACTATAGTTTCCTCTCTATGGTCTTAACAGTAACCTTCCTCTGCACCAATAGCAACACATTAATCATCACCAAATATCCTTGATGCATTGTTCATATACATTATATCTTCACAAAATCTTGTAGTGCCTACTTTTATGCTGTGAATACATCAAGAATAGTAAGTGGAACAAAGGTAAACCCTGAATCTTCCAAATTGCTAGGCTGCTAACTCTGAAACAGTTCTTTAGTCAGTCCTTAGTCTTCTTACTAACTTATGTATTATTTTCACTGGATTACCTCAAATGCATTTTCAAGGTAAATAAAACATACATATGCAGTACTTTAGCCCCATTAACGAGTCATTTTTTGACTAGTATTGGATTATTCAATGATATAAAAAGTCTGTAAAGTACATCCATTCAAAGTTATGAATCTGTTTTCAAAGAGTGCTTTATATGATCCTTCTATAATGTGAAGAGGTACTTTAGAAAATGACGTGGCTTAAAATAAAGCAGCATGGATTTTATTAGTGGAAAAAGACAAAGGTAGGAGAACAACTTCAGACTTCATCAGGCCAGGGTGTGGTGTGACACCTTGTTGAGTGTCACTTGAACATCTGCACTAGGCAGAAATGATGATCTATGCAGATGTCAGGGTGAGAATTTGGATTAAAGAGGATGATGTTAAAAATAGTCACAGAAAGACGACTTTAATCGGCATGAACACAATTATTGAGTTTGAATGAACAGATGAGTATAAAGTCTTACACTTGATAAAGGAGTAGTACATCAACTTTAAAGGCATTCACGCCCTTTGGGGGTTTTAGGTGTTTCTGGGTTGCTAATGATACTTACCCATTTTGTCTTTGTTCTAAAGTCTTTTGTTTTTATTGTGGTTTCACGTGGTCAAGATGAATTTTAAAGTGAAAAGTAACTATTTGTGAACAAACAACCTAGCCATGATGAAACAAATGTTATTTGCTTAAATATTCATATCCCAGTGTTTCTTTGGACCTTTGCATCAGATGTTTCTTCTGCTGAAACCCCGAAGGGTCAGACAAGTATGTAAGACTTTAATTGTACACTGTATACATGACAATAAATTTGAATGTAAATAGCCATTCAGTCCCAGTGAGTTAGTTGGATTTGAAGACCTTCACTTACAATTGGAATGAACTTTCCCTTTGAATGAAACTCTACTGTAATACAGAGCTTATGTTTTCTTTTGAGAGGAATGCTGTACCTCCAGGCCTGTCTAATCCTACTTCAATGATCTGATGGCTGTCTCATTTTTTTGCTGGCTCATGAGATGCTGCACTAAAACATTGCCAAGTGCATGTGAGCCTCTGCTCAGTCAGCACATTCTGGATTTCAGCTCACTCATTTCCTAAGCTGAGAAAAAAGAAGATAAAGGGGAGTGAAAAGCAGGCAACAGGATAAAAGGTACTGCTACAGTATATTGTACTTTTTTCCCCAGCAGTAAAAAATAAATCCTGTCAGGAACCTGTGTAAGTAATCCTGTCGTTATGCTAAATTAGTTGCCTACTTACCTACCTATGATACCGTATGTAACATTAAATCACATTAAAACTCTGTTTTTAATTCTTTTTCTTTGCGGGCTTACTGCAGTTCTCATTGGGTGTCTAATATTTCTATTGCGAGACTTGCCATATTGAGTGACATCTGCACATAGCTACCAGAAGCCACTCTGCATGCCTAACGTAACAGAGATTTTCAAAATTACAATTAGAAACTACAAATTACAAAACTGAGAATTACAGTTGCTTTTCACTTGATGAACCATGGACTTTGTCAATCAAATAAAAATCAGTATTACAATGGATTGCACTACTGTTTTAGAGACACAGGTTCAAATCCATTGCATGGGTATTTTACTGAGTACTCCTTTATCCTACCACATTCCAAATATGTGCATGCTAGCCTAAACAGTAACTCTAAACTGCCCCAGTGAGGTTGTGTGCTTGAGTGTTCCCAGGACTGGCACCCTGCTCCTATTTTGCACACAGTTCTGACAGGATAGGTTATGGCTCAGTTGGGAATTACAGAGCATTTAATAGTAGCTGAGGATATTATCAGATAACTTAACAGGAGCAAAAAACTAAATCAAACTGAGAAAAAAAAACCTTTTGGAGCAAAACCCAACTAGGTAGGAAACTAGCAGGGCATAGTCAGTGATGAAATCCTCTGCACAAGTGGTTCACCGCCATTCAACATTACTCCATAGCAAGAGTTGCATTTTTTAACATAAACGGAAACAACCAAACCGGCCAAGATGAACTCGACACCAAACCTAAGTTCAATCTTGATCTCTGCCTGTCAAAGGCATACTTTTAAATTGTACATCCCACTGCATGCACATCTTAGGTTTTCCTGATGACAGTACAGATAGCTTCACTTGCCAAAAATGTATAGTTAACTGGGAAAAATACACTCTTTGGAGGAGCATCAAAGACCAGGTAGTTGTTAGGCAAACTAAAAATTGGATTGATTTGGTTTGTTTAAATAATTTGTCCATTTCTGATTTAGCTTCAGTCTCTTGCGGTCCTCTCTGTAGTCAGTGCAAAGTCCAAAATCAGCAGTGCCAATGAGACCAGATGGTGAGAGGGTAACATGAGATGGAGGTCCAAGAAGCCAAAATTTAGTCCCTCAGCACTCAGAAGCACATCAATTTAGGCTGACACTAAGAAGGTACATACTGTATAACTAACAATTCCATATTGCAAAATGTTAGAATTCCAAACCAAGTCAATTGAGCAGTTAAAGGTGCCAAGATTTCTGACATTAAAATTAAATTAAACTTTCTGGCTGACAATGGCACTTCAAAAGAAAAACGTTAAAACCTTTACCATCTCGTGATCCGTCTATACCTTTCCAAGTTTATTGATGACCCATAAGTGCGGGGGATTTTGGGAGGCATGGTCCCTCCACATAAAATGAGTGTGAATGTAATACTGTAGTGCCCACTTGGTGAAACGCCCACAACGTCAGTTATGGAATGCCCTCTGATGTCAGCCTCAATGTACCATTCGTCTTCCTTTTTGGAGTTCAAATAAATGGTAGTCAGTTTCCACATTTATTTGAATAAAGAAGAACATGACAGAGTTATGGTGTGAAATTAGAATAGCATTAGGTTTGTTGTAACTTTTACTAATATTAGATATCATAATAATTTACTATTAAGGGACTAATTGTGCCAGAGTGTGATAAAAAAATCATTTTAACCCCCATGCAATGAATTTGCTCCTGTGCTTGACAAAATAAATTAGAGTAGTGGTTCTCAATGTGTGGTACATGTCCCATAGGTGGTACATGATGGAACACAAAAAACATAAAAAAAAGTGGGAGAAAAAGGACCATTCCTGAAAAGTGCTGTCTTTTCCAACCAGTTTTGCTCTCCTCTTCATTGTCCACCAGTCATGCCAATTCAAAGTTTTCCACTGCTCACATTGGGTCTGCCAGTGTTCAGTAACCTTCATCCCTTCTTAAAACTAAATATAGAAATAGATTGAAAGCAGAAGCAGAACTGCAGTAAATGTTATTTAAACTAGAACCTGACATAAGGAACCCTCTATGCCATTAAGCAATGCTCAACTTTCATATTGACTTTGCGTTAATTCTGTCTTCTGTCTAAAAGACACAATGCCACACAAAAAAGCTATCTGTTATTAAAAAAAAAAATAACAGGTGCCGTGTGGTGGTGGTGGTTTGGGGTTGTGGTAAATAAATATTACTTTTAGTTAAGAGTACAGAACTTAACAACTTAAGGCCGCAAATATGGTAGTACTTTGAAACATTTCAATTCCCAGAAGTGGTATCCCAAGAAAAAAAGATTAACCCCTAGATTAAAATACAGTACATAATGTGGTCTGTAGGGGGTTTCAATGAGCCCTGAACCCCAAATACAGTTACACACAGACTGGGTTCAAATCCAGTACTTGTATTAATAACAAAGTATACCAACAGCACAATCAAATCCAAGCCCTTTTTCTTCTTTTCTTTTCTTTTCTTTTCTTTCCTTTCTAATCTACTCCTTCCAGGTGAGTGTTGTCCCTGCTCTCTTCTGACTCTGACTCTGTATGCCAAGTGGCGGGCTTTCTTTTAACACCTGACCCAGGAGCAAGGTTATTATAGTTTTGCCTTTTTATATTAGTTTTTATTTCTATATTTTTTCTGATCTTACTTGGAAATTCAGTTTAGTGTTAGTTTTCCTTCATCGTGTATTTTTAGTTTTAGTTTAGTTTTTATTTTACAAAGACATTTCTATTTTATTTTTATATATATTAGTTTTAGCAATTATGGTAAATTTAAAGAGCTACTATGGAGTTTAGTTTTTGTGTCACAATCAGACATAACTGTACATTTAATGGGTTTGGATATAATGTGAGTTTAATGTTGGTGGAAGCTTACTATACACTACACAACACAGTTTACTACTTGGTTTTGTTTATGTCTGATAAAAGCAAGCATAATCAAATCCAGGTACTGAATACGAACGATTTTACACAATTATATCATTTTTAAAATATTTTCTGTCATTTGTGCTGAAAAAATGACTGTTGACACTTTTTTCTTTTCCTTTTATTGCACAGAATGGGCCAATTTGTAATGAACTTTAGGTGAATTTTAAGGTGTGAGGGTTTTTACTCTAAATATCTACAGCACACAACATATCCTGCTCCAACAACAATGTGCTTATAATGAATGCATTCAAAAATCTCCCATACTGTGCTTTGTTATTTTCTACCAGCCATATTGATCTCTGATTCCATCTCAGTCAGAATTTTGCCACCTGCAGGCCTGAAAAGATATCAAAAATTAGAAAACAGAATCTACTGTGTTCTGACAGGTGTCACCATGAAAATCACAGGGGCTCAGGAAGAACAGGGCTCTTATGCTTGAATCAGTGTGCATACCCCACCTAGCTGTATTGAGGGAAACAAAGAAAAACAAGCATGTAGTGTAAAGATTAGGGGCAGTGAGACTTGAATAGCCCATGTATAAGAATGGTAAACCCTTAATGAACAGAGCAAGAACAGGTAATAAAAGTATGGACAGGAACAAAATGACAGAGACAGCATCTGAGAGTAAGAACAATATATACATTATCTAAGCCTGTTTATCAGGGCAGGATCACAGGAAACCTGGAGCCTACCCTAGCAGGTTTGGATGCAAGGCAGGAAAAATCCCTGGTATGCAATATGTATGATATGGTTGATGTTAAGAGCAAAAAGAATATGATGATTTTAACTATCTATTTTGAGAGAGAGAAAAACATTGAAAAAATTGGGGCAGATATTTTAAAACATAATTCTGCTACTGGATTATTCTAACAATCTCAGCTATTTTGAGCTGTGAATATTAACTAAAAAAAGAGAAATTAATACATATAGCATAAATACAAAAACAAATTAGTATGTTTAGCTTTTCATCACTTGGCAGACTCTCTTCGCCTACCTACCTGTAGTTCAGTAGAGACATTGCCAAATTTTACAAGGTTTGTATTGCTTCGTTGTTAAATGACGTTTTTAAAGCAAAAGTGATCTGTCAGTAACAAGACGCTGATCTTGTATGATGACCTTGTCAGTCTCTCGATCAATGCCGTTTTATTTTCAAAAAGCGGGAGTGGTCTCCCCTAGACTTTCTCGTGTACTCAGATATGGGGGATGGATATTTGAGGAGTAAACCACAAGACGAGGATTATATTATGTACATTAAAGAACCATCAACAACAAATCAAATCAAATTAATAATATATTGAACAATTATTATAAAATTTGAATAAATACGACTCTCCAGCTGCATGAATAAAAAAAATCAAGTATGTGTTCAGGTAAGGTACCACTTCCGGTTAATGGATTTGGCCCAAAAGTTAATACAGATCTACAGTTCTGGTGTAACAACCACATGCCAAATTTCATCCATCTATCTAGTTGTGGTTTTGAGTTATCGTGTTTACACACACACACACACACATGGAATTCCAAAAAACGGTATTTTCGGACTCGGGGGGTTCTAAAATGTCAAAATTCATCAAAATCTCGAGGACAATTTTTTTTCATGATTACTATACTTTCTCTATACTTCGAGTGCGAAGTGGCAGGTGAATTGCCGTCAACAAAAACAAGGCACCTGAGAAATAAACTGAAACGTTATACTCACTCGTGATTTTCCGGTCCATACTGTAAAGTTTTTGTTGACCAGCACATTCCAATTTCAGGCGTCTGAATTACATTTTGATATACAACAAGTGCAAAAAAGGCAGTGCGTAAATCGCTTTCTATTCCACATGCCTTACACACGTATTCAGCTCGCTCTGTCACCGCAAATGCTGTGTGAACACCCGCCCTCTGTCACTGGCGGCCGTTCAATGGATGAATATGTGCGTGCGGCTCGTGGTGGATGACGTCCAGTTTTAGAGTTAAATGTTATAAGGGTTAAAATCTAACAGCAAGAATATTCATTCAAAAACGAAAACTAAAATTATTTTAGTAAATTACTGTTTTATTTCAGTTAGTCTTTCCAGCTACTTTAATAGTTTCGTTTAGTTTTAGTTTTTCATTTCAGTTTTGTTAATTATTTTATTTTAGTTTACAAAAATATTTTTTTAATAATAGTTTCAGTTTTGATTTTAGTTTTCATTAACTATAATAACCTTGCCCGGAGTACTTCTGTTGTTCAGCCTATTCTCTCCTGGAAGCACTTCCAGGTCAGGTAGAACTACCCTGGTCCCAGGGAAGTAAAATCCAGGCAGCTTCCTCTGTGCTCCTGCCACAGATTCCAATAGAACAGCCCTATGGGACCATAATTCCCATGTTGCCCTGTAGGCTTCCATACTTGCCAGAAGTGATACTGTCACCAAGTGTATGTGGGATGACGATCTGCCCATAGCAGGAAGTCTCCCACTGTCCCTTATCTCTGGCCTCCTGACCGGTAAAGGGATTGCTAATCATCCCAGTCGGGTTGCTTCCCCATCCATGGCTGCTGGGATGACAACCCTGGTTCACCTGCTACTACAGTGTCCCTCTCTGCCCCAATTCCTGCCTAGCATGGAGAGGAAATACTGCACCTCCCTTCCTGATCATCCTTTATATTGGCTTCCTTGGCAGGTAAGAGAGTTGTGTCCATCTTGGCTAGGACGCCTGTCCGTCCATCACAAAAGAAACTTGTCCTAGTTTAATGAGTGCTCTCACACTCTTAAATTAGGATGGCAAAAATCAGAGCATAGATAGAGAACAACAAAGCTACAGGTATTCTACACCACATGGACAGACAGTTTTAAAAAATATAAAAAAATGCTTGACTCCTATTCCAGATAAATAGATGAATACAGAAATACTGTAATTTGTGTGTACTGCTTAAAACAGTTGCTAATTTAACAAATAAGAATTTAGACGTCTATGCAAAATACCTACAGTTATTACCAGCATATAATGATAAAATTGAAAATACAAGATTTCAGATTTTTGCATTGACAAACCCCGTCTCTTCTCATACACGCCACCTTTGAATTTTAACTTGATAACCACAAAGGAAATTCTAGCTCTAATTTCTAAAAAGAATCTACCAGGCCCTTAGACTCAGTCCCAACATGCCTAGTCATTGTTCCAACAGCATCCACTCTTAACATCCATAATTCAGTTTTGACTGGTACAGTTCCTATTGTACTAAAATGTCAACTAACAAACCATTTTTCAGGCCACTGTTTAGAAAATACTGTAAGCAATATACAAATATGTATAATAATTACAAACCTGTTTTCAATGTACCTTTCTTTTTAAAGTACTTTAACAAGTAGTTGCTGTGCAGTTTCAGTCTCACACATTATAATTTACCTGATAGTTTCCAGTCTGGCTTTCGCACCAGTAATGTTGCAGAAATAGCACTTGTGCTGTAAATGCCATTTTAATATCTTCTCCAGAAGGTATTATTAAATTTAAGCATAGACTTTAAAACCATTAGCCATTCTATTACTTTGGGCTCTCAGGCTTTGTCCTTGCATGGCTTAGTTCATATTTTTCAAACTGATTTCAGTCTAGGGCAGGGGTCCTCAATCACGGTCCTGGAGAGCCGCAGTGGCTACAGGTTTTTGCTCCAACCCAATTGCTTAATAAGAAGCCCTTATTGCTCAAGTAACACTTCTGCTTCACTTTAGTTGTCCCACTCGTTAAGATTGTGAACTATTATTGCTTATTTAAGTCTTAAACAGCTGTATTCTTGGTTTTTAATTGCTCCTAATTAGCAATAACATGCAAACAACAAAAGAGACAAGCATTTCTCCATTTAGCTTGTTACCATTTACACCTGTGTGTATTTATCGTGCACTATTTGGTTTAATTAAATACTTGGAAGGAAAGTAAAGAGAAAAAAATGAAGGACTGAGAATTACTCATCCATTTTAGCCTTCAAATCATTTGGATGATATCCTTAGAAAGGAGAAGAAAATCTAGGATACGAGAATTACCTGACATAGCGGAGTTAAAGCACTAACAAGCCATGAAATTAAATTATTGGCAAGAATTGCTTTCTAATTAAGCAACCAGGTTAAAACAAAAACCTGCAGCCACTGCGGCTCTCCAGGACTGTGATTGAGTCTAGGTCTAGGGCCTTTAAATCCAGGTTATCTTTAAATCAGGTAATACCCTGATTAGAGCTGCTGATTACCTGCTATTATTGAAACTCTCTGTTAGTAATATATACAAAAAATAAGTATAACCTTAATTATGAACCATTGCTAACCCTCCTCTATTTTGTTTCTCTTCTTGGTATCCTGCAGTTGCACTTGGTGCTACTGCTCTACTGCCGAAAGGTTTTCCTTCCCATTGGAAAGACATCTGGGAACCTTAGAATCCAAGAGCAATACCAAAAATGAAAAGGGTTGTCTTCTTACTAGACTCCCCTGCACAAACTTATACAGTATTGTAGAATGCACAAGACTGTGACACTGTTTAACTCCGTCTATGACATTGCTCCTCCTTCTCTCCAACAAGAGGTTTATTTTGCCCAGGGATGCTACTAACTGATTTTTTTTTTCCATTTCCTCCATTTTCAATTTATATACAGTATATAGTTATATCTCAAAGATCATATTAACTTGTGTTTAAATTCTTCTATATTTTAATGTGTGAATAGTATGTAGTTTGTAATATTTTTTATTTACTTGTGAACTTGCTACAGCACATATCTCTGCACTCAGTTACGAAACACTGTACAGTAGTAAACTGCATTAAAACTGAACTCTGATCTGGATAACTAAATGATAGATGTATGAAATAACTAAACTTGGCTGGTGACAAGATATGAGGAGTTCTGCATTTTGATTTGTATTTAGAATCTTTGTACTGATGTTACAGTAAGTTCCCTCAAGTTACCTGTCTGCTACTCTGTACAAGTTGTCTCATCCTTTTGTCAATGGTCAGCTCTTCACTATAGGATTCCCATTGAAAATGCGAGTTTCCCATTGACATTATCCCCAGTGAAAACATCATATTACTGTTCACAACAACACACCAGTGTCTGTTTATCTGGTATGCATTCCCAAGCTACATTCAAATCTTCATAAATCTTTACTGTATTCGTATTTGTTCCCCCATTAAATTAGGCACACAATCTGTTGGAACTTGTCTGCCTGGTTTGTATAACACTGTCAACACATATGTTACTTTTACAGTCACAGCAATCAGTTACATGGAAAGGGCAGGTGTGGCCAAATAAAGTGATTTTTGTCGTTGAATATTCTGATTTTCTTCTCATATCCCCAATGATGTGTTAGGTTAATTGGCAGTATATGGTATGGACCTGCTTGTTTCACAGCAAGGTTAACTAAGAATGACTCTAGTACTCGTATCCTGAGCTGGCATTCTTCTAGTTGTCACTGTAGATCTCTGAAGAGCAATGTAGCTCACTGATCCAGCTAAGCCTTTGACTGTGAAGTCTAAGCTCTTTCTCACCACAGGACTCTGTTTTTAGGAACAAATGAATTCCAGTATGATATAGGCCCTGGACCACATATGGTCCCTTAACACTTTCATTTGATGCATTCCCACCATGCAAGAACTGTACCCTTTATGAAAAATATGTGATGTGCAAAGTAGAGTAATGCAGTTCAAAACTTTCCAAAGTTCAAACTAGTAACAGATTTGTAAGATTACACCTGTGCTTTTGGTGAACCAATCAGCACCATTCATCGCCTGAGCCCCACTCACCATAATACACACCCTGGAGTAGAAGCTACAAAAAGTACCAGGAACTACAAATGGCCTGTGTTCCTGTGGTGGGAATGCTACAAAAGTTCCAGAGTTTCTAAAAAGTCACTGGTCTCTGAAAAAAAATTTCCCGTGGTGGTACAGCCACATGTTATGTATGAACGAAAGCAGATCCTCTAAGCAATGCTTAAAAAAAGAAACAAAAAACACTTAAGCACATTTATGTTTGGCAGAATGCCCAGTGGGTCGATGGGCAGTCTTTTGGTCTGGAACCGATACAGATTTTGTTTTTTCCTCCAGTTTGATTGCTTTACTTACCAGTACTTTGTCATGACTAAGGCATAAGTAATTATATATAACTACAAAAAGCATGTTACTAACTTATGCAAATTCGGCTGATCTATGAAACAGGCTCACCTCTGCTAAATAGGTCTTCCCGTTAAGTTGGTGTTCTGATCCCTCTTGTGTACCTCTGCCTCCCCAATGCAAGTGTAACTGGACTGCAGTGTACTTCTTGGGAAGGCCTTCCAGAGACATGTAGTTAGGTAAGGTCATCACCACTGAAAGACAGCAGAACAAGGAAAAGGCAATAAAAAAAAAGACTTGCCTAAACATTTTCAAATCTTAATGTTTTACTCATTGATATGTGTTGGTATTCTTTCAGATCCTCTTCTTTATATGTTGCATGGCTGATTATATTACATTTTAATTTCAAGTTAAGAAAATATAATAATCAAGTTTTCATAAACTAGTTAGCAATTACTTTTAAAAGAGGAAAAATAGGTGAAGGTTGTCAAGACAAAGATATAAATGAAGTTTAGAAGCCTTCATGAGGTATAAAGGTATAGTATGAAAATAAATGAGCTCCTTGTGTACCCATTATGTTTAAATTGATCCGTTGTAACTTGTTTCAAGAAGGTAGAAGCCTAAACATTTCCGTACCATCCTTACTAACCTGTGTGTCCATTATTGCTGAGGTTGAAATACTCTCCTAGTTTGCTGTCATAGCCAAGTGGTTTAATTTGTTGCAATGAAGGGTCGTACTTAGTAGAGTGTGTCTCAATGTTAATGGGCGATTGGGCGTTCCTACCACAATCTGGATACATTTTAGCCCAGTGGTCTTGTCCATTTGATCCTAAATCAGGAAAGTAATAGGGAAAGAAAAGTGGCAGAATTAAGTTTTAGTGCACAGATAGGTGTACAGAATTAATTCAATAATGAAGGACTAAAGGAAGGAGAGGTTAAATGACAACAGAATAATAAATTGGAAAATAGTGTAAACAAATTAAAGACAGAAAATTACCTGAGAAGAATGGCAGAAAAAAGTGTGATAGAATGTAGGATGTGCAGAAAGGTACCAGAAAGACCATCAGTTTAAAGTAATACAAATCTATACTATATATATATTACAGTGACAATTTTCACATAAACAAGCTCAGTCTGCAGGTAGTTGGTAGAAAAACGACATTTCATACTTATAACAATATTAGTATAACCTGGAAAATTTCGTAACACTATGGACCTCAGTTATAGTGCAGTCAGTTAATTGAGTGTACCAGAATTACTAAGTACTTTTCTGTATACAATAATTGTATTTTTTTTTACCATGGGCTAATATTATTGGCAGGCAATGTGTTGTAGTGGTTATTGCTTTGGACTTGGGACTTCACACCCTGAGGCTGTGGGTTCAAATCCTGCTACTGACACTGGTTGCAAGTAAGTCAAGTGCTCCAAACGGAAACCAAAATGCATGCACCCAGTTGTATCTCAGATGTTGTAAGTCAATTTAGATAAAGGCATTAGTCAAATAATAAGTAATAACAGTATTATTCTTAGGTCACTGGAGCTGCTTACTCTTGAACATGCTGTATACAATTGCACAGGAGTAAAACATTTCTGCATTAGATCAATTTATGCTTTTGTGATTTGGCATTTTTATGGTCATTGCAAAACACAATTTTACAGGAAAGTGTATTTTTTAATTGAAATTGGTAATCAGTAGGAATAATGTAAAATTTGAGTGTATATTACTATCATTACCAGATGTTTACGGTTTTCACTTTATGTTGTTCATACAAGTATTACTTCCACCAATTATCCAACCCGCTATATCCTAACTACAGGGTCACGGGGGTCTGCTGGAGCCAATCCCAGCCAACACAGGGCGCAAGGCAGGAAACAAACCCCTGACAGGGCACGCACACACACACACCCACACACCAAGCACACACTAGGGAAAATTTAGAATCGCCAATGCACCTAACCTGCATGGACTGTGGGAGGAAACCCACAAAGACACTGGAAGGACATGCAAACTCCACACACGGAGGACACGGGAAGTGAACCCAGGTCTCCTTACTGCGAGGTAGCAATGCTACCCACTGCATCATCGTGCCACCCCACAAGTACAGTGGTGTGAAAAACTATTTGCCCCCTTCCTGATTTCTTATTCTTTTGCATGTTTGTCACACAAAATGTTTCTGATCATCAAACACAT
>JANRMT010062813.1:94147619-94171507 GCA_026402145.1 Polypterus bichir lapradei
ATGTGTTTGATGATCAGAAACATTTTGTGTGACAAACATGCAAAAGAATAAGAAATCAGGAAGGGGGCAAATAGTTTTTCACACCACTGTATTTATTCAAACTTATTGCAAAAAAAAATTATTACAAGCATCAATGACATTTACCGGCTGCACATTTAGGCAGCACATGCAATAAATTGAATCTTTTTATTTTTGGGGTTGTTTGCTCCAGTGCTTGAAGAGGAAGAAAATAACTGGTACTACTATGTTTTGCAGGCTTCTTAAACAATTGCACATATAAATGTAAATGATTTTGGAGGGCAGGGTTGTCGGCTCCCTTTCAAAGTCTGTCTATACTAAAGTGTATTTCAATAGAATACCTTGTAGGGACCTGTTAAGTTTAAACTTATGCTGTCGGTCCCCTTTTGTTTTGGATAAGAGGATGGCACTTCCACCGCCACTTCTATCTGTTTGAGCTTCGCTTTCATTTCTTAATTTACTGTACATGGCAAACATGACCATGCTTCTTTTTTGCTGTCCAGAACACCCCTGTTTCTTCAGTTGTTCTTCCACCCTTTTGTTTAGTGCTCCTATCGCATGGCCTGTCAATCACTTCTGCTGCAACCTTCATTGACATTGGTGTTAGCATAACATTCATAAATATTGACAAACAAAAAATGTATTGACAAGTTAAAAAGAGCAGCTTTCATTTTTCTATAACATAATCAAATTTCAAATCAAATCAATCAAAGCACTTTTACGATTTGGGGGTATTTAGTTTTTCTATTGTTTTACCCCTAAATATTGAAATGTCCGTTCTTAGCAGATGCCTACTAGATAGATAGATAGATAGTGTAATAAGGCGCTATATAAGCACCCGACCCGGCACAGACTGCCGCAGAGGCACGTACCAAATTAACACAACAGCTTTATTAATTCTTCAGCTGTGGGACACGTCTTCCCTGTGCCACACAGCCCAACACAATCCCAAAAGCACAATTACACAAAAAAAACTCTCTTCTCCTTTACCACCACTCCTCCTCCTGACTCTGGCTCCCTGAGTGGTGGTGGCTGGCCCTTTTTATAACCCACCTGGAAGTGTTCCAGGTGCTTGACCACCTGGTCCTGATTGCACCTCCGGGTGGGGCTGAAGAATCGTCTAGCCAGGCTGCTGACTCCATACAGCTTCCCCTAGTGGCCATCCGAGCCCCAACCAGGCTGTGAAGGACTCCATCTCCCATGGAGCCATGCAACAGGCTGGGGAATCACCGTCCGCCAGGGAGGCTGCCACCAAGCATCCCGGAGGAGGTACTGAGCTGCCTATGGTTGCTCCCCCGGAACAGATGCAGCAGGGGCGTCCCTGCCGGGCATGGGACCCGGCTGTCTGCCACAGTAGATAGATATTTTATTAATCCCAAGAGGAAATTCATATACTCCAGCAGCAGCATACTGATAAAAACAATATTAATTAAAGAGTGATAAAAATGCAATGCAAATTAAAAATGCAAGGTGGAGAGTGCAAGACAGGTATAACAGTCTATAATCTTGTATAGTGTTAACGTTTACCCCTCTGGGTGGAATTGAAGAGTCGCATAGTGTGGGGGAAGACCAATCTCCTCAGTCTGTCAGTGGAGCAGGACAGTAACAGCAGTCTGTCGCTGAAGCTGCTCCTCTGTCTGGAGATGATACTGTTAAGTGGATGCAGTGGATTCTCCATGATTGACAGGTGCCTGCTCAGCGCCCGTCGCTCCGCCACGGATGTCAAACTGTCCAGCTCCATGCCTACAGTAGAGCCTGCCTTCCTCACCAGTTTGTCCAGGTGTGAGGCGTCCCTCTTCTTTATGCTGCCTTCCCAGCACACCACCGCATAGAAGAGGGTGCTCGCCACAACCTTCTGATAAAACATCTGCAGCATCTTATTGCAGATGTTGAAGGACGCCAGCCTTCTAAGGAAGTATAGTCGGCTCTGTCCTCTCTTGCACAGAGTATCAGTATTGGCAGTCCAGTCCAATTTATCATCCAGCTGCACTCCCAGGTATTTATATGTCTGCACTCTATGCACACAGTCACCTCTGATGATCACGGGGTCCATGAGGGGCCTGGGCGTCCTAAAATCCACCACCAGCTCCTTGGTTTTGCTGGTGTTCAGGTGTAGGTGGTTTGAGTCGCACCATTTAACAAAGTCCTTGATTAGGTTCCTATACTCCTCCTCCTACCCACTCCTGATGCAGCCCACGATAGCAGTGTCGTCAGTGAACTTTTGCACGTGGCAGGACTCCGAGTCATATTGGAAGTCTGATGTATATAGGCTGAACAGGACCGGAGAAAGTACAGTCCCCTGTGGCGCTCCTGTGCTGCTGACCACAATGTCAGACCTGCAGTTCCCGAGACGCACATACTGAGGTCTGTCTGTAAGATAGTCCACGATCCATGCCACCAGGTATGAATCTACTCCCATCTCTGTCAGCTTGTCCCTAAGGAGCCGAGGTTGGATGGTGTTGAAGGCGCTAGAGAAATCCAGAAACATAATTCTTACAGCACCACTGCCTCTGTCCAAGTGGGAGAGGGATCGGTGTAGCATATAGATAATGGCATCCTCCGCTCCCACCTTCTCCTGCGAACTGCAGAGGGTCAAGGGTGTGGCGGACCTGTGGAGTCAGGTAGTGAAGCAGCAGCCGCTCCATGGTCTTCATCACATGTGACGTCAGAGCAACTGGCCGGAAGTCATTCAGCTCAACCGGAATGTGATACCTTTGGGACTGGGGTGATGCAAGATCTAGATTTCTAATCTAGATATACAGTACCATCCTGCCAAACTTCAGGTTTTTTGAGTATGTAAGAAATTGAGAAGTAGGCCAATTAGAAACCAGTTTAGCAAACAGTGGCACTCTAACCACAAAGAGCTCAACTGGGACCTGAAAATTAATTAATCAGAAAGCCTAGGTAAAGAAATGTGTATAGAGGGACTTTCTACATCCTTTTTATGCTTTCAATGCCTGTCTATCAGGAGGCAACACCATCTGACAATCATATACAGTACCTCACAATGCACCATGTATAAAATCTAATAACATTATATCATACACAAATAAGGTGTTGGTGAAATGTAAAATATTGTGTTACAGAATGGCTCTGCCATTTTAATATGCAGTAAATTTTGATGTGCAGTAAATAAAAATATAAAAACAATAACATATAATTGCCAAAGTGGCATTGTGGACAGCAGTCTTACTAATCATGTACTTTCCTGTAAGAACTGGTTACAAATAAGTAATTTATTATTAATCAGAATTTCCATTTATTTCAAATTGTCTAACTACCACTTATTGGACTTGTATCCAAATCGATATAAACAATTGCATGAAGTTAACATTTCTTTGCACCATAAAGTCAAACAGCTAGACAGATGAGAAGAGGCTAAGAGTAATTATACAGAAAGCACAGGAATGAGATAAAAAGAGAAGCAAGTGAAAGATCAAGTGCTTAGTGGGGTTACTTCCAGCTCAAATGATGGCTACAATGAGAGCCGCAGACTCACACATCCAACTGAATGGGCCCTGTTCATTAGTATGGCTCAGTTTACATTAATTTCTTTCTGTTTTATTGTGCTGGGGATTCTGAAAAGACAAAAGATACTTGACACAGCACAACTGATTAGCACTCCATTATTCCACGTGCAGACCAGGACTTCTTCCAAATGATGCACTACTTTCCCTTGCTAAATGAACTGCCACATGTGTATGTTACATAATTTTGTCTACTGCTGTATTCAGTTTGATGGCTAAGCAGGGCTTGTTCTGTATTATCCTCTGTGCATATGCTTACCTAAGCAACCTCAATGCCCATAGTTCTGAACAGATGTGTTTTTATAGCACAGTTTAAACAGCACATTACGTTTTATGCAAAGGCTTATAGAGTCTGGTTTTGTTGCTATAGTTTAAGCATCAATAAGTCATGTGAATATATTGATACTTAAACATTAAAAGGCATATGTTCAGACATTAAAAAAATGAAAAGAAAATATTCCAGTTGTGGCAACAGGTGCGTGGGAGTTTATAAGTATCCACCCAAATCTGCCCAACCAATGTAAAATCAGTAAAAATAAAGTTTAAACTGATTCTGGCATTTATTTGCCCTCTCTACATATCAAGATGCCCTCCCCAAGATAACATCCCAGAAACACCACTGAATTCTTCCATAACTAAGTTCAATGTCTTACGCAAGTATAAATATTCTTGAATTCAGGCAATACTACAAATATTATGCAATTAGATCTAATCGCTAGCTTTGTTTATGACTGGCCATCCCACTTTGCTGAAAAAACATGAGAATTATCATGCCTCATTCCTGACATTTTTTTTTAACAAGCCCTCTGCTACCAATCACGCCAGCTGTTGCCAGGCAATCACAACTATAGTGTGATTGCCTGTTTAGGTCAATAGAGCGCCATATTTAAAAACTCCTCACTACCTCACCAGTCAATTATTTGTGAGTCAAAATTAATAGATTTGTAATCTCTAGGTGAAATGTCTATGACTTTTATGATTTTCAAGTATGCTGAATCTTTCTTTGCTTTTGCATTTTTTTCATCACTACAATTTTATTTGCCCATTTTGCCATTGTTTTTAGCAAAATCATGTCTTTTTTTATGGAAGGCTATTCAAATAAGTCTCCAAATTCTTCTCATCAGATCAAATCAAATCAACTCCAACTTTAAACAACATAATTAGCTTTAAATTTCTCACCTTTGATAGAACAGACACCCACCTAAACCAAGGCAGAGAAGTAAAGGGGGAAGGTGAGCATTTAAGAGGAGTCAGGGCCTGAAGCAAAGTGGAGTTAGCTTACAGTGGCCTAATGAAAATAATGTTTAGCTGCAAAATTAAACTCATTAAAATTAGTTTAAATAATGAATAATAAAAATGAATTGAATAAATGAATAAATAATAATAATGAATTTTTATTTGTACTCATGAATACAATAAAAAATATAATTAGAGTGCTTCCATCATGTCACATGAAAGTACAAAATTGTAAAGAACAAGTTAACATGATTTATTTGTGTATACAATATTGTTCTAAATCACTTTATTATAAAAAATTTAGTCAGTTTATTATTTTTAAAAATATCTGTAATGAAAACAACAATACATATTCATTGACATACATATAATATCTCTAGTTTTTCTCACTTCTTAGTATTTTATTTAACGGCCTGTCGTTTGTACACTTTATCTGGTGCATCCCTGCAAATCATCCTGACATCTCAACATGCCTGGTACATTCTTTTAATGTCTTTGATATCCTGATGGAACCTTTCACCCAGCTCTTCACTAGCCGCTCCAAGATTTTCAGGGAAAACTTCCAAATGTGAATCCAATTTTGGGAGTCATGTTGCAACCCAACTAATTTTTCACAATTTCTTTATAATCTTTGGATCTTTATTGTTACCTAAAACCTTAGACATTACTCTTGTTCTAGGTTATTCATCAAATTCTGCAGGAGAAATCAATACAATATCTAATCCAGCAAAAAATCTTTCAAATCAGCCTTAAACGATCTCAGGAATTTTCAGCACAAACTTATAAAACAGATTCCATCTTTTGGTAGGACTTTGACAAACTGCTTCATTAAACCAAATTTAATATGAAGCATGGTGAGAGCAACATTTTATCTGGATAATCCACCGAATACGTTTTGATGATGTTTTGGGCACCTTGCTGTAGCTTTTTTCTAGCTGGCCATTCCTACTGAACCCAATGTTAACGCTTGGCTCTGCTGTCTCACTCACAGAGAAAACCTCAGAATTTTGTATACCCTGACTGCTGACTCAGTAAGATATGCAGAAATTTTAGGTCCCCACGTATAAACAAACAGTGCTCATTGCAGTTAATAACTGTTAAAAAAGTAACTTTTTCTTTAAACATGGATTTTAATAATAGAAAATATTAAGCTTAAATTATTATTAAAACAAATTATATTTAATTAATTATATTGTAAAAACAATTAAAAGAGATCATTGACAGGTGAAGAAATGTGTTTTGTGAAAAAAATGTTATGTGATGGAGAAAAATGGTTTTCATTTTCGAATACAGTGCCCAAAACTATATAAAAATCACATGGAAAAATCAAAATATTTCTTCAATGTATACCTGTTATTAAAGATTGGAGCTTCTCTTTTGGTTTTCTGTTAATCCAACATGTCACATCAAGAATTAAAGCCAAAACTTAAAAATGTGGCCACATCACACAAGTTCAGATTTTGAATTGATTCCAATTTATAACATTTTTATTACTTCTTCTTTTGATCTTTTAATCATTTTCTGTTTTATTAAAAGGAGGTCATCATTTTGCGGCAGACATATCTTATGGCTGATTTTGTGCACCTGTACAGTTTGTGATATCAGCATGATTGACTAATCAAAGGAAACATTTCATGAGAGGCCCTATCTCAAACTCCAAGCAAAACAAAAAAATATAAAGAAAAGAATTCTAGTGCTGACTTGTGTTTTGTTTCCTTTAGTTTTGTTTTTGTCCTTGTAATCTTTAGAATATTTAATACAAAAATAAAATACTGAATCTATGACTATTCTTGTGCTGACTCTCAAATGAAGTCCTGCAAGATCTCTGCAGCTCGTAACACACACAAAAAAAGAATATTTCTTGGAGTTAGGCATGCTGTATACTGTAGCTGGGATATAAATTAACATAAATCATAAGATTCTACGAGTATTCTTCTCCTAAATGAGAAAAGATTTTTTAGTTTTATCCTAGTGCATCAGTACACTCTGTGTTAACAATATTACAATTCAATAAGACTTTCTTTTTACAGCTCAGTGAACAAGTTTTGCTAGCGTCACATAAAATTGGAGACGGGTAAAAGGTAACAAGATGGGGAAGGAAAGCAATATAAAAAAGAGTCACACCTCATCAATCATACCTTGACTTCAGTGTCATGTAAAGTAACAGCTTACCTGTGTAATTCCACTGAGAACCTGAGGAGAAGTGGAGAAAAAACGTCATTCACAAATGGAACAAGATATTTCATACAAAATTGTGTCTTTACAAACTGAAACCTATTAAGAAAGACTTAAGAACAAATATGCTAGGCAGAATGCAACGTGGGGGCTGGGTGGTCTTTTGGCCAGGAACCCCTGCAGATTTTATTTTGTCTCCAGCTTGAGTGGAGTTTTTATTTTTTCTATCCACAGGGCCATCTGATTTTATCATTGTACTGTTATTTAGACACTAAAAAAACAGTTCTCTATTAAAGGGCTCCACTTCTCTTAATTGTACCTGTATATCTATCTCTTGTAAGTGCGCATTATTTATTTGTGCATACCATTTATTCATTATTATTATTTTTATCTAATTTAGTTTTTTCTTTGCTTGTAACTATTTTTTGACATCTTGTAAAGAACTTTGAGCTACATCCTTTGTATGAAAATGTGCTATAGAAGTAAATGTTGTTGTTAAAGATAACATTATTTTATTTCACTATAGGGTGGTCCAGATCTAATTATGCAATTTTCAATATGCTATAACTTATTAAATTTATTACATAGAAAATCACCCGAAAAATCCCAGACCATTGAGAGGTGTGCGAACTGACAACATGAAGAATTGTCTTTGCGCCGAACAGGAATCGCTCCCGCATAAATCAAAGTCATCCAGATGATCTGGATCTGCATAATTAGATCCGGACCACCCTGTATTTCTTGTAATGGAGAGTTATGAATGCATGGATTTTTTCATGATTGAATTCAGAATTAATTTTTATAATTATGCGTGAAGCTAACATCCATTTACTTGAGATGTATATGAGGGTATTTATTGTATAATGATTTAATGTTGAATAATGTTTGTTTGATCAGGGATGTCATGCACTGCAGTCCTTAATGCATTTAAGCTATTATTTTTTACACTTTTTTGAGAGGCTTACAGATAGGGATGACATCTCAGTATAGTGCAAAATTGTTTCTGTCCTCTCAGATCAAATGCTTCTCTGCTTATGTCTGCTAAATATATACTTACATCCCTAAACATGCATACCAATACTGAAAAATGACAATAAATATATAACAACTTATATAATTTACCTTCTTTTTTAACATATAATCCACACACTAGGATTATTATAATATCACTCTAATACTACAAGAATTAAAAGAATAACAAGATCAGAATAACAAGATTAATTGGATCAGTGCAATTAAAATCTTTTTCATTTGGCAAGGGATTGATCTAAAAACTTTATGCTCACTTGAGGTTGAACCATCCTGTGAGTAGAAATCTGATTATCACTGATTACTTCACATTCCAGCTTATAAGAGAGTGGAATACATTGGGTGCAACAGAAGTACAGAGAATAAAGAAAAAAACTGAACAAAGAGTGCAGAATAAACTAAATTTATTTTAACTATGCAATGCAAGTGGATCATATGAACATATGCTACTGTCATGAGGGAAAAATACATTTTTAAATGTGTCATGGATATTGTCATTTTGTCTAAAGAAGCTACTAGCCAAGATAGTGTCAGTATCTAGGGCTTTATATGGTAATTTTCATATTTTTATTTTTACTTTTCATATATTGTTGACTGCGGTGGGCTGGCGCCCTGCCTGGGGTTTGTTTCCTGCCTTGCACCCTGTGTTAGCTGGGATTGGCTCCAGCGGACCCCTGTGACCCTGTAGTGACGATATAGCAGGTTGGATAATGGATGGATGGATGGATATATTGTTGAAAGGCACACACGTCACCACTGGTATTTAATGAAATGGCACTAAGTGGTAACAGACAGCTGGTAGATACTACAGCATAGTAGAAAGTGCATAATGTTAACTTTCCAAGGGTAAGCTACATTGCAGTTTGTACGACTTCAGAGAAGGCATTCTGCGTTAGTGGGAATATTGTCAGTCACATGCAAGAGGTAATCCCTCAAAGGCAATGTAGACAGTCCTCCCTTCTTGGGTAAATATTTGTGATTTTATCTATACATCCTTTTAAATCCTGGTTAGAGATACATTCAGAAATCTCTCCATCTAACCATCCGTTTAGTGTATTTTGCATCTGTCTAATCTTTTAGTGCTTTTCGTCTATATATCTGTCTACGGCAGTTAACTTTGTACTTTTGACAAATGGTAGAATTATTTTTTTTAACAATAGCTCAGAATTTAAAAATGTTAATTGGGTATTCTTCTCTTTATTTTTGTAAATATTTAATTAAAAAATACAGTTTTCTAAGTTTGAGTGTTATGGTCAAAGTTGGGCTCATGTTTAAAGTATTTCTATTTATATTCTTTTTTTTCTAATATGTTCTGCACATGTATTATTTATTTAATTATGTATACTCTGTTATATTTTATTTGTTTGGTTATTATACAGTATTTACAGTACGTTTGCCTTGCAATTCTCTTATGTTCCTTGTATTTTGTGGATGGATCCCCAAGAGGCAGGGCCATCCATCTATCACAGTACAAGGACCTCCCCAGCCCTATAAAGGAATGCTGGGAAATGAAGTCCAGGCATTTCATTCTAATGTGCTCTAGTGGATTTATATAGTTCTAATGAGTATTGTGACTTTCTTTGATTTTTTTGCTTTGGTTGTTGAATTTCTGCTTTGTTCTTGAATTACTCTCTAGGATTTTGATTTGGATCTTGTTTGCTGTGGATTCTCTTGTAGGTAAGTCTTTTTTGATTATTTATTTATTTATTTTAGCTATTTGTGTTCTTTTTACTGTATATTCCTACTCTGTCAATAAATGTAACTTTTATAAAGATTTAACTTGGCCTCACGTTATATAAGCCAGGCACTGACAGTGATCTTCACCCTTGTGGGGCATTTTGAAAATGTTTTTGAACTTTATAGAGTATACATATTTTTTGAACTTTGAGGGTGAAATGCATTTTAGGCAGATGTAGGTCAACACTAGCCACTCAAGTGGAAACTAGGCTCTGTGCACCTTTTCTGGGCAGGCAGGTAAAATTCAGGCCTGCTTCTCTGGGTGTTTTTGAAGGCCTCACACCACTTTTGCCCACTTGTGAGAATAATTCATAAACGTCTTTATTTGTGTTTATGGAAGTAATTTCTATGCTGACTTTTGGCATCTTATGGCTTTTTTTACATGCTACCCTTAGACAAGCAAAATTTTATATATTTAGATATTTCTCTCTATTATAAAAAAATCTTGGGGAGGCAGACTGGGGAGATGAGATGTGATCTTCTCAGAAGACAATTTGAAGTCCTGCGAGAGACACTTTAACTTGCTCCCAGATCTTAAAACAATGACAAGCAACAAGCAAAACACACAGCCCGCAGCAGATGATCTGACCACTTCTCCTTGCGTGTGTTCAGCCACAATAACTCCCCCTCTTCACAACGCGAGCAGCAGAGACACAAATTGACAAAAAGGACAGCGGCTGTACAGGCTTTAAAATGATTGAAGGGCAGCGTGACAGCAGCTGCCCCCCCTTCACAACGCGAGCAGCGTTATGTGTCCTGCGAGAAAGAGATTTAACCACGCCCGGGGCCGGAAATAAAGGACAAGTATTGTTTTTACAACATCACGCAAGACAAGGCAGTGAGCCATCATTTAAAACAAGTCCACGGACACTAACCTAGCAGTTGTTGGATTGCTTTTGGCGGACACGCATCATGTGCTCCCAGCTCTTAAAACAACAACATGCGACAAGCAGAACAGGCAACTTGCCAGCAGCAGAAAGACAGCAGATGATCCGATGGCTTCTCCTTAGCGTGCGTTCAGCCGCTCCAAACCCCCCCCCCCTTCACAAGGCGAGCAGCGTTATACGTCCTGCGAGAAAGAGATGTAACCACGCACTGTGCCGGAAATAAAGGACAAGTATTGTTTTTACAATGTTTTTAAAGTAAAAGTGGAAATAATGCATATGTAACAATTCCCATGAAAATAACAATCTCTTTAAATTGTACATCCGGTAAACCAAACACGGGGGTGCGCGAGTGAAGTGAGCAGGAGGCAGAGCCCCGTAGTATTAAGTATTTTAAAGACTCTGCAATATCTGCAAATATCATGATTTTATGTGTGCTGGCATTTTTTATGTAATATTTATATTTTTCTTAAACTTCTGTGACTAAGCATTTCACTGCAATTTGCATTACATGACAAAAACAAATAAAATTAGATTTTTATTTTTGATTTTGCTATGCAGTATCACCCACTATACTATGCAAAAAATAAAATGTAAAATAAATATTCTGGGCAACACAAAATCAGCTGTGCTTGAACATGGAATACTATTATGAATTGTGTTAAATCACAAACCTATGAGACAAACAATTTCAAATAACTTACACAGTAATAAATAAGAAAAATACTCAAATGATATTCTACAGTCATATAGTATATGAGGGGGTACCCAGAAACAACCAGAATCTGTACCTGGAGCACAATCTAGACTTAGTTGTGAATTTCTCCGCTAGGTGTATCATACTTACAATATTCTGTGGCAGTCTGCCAAGTGGCGTTGCTCTGTTCGTACGGCATTCAATGTTGGTTTTTCTAGGTGCTTATTAAATGTGTTCTGCGATTTTTGTGATGTGTGATCATAAAGAACAGCATTAAATTTTGTTTTCTCTTAGGGAGAACAGTTGCTGAAACTGTAGTGATGCTTGAAACGGCTTTTAAAGAGGAGGCTTTAAGAAAAACACAGGTCTATGAGTGGTTTTCGTGTTTCAAACGAGGAGAAATATCACTTGAAGACCAACCAAGATCTGGCCAAACTTCCAGAATTAGGAATGAGGAAGGTTCACAGCGTAATTTATGAAGATCATCATCAGACTATTGAAAAAATTTCTGAATTGATTTGCGTGTCTTGGAGTTCTTGCCACCTTCCCTACTCGCATGATCTTTGTCTGTGTGACTTTTTCTTGCTCTTGCATATGAAACAAGAACTCAAAAGAAAGCATTTTTGTACCATGAAGGGAAGTCAAAGAAAAATCGCTGCAGGCTTTGAACAATATTCTTCTTAAGCAATTCAAAAAATGTTTCCACCAGTGGCAAAACCACTGGGATAAGTGCATTCATTTGCATGGAGAGTACTTTGAAGGAGACTAGAGTTTCAGTAAGTGAAAATTATTAATTTCTTTTTTTTAATTCTGGTTATTTTTGGGGACTCCCTCGTATTTGTGATGAACTCATGGCTACTATCTATTGCATTCATAAGAATTAACTGGTATGAACTCCACTATGATTTATCTTTCAACTGCAGATGTCTAGTTATGCAAGGCATTATGCTTTTTGGGGTTACCTACTTTATTGGCCCTCTAGACCCAAACAAAACCTAATTTTTAGGTCATTTTGGACCATATTTTGTGCAGGAAATTTCACCCTTAAGGTAAAGAGTAAACCAATAGGTGTCTTCACCAAAAATGATCAGAAGTGATCATGTGATCCCAGATGCTCAACCCCTAATGGGATACAAGGGGTCAAGGTTACTTCTTTTCACAAAACTTTTTAAAAAATGGGGACTGGTAATATAGGTATGAGGAGTGTTGCTGTATGCTATTTTGAGGTTGCTGATCATGAATATGATAGTATGTTTGATATCTGATTCTTTACTGGTAGGCCTAGCCCTCTAAACACCATTCCCAGAAGGTTAAAAATGATACATTTCAAACATAAGCATGTGGGGTATCAGTCATTGCAAATATGTTATTTTTGATTATGTACTAGGGACCTAGCCATTTACGGACCTCTGTCAGAGGGTGAAAAGCAACAAACTTCGAGAATATTACAATTACAACATTTAAACTGAAGCATACATTTAAACTATTCTTGTTTATTATATACTTCTATCTTATGAGGTAAATCATTAAATTTCTTACATACACCGCAAATTAAGGCAGCTTATGCTAATTCAGATTTTTTTATAATTTACATATAATAAAGGAATTGTTCTCCTAGCCAATATTTGTGTCAATCGCCCTCATCTCATGATTTTAGGAGACCAGAGACTTAAATTGAGAAACCAAGACTCCACAGGCATGGAGGCACAGTTGTACAAAGGATGTAGTGATGGATTTTTTTATGTTCCCCTTGCAGACTATTCATTCTTTACAAAATGACTAAAGAGATGTTCTGCCTAAGTTTAATTAAATTTTAATTCGACACTTTTAAGCCTAAACAGTACCTGGATTTTAAAACAGAAAAATACAGCATACTTAAGACAAACATAAGAACCCTGTGGCACTTCTACAGCTGGCTTAGCAAGCCATGAATCCTGAACTGTGGATGACGTGACTTGTCTACACGCCACCTCATGCATCTTCTCACCTCCTTACTCTTTATCACTGTCCTTTGGCCTCTGCTCCTCCCAGAGGCTGAGTGCTGGTTCCTACTCTTCTTTCAGTTGTGCACTCTCCTAGTTTCTGTAATAGAAATGCAAAGGAAAAAATCCCCTAACAGAGATACCACCAAGGCAACTGCCAAATCGAAAAAGGAAATGTCAATGTAAAGCTCCTTGCAGTGGCTCCTTAATTCAAATAAAGTTATCACTAGCTGACCTTTATCTACAAAGGAAAGCCCTTTTGTTAGATTAATAAAGTTATTTTCTCTGGTAATTTCTTTGAATGGCTTTCTGATTTTTTATTTTGATCCAGTTTTGTTTTTAATTAGAAACTTATTTAGTCATTCTGGTTTTGTTACTGATTTCTTAGACGTAATTGAATTGACCCCTGATCTGTTGCTGAATTATCCAAAAATAAAACTTCCATCTCTTTATGAATACTGTACATCAAATCAATCACAGCAATGGCATCTTGCATTCATATATTTATTTCTCAAATAAGACTTAAGTTTTCTGCAAAAACACGTTAAAATATAGCCAATACCAAAAACACAGAGTTTTCTAAAGGGCTAAAGAAATTATACCAGGAATTCATGCCTCAGGCTAACATGTCAGTTTCAGCTAGTACTAGGAAGAAATCATGTTGACAAAGTAAAATGATTTATATATGACTGTAATAGACTCCTACTAACTGTAATTAACAATATTTAAAATAAACAGGACTAGGAACCTCAGCAGTTTTAAATTTTTAAGATGTCAGAAGAAGAAACAAAATGTAAACCTCAGCACAACCAAAAGACGCCCACATTACACTACATGCATATACAGACTGACTGCTTTCTCCTCTTCATTTTCAGTAAAAAGCCTTAATCCTCCTGCTTCAACAGAAGCTACAGTAAAAGAGGAAAGTAAAGCTCTAGTGCATGAATGGAGAAGCTAGAATGAATATACTTGTTGAGAAAAACAATATGAACATATTATTTATTACAAAACAAGTTGTGAATGTTTTGTTAAGAGAAAGGTTTCTTTTTTTTTTTTTTTTTTTCTTTTCTAATTACTTCATCTCTACCCTAAACGAGACTGTTCAATATCATACCCTTGGTTTATTGTTATTGCTATTACTGCATTAAGACTTGTTATGCTTATTTTGGACACATCTTTAACATCATCACCCGGGTTTATTATCTGGGTGTATCATCTTAATGCACTAAAATTGCTGAAGACTATATATATATTTTAAGTGCAAAATTCTTTTTTTCTTTTTTTTTTAAAGACTATATTGGTAACAGATATCTCTATCTTTTAACTCTAAAGCACCGCTGCATTGGGGCTTGTTTTGCTTTGGACGTGCTCTGTCTCTGGGTATGTCAGAGGACTGGGACTGTGTGAAGTGGGTTTTAGCCTCACTTGGGGAGGCAAAAAGGGAGGGTGGGGGGGTTAAGGGGGGGAGAGAAAGAGAGCAGGCTTGATCTATACCTAATCTATCCTATTAATCTTAATAATTATAACTACCAACGTAATAATAAGCTGCATGGCAACAACTCTAGGGGAAATAGGAAATTAAGGCCGAAGCTGTCTCACTTCCAGTTAAGACTATAAAATGACATCAAAAACTCAGAATCAGTGTCTCCATGACGGGACAGTTAACTTCGTAAGCTGGAATGTTAAAGGCCTGAATCACGAATTAAAGAGAAAGAAAGTACTCTCTCACCTAACAGGTCTAAATGCTAAAATAGTATTTTTACAGGAAACTCACTTAATAAGCAAGGATCAGTTCCGGCTGCAAAAAGACTGGACTGGCCAAATGTTCCATTCTAGTTTTACAAAGAAAACTAGAGGGGTGGGAATTCTCATACATAGAACAGTACCATTTGTAGCATCAGATGTAGTATTGGATCCTGAAGGGAGATATGTAATGGTCATGGGAGACTTATCTAACTGTAAAATGATCTTGATAATGTTTATGCACCTAATGTTGATGATAAGGAATTTATACAAAATTTATTTGCATCCATTCCCAATCTGAATTCTCATAAAGTTATAATGGCTGGGGACTTCAATTGTGTTCTAAATCCACTTTTAGATAGGACTTCCTCCACAGGGGGAACGGCATCTAACACAGCAAAGATAATTACAAAGTTTATAACTGATCACAATTTATCAGACCCCTGGAGGTTTTTAAACCCAAATTCAAGAACATATTCTTTCTACTCACCAGTGCATCATTGTTACTCAAGGATTGATTACTTCTTTATAGACAATAACTTCTTGCCTATGATTAAATCTTGCGAATACGATGCTATTGTTATTTCTGACCATGCACCTATGATCTTGGAGCTAAAATTACTAAGCCCCACACACTCACCTCGCAGATGGCGCCTCAACCCGCTTCTATTAGCTGACGAGAATTGTACGGAATTTATATCCAAACAAATCAAATTCTTTCTAGAGACAAATACATCCCCCGAGATCTCTGCAGGAATACTCTGGGAAACTCTTAAGGCCTTCTTAAGAGGTCAGATTATCTCATATCTTTCCCACAGAAATAAATCCGAAGCCAAGAAAGTAGCAGAGATAAAAAGCGAAATTACTAAAATAGATGAAGAACACGCCAGACTACCAAGCGAGACTCTACATAGGAGGAGGCAGGCTCTACATTCGGAATTAAACCTCTTGACAACTAAAGAAACTGAACAACTAATTTACAAATCCAGACATCATTACTATGAACATGGGGAGAAAGCTAATAAGCTTTTAGCTCAACAAATTCACAAGCAAGAAGTGCGCAACGCAATCTCGGTAATCACTAGCAAGAACGGAGATAAAATCGTCGAACACAAAAATATAATGCATATTTTCAGAGACTACTATAAATCCCTATATACTACTGAGTTTAAAGAAGACAATACACAATCTAATACATTTCTAGATACATTACAGATATCACAAATAGACGCTTTTAGTGCGGAGGAACTTGATAAACCTCTGACGTTATCAGAATTACTAGATGCTATAAAATCACTCCAAGGCGGGAAAGCAGCAGGCCCTGATGGTTACCCTGCAGAATTTTACAAGAAATTCTCCGCTCAGCTAGCTCCCCTCTTATTAGCAACATTTACAGAAGCCAGAGATAACCAATCTCTTCCACAAACCTTTCGCCAAGCACTAATCACTGTCTTTCCAAAACAAAATAAGGACTTATTACAATGTGCATCATAAAGACCAATTTCACTTCTGAATAACGACATTAAAATACTCTCTAAAATCTTAGCCAGAAGGATGGAGAAAGTGCTCCCCTCGGTAATATCACAAGACCAAACTGGATTTATTAGGGGCCGGCACTTATCTTCCAATCTTCGACGCCTGTTTAATGTAATATACTCACCAACTAAATCAAACACCCCAGAAATATTATTATCATTGGATGCAGAAAAAGCATTCGACATGATTGAATGGGAATACCTTTTTACTATATTGGAGAAGTTTGGGTTTGGCCCAAACATCTGTGCATGGATTAAATTACTGTACATGATTGAATGGAAATACCTTTTTACTATATTGGAGAAGTTTGGGTTTGGCCCAAACATCTGTGCATGGATTAAATTACTGTATACTAACCCAGAAGCTTCAGTTTGCATCAACAACATTTGCTCAGACTACTTTAAACTAGAACGTGGCACTAGACAAGGATGCCCCTTGTCACCGCTGCTGTTTGCGATTGCCATTGAACCACTGGCAATACATTGTCGAAATACTGATCAGATAAAGGGGATTAGCAGAGAAGGACTGGAACAGAAAATTTCATTATATGCAGATGACATGGTACTGTAAATATCAGACCCAGAAAATTCCGTGCCTGCAGTCTTAGCAGCACTCACAGAATTTCAAAAGATCTCTGGTCTCAGAATTAATCTGAATAAAAGTGTACTCTTTCCAGTGAACTCTCAAGCATATAATATTAGATTAGATACCCTACCTTTTCTCATTGCAGAACAGTTTAAATACCTAGAGGTAAACATCACAAGTAAACATAAAGCTCTATATCAACAAAATTTCGCCGTTTGCATGGAAAAAATTAAACAAGACTTGCATAGATGGTCAACCCTTCATCTCACACTAGCTGGAAGAATTAACACTGTTAAGATGAATATTCTTCCTAAACTCCTTTTTTATTTCAAAACATCCCAATATACATTAATAAATCATTTTTTAGGCAATTAGATTTGACAATAACCTCATTTATTTGGAATTCAAAACATCCACGCATCAAAAGAGCGACCTTACAAAGACAAAAGGCAGAAGGCGGCATGGCTCTTCCTAACTTCCTAAAATCAAATACTCAGTTAGAGGATCCGTACAGACTTTTTTCAAAACATGGCAGGATCTAATCAGTAATATTTTAAAATAAGTTCATAAGGCACAGAGAATTTATTAATTTAGGTATGTTTACAAGCCTTAAATTTAACGCCGTTTGGCTCTCAGGGGTGGGGATCGATCTGTTCTTAATTTTTCTCTTTGTAAAAACTTGATTGCTTTGTATGGATTGTAATAAAATTAATAAAAAAATAAATAATAATAAAAAAAAAAAAAAGAGAAAGGTTAGACTTGATGGGCCTGAATTTTAGTATCTTCATAAGTGGTACAATTTTATTTAGAAAAATGTAAGGAACAGATATTATGTTTTGAATATGCTCAGTAACCTCCTTGGTGCAGCTGTTCATTGTAAAACACCCATCACTTTTCAATGGTTTTAACCTTTAAGAACTGTTCTGTTATATAAATCTTTAGGAAATCAGGTGTACCCATTACATGTTGCATGTTGGATGTATTGAAAAGGTAACTTGTATTCAACAAATAAAAGTACTAAACAAAAGTAACGTTTAACATACCTAGAGGCTTTTCTGCATGAAGGGTCTTGGGGCACAACCCCACCAGATGTTGTACAATGGAATAATAAGTTCCTCCCTATAATTTAACTTACTATTAAAATGTTTGTAATAACCCTCAGATATGTTCTTACACACTTTCTTTCAAATTTTCTTTCAGTTGCTTAATGTTACTTACCTAGAACAATATTGCTCAGTAGCTGGACCAATTGGCCCTGCAGTGTTCTCTATACCCTTGGGTGTGTGTGCACATGTGCAGCCTGAACTTACCAGTTTAGAGATGGGGCTTGAAAGCCATTACCCACATTAATATGATACATTTTTTTTTCTGGTTTTGAAGGGTGGTTATCTTGCTTTTTCTAATCAAGACCAGTTGGGATATGCCAGCAAACAGGTAAAAAAATCCAGTACTATTTTCTCCCTTGGAAAAAAATTGGAAAGTAATTTGAAGGAAGAAAAAAAGATCAATATTTGGAATGCTGACATTAAAGATGAGGCTGCATTTTGATGTTCACCCACTGCTAAGATGTGTTAAATTTGAAAAAGTCAAAAAGAACCCTTAAGTGTGCTCTTTTCAGCAGCACTGTTTCAAACAAGCACAAAGTCCTGGTGTGGAAAGAACAGGTATATATGTAGAAATTAGTTCTTTTAATTGTTTGCTGGCCTTGGACTGACTAGAAAACACCTGGCCACAGTGGTCAGTGCTTCTACTGGACATGCACTGGCAGTTTAAGTGTGCTAATTATGCAGTGTTGTTGTCTGCCTGTCCTTTCCATATTATTGTAGGTTGTCCTTTTTCACCTCAAAAATAATCAATTCTAAACCTGAGGTTTTGCAACTTCATTTTAGGCACTTTACTTAACATTTAAATCTATAAGAAATCTATATAATCATCTATATAAATCTATATAATCATCTATATAAATCTATATAATCATATATTTTCAGATGATAACAATGACAGAAGCAGACAAGGTACCAGCATCCTATTGTCTGATTAATATTGTGTGACGTGAAAAGTGTGCAGACTTGCATGCTTCACTAGTCATTAGAGGGGCAAAGGGATAGATATTAGTAGTTCAGTAAGTTAAAATTTATTAATGTTAAAATTTGAAGAGTATCCATACAGTACATGAAGGAAAATTCTGGTATGGTCGAACCGGAAATTTCACGCCAAAAAAAGCCTGAATATGTCCCTTTTTCAATTAATATGTGTTGAACAGTCAAATGATAGTAATGCTGTAAAAGCCATTCTTTCCTAAAATCAAGGCCCTCCCGGTGACTCATTAATAACTGTTAACTATTACTGCTTTCAGCATTTAATAATAATACTGATCAAACATCAATGGTCACTGAATTTCTTCCTTTGTCTCTTTTCATACATCCCTGTTTGTAATATTTGGCCTAAAGAAGGCTGTCCCATAAAACATTTGAATCCACAGAACACATTCAAACTTAAGAGTGCACATATGTGTGAGAAAGCATTAGTTATTGCAGCACCATCATGACCTAAGTTGTATTGGAGTTATCCACAATCTTATAAACAGTCTTATGTTCTTCAATAAGAATTCCTTCTAGTATTTAAGTAAGTACTCCATGGACAGCAGGGTTCTGTTCTGCATGTGTCTGTGCATGCATTTTCTCAAATGATTTGTTAAAGTAAGTAATTTATGGATATCATCTGATCTACAAAAAAGAGAATTTGTGTACAAACATATTTAGAGGTTAGTCAGACACGTGACATAAAGCTTTCTTTTTTTCTGATTTTTTCAGCAGCTTTTCTAAATACAAAGTTATGAAGTGTTTTGTTTCCTCTCTCTCAGAGGCCTTTTGTACTAAGTCATTATTAAGAGCTATTATGCTTTATGAAGGGTGCTGTTGTGTTATTGTATAAACCCACTCAAGTAAATGCTTTGGAGTAGGCAACAGAGCCATAATACACACATTCTTCTATAAAAGAATAATTTTGAAGTAAAAGATATCCACATGTATATATATATATATATATATATATATATATATACACAATATACATTTTTATCAATATATAGATGTTGCTTGTTTGCAGCATCAACAGCTTTGTGTAAGTGATGCGTGTTTGTACATGTGAATAGACACAGCTCTGCTAACTTGGCTGTTTACATACCACTTGAACATACTGTACATTATGGAAGATATTTTGTCCTTACAATTAATAAATGATTACAAAAAATAAAAATTAAATAAGTGATCTTTATTTTCTTTACCTTTATGCATGCATTGAGGTGCTTAAGCAACTACTTGTTACTTCTGGAAAACTACAGAGCTGAATAGGTTGGTTCATTTTATTGCCTTAATGCTTTTATTCATCCATTTTAAAACTAACTATTGACTTCAATATACGGTATACGTTTACACAAAATGTATGTACAAACAGTTCAAAATTTGGGTCACAAATAACCTATAGCTAAAGCACAACTCGATAGTCCACACAGTATAATGGCTATTTTTTAATGTGTATACATTCAGCATCTTCTCTGATGTGTAACATATATTTCTGAATATTGCCTTGGAATGTTTATTTTGAGCCTGTAGAATATAGAATTATAACTGAATAATAGAATAGAATAGAATAGAATAATATACAATATAGAATTATAAAATAATAAGACCACTGCACTACAGTGTTGTCCTTCTATTTATTATGTCTCCAGAATTAAGTAGCTTTTTTTTAATGCAAAACATAAAACGCCATAAAAATCAAGCATTTCTGGAAAAAAATCATGTATATTGTGTCATTAATGCTGTGAAACTGTGTTTCATGTAACACCACTATGTGTTTCTGTTTCACAGGTAAACTAAAAAAACTATAGTTTGTACATGTTATATTGTGAAGACAGATACTATTTTGGCGTGTAGCAATTTCAAATAAAATCTAGCTATTGTATGGATGATGTGGCATGGTGGTGCAAGTGGGTAGTACTGCTGCCTCACAAAATTTAGTATCCAGGATCTGTCTCTTTCACCCAGTGATTGTTTATGTGGAATTTGCATGTTTTCCACCTTGTCTGTATGGGCTTACTTCTCTTATCAAAAAGAGTTGTATTTTAGGTTAAATGGCACTAGTGTGAGTGACAGTAAGTGTGCTCATCTGAATGCCCTGCACTGGACTGGCACCCTATCCCAGATTACTTCCTACTTTGATCCCTGTGCTGTCAGGATAGACACCAGGCATCAGAAATGCAGGTTTGACTATGTATTGTTTATGTCCCAGGTCCTCCCAGTGTGGTGTCTACATATTCTCCCCGTGTCTGTGTGGGTTTCCTACCACCACCCAAATACATAAAGGTTAGGTGAATTTGTGATATTAAATTTGTCTTAGAGTGTGTTTGGTGTGGGGGTGTGCGTGGGTGCGTTCACCCTGTGATGGACTGGCACCCTGTTCAGGGTTTGTTCCTGCTTTGCTCCATATGCTAGCTGGGCAGCCCCCGCCGCCCACAAGCCTGGATTAAGCAGGCTAGAAAATGAAATGATTATGCATATATCTTTCCTTTTCACTGCAAACAAATTGATGTAGTTAAACTTTATTGAGCTGACCCTACGTGGGTAAGAGTGATTGTGATCTGCAGTAGCCTCATCACTCTGGGTTCTTGTCTTTCAAATAGTGCCACCAGAGTAGACTTCAGCTAACTGGGTGCTTTAATTGAAATAAGAAGCTTCATAAAATCCATGAAAGGATGGAAAAATTAGTTGTACCTGTGCACAACAAAGTATGATGTTTACCCACCAATGCGAGGCAGGCTGATGATTATTATGGTCCCATTATGTTTATTAAAACTACTATATATATAGCAGTCCAGTGAAGCACAGATGTTTCAGAAAAGTTCCGGGGGACTGGCCAAAAGCCCATCTTATCTCTGGGGGTTTGATCACCTTTCATTAACACTTGCAGCTGTATTTTATATGATCTTGGCTACATTCTTATGAAATGGATTTATGAGATATCAAAATAGTGGAACCTTTAACCTCACTAAGAAAACTAATAGAGAGTTAGAAGTTCCCTCCATCTGCTACTGAACCTGTTTTCTCCAGTACAGACTCACACATAGTACAATGTGTAAATAATATTTCTGTGTAAACACTCTAATGACAATTAAAAGTTACATTTTTGATAAATGTTGCATTGTTCTTTCAATTTTTAGTTTACATTTTGAATATGCAGTACAACTATTGAATTGTTTAAATACTTTATAAAAGTTTCTGTTAAACTTGAAAAATAACATTTTAACATATAGCATTTAATCTGTTTTAGATGTGCTGCCGTCATCTACATATGAGACGGTGGTCTCAATCACGTTAAGAAATTGCCACGACCACCTGCCCTTGGTTTAGACTCATGATCCTTAACAGATCTAAACAAAACTGCCATACTGTATGTAAAAAAAAAAATTAATTATGGAACACATTATGAAACAAACCAAGGATAAAATGTCAAAAAGCACTTACCCTAAGAAACTGTTAAAATGTATACAAAAGGCTAAACATGAACATAGCTTTAATATTATTTTTGCAACTTCATAATAAATTAAATAATACAAATGAAAATTAAAATCTATATTTAAATAGTCATAACTGTAGTTTAAATATAAATTGTATAAAATAAGAAATATAAAGGATATTTAAACTATTACCTTTGCTGGTTGGTTGTATTTGAGTAATGCTGTCCATTAACAAAATTAAAATCAGTGAAGGTGAAACATCATCAAAGAAAAATCTTGATCTCATATTGCTGTTCAGTTTTAAAACTTGAAAGAATACAAAAAAGTTCCAGGCGCAATTAAGGAGCTGCACTAATGCATAGCAGCCTGCTCTCACAGCAGTTTCTGAGTGTGTCTAAATGAGTTGGTTTGCTTATGTCCTCCCCTTCTTTCCCTCTCCCTCCCTCTCTTTCTCACAGCAAAACTGGACAAACACTCCATGCCTGCTGCAGAGTGTCCTGCTACAGTAGCTAGAATGTCCATTCAGATTGTTATTTCATGCATCACAAATGCCATGGTCCAGAGGCTCATTAAGGTGGCATGAGTGTTTTCATTTTAATGCATTCCGCAATCTAATGTAACAAGATTTGGGTCTCCTTAAAAGTAATTATTTTTTATTTTGGCATATTCACACAATCCCACTTATATTAATATTGATGTATATCCTATTTGGCTTCACTTAAGTTAAAAAAAAAAAAAGCTGTGACTTTCAGAATTTTCGAAGTGATGATGCTGACAATTTAGAAAATAAGGCAAGGCTTGATATTACATGATACACACTCTTTGTGTGGTCAAACAAACAGATACAAAGGGGAAAAATGTGAATGGCTTCTGAGAACGTCCCTATTACAATTATGCATTCAACTTTAGTTGCCCTCTTAGATAACTTCAAAATTAATACTATACTCAGCAAAAAAAGAAACGTCCCCTGCCTTTCAACTGTTTTTACTTTCAGTAGACTTAATGTGTAAATATTTGTATGAACACTAAAAGAGTCAACACCATAAGACATAAACTAAAAATGTTTCACAATGTGTCCCTGAATGAAGGGAGGCTCAAAATCAAAAGTACCAGTCAGTATCTGGTGTGGCCACCAGCTGCTTGAAGTACTGCAGTGCATCTCCTCCTCATGGACTGGACCAGATTTGTCAGTTCTTGCTGTGAGATGTTACCCCACTCTTC
>JANRMT010062813.1:94171517-94225845 GCA_026402145.1 Polypterus bichir lapradei
CGGGCAGTTGTTGTGGCCATCCTGTACCTGTCACGCAGGTGTGATATTCGGATGTACCGATCCTGTGCAGGTGTTGTTACACGTGGTCTTCCACTGCGAGGATGATCAGCTGTCCTTCCTGTCTCCCAGTAGCGCTGTCTTAGGCGTCTCACAGTGTGGACATGGCAATTTATTGCCCTAGCCACATCAGCAGTCCTCATGCCTCCCTGCAGCATGCCTAATGCACATTCACGCAGATGAGCAGGGACCCTGGGCATCTTTCTTTGGGTGTTTTTCACAGTCGGTAGACAAGTCTCTTTAGTGTCCTGCGTTTTTAGAACTGTGACCTTAAATGCTTACTTTCTGTAAGCTGTTAAGGTCTTAACGACCATTCCACAGGTGCATGTTAATTAATTGATTATGGTTAATTGAACATGCATGGAAAACATTGTTTAAACAATTTACAATGAAGATCTGTAAAGTTATTTGGATTTTTAAAACATTATTGTTGAAATACACAGTCCTGAAAAAGGGACGTTTCTTTTTTTGCTGAGTTTATATCTGTATCATCTGGAAATTGATATAATGTACAATGTCAGAAGACATTAGTTTGCAAATAGATCAAGAACAGTTTTCTTATATAACACAGGAATTCAGTTGGAAGTGGTGCTCCTAATCACACTCAATTTAAAGTAAATCTATAGCCAAGTAAAGCGCCCTCATAGCAAAGTCTCAATAGGGTATGGCATTCTAGTAGCAAGAGTTCATAAAAGTATTTAATAAACTTTCTGAAAATAAGCGTACAAGTTGATTAAAGATCAATGCATTCAGAAGTAAATGTTAATTGGCGACTCTAAATTTTCTCATAGTGTGTGTTCAGCTCTAGAGTGATGCCCATTTTATGGTCCCTGCCTTGTACCCAATGGCACTGGCACCAGCTCCCTGCAATCCTGAATTGGATAAGTTGGTTAGAAAATGGATGGGTGAATGAACCAGTACATTCAAAGTACCACAAATCAAGCAGTTCTCAGTACCTAAATGCGACAAATTAAATACTGTAGAATTATCCATCCATCCATCCATTATCCAACCCGCTATATCCTAACTACAGGGTCACAGGGGTCGGCTGGAGCCAATCCCAGCCAACACAGGGTGCAACTGTAGAATTATTTGACTTAAAAATGACATAGCAATGTCTCTAGGATAATAAAGAAATTCACTTAATGACTACTTTAGATATAGAAAGCAGTAATTGATTTGAGCCTTTTAGGGTGACCTAGAAAGGCTGATAAACCTCTTGTAAGAATAAGCTAATCAGTGTTTAATGATCAGTGATCTGTGCATAGAGCTCTATTACGCTTTTTCAAAAGATACATATGCTCAAAAATTAAAGATCTCAACCAAAAGCAATTAAATAAACCTGAAAATCAGGAGAAGCGGCAACTTGGATAAATGGAAAGCTTTCTTTATCTGCAAGCTCAAGATTAAAAGAAACGACGAACCAAACAAAGCCACACAAACCTCATCAAGGAGGACTTTGAATTTATTATGGTTTATTAGAATTGCAGACAAAGGGTAGAGCAGAAAAAAATGTGCATTGTAATTGATGTTATCAGTTCCAAAATAATATTCTATTTCTAATTAGGCTTATTTGTTTAACTTTTTTTTTTTATATTTTTTCTACTTGACTTTAGATATTTATAATTATCTTGCAATCTATGCTTTGCACATCAAAGCAAATCAGAAAATCATAACATTGCTAAAGAACAGTAGCACACAGAATTCTAAGTTGTTAAGTTAAGGAATCGAAAGGCTGTGCCGTTTCTAAGGGGAGTATCCATATAGATGCTTATTGTAATAGAGAATCAGTTTCTTTGTAGCAAAAATGGCAGGAAAATACATGGCTAGTCCAAATTATTAATACCATCTGCTAATTAAAAAAATCCTATTTTTAATTAGGCTTCTTTCATTTTTTTTAATTTTGCACTTGACTTACAAATATTTATAATTACAGTACCTTGTAATATATGCTTTGCACATAAAAGCAAACCAGAAAATCATAACTTTGTAAAGGACAGCAGCACACAAAATTATGTCTTTCCTTGTTAAGGAATGGAAAGACTATGTAATTTCTAAGCAGATTATCCATATAGGCCCTTATTGTAATAGAAAATCAGTCCCTTTGTAGCAATAATGAGATGAAAACATATGGTGAGTCCAAACCATTAAAACCTTCCTAAGGCTGTAGAAATATACTAACTATAATAAAAAATAATATTTTCAGAGTGTCCTTCACTTTTCTTATGACTCTCTTATAATACAGTATTCTGGGGTGCTCAACTTTACATCTGTCCCCAAGCAGAGATCCCTTAACCACCAGTTGCTAAGCTGTGCTGACCCAGCTTTTACTGTGTTCCCAAAGCAGGCTTCTGAATTGTCTCAATCTAATATTCTAGTCAAACATTTTTAAACAACATCATGTTAGGCTGTATATGTTTTGCATCCGACATATGGCAAATAAATCAGCAAGGCAAGCATGCTCCATAGCTGAACCCTGATAACATACTTACTGTATGTTGAGTCCTATGTATCCCCCCATGTAGTTCTTTTCACAAAAAGAAACACTGTGAAGGCTAATGAAGCATAGTGCAGCTACTGCTTCTAGGAGCCCATTACATATTTTAGGGATATGGTTTGCAATCAGATACCAAAAAAGTACTGTCAGTTTCATCTTTTAATCATAGCTGTTCAGATTCCTATTCAGAACATTAGAACAATCTAGATGAGAACAGGCCATTCAGCCCAACAAAGCTTGCCAGTCCTATCCACTTAATTCTTCTAAAAAACATCAGGTCTAGTATTGAAAGTCCCTAAAGTCTGACTGTCTACCACTCTACAGGGTAGCTTATTCCAAGTGTCTGTGGTTCTCTGCGTAAAGAAACACTTCCTAGTATTTGTGCAAAATTTACCCTTAACATGTTTCCAACTGTGTCCCCTTGCTCTTGATGAACTCATTTTAAAATACGAGCAGTCTCGATCCACTGTACTAATTCCCTTCATAATTTTAAGTACATCAATCATGTCACATCTTAGTCTTCTTTTGCTTAAACTGTATAGGTTCAGCTATTTTAATCTTTCCTCATAATTCATCCCCTGTAGCTCTGGAATCAGCCTAGTCGCTCTTCTCTGGATCTTTTCCAGTACTGCTATCTCCTTTTTGTAGCCTGGAGAACAAAACTACAAAAACATTGCACTATAAAGCTTGAGCTCCCTGGACTTGTACTCTACACATCATGCTATATAACCTAACATTCTGTTAGCCTTCTTAATAGCTTCTGAACACTGTCTGGAAGTTGATAGTGTAGAGTCCACTACAACTCCTCGATATTCAGACCTCCCATTGTGTATCCAAAACAAACATTTTTACTTCCTATGCATAATACTTTAAATTTACTGACATTAAATTTCATCTGGCACAAATCTGCCTAAGCCTGTATGCTGCCCAAGTGACCTCTGTAATGATTTAATGGATTCCAGATTATCAGCCAATCAACATATCTTGGTCTCAACTACAAACGTAACCAGCTTGTTACTTATATTCCTATCCAAATCTATACTAATAAAAGGCAAAGCCCTCACTCACTCACTCACTCACTCACTCACTCACTCACTCACTGACTGACTGACTGACTGACTGACTGACTGACTCATCACTAATTCTCCAACTTCCTGTGTAGGTAGAAGGCTGAAATTTGGCAGGCTTATTCCTTACAACTCACAAGACCAACTTAGATCAGTTAACAAATAACACTAACCTAGATGAAAAACAGAATTTAGATTGAGCCTCACCTTTTAAACAAAGAGAGTTAAAATAAAAAAGAATTAATAAGGGCGCACAGTATCTAAAAAATTTCCTCTTTGGAGAAGTAAAGTCTGTTTGTTCAAAGTATCTGTTTTCTAAACCCACTAACTCCAATACAGGAACGTAGTACAGGACTGCAGTCTGTCATAGCAATATTGGACACTAAGCTGCAATCAAGGACACCAGCAGCACAGTTATGCACACAATCATATAGACAAATTTCAAGTCGCCAATCAAACTATTCTGCATATTTTTATTCTAGGAAGTATAATGGAGTACATGGGGAAGACAACACAGACAGAATTTGTATATTCCACAGGCCAGGATGTGAACATAGATGTAGATTCTTGATATATTAAATTAGTTTCCACTGAGAGTATTAAAAAGTATAAGAAAGTAATCTAAATAGCCAAATCTGAGTGCTATTTCATATTTAAATATGAAAAAGTAAATGTTATAATTTGCTTATAGACCAAACCAGACAAGCAAGGAATCTAAACAAATTCTATCATTAGTAGCAAAGATGTAATGATTGGTTAATAATAAGCTATACTGAATCAGATCACAGGATATTTCATGAAAACACAAATACTTTATGATAAATATAATTAATACTTTGAATGGCCAGCATTTATGAAAAAAAATTAGATCCTAAAAATTGTAAATAGCTTTTTAAATAGATGTGCAGGCTCTCAAATCATAGAAAAATGACATGCTCTCAACTAAAGTATTATTTTAAATACTACAAACTGTCTGCTGTTCTTCCCAGTTGTAGTATTTATTGCAAATTGTGTTTTAATTATATTGGTGTGCCTACAATGCCAGATAAAACACAATTTTAAGTGCAGCTTATGTCATGATTCTCCCAGGCTTAAAAATGATATTGGACCGAAAGTAACTTAGCTGATTTACTTCCGGCTTATGAAAATGTTTACAAAATGTGCACAACTTTAACAATAGTACTCACGCATGCTTAATTTAAACTTTGTGATACAGCTTGTGCTTCTTTTTATATCAAGCCATGTGGAGCATTGGATCAAACCAAAAAGGAGGAGTTTAAGAGCTACAGATACCTCAAGGCCTATTCACCTCTTCCCTGGAAGAACACTAGAAGTGTATTACTAGAGTATGCCCATGAAAGACCACTGGAAATCTCCGAAGAATAACCTCATCTAAAAGGACCAAACCATTTCCCTTCCTGACATATCCCAATAAGGGAGACACATTAAAAGGAAACAAGTTTGTCATCATCCACAAAGGAAACATGTATCTGCATCAAAACTTATAAAAAGGGGGATTAGGCTTCAGAATAAATTAAACCAAGCCAGACCTTTGCTGATCTGCCTCAGTAACAATCATCACCCCAGGCAGCCATGCCCTAAACTCAAAAAGGAGGCCACAAGGCATGCACAGGCAGAAAAAGTCACATGGGCTTTTAAAGCTTAAAAATACTCAGTTCCTCAAAAGTGCCCTACAGAGGAGAGGAGAACCATAAAACCTCTGGCTTGAGAAAAAAAAAATCTTTAAATTTAAAGAATCTATTAAATAAGAAAAGAAGTGAAAAAAGGCAAAACATTTCCTTAAAAAAGCAATACAAGACTAAGAAGTCCAATGCAAACTCAGAGTGCAAAATCAAAGCAAGAATTTACAATAACCAGAACATCAGTAAAGTACTTACAATACTATGCAAACTTCATAATTCTCAATGGCACTCTGAAGGACCAGAGCTACAGAGCTGGATGCAGAAAATGACTTTGATTGCATGAATTGGCCCTTCAGTAGCAGACCTTGCAAGGAATGGGGGATGGAAGATAGTTTATTAATATGGTTCAAACTTGCTACACTTCAAATATAAACTTGCATCAAGGTAACTGAAGCACAATTGTTTTAACAAGCACAATAGTACAATTTATTGATAAACACAGGAATTACAGAAATATGCAAACTATAAACTATATATCAATTGTATGTCTGGAGAAAACCCAGCACTACTTCACATGCAATAACATTCTAACAATGAAGCATGGTAGTGGCAGCAACATGCTGTGGGGTTGCTTTTCAGTGTTATGGACTGTAAGATTAGAGGGGCTGGAGGGAACGTCGAATGGAGCATAGTACAGGGACATTCTTAATGAAAACCTGCTCTAGGGCACTCAGTACCTCACACTGGGCCAAAGGTTCAACTTCCAACACCCTAAGCACAACGTAAGGACAACACAGGAGTGGCTTAGTGTTGCCCAGCCAGAGGCCAGAGTTGAACCCATTCAAACATCTCTGGAGAGACTAGAAAATACCCTTCCACTGATGGTCTCCATCTTACCTGACAGAGCTTGAGAAGAATTGCATAAAATCCCAAAATCCAAATGTGCAAAGCTTGTCATGTCATACCCAAGAAGGCTCCAGGCTGTCAAACTGATGCCAAAAAAACTCCAACTAAGTACTGCGTAATGAGTCTCAATACTTGTGTCAGTCATATTTCAGTTTTGTACTTTAAATAAGTTACCTATAAATTACAACTTCAAAACTTTAGAAGAATAAACAGTATTTAATTTAATTTATTTAATACATAAATACATATCCCACCTTATAATGGATGGAAATATTCTTCTATTGTTTAGTCAGTCATGTCAGTCATCATCCAACCCGCTATATTGTTTATGAAAATTTTAAATTAAACTGAAATAATTAATATATTGTTATTTATTTAAAAGTCATCTGAGAGAACAAATGTCAGATGTCAATCAATTGCATTTCCTGGAGCGTATATAAGCAAAGACATGTTTGACCTCCCTCGTGAGCAAGCAACTTAAAGCTGGCCATGAGAGTAGCAATCTGTACTTAAATCATCCATCCATCCATCCATTATCCAACCCATTATATCCTAACTACAGGGCCACGGGGGTCTGCTGGAGCCAATCCCAGCCAACACAGGGCGCAAGGCAGGAAACAAACCCTGGGCAGGGTGGCAGCCCACTGCAGGGCACACACACACACCCACACACCAAGCACACACTAGGGACAATTTAGGATCGCCAATGCACCTAACCTGCATGTCTTTGGGTTGTGGGAGGAAGCCGGAGCACCTGGAGAAAACCCATGCAGACATGGGGAGAACATGCAAACTCCACGCAGGGAGGACCCAGGAAGTGAACCCAGGTCTCCTAACTGCGAGGCAGCAGCGCTACCCACTTTCATGTTCCATCATCATCAATATTTCAGCTTCTATTAAATTGTTTGTTAATGACTAAACAATGTGTTCAGTGTTGAAATGTAGCAGTACGTTTATTTCTATGTTTTCATTAGATTGTAGCTATCTACAATTGTGACTAAAGTGAAAATTGCATTGTATTTTTAAGAGTACTTAATGCAGAAATCCAAGTAATTTCTGAAAGGTATGCAAAATTTTTCTTGCAACTGTATGAAACAATGGTAAAAAGCAAACCTTTCTGACCTGATTTTAGATTGTTGAGGTACCCAAAACCAGAGGTCTGCACAGTACTAATTTTTCAGTCCTGCTCCCATAAAAGTCCCATCCCGTTCTCGCTGTTCCTCCCCACTTTCTCATGTTCCTGAACATACTCATTTTCCCCAGGCACCTGTATTGGGTTTATAGCCTAAGGAGGTCTTTAAAGCAGCAAAACCTACAAGGTGGCGAAAAAAGAAAACAACACTCATCTGCCTTTAAAAACTGCTATCCACATGTACCACAATGCTTGAAATAATTCTTTTGGAGTACTAGGGTGTTGTATTGTGTTAGCCATAATGGATGTAATGAGACGTCAGGCAGAATGACATCTTTTATTGGCTAACTAAAAAGTTTACTTTTAATATAATAATTCATTTGAAAAGCCACTGCATCAGAGATCCGTAAACACTTTTTATTCTTTCTCAACTGCAGACACGTTTACAGTAAAACTGTTAATTTGAATATTAATGACAGTTTATTTACTTTTTAAGTGGCAGTTTTCTCAGAGGTACATTTGCACAGTGACCACTCTCTCCTGAGGACATGAATAAATTCTAGCCTCCCAAGTCCACTTCCCACTTCCATCTTTTAAATTTAGTTATGCACTGCAAAACTTGAGTTAGTCTAGTGAGTACTGCAGGATTTAAAAAGGAAATGCAGACCTCTACAGCAAATGATCCAATCATGATCTTAGGGTTTTTTTCATCCACATAATACATTTCTGAACTTAATTTTAGTTTATCTTACTTATACAAGAGCAAGTAATACATTTTATCATCATATATCTTTTGTACCACTATTTTGTATATTATTTTCTAGTACAGGCAATATCACTTTAGTTCTCCACTCATGTTTTATTGTTAGTTATCCAAGTGATAACACTTTGTGTTGCCGTGCTGCCACTATAAAAGATGGTGACATTCTAACAATAGTATCCAAGTTTGTGGATAAGTCTAAAAAAATCGTGTGTAATCAGGAGCTAGCAAAAATCTGACCCTTAGGAATTTTGCTTTGCTTTTTTTCAGTTTGGCCTTTATTAACCACCAGTAACAGCACACTGCACGATAAAGTGCAGTGAATACTCTTGACTTGAGCATTCCTAGTTTTCATCCTCTTTCTCTGTACGTTTAGCATTCGTTTGCTCAGAGGTTGATGCACTTGCTGCTTCCTGAGCAGCTCTTCTTTTCTCCACCCTAGCGGCCCACTTCTTCTTTTCTTTCGTCAGCATCTTTTCGCGTTAAATCTGATTAAGTCAGTGTTTGTGTTGCAATTACTTAGTACATTTTTCTTTCATTTTTCACTTAAGCTGGCACTTAAGTCTTCAATCTGCCTCAAGAATGATTTCAGATATGAAGAGGTAGGGGAAGTGACGGCGAAGAGGGTAGGGATGAGAACGGCACCCGTACACATGTGCTGCATGGGCGCCCTGCTGACCACTGCCGAGAGTTGATTCTATAATAAAATAAAATTAAAATTAAAAGAGGAATAACTTTGGTGGTCAATCATTACCCTGAATGCAGATAGTAGACGTCACGTAGTATATGTGTACTAAATTTCAAGTCAATAGGTGAAATGGTTTGCAAGCTACAGGTGATTTAAAATCCTGGACAGACAAACGGACAGCCACGGTAGCGTATTATATATAAAAATATTGGGCTCTGGAATTTTCAGTTTTTGATTATCTCTGTTTTGAACTGGGTTGTTTTTTGCTTTATCTCCTTGTATATTTTCTAAAATAATTAAACAGCCCATCTTGTCTCATCTGTGGCAACACACTGGGGTCTCCCTGGGCACCAACAATAGACAGAAATTAGCATGGATCGTCTATGAATCACAGTTTGACAAAGAATTACAGAACCAATGGGAGGCACTAAAGATGCCCACCAGAAACAGAGCGGACATCAAATGGGAAACAAACAATGTAAACAGCACAGCATTAATACAACCTCCGAGAATGAAACTTGTGCTGTGAGTCTGAGCTATGACGTGCCTGAGACTTAAAAAAAACATTCATATCAGTAATGGAATTCATCCCTTCTGTGTTGCCCTGTTTGCTGCTGGACTAGGGGGCAGTGAAGAAATATTAAGAAGGTTTCCCAGGCATAGGCTGAGATGCAATCTGTGAGTGGCATTATCATGCAATGTCAGTTACTTTCAGCCTGTGGGCAAGTGCCAGTCTCATGCAGGGAAAACAGCTTTCAAGCCAATCAGTGGAGTAATGAAGCCCTAACACTTACATATAAAGATATTTCAGTTCTAATGGGTGAAGTTCAATCCAGTATATTAGATTCAGCATTTTTGTATTTTGAATTTGAAAATAATTTGTTGGGCCACATCTCTGACACTGTGGTGAAGCATTTGATTTCATTAAATTTACAGTAACTCTTAGTTAAACTGCATTTGTGACCATCAATTACTTGTAAAATACTCCAAACAGAGGAAAAAATCATTGAATTAAACTGAAGAGGGTGATTGTGGGTTTGTGCTTGAGTTGGGGTTTTATCCTGTGATAAACTGGCACCATGTCTAGGGGTCTCATTTATAAAACTTTCCACGGATTTGAGCATGAAAATATGTATGCTAAAAAACCTGGCATATGCATGTTTCTATGTAATTTACCTTTATAAATCACAATCATCTTGTAAGCGTGTGTTCATGTATGTGCTTCGAACTCCTCCTGGTTGACACCCGAACCAACCATACATAGATTATGCTAATCAACCTCATACATATGCAGTCACAGTGCTGCAGAACATCATTGGCTGGTAGAGCAGCTTCCCCCGATGCATGATGATCCCACCACCTTCATTCAAAAGTATCTGGCTGTGCTCTGCAATGAATTGGGCAAGATCATGAGCGGCATTATAGCATGTTCTGGAGGTTGAGGAAAGGCATAAGGCCTCCATCTGAGCAGGTTGCCACTATTGACTGGCACATGTTACAATGAATATTACAGGCCATGTGAAAAACTGTGATTTCAGCCAATTATCTTACCAACAAATCAGCCACCAATATACAGCACCATCACACCAGCCACTTGCTACTTTGCCTCAAAATAAATGAATCACTGGTTGGCCAAGGCCACAGAGATATGATGTCTGTCAGCCTCATCTTGGAATCACAGATGTCTAGTGCATTAATGGAATGTAACAGCATATAGTTAACAAAAACAGCTAAATTTTCACTTAATGCCCTTATTGCAGTATGAGTGCAATAAAGTGATCCAATTACGTTAGGAGAACTGGACACTGCTGTGAATTGCCTTTTCATGTTGGCAAAAACATGTATTAAGTATGTATATCCACATCATGCGAAAAATGGATGTAGCACCTCATTGGCCAATTAATAGCTTCCAGCACAATGGGCATGATAGAGTGAAGCTTGGCTGAAATATTCCTGACCTATTAGCTAGTTCCCTGAGAAGTGACAGCAGGTAGCAGATATAAACTGATGAAAAAACTAAGAAAGTTCTTCAGTGCAAATATGCAGCATTCACCCTCTTTAAAGGGGACTTATAACACAGTCTGTACATCATAATTATTACTTTGAGGAGCAATATGTTTGCCACATTCATTTTTTATTGAATAACTATTTTAAAAGTGATCATCAAAACCCTGCAATGATGAAATAAATATGCTGCTTTCCTTTATAATTTAGTTTACACACATTCAACAGACATTCTTTCTTCAAATAAGGTAAATGTGTTATGAGTCTTTTGAGCTGAGGCAGATGGCCGGGACCCATGCCCACCCCTTTGACACTGGATCTGGAGGAGCAGTCATGTGATGCACACTACGTTTCCCGGAACACTTGTTGGCAGCCCCCCTGGGTTGCATCAGGGCCAATATTTTGGAACACCGGAGCTCATTCCTGTTGGGTTCCGTGGCCACCGCCAGGGGGAGCTGCACAGCCTATCGAGCCCGTCTGGGTGGGAACGCAGCCAAACCTGGAGGTGCAGCCAGAAGTAGGTCATCGAGCACCTGTAGCACTTCCAGGTGGGCTATAAAAGAGGCCGACAGTCACTACTCTGGGTGCTAGAGTCGGAAGGAGGAGGACAAAGCTACCTTGGAGGAATAAGAAGAGTGTTTTGTGGTGGTGTTTTGCTTTATTGTGTGTTTTGGGACTGTGGGACATGGGGAAGACGTGCCCCACAGCTGAAGAAAAATAAAAGTCCTTTTTTCTTTGATTTTTACACGTGCCTCCATTGTCAGTCTGTGTCGGGTCGACACCTACATAGCGCCTTTGCCACAGAGTTTTATTTGAAAGTTTGAAATCTACTTACGTTGCAATGAAAAGTCACAAGACATTATAATGTAAACAGTCAATATACAGTGATTTCTATGGTGAGTGGCATTCCCAAAACCCTGTGTACACAGGTACACCATATATATTGGTACCATAAGATAACAGGGAATGTAAACTAGCAGTAACTGTGGGTCTGAGAAAAACCTGAAACTTTTATGCCTTCAGTGTATTCATTTAGATGAACGCTACCTACTGTAAGGCATGTTCCTTCATTTCAATCCTCAGTCTTTTTTACAGACATGCACATGCTACAATTATTAAATTAAACACTGTAAACTGAGAGCTGTGTGAACAACTTCACGCAGTTCTGAAATGAAAGAAAGGACTCCTTTCTGCTCTCCGCGGGAGTAGCTCTGCTGCAGCCGCCCACAGGAAGGCTGCTCACATTATGAAGGGGATTGAGGAAAGCCCTCGGGAGCCCCATCCCCTGGAAGAGTCAAAATGGGGTCAGGCCTGTTGGGGATCAGAACTGGTGTGGTGCTGTGGTGTTGCCCGCTGCATGGCAGCACTCACATCCCAATCTGAGGCCTTGTTTCTCCAACATAATGATCATCTTCCACTGCTGTCGGAGAAGTTTTGTAAACTCTGCATCTCAATAGCAGCACTCTTTGAGGTACGTAGACTTTGGACTGGCCAGATCTTTGTAGGTGGGTACACTTTTGGTCTGGTCGCTCTGATGGCTGTCATACTAAGGGAGCAGCTGTTGCTGTGGTGAATCAGCTCCTTCCGAAAGTGTCCGATGTCATTCCTTTCAACAAATGTATTATGAAACTCAGATTAAGGCACTCCCTAGGTGCCTTGTCTGTTGTCTCAGTGTATGCTCCAACTGCGGACATTTTATTTGCAACTTCGCTCGGTGGTTGATGGATGCCTGCAAGGAGTCACTCTTCTGGTCATAGCTGACTTCAATGCGACCACTGGCACTGACGAGGCTGGCTTTGAGGATTGTGTCGGTCCCCATTGGTCTGGCAACCATGGTGAAAGTGGCTCCATGTTCCTTGACTTAGCAAAAGGTCAAGGGCTGCAGATTGCTGCATCCTCATTCCAGCAACCTGAGCCGCATTGTTAGACTTGGTATTCCAGTACTGGTGGTGTGGTGAAGGAGATTGATCACATCCTCATGGGCAGATGCTGGAGGCTGTTACAAAAATGCAGGGTCTACAGAAGTCCCCAGTTTGTGAATTCTGACCACATAAAGTACTTGTTGTTGCTACTCTGAAGATCCAGCTTACATCCAGTAGGCTACCACCTACAAGAAAAATGAGGCTGGACCTGGCCAGACTTCAAGATCAGGCTGTTTTTAATGAGTTTGCATGCAGTTTGTTTGAGGAACTTATGTACCTGGGTGCGACCATTGATCCTAATGCAATTTGGGAAACATTTCCGTGACAAGATCCTGAAGGTTGCTGAGGGTTGTGTTAGTGTTACTAGTGTTCCCAGAAGGAGGTGTTTCATTACACAGTGCACTCTGGATATTATTGAAAGGAGTTACAGTGCACAGCTTGATGGCAACTCTGGTCTGTACCAGGAACTGAGAAGGACGGCTGCGAGGACTCTGAAGGTAGATAAGGAGGCGTTTCTTAGAAGAATCTGTGAGCAAGTGAGACACCATGTATAGTCTAGTGATCCATGTCCTGCTTACAGAGGAATCAAAACATTACGCACATCCAAATCCGTTCCTCAGAGGGTCACGGTCAGGGCAGCTGATGGAATGGTCCTTACGGATGACACTGCAGTTGTGACCCGCTGAGCTGGCTACTTTGAGCTGCTGTTTAAAGCTGATCCTCTGGCTTGGATGTTGGATCCGCGGTTCTTGCAACTGATCCTCTAATTAGCTGTGCACTACCCAATGTCACTGAGATTGCACAAGTGGTGAACCAGCTGAGGGTAGGGAAAGCTGTCGGGAACTGTGGTGTCTGGGGTGAACTTCTCCAGGCTGGTGGTAAGGCTGTCCTCCTGGCACTGCAAGCAAATATTCTTTCCATTTGGGAGATGAGCATAATCCCAACTGACTGGAAAACAGGACCTGTCCTCCCTATCTAGAAATGGAAGGATGATTGCCTGAATTGCGGCAACTACAGAGGGATAACACTGCTCTCGGTGCTGGGTAAGATCCTTACTAGGGTCATCCTCAATAGGATCTGTGATCACTTGCTCACCTACCAGCGACCAGAGCAGTCTGGTTTTACACCTAAGAAGTCTACTACCAACCACATCCTGGCACTGAGAGTTCTCATGGTGTGCAAACGTGAATATCGGCAGAGTTTCTTTGCAGCCTTTATCGATTTTTGTAAAGTGTTCAACACAGTTCATTGAGCTGCCCTGTGGGACTTTGCGGGATCCCTTTAAGGTTGCTGAATATCATGGCTATCACCAGTACGCTGGTACTGTGAGTGTTGTAAAGAGAGGAGACAGAACCTCTGCATTTTTCCCAGTTGATTCTGGGGTTCATCAGGGGTGTGTTCTTGCTCCTAATAATAATAATAATAATAATAATACATTTTATTTATATAGCACCTTTCCCATGCTCATGGCACTTTACAGAGTTTAAGAAAGAACTGCAGGGTATACAGTATATAGCATTGTACTAAACCAGATAAATGAATAAAGAAGAATAAGATAGTAAATTCAGAGAAAAGTCTAACAGACAACATAATTGATGGTCTAGCACACACACATACAGGTTACATGAGCATCTTGACATAGAGGTAAACTGAGAGAAGGGTAATAAAGTCAGGTAGAGCTAAAAGCCTTCCTGAACAGATGAGTTTTGAGTTGTTTTTTAAAAGAATTCATGGAGTCAGCTGACCTGATTAATTTCGGTAGGTCATTCCAGAGTCTGGGCGCTATACAGCTGAAGGCCCTGTCACCCATGGAGTGTAGATTATTGTGGGGCACAACAAGATTGCCAGAGTCAGAGGACCTCAGTGGGCGGATAGGAACATAGTAATGTAGAAGGTCACTGATGTAGTTTGGTGCGAGGTTATTTAAGGCTTTGTAGGTTATTAGCAGAATTTTATATTCAATTCTGTAAGACACAGGGAGCCAGTGAAGGCGGAGCAGGATGGGTGTTATGTGTTCGCTGTTGCTGGTTCATGTAAGGACTCTTGCAGCCGAGTTTTGAATAAGCTGAAGCTGTGATATAAGATTAGAAGGGGCACCTGCCAACAGTGAGTTATAATAATCAATGCGGGTTGTGATAAAAGCATGGACAAGATTCTCAGCATTAGAAAAGGAGAGGAAGGAGCGAACACGGGATATGTTATGGAGGTGAAAGTAAGAAAGTTTCTTAATGTGATTTATGTGAGTGGAATAAGAAAGGGAGGAATCAAAAATGACACCAAGATTCTTTGCAGTGGAGGCAGGTCTGATGAGATCACTGCCAAGATGGACTGGGAAGGAGCTCATTTTATTAAGTTGCATTTTAGTCCCAATTTGCAGGAGTTCAGTTTTGTTGCAGTTTAATTTTAAAGAGTTCTGTTCCATCCAGGTATTAATTTCACTGTGGCAGGTTGTGAGCTGAGAAAGCTCTGATGAAATTCCACTTTTAACAGTGAGTATCATCTGCATATAAATGATAGCCCAGTCCAAAGCTACGAATAATATGGCCCAAGGGAGGCATATAAATATAGAAGAGAAGAGTGCCGAGGACAGAGCAATAAGGAACTCCTTGTGTGACTGGCGCTGAGCTGGATCTGCTACTGCCAAGACTAACAAACTCTTGCCTATCAGTCAGATAGGACTTGAACCACTGGAGGGCAGTGCCAGAGATACCCAGCATGTTCTCCATTCTGGACAGTAGAATATCATGTCTGACAGTGTCAAATGCTGCACTGAGGTCTAACAGAATTAATATGCTGGTTTGTTCAGAGTCTGCTGCCATAAGCAAATCATTGGTTACCCGTAGCAGAGCAGTTTCACAGCTGTGCTGCGCCCTGAAACCAGACTGAAAGGGTTCCATCAAATTATTAGAAGTTAAGTAGTTGGTGAGTTGGGAAGCTACAACACACTGAAGAACTTTTGACAGAAAAGGTAAGTGGGAAATAGGCTGGAAATTGTTAAGATTGTCAGCATCAAGGCCAGACTTTTTTAACATTGGGGTTACAGAAGCGGTTTTAAAAGTGAGCGGCACAGAGCCAGTGTCCAGGGATGAGTTTATTATTGTTGTAATAGTCGGGATTATGGCATGAAGGCAGAATTTAAGTAGTGTGCTGGGGATGGGGTCCAGTACACAAGTAGTCGGCCTCATCTTACAAAGCAGGTTATTAACAAAAGCAGATGTGACTGGTGAGAACTTAGAGAAGGAGCTGGATGGAGTGGGAGAACAGGGAAAGATATGAACAGATTATGTATTTATGTTAGTTGAATTATTTAGATCTTTAATTTTGTTACGGAAAAAGTTGTGGCATTTCTCAGAGACTTCAGTAGAAGAGGTAGTTGGGCCAGATGCGGGTTCGAGTAGTTTATTAACTACAGAGAACAGAACCCTTGGGTTGTTGTGACCACTTTCTATTATTCTGCCATAATGGGTGTTCTTGGCAGCGGTTAGTGCTTCTCTGTAAGCGCTTTGGTGGTCAGAGAAAGCCTGGATGTGCACTGTGAGGCCAGTCTTACGTTTCATTCTCAGACTGCAATTCTGAATTATACCAAGGAGCTGAACGCTTAAAGGAAATATCCTTATGTTTTAAAGGAGCTGTTTTATCTAACGCTGAATGAAGGGCTGAGTTATATTGGTCAACAAGACTATCTAGTGTTGATGGAATAGGTGAAGACAGTAAAAGATCAGAAATGGATCCAGAAATAACAGAGGGACAGATATTTTTAAGGTTTCTGTAAGAAATTTGTCGTTTACAGGTAAGAGGAGGGAGAGATCCTGTAATGAGACAGTGAAAAGTACTGCTTTATGGTCAGAGAGTCACAAAAAAGTGCTGTAACTGTTGGCAACAGATAGTCCAGAAATACAGATCAGATCCAATATATGACCACTAGAGTGGGTGGGAAAATCAACATGCTATGTCAAGTCAAAACAGTCAATTAAGGATAGGAATTCATTTCTTATTTTAGATGTGGGAGTGTCAATATGGATGCTGAAATCACCAAGAAGGATAGTTCTCTGGGAAAAGGAGCTTAAGTGGGTTAAAAGTTCAGTCAGAACAGATAAGAAGGATGCATTGTATTTTAGAGGACGATAAATAACAATAAGTGAGACAAGACCTGATTGCGTTATTACTTTAAGAGCCAGACACTCAAAAGACAATGGACAATCAATTGGGATTCCTTTGATGTATAAATCCACTCTGACAATTATTGCAAGTCCACCACCTTGTCTTGAGTTGCAAGGCTCTGTGAGGAAAGTGTATCCTGGAGGTGTCGCCTCCGTGAGAGACGTAAATTCGTTCGGTTTTTGCCAAGTCTCCGTTAAACACAGTATATCAAGTTTGGTGTCAATGATGAATTCTGACAGCACCAATGCTTTGCCATTAAGAGATCTCGAATTAAACAATGCAATATTGGTTAATGAGGCTTCGTTTTGCACAGAGCCGTGACCGGAGTTTATTTTCACATACTTTAAACGTGGCACACTGACACTTCTATTTCCAGGGCCATGAGTAGGATGGTGTATTCCTGAGCAAATGCCACCAGTGGTCTTTTCATTCGCAGCCCGGCGGTGGGGGCGACCTGACCGGCGATGTACATATTTCGGGCACCTCAAAATACCAGTTTCTTTTAGTATATTCCAGTCAGACCATTTGCTCTGGACAAATTGTTTAATATGAAGGAATTCCTACTCTGTTCAATGCTTGCATGGACTGGGTGTTGGGCAAGGTCATGGGGCTCAGTGGCTGTGGAGCATCTGTTGGTGAAGAGAGATTCACTGATCTTAACTTTGCTGACAATGCTGTGATCTTCGCAGTGTCAATGGAGGCTCTGATCGGGGCTCTCTGGAGACCGAGCGAGGAGTCTGAGTGTCTGGGCTTGCAAGTGTCCTGGATAAAAACCAAGATCCAGGCCATTAAAAACCTCTTGGGCACAGGCATCAGCAGCATTTCTGTCTGTGGAGAGAGTCTTGACCTTGTTTAAAGGTTTACTTACCTCTGCAGCATCATTCTTGTCTCTGGTGACTCTTCCTTTGAAGTCAGCAGATGGACTGGGAGAGCTTGTGGGGTCATGAGGTGCTTCTTGTCTTGCTATATGGTTGCAAGACATGGACGCTATCAAGTGACCTGAGACGAAGACTGGACTCCTTTGGCACTGTGTCTTTTCGGAGAATTCTTGGATACCACTGGTTTGACTTTGTGTTAAATGAGTAGTTGTTCACAGAGTTCCAAATGAGGCACATTACCTCCATTGTGAGGGAGCAACAGTTACGCCACTACTGCCATGTGTGATCCAGCTCTCAAGATCCTCATTGTTGAGGACCTAAGTGGCTAGACCAGGCCAAGTGGATGCCCATATAACACCTGACTGCAGCAGAGAGATGGTCATTTCCGGAGGGTGGGACTGGACCACTTGTTTGCCTGGGGGGGTTGCCAACCAGGATCCCAAGCTGTTTCGTCGAGTGGTGGGTGTGGCAACTTACTGCACCAGCGCATATTCCCCAACCTAACCTGACCTGACCCTGGGAACTCGACAATGAGCATATACTAAATTAAAAACAGGGTAACTGAATAAATAAAGAATATAATTAGAGGTCATACATAAACATTTTTATAATATATTCTGAGCTAGATTCTTTTTGCTTGATTTGCAAAGTTACACTATAGTAATGAGCACTACTAAAATATTTAACACCCAGACCAAATAATGCACCTATAATTATTCCCAGACCCTGTGAATAATGTTGCCTGGCTCTATATTCTTACTGATTAAGAATTCTGATTAAGATTTTTGACAGGCTTATTTTATTTCACCCAATACAAGAGAAATAAAATAATTGTTTACTCATGGGCCTGGAAATGTTTGAGTCCTGCCAGTGAGCTCTTTTGACAGTAATAAAAGCACTGTTTTAGTCGAATGCTACATTCGAGCTAATGATAAACGCGCATGGCAGTTCAGTAAATAAGGCGACATTTCAGAACCAGAACAGTAGAACAACTGCACTCTGAAAGCGCATGGTTGCCCTCTGCAGGACATGAGGTCGTTGAGCTTTACATTGGAAATATACTGGAATTTAAATATTAACGGACTGTTATCAGTTTAATATTTTATTATTTCTTAAATAAATAAATTTTATTAACACGTGCCTATGCTTACACTATTTGTTTTTAACAGCTCTACCGAGAGCCTCTGTTTCTACTATTAACCCCGCTTGTCGGAACCCTCCGTCTAGTGCGCCGTAGGCTGTCAGGACGTTATTAAGTATTGCACCTCCAATAATGGCGTCTCACTTGAAGTTTGTGGCCCGGACAGTAATGGTGCAGAATGGAAATATAGATGCCGCTTATAAGACATTGAACAGGTAGAGTTGCTGTAATACATGTGTTTGTGTAGAAAAAGTAGTACTGATGGAGATCTATATATCTGTACAATGTTTTTTTTCGTTGATAGTACTTGACTGAACCAGGAATCAAGGCCTACTTTACTTAGAATTTCACATTCGGCTGTTTATAAATCGTACAGTTGCACGAACAAGCGTGACTACAGTATGTGAATACTATAACGAGCCCAGATTATACATTTATCGGAGTATTCACGGCAACGGAATATCCTTTCGCAAACGGTCAAAGCCTATTTCCAGGCGTTAAATATATAGTTTGTATTTCTCTGTCATATTCGTAGGCGAAATCACAATATTGTTTACCAATAACTGTGCCTGCATACGAACTGGTGTCTCGTTATTCTTCTTTTTAATGATTATTTTAACGTGACCGCGAAAAACGTAGCTGGTGGGGAAAATGTATTACAATGGCAACTTCTTGTGGGCACAGTGCCCATGTGGGAATGGAAAGGTCTGCATAAATCATGGCCCATTACTGTGTGTTTTACAGTCGAGAAATGAAAAGAAACGAATTACTTTTGGAGATATTGTGAAATTTTGTACATTGCCTCAGCATTCAACATGGGACATTTCAAGGACAAATGCAGTAATGCGGACAAATCATTTAATATCCCCATTTATCTTTAATAACATTGAGTTGGGATAAGCCGACAAAAGTATGTATATGGATGTAATTTATACTAAAAAATTAGGCAGGAAACTTTGGGCTACTTGTGTCTTTGTTACTACCCTATAGAGACTTTAATGTTTTCACAAAGAGCGTATTAAGTAACAAAAACAAAAGTCAGTAATAGTCTTTACTGTAAAATATAACTAGTGGTAACAAAAACCTACTTCTTGTCATAAATATACTGTGTTTAGATAGATAGAATTTGATATAGCCATACTACCCCTCTTAAGTCGGGCTGAAATCAAACTCATCAACTTAGACCTCACCTTTCACTTTTGCAGCGCACAGTCTATTGGAATGTATTTTATAATCTATGTAGGAATGGTGCATTGCATTGGTTATTCCAACATATGGCATAATGTTAACATTTTTTGTAATAAAAATCTGTAGTGATGTGCCATCTGTTGGAATGACAGACATAGCAACCAGACAGATACATATCCCATTGTTAATGTGTGTGTGTGTATGTATGTATGTATATGTATGTATATATGTATGTGTGTATATATACGTATATATAAAGCCCTCACTGACTGACTGACTCACTCATCACTAATTCTCCAACTTCCCGTGTAGGTAGAAGGCTGAAATTTGGCAGGCTCATTCCTTACAGCCTACTTACAAAAGTTAAGCAGGTTTCATTTTGAAATTCTACGCGTAACGCAAATAATTGAATCCTACTTACATACATATATACGTCCATAGCCTGCAGCTCGGTCACCGTGTGAAGGCGGAGTTGCATCCCCCATCATCACACCTCCCACGTAGTTGGCTACATGCCTGCCTATATTGCGTCCCCTATCCCCACCCCTCCCATGTAATTGACTGCCTGCCCATATAAGGCCGTCCGTCAGCAGCAATCCAAGCTGTGAGAAAACAGTAAAAAGGAGGCGTGTCAGACGTCATGGTACATTTTCTGATGCAGCTAGACGGAAACAACTTCATGACGCTGCCGCCAAATACGTGCAGAAAAATCCACAAGTTAATAGACATGCTGTCGCTAAATACTCGCAGGCAAATCCACAAGTTCATAGAGACGCTGCCGCTAAATACTCGCAGGCAATTCCACAAGTTCATAGACACGCTGCCGCTAAATATTTGCAGGCAAATCCACAAGTTAATACCGGTAATGCCTGTTAAACATCTTGGATTCACGAGTAGCAATTTGGGTGGTGAGATGTCTATCAAGTTGATCACCATCGATCAAAGAACTGTCACTTACTGAGTGGTTTCCATGCCCGGAGATGCTGCCTGCCTTTTCCATTCTCTCTGTTACATATTGCACAGCCATATCAGGCTCAATCTTGATATCTGGAGGAACGTTGTGTCTTAAGTATTGAATGACTGGGACAAGTTCAAGGTGTGGACTGATGACGGTACAGGAGATAATTATACTACACAGGAGCACTAGAAGAGTGAAATGCTTAAGCCCTTCACCTATGGTTCTGCATGTGAGATATGTATGTATGTATATATATATAATATATATATATATATATTATATATATATATATATATTATATATACAGTGGGTACGGAAAGTATTCAGACCCCCTTCAATTTTTCACTCTTTGTTATATTGCAGCCATTTGCTAAAATCATTTAAATTAATTTTTTCCCTCATTAATGTACACACAGCACCCCATATTGACAGACAAAAAAAAAGAATTTTTGAAATTGTTGCAGATTTATTAAAAAAGAAAATCTGAAATATCACATGGTCTTAAGTATTCAGACCCTTTGCTGTGACACTCATATATTTAACTCAGGTGCTTTCCATTTCTTCTGATCATCCTTGAGCTCACCTTCATTTGAGTCCAGCTGTGTTTGATTATACTGATTGGACTTGATTAGGAAAGCCACACACCTGTCTATATAAGACCTTACAGCTCACAATGCATGTCAGAGCAAATGAGAATCATGAGGTCAAAGGAACTGCCTGAAGAGCTTAGAGACAGAATTGTGGCAAGGCACAGATCTGGCCAAGGTTTCAAAAAAATTTCTGCTGCACTTAAGGTTCCCAAGAGCACAGTGGCCTCCATAATCCTTAAATGGAAGACGTTTGGGACGACCAGAACCCTTCCTAGAGCTGGCCGTCCGGCCAAGCTGAGCTACTGGGGGAGAAGAGCCTTGGTGAGAGAGGTAAAGAAGAACCCAAAGATCACTTTGGCTGAGCTCCAGAGATGCAGTCAGGAGATGGGAGAAAGTTGTAGAAAGTCAACCATCACTGCAGCCCTCCACCAGTCAGGGCTTTATGGCAGAGTGGCCTGTCGGAAGCCTCTCCTCAGTGCAAGACACATGACAGCCCGCATGGAGTTTGCTAAAAGACACCTGAAGGACTCTGAGATGGTGAGAAATAAGATTCTCTGGTCTGATGAGACCAAGATAGAACTTTTTGGCCTTAATTCTAAGCGGTATGTGTGGAGACAACCAGGCACTGCTCATCACTTGTCCAATACAGTCCCCACAGTGAAGCATGGCGGTGGCAGCATCATGCTGTGGGGGTGTTTTTCAGCTGCAGGGACTGGACGACTGGTTGCAATCGAGGGAAAGATGAATGCGGCCAAGTACAGGGATATCCTGGACAAAACCCTTCTCCAGAGTGCTAAGGACCTCAGACTGGGCCGAAGGTTTACCTTCCAACAAGACAATGACCCTAAGCACACAGCTAAAATAACGAAGGAGTGGCTTCACAACAACTCTGTGACTGTTCTTGAATGGCCCAGCCAGAGCCCTGACTTAAACCCAATTGAGCATCTCTGGAGAGACCTAAAAATGGCTGTCCACCAACGTTTACCATCCAACCTGACAGAACTGGAGAGGATCTGCAAGAAGGAATGGCAGAGGATCCCCAAATCCAGGTGTGAAAAACTTGTTGCATCTTTCCCAAGACGACTCATGGCTGTATTAGCTCAAAAGGTTGCTTCTACTAAATACTGAGCAAAGGGTCTGAATACTTAGGACCATGTGATATTTCAGTTTTTCTTTTTTAATAAATCTGCAACAATTTCAAAAATTCTTTTTATTTTGTCTGTCAATATGGGGTGCTGTGTGTACATTAATGAGGGAAAAAATTAATTTAAATGATTTTAGCAAATGGCTGCAATATAACAAAGAGTGAAAAATTGAAGGGGGTCTGAATACTTTCCGTACCCACTGTATGTATATGTATATACAGGTGCCATTCACAAAATTAGAATATCATGACAAAGTTGATTTATTTCAGTAATTCCATTCAAAAAGTGAAACTTGTACATTAGATTCATTCATTACACACAGACTAATGTATTTCAAATGTTTTTTTCTTTTAATTTTGATGATTATAACTGACAACTAATGAAAGTCCCAAATTCAGTATCTCGGAAAATTAGAATATTGTGAAAAGGTTCAATAATCAGCTAATTAACTCAAAACACCTGCAAAAACCTTTAAATGGTCTCTCAGTCTAGTTCTGTAGGCTATACAATCATGGGGAAGACTGCTGACTTGACAGTTGTCCAAAAGACAACCATTGACACCTTGCACAAGGAGGGCAAGACACAAAAGGTCATTGCTAAAGAGGCTGGCTGTTCACAGAACTCTGTGTCTAAGCACATTAATAGAAAGGCGAAGGGAAGGACAAGATGAGGTAGAAAAAAGTGTACAAGCAATAGGGATAACCGCACCCTGGAGAGGATTGTGAAACAAAACCCATTCAAAACTGTGGGGGAGATTCACAAAGAGTGGACTGCAGCTGGAGTCAGTGCTTCAAGAACCACCACGCACAGACGTATGCAAGACATGGGTTTCAGCTGTCGCATTCCTTTTGTCAAGCCACTCTTGAACAAGAGACAGTGTCAGAAGCGTCTCACCTGGGCTAAAGACAAAACTGCTGCTGAGTGGTCCAAAGTTATGTTCTCTGATGAAAGTAAATTTTGCATTTCCTTTGGAAATCAAGGTCCCAGAGTCTGGAGGAAGAGAGGAGAGGCACAGAATCCACGTTGCTTGAGGTCCAGTGTAAAGTTTCCACAGTCAGTGATGGTTTGGGGTGCCATGTCATCTGCTGGTGTTGGTCCATTGTGTTTTCTGAGGTCCAAGGTCAACGCAGCCGTCTACCAGAAAGTTTTAGAGCACTTCATGCTTCCTGCTGCTGACGAACTTTATGGAGATGCAGATTTCATTCTCCAACAGGACCTGGCACCTGCACAAAGTGCCAAAACTACCAGTACCTGGTTTAAGGACCATGGTATCCCTGTTCTTGATTGGCCAGCAAACTCGCCTGACCTTAACCCCATAGAAAATCTATGGGGTATCATGAAGGGGAAGATGCAATACGCCAGACCCAACAATTCAGAAGAGCTGAAGGCCATTATCAGAGCAACATGGGCTCTCATAACACCTGAGCAGTGCCACAGACTGATCGACTCCATGCCACGCCGCATTGCTGCAGTAATCCAGGCCAAAGGAGCCCCAACTAAATACTTAGTGCTGTACATGCTCATACTTTTCATGTTCATACCTTTCAGTTGGCCAATATTTCTAAAAATCCTGTTTTTGCATTGGTCTTAATTGATATTCTAATTTTCCGAGATACTGAATTTGGGACTTTCATTAGTTGTCAGTTATAATCATCAAAATTAAAAGAAATAAACATTTGAAATACATCAGTCTGTGTGTAATGAATGAATCTAATATACAAGTTTCACTTTTTGAATGGAATTACTGAAATAAATCAACTTTGTCATGATATTCTAATTTTATGACCGGTCCCTGTATGTGTGTGTGTGTGTGTGTATATATATATATATATATATATATATATACAGTTCCTGACAAAAGTCTTGTTGCTTGTGTACAAATTGACCTGAAGTGCCGCTAAAATATATTTCTAATCAAGATTTTGTTACAAGAAATGGGTCATTTTAATCCCATCAGCTTTTGTAATAATGTTTCAGTGCAAAACGAAACTGACAAAAAGTATTCTAATATTCACAGCTTGGTAAAGCCCATTGAGTCAATTTTTGGCAAGACATAAGTGTTGTCGCCTTGTCATATGAGCTTCACCTGTGACTAATAATGGATCAATTAGGTCTCAGGTGTGTATAAAAAGAATCCCAGTACACTAGACCTTCACATCAACTGCAACTAGACCTCTGCAAACATGCCTAAGATTCACCCTGAGACTAAAGTGTTGATTATCAAGAGGCTGAAGACCAAATCCACTGCTGATGTGGCAAACACCTTCAATGTGTCTCAGCGTCAAGTTCAGAGGATAAAAAAAAGATTTGAAGAGACTGGAGATGTTTTTGACAAGCCCAGGTCAGGAAGACCCCGCAAGACAACTGCTCGAGAGGACCGTTTGTTGGCTCGAAAATCCAAGGCCAGCCCATTTTCCACTGCAGCAGAGCTCCACAAGACCTGGTCACCTGAAGTCCCTGTGTCAACCAGAACAGTTTGTTGGATTCTGTCACGAAATGGCCTTCCTGGTCGAATCAGTGACCATAAGCCAGCACTAAACAAAAGACAATTGAAAAACCGTGTGGCATTTGCCAAGGCCCACAGCCTGCTAAAAGGATGGACGCTGGAAAAGTGGCAGAAGGTGGATTTTTCAGATGAATCTTCTGTTGAATTACACCACAGTCACCGCAAATACTGCAGGAGACCTACTGGAACCCGCATGGAGCCGAGATTTACCCAGAAAACACTGAAGTTTGGTGGAGGCAATATCATGGTCTGGGGTTACATCCAGTATGGGGGTATGCGAGGGATCTGCAGGGTGGAAGGCAACATCAATAGTCTAAAATACCAAGAAATCTTATATTCCCAACCATAAAAAAGGCCAAATTCTGCAGCAGGATGGTGCTCCATCGCATACTTCCATCTCCACATCAAAGTTCCTTAAAGCGAAGAAGATCAAGATGCTCCAGGATTGGCCAGCCCAGTCACCAGACATGAACATCATTGAGCATATGTGGGGTAGGATGAAAGAGGAAGCATGGAAGACGAGACCAAAGAATATTGATGAACTCTGGGAGGCATGCAAGACTGTTTTCTTTGTTATTCCTGATGACTTAAATTGTATGAGTCCTTGCCAAACCGCATGGATGCTGTCCTTCAAGCTCATGGAAGTCATACAAGATATTAAATTTGGATCTCACAGCACCACTACTTAATTTGCTGACATATTAGGACCCCCCTACACACAGGTATGCCAACCTTCGAAAAAAAAAAATCCCCTATTATGTGTATATATATGTGTGTGTGTGTGTGTGTGTGTATATATACACAACTTTGCATACAAAAGTCAGAATTTATAAAGAAGAATTTGTATATATTTCTGCCATCTCTGACCCATCTGTGTACAACATTTCAGAGAAAGTGGGAAATGCTGACACCCTTGATGAGGCAGTGTGGTAGTCGGCCCGGACACAGACAGGCAGACACGTTCAACTCACCCAACACATGTTTAATAGACAGTTCCATATTTACGATAAAGTGACACACACCACCAAAGTCCAGGCCACCAGTCCAATGCTTCAGTTCTTCAGGCCGCCTCCTTGCCTCCTCCAAGACCTTGTCTGTCTTCCACCCGACTCAAGTCCTCATGTGAAGGGAGGCAGCCCCTTTTATACGCCCCCGGATGTGCTCCAGGTGCTTCCTGGCAATCTTCGACTGGCACTCCCCAGTGTGGCGGAAGTGCCGGCTGCATCCCCAGAAGCACTCCAGGTGTCCCTGCTCCTCTCCCCCCAAGCACTTCTGGATGTGGCTGAAGTGCTGAGGTCCAGGGCTCCCAAGGCATTGGGGCGCCCCCTGTCGGTGACCATGGGCCCATACAGGGTTGAGCTTCAAAGCTCTGTACCCGTGGTCCCCATAGGCACCAGGGCAGTCGCCCCCACATGGTCTGGGGGAGGCATGAGCCCTCCTCCGGTCCTCCTGGGCATCCCAGCCGGGTCGCCCCCCCCCCAGCCATCTGCGACAGCAAGTAAATACAGTCTAACCAACTAACTAATGGCGACTCGCATGTATAATTCAAAGCTCCGAGCCATTATTTATTATAAGGAACATTAATGTGACAAACATATTAAACCTTAGAACGGGTGAATATGATTTATAGGCTACAATAGTTAACATTTAAGAGGGCCAATGCTGTGTATTTGCATTAATGAACTTCTTGGGTTTTCCTGAGTTTATATTGGCTACCTCTTGTCACTTCTCAGGATTAGAATCCAAAACATTCCCTTGTTAATAACTGCATGAAGTAAAAACACAGATGTGAATCACTACCTCCATACGGAAAGCTATAAGTCTCATGCACTACAACCTTTTTGTAGGTTAATGTTTTGATGCAATGTGGCTTGTATGGCACTACTTGAAGAGTATGTAAGTGGTCATATATGAAGTGAATGAGTTTAGGGACTGAAAGGATTTTATTTATTTATTTATTTTTTTGCCAATGTTGATGACTAGCTTATGAGCCTCTTTAATCTTCCAAAAGCCATTCTGTTAGAACTATGTGTTGAGTTGGGTGCAACATTCATATCCAGGTTTTAACAACAGCTGGCTTTCTGGCAACAGGCCCCTGCCCCTGCTAGCTGACAGGTCAGGAATATCTCCGTCAAGCTTCAGCTACCTCAGGCTGGCTGTACTGGAAGTCGTAAACCAACTGACAAGGTGTTACATTCAGTTTCTGTATGGGAGAGTGTACAGGCCAACATAAAAACATTTACTTTTTGGCTGACACCTTTATCCAAGGTGACTTAAAACAATTATGATACAACTGCTCACATTTCTTTTGGTTTTCCAACTGGAGCACAGGCAGGTCAAGTGACTTCCTCAGGGTCACACAATGTCAGTAGTTAAATCTGAACTCGCGACCTCAGGGTTTGAAGTTCAAAGCCCTAACCACTTCACCACGCTGCCTGCCTAAGTGCACATGATATTAATTATCTTGAACATGTTTAAAAAGAATAAAAAATTAGTACTGCTAAGGTCATGACTTCAGGTGACAAACTTATATATACTATGCTTTTGAACAAAAATTTTAACTTGAAAAATACTGAACTGATCCTTTATTGGTGCAAAAGTTGAGTCTACAAAATGATACTGTAGTAATTGAATACTTCCTGTTTATTTCTCACCTTACTAAAAATATTGTTTCATGGCCATAAAATGAAATCAAAAGTCATTGAAACATAGGACAAAATTAGAAACCATGGCATACAAATTGTTGGAGATAAAAGAATTCAGTTCACCCTGAAATGGGCTAGTAATGCATACCCTACCCGTTCTTGCCACAAGAGGGAGCAATATGAAGCCATTTCCTGAATTAACCATTACACAGTGAACATTTGTGAATGTGAAAAGGTTGCACACTCTGCAACATTGTGTAAACCTAAGAAAATTATTAGAGTTAAGCTAATCAATAAAAGTTATATTATTGTTACAATGTAGATTTTTGTAAGAAAATACATTTAAATCGTTGAGATTCCTCATTCAGAATAATATTAATGCAGAAATAAATTCAGTGCAAAACATGCACAATGATTCCTTGTCTACTGCAGATATACATCTGCCAAATTTAAGCAGACTTGACTTGTGTGCATGTGGATGAATAGCTAATTAGATGAGGTGTCCTAGAGTGAATAAGGAAGTGTGTTTGTTGAAGAGTGTGCGATGTGTGAGGTGGAGGGCTACAGCCGGGCCTGGCTCAAATTGTATTTGCTGTGCGAGAATTTAGCTCCAGATCAAATCAGTTTGATGACTCAAGTCATAATTGACTATGCAGGTTCAAAAAAAGATACTGTAAGGATTTTTGCCTCAATGATGTTGAAGGGACAGTCGTGTGTGTGTATGTGTATATATATATTTATTTATAAATATATATACATATATATGTGTGTGTGTGTATATATATATATATATATGTGTCATGTTGTCCTCCCCACTTAGAAGGCACAGCCTAACCGATGTTGGTTTACATTTAATGATTTTAATGTCAAATTTTGTAGAGGAACAGGAAAAAATGGGAAGCATGAAATATGCAAAAAATCTTCCTATTGTTTATGTGCTTTTAATAATTGAGGGTGCCTGATTTAGAGCTAATTGCGTAAAGTTTTTGGTTTTGTCATTCCCAAGATGATTTTTAGTGGCAAAGAAATCATATCCTCCCCTCCTCCATATATTTTTAAAAGTATCAACCTAGCTATTGTGGTGTGTTTCAAAGAATGTGTCTATATGTGCTTCATAAAAGTGGGACACTGCTACTAAAATTATATCTAATTTTAGCTCATTCAGGTGGATCACTGTGCTGCTCACTTTCTTCCGATAAGTGTTATATAATCTCTAGAATTTATCATTTTATTATAGGATATGTCAAGTAAAGTAACATAACCTGTGATTATGTGCAAGTTTTAAATTATGCAACACTGAATGATATCTTAATCAAAATAGCAGCTTTTCCTGATGTTATAGTTGATTAGCACTGTTAGTCTCATCTTGCTAGATTTTATTGAGTTGTTACAGTTTAACTGATTATGTTTTAGAACATTTAAATCAGTTTATCACTTAAGAATGTTAAGTTGGCATCACCATTGTCCAGTTCTTTAAGCTTTTTCTTGTGAGTGCCTTGGTAGAAGCATGCTGAATTAGACTGACCAAATTGATCCTAATGGTAGCTGTTTTTACTAGACATGCTCTGGAATACTCAGACACTTCTAGAACAGTCGAGGTATATAATCCCTCCAGTGTGTTCCGGGCCTGCTTCTTGGTCTTCTCCCAGTGAGCCAATGCATTGTATGGGGATCCTAACTATATCTCCAAACCACCTTAACTGGCTCCTGTCAATCCAGAGAAATAGCAATTCTACTCTAAGCCCCCCCTATATTACTGTGATAAACACCAACACGGTTTTCAAGAAAGGGCAGAGCTGACTTTACCTATTGAGGAGGCTCAGGTCTTTCAATGTCTGTAAGAAAATGCTGACTATGTTCTATCACTTTGTGGTACAGAGTGTGGTGGTTTTTGCAGCTGTGTGCTGGGGCAGAGGGCTGAAGACGGCTGAGGCCAACAGGCAGAACAAACTGATTAAAAAGGCTGGTTCTGTCCTGGGTGTCAGACTGGAGAACCTGGCGGAGGTGTCTGAGAGGAGAATGCTGAAAAAGCTTATCGGTATCATGGACAACCCCTCTCACCCCATGCATGCCTCCTTGATGGGTCATCGGAGCACACACAGCAAAAGACTCATTGCCTCCAAGTGCAGAACCGAACGCCACAGGAAATCCTTTCTACCTGTGGCAATAAGACTGTATAATTCTTCTTCATTCTGTAGGTGATCCTTCTCATCATCACATGCTGCTATCTCATTTATTTATAGCATAAACACTAGTCACTTTTCATTACCACTTGCACTAATAATCTATATTTTTATTATATCTGTTATAGTTTTAGTTATAGTTGTTTGTTGCTTTGCACAATTTAGTTATATAGTTATAATACAAACTATTAGTTATAGTTATTTGATACTTTGTTTAGAGTTATTTTGTTATTCTGTTTATTTTGTTATTCTCTTTGCACTATTATTACTGATCTTTTTAACTCTTTAATACCTTATCTTTATTCCTCTTGTTGCACTGCGCATGTATATGACAAAAGAATTTCCCTCGGGATAAATTATCTATCTATCCATCCATCCATCCATCCTCAATCTGTCACATGGAGTTGTTTTCCCTTCCTAGTTTTGTGACCTTGGCGTGTTGGGCTTGTGTACCTTAGCTATGTTGTTTACGAAATATGTGCACTTGACAGGGTTACCCTGCCATATCACATGTTTGCATACAAAGCACCATCTATAATTTGACACTTATGTATTGTCTAATTAAGTCTAAGAGAACTTTGCCCAGAATGAAGATGCACTCCACTCCTGCACCAGGTCAGAGCGTGATATACTGACAGTGAGCATCTGGTGGCCAGGTGGCTCATGTAGCCCTGTTGGGCTCAGTCTGAAAAACTGGGTGTAGCTGCTTTGTAGGCTTTACCACCCATGGGTAGTGGTTGGATGCAGTACCAGTAAGGATTCAGTTGATAATATTTAAATAAAATAAAACTGTTAAGCCCAGTGTCAATGTTATTTCCAGTATACTAGGCCAATGCAGTCAGTGCGTTTACATGTGCTTCAATAACCCGGTTATTCACATAAACTTGATTTCTTAAAATGTCATGTAAACCCTTATTTCAGTTAGACAAGTCGGGTTATTAGCCACTGAGAAACCTGATTAACAGAGGTAGATTTCTTTTCAAACAAGCTAGTTATGTGGCCTTGTAAACCCAAAAAAAAATGGGTTACAGTTAAGGATTTTGTAGTCTGCACATGTCCACTGCTCTCTCTTAGCCTGCGCATGTATTTGCTTTACACACTCTTTCAGCAGCCATGGATAGAAGCATCCACAAAATACATTCCCAGAGGCAAATGTTTGGGCATTCACATTATTCCTCCTCCTGGCTGAATTAAACTGTCTCAGGTTTTCAGAAATTAATAAAATTATGCTGATGAGCTGAACGTACAGTGTTAAACTGTAACACATTCTCGAGCAGTATGGTAACATTTTAGGTAATGGTAAATGAACGTTACATAGATTATTTTTTAAGGTAACAAGTAACCTAAAGCAGTACTTATTAAAGTAAAAATACCTGAGTTGTTGTTGTTTCAGCAGCACTGGGTGTAAGGCAAGAAGCACATGTACCAAGTCCTTTGCGAGGCTCAGTCTCACAGCTAAGCAGAAAAACAAGCTGTGGGCATTCCAGTAACAGACACCTATAAATAAAGCATCAATGTGACTAAACATATTTATAAAACACAAGAAGTGGTCACAGGTGTCAGGCATAGTTTCGTACTCACGGTAGGTTATGATGACATTGAAGCATTTTGACAAAGGAGAAAGAACTCCAGAACATTACTTGTGCATATAAAAATGGATTTCTAAGAAACCCAGTTTCTGCCTTAATCATGTTATTCACTTTAACCCATTTGTGTATATAAATGCACTGATTGACACATTAAGTACATGCAACAGAAGAAATACCCCTGACTAAATAGCCTGTGGTTTTGTTGGGTAAAATATCAAATATGTGGTCATTTTTTTCACCATGAATGTCCAACAAAATAGCAGTGTGCAACTCTTTAGTGTTTGGCTGAAATAATTAAAGAAACTTGTAATATTTTTTCCTTATCTTAAAGGGAACCACCTAAACAAGCATGCTGCCTACCTCAAAACTAAAGGGGAAGAATGTGATGTCTGCACCACTGCCTGTCAATTGAGCTGTCATTTGAAGAAGTTAATATATTTAGTCAAAACAGCTTGAAGTCAAAGGCCATTACTCTGTTGTTCATGACTGCACTGCAGCACAATTCCTTTCAAAACAAATAAGAAACAACATACTGTGTGTTAACTTTTATTCAGTTCATGTCTGAAGGCTGACTGGCCAAGGTCAAAAATGTTTTAAGGAACAAAAAGCTAAATTTTGCCTCATTTAACAAATCTGTTTTTATGTAAGTCGTGGGTTCATAAAATAAACATGGTTGCAAATAGTATTTACTGTAAACAAAATATGAAATAATAAACATCAAAATCAGATTTGTTGCTTGTACAAAATACAATGAAATTCTTACTTTTTTATATATGACCGACAAGAAACACATTGCCACCCTCTGGCACTACTTATCAAGTATTACTAGTCAAACAAGGACGTACTCTGAAATCTCTGTATCCTTTGATTACCAAATGTGTTTTGTTCAAAAAGCAGTACAGTGATAATTTGCAGCAGCTGGGATTCATCAGACAAGTCCTTGTATTTGAATCCCCCAAATAATTTTATTTCAGTTTGGACTGATGGATCATGAACATAATTATAATTTGTGTACGTTCCTATCCCCACAAAATTTATTCTTGGCCATGTCCCAATGTCATTGTTCTTACTTAAAATCCTATTAATTGTTCTATGATAGAGTACCAGTTTTGTGGAATGCCTATTTTATTTTTTAAAATAGAATTGCATATTTTTAAATATATAGGCTGTATTCTTGATTTTATTAAGGGGATTTCTATTAGGAACACAATTTTGGCTAAAATATAAAAAAATATTTTAATCCTGTTTAATTTACATCTTTGGTAGATCCATTTTTTTCTGGAATCACAGTTAATCAGTTTATAAGTCAGTCAGTCATGGCTGTCCATCCATCTGTCCATTTCTGTCACTAATCCCCCCAACCCGTGTATACCTGGGGAAAACCACCTCTACACACACCTTGGGATACCTATAATGGTGTTACAGCACTACTTTGTCTGCCATAAGTAACGTAACTTTATAAACCTATATAGTCTGCATTAAGTAATTCTGAATTTGCCATTGTTTTGCTTTGAGAGGAAGTGACACTAATTCAGTGCCATTGTAATCGTCGTAATTATAACAGGCTTTATACATTCTATTCTCCAGCAGTGACACTCGGCTTATTTTGTTTCTAAAACTCCATACCACGGACTTGTGATTTTTTTCGTATGTCTGTTGCACATCTATTAAAGTGAATTCCTCAGCCAGCTCTGCTGTGGCCACTTTTGTAAATAACGTGCCGCGTCAAAGCTTTTCGACGATTCACCTTCTAGCTTTGTAGACGCTGGCGCGTGTGCAACACCATGTGTGTTATTTAAATGAGGATCATGTTTCTTTAGGAGGCAGCACATGTTTCTGCAGGCGGTCTGATTACCTCGGGATGGCAAGAGTACGCAAGACCTGCTTTTGAATGGAGCGTTGGCCACGATCCCTCGCGTGGCTTTCCCCGCCTATCGCCGTGATAAAGGCCAATCCCAGCTGCCTCTGGCTCCACCTCAATCCTGTGACACTGCCGCCACCAATGAGCTGCGTGCATGCTGGGTCACCGCCGCGGTTATGTAAGGTTGCTTTACTTCGTGCTCCAGCCCCATGTCTGAGGCACATTGCTGCGGCGGAACAGCGTGTTTAGTCAGAAGGCTGCCAACGAGAGAATGCGGCTTGCGGCTGACGCAGACGGCTATTTTAACAGAAGCGAGTGTTGGGACAGGAAAGTCTCGAAATAGTTGAACGTGTTTTAGTAGAGGTTCCTTAATTTGAGCAGTTTAACGATCAAATATCCAGCAGTACGTGAAAAGTTACTTTTATAAAATTTGCCGTTTTTTGTCCTTTTGTTTTCAAAAATAACTCACCTGTCAGTCGAGTTCGATTCAGATACTAACCACAATAGTTGTAGAATTATAATGATATGCACACACAGAGCTTTTTACAATTAGATGTTTGTCTCCCATGGTCCTACTTCATGAAGTTGAATTTCTGAAACGGCAGTTATGTTGCATGAGACTTTTTGTGTGTAATGATACTATTTTCCCCAGATTTCATGAAAAATTACAGTGTGCAGAACACATTTTTAATTTGCTACAGGGATTTCTGGGAACTGTAGCATTCACCAGTTGTAATTGGACACAAGCATCTGCCTGACAATTTCTAATCGTCATTTACTTTGTTATGCTGTTATTTTGAATGTGGATGAAACTGGGGGGCGGGGGCACACTTATGAAGAGATCAATCATATTCTACATAGAAAAAGAGGCCAGTAATCACTTTGGTATCATGAGATATTTTGTAGTAGCAGTAAATACAGAGCCATTCCAAAAATGTCTGCCAAAAGTAGTCCAATTTTGTTTATCTGAATGTAGTTTGGCTTCTGGATATCTGCTTTAAGCTGAAAAATAAGTGGGCGTGTATACAGTATATGGGTGCACATTAAAAACTGCAATACTGTGTAGCAGTCCTATTGAAAATCTGTGGGCAACATGTGTTTGTTAACACCTTGTTTTACTGTCTGCAGTTCTGAAATGGTTAGTGTCTAAGTCTCCTCCAAACAATTGCACATGTCATGTTCTGTTGTGGTTGATGCAGCATAAAGTCCTAACACGTGTTTGCTACACTACATGAATCATGTGATCCAGGCCTCTCATTCATTATTTTCACCAACCATTGCTTACGTCAGAGTGCCTGTAAGTTTCAGTTGGATTGCAACACTCTAAGCTGCCTGATTGATTTAACCTTGTGGTCCTCGCTACTCAACTCCCTTCCCAAAAAGGATTCCCGACCCTGTCAGTGAGTATGTTGCCTGTTGCATAGTGTATTAGGAATTTTCAAACATTCAGCAAGTGCAATAGGGAAACCATTTTTGAAATACAAGTTAAGATTAGCTCTGTCCCCTATTTGTCAAATGCACCTCAGTTCATTCTCATGGTCTTCCACATATAGCACAACAGCTTTAAGGTTCAGGTTTAGCGATTAGTATATGCAATTTCTTAAGAGTTAGGGATGCTTGATGGGTTTTCATTAACTGGGCTTATTTTACAAATCTTTAGATTGGTTGTTGCTGCAGCTTCTACTGTTTTGTAGCTTGTACTGTTCACCCAGTAGAACACCACTATGTTGTACAGGTAGTAGGGAAATGATTTAAAAGAGTGTCTCTGAGCTAAATGCATACGGTACAGAACATGGGACAAGTAGTTTCAGTACATCCATGAAAAGCCCTAATAAGCTCACTGACAAAGGCTCCTTTCCACAGTCCTTAACAAGCTAGCACCTTACATTTAGTAGCATTTATTGGGTTGATAAAAAGGTGGGTGGAAATCGGATACCAATATGATAAAATAAATCTTGGTTTGTGTTTGAGAAAGTGTTCTATAGACACATTTAGCAATAACTTTGCAAAGAAGTGCTTAGGACAAGATCTTCTTACTCTGTCTTGCTTAAAGAGCACTTGCAAGGTAGTGGTAAAAGTAAATGTATGTATGTGGCGTCATGCATCAGGAATTTAATTTGGCTTTATTGTTTCACCTTTAAATATACAGTACTAACATCTTAGATGGTGTTTCACGAAGATCACATTTAAAAATGTTTATAATATATTGAATTCTAAAATTTGTACTGTATCTTTATTATTTGAAAGTGGCCACATGTTGGCGTAGTTGGTAAAGCTGCTGCTGTCTCCTAGTAAGGAGACCCTGGTTTGTGCCCCAGGTGCTCCCTGTGTCTGCATTGGTTTTCCTCAAGTTGTTCCAATTTCCTCCCACAGTTCAAAAGGATATGCAGGTTTAGTGAACTGGAGATGCTAAATTGGCCCATATGTGCCCTGATGGACTGCTGCACCATCAAGGGATTGTTGCTGCTTTGTGCTTGATGCTTGTTGGGATAGGCTCCAGCTTTCATAGGACTTTTCTCTGGCAAAGCGATTTTGGAAGATGGATGGATGACTGTATGTGGTTCACAGCCATGCTAAGGATTTTTTTAAACAAAATGGGGAAGTTAACAATGAGAAAATGCAAACAAATAAAGCAAAGTCCTACTCTCTTCATGTAGGCAGCATTTCTTAGTACAATTTTTTCTTTTAATGTCTAACCTAATGTTTGAGCAGCTGAGAAACTCTTTTCTCATACTGTATGTTCAATTCTATGTGACTCTGGTGGAAGCTGGTTCTTTAAAAACTGTGTTACTGTTAATTCTTCTGTGAATTTCAGTACTCAAACAGTATTGCCATCTGGAAGCACTTAAGAGTCAGGCATTAAAATAATAAAGCTAATACCTTAACAGCATTCAAATGGATATTGATATGTTTTTGGTCGAAACTAGCACACAGGTAGAAACACAGGCATATTCACCTATTGTGCTGTTTCAACAACATATGTATGCTGTGAACATGACAGATGAGCCGAGCAAAATTGTTTTGCATTTAAGAATGGGGTAAAGCAACAGTTAGGAATGTTATAAACTTTCTGTCACAATAGTTGTCCTATCACTTAATAATAATAATTATTTGCATTTATATAGCGCTTTTCTCACTACTCGAAGCACTCAGCAATTGCAGGTTAAGGGCCTTGCTCAAGGCATTTACGGGATTCAAACTGGCAACCTTCCGATTGCCAGTGCAGATCCCTAGCTTCGGAGCCACCACTCCGCCATGTACTTACTGGCTTCTCCAAAGGCATTTCAGCACATAATTATGCTAAACTAGTTCTAATCCTCCTGATCCTATTTCTAACATTCTCTTTTATACTTTTGGAGTTTGCAGTATTTCCATATGGGGCTACTGCATCATTGTGTACATTGTACATGCCCCTTTTAATGTGCTTGATCTAAATTTTTTTTAAATGTCCATTTTCTGCAGTATGTTGCTGTTTCTTCATTGGGGGGGGGAGGGGGGATGTTTTTATGATACTGATGGATAGACAAAACTTAACACGTCTCCGAAAGCAAATTCATTTGCTCCAGCAGCAACACAGAACATAAAATATAGTAAAAAACAGTAAACAAAATAATACAATGGTATTGTGAAAAGATCGAACATGAATGTACATTGGAAAGGTTTTATTCCTAAGCTACTGTATATCTATCTATCTATCCACACATTTCAGTGTGAATGGCACATATTTTGATTTCAGTTACTTTCTTGTCATTGTATTAGTTTGCACGCCTGGATTCTTTTCCGTCTCCCTTTTACAGCATGTTTATATTTAAATTTTTTATTTCCACGTCCCTTAAGCTGATCGCCTATTGAAAAATTTAAATATTGATTAAAAATTAATAATTATAGTATGTCAGAAAAGAATACATTTGTTTTTACTACTTTTTCTACTGCTTCACTTTAGGATTCTAACCACAGATGGAATCATTGAGGATGCAAAAAGGAGGAGATATTATGAGAAGCCTTGTCGACAACGGCAAAGGGAAAGCTATGAAGCTTGTCGGCGTATCTATAACATGGAAATGGGAAGGAAGATTGCCTTTCTAATGAGGAAGAATAGACCAGACCCTTGGATGGGCTGTTAGCTGTGGAAGTAATACAAATGAAATGACCATAGTGACTTGCCTGCTTTATAACTCTGTATCCATTCATTTTCTGTACCTGCTTGTTTTTTTTATGCTATTGGAAGTCCAATCCTACTGCAGGGGCAAAGGATAGATGAGAGAAATCTACTTCAGTTGAAATGCTACTTCACTGCATTCATAAAAAAGTGCTTTTAATGTCTTTGTGGCATCAGGATTCTGTAAGCATTCCCATTTCATCAAGAATCATAGAAAGGAGAAGATACATTGACTATTGTTATTAATCCTAGTGAAAATAAACATAAAACGGCAGCAAGATTTTCTGTCATTTGTTTTTTTTTTCTTTTCAGAACTTTGTGAATGGGTACATTTTTTATTCTTAATCACCAGCAGCTTACATTTTGTTTCTCAGTTTATTCATGTTGATCATTCAGCTTTTTTAGCATTTTGGTCAAGGCAGTCTAGCTCCAAATTTTTTGTTAGTAAAACAACAATTTACCCCTGTACACAGATCATGCTTTCATAGGCGTAAAAGACGTCACTCAGCCCAGAACGAACTGTTACTAACTATGTTACAATTATAAAAGTATTTTAGAAAAAAAAGAATTGTGCTTGATTAAAACAATTATTTTTTTGACCTTTACACCTTTTGCCAAGACTAAGCTGAATAATTTACCAGAACTGTATCTGATGAGTAATGTATTGATGAGGAGCATAAGACCACTTATCGAAACTATTTTTAGTTATGTACTTAGTGTAGACATCAGCTTTAGAATGGCAAGATTGAATACACAATGAAAGAGATACAAATAACACCCATGTGGAAATTCACCCAAATAAACCCCGCAGATGATAACTAATTAACTAAACACTGATATAAAAAAGGCTACAAGATGATGCACACCAAATCATAAACAGCAAACACAAATACAGTTTAGTACCAGAGTGCAGGTGACGGTGATGAATAAAATGTCTCCAGTGGACAGCCTCCTAAAAGAAATGTAAAGTTTGTGCTTTCGTGACGCAATTGTTGGAGCATATTATGTAGACAAGGACTTCCAACAGAAGAAAATATTGCCACAGCAGATTGACTCAGTGAGTGACTGAGGATGTGGCAGCAAACAAACTGATTGGGTTAGCTGAATCCACTTTTTTATTTTATTTTTATGAACAGTTAACCAGGAGCAAGGTCTGTGCAAAATGAGTGTCCAGAATGTTGACTCCTACAATGAGGCATTACTGGCTACATCTAGTGTTTCATGGAGAACTGCAAGCAAATGTATTAAGACTGAAAGAAATAAAAAAAAAAATTTCAAGTGATAAAGTTTGGATATGTTACTATGACCTGGAGTACCACACAACAAATGAAATAGTGGTAATGGTGCAAGTCTCCTACATCAAACTAATTCAATATTTAGGCTAGTGCTGGCACGATCATGCGCACAATTTTTATGATGTTTAGGATGTAAACAATACCCATTATATATCTCATAAGACCTGTAAAAATGGAAACATATCTACTTATTTGGAATGTCAGGAAAATTATTTAGAAACAATGCATTTCAAAACAGTGCAGATGCAGGTTCAAACCATTTCATTCACCCCTCCTATGTAGTTTTGTCTGGTCAGGATTTAGTCCTGGTATGCACTTGGTCGCTCATACATCTTCTCATGCTGCTATGTCTTTGTTGTTTATTTAGTTATTTATTTATTTTTAGTAGTGTGGATACCTGAACTGACTGCAGTATACCAGACTTGTCTCACTTATGCATTATAGAGTATGAGTATACCATGCCTTAGTTTTACAATATAACCTCATATTTTTGATAGCAATGTAAATTACTATACCCTTTCAAGACTGCTTCATGTAGGTTAACATTACCCATCTGCAGTGGAGAGTAAAATTGGTAATATCTACCATATATGACGATAAATATTTTGTAAAATTGTCTTTGTTGAATAAGTTTGAGCCATACATTTATTTTAAAAATAATGTTTAAGGGAAAGCTGGATGAACCAGTTGTTGCTCAGGCACATTTATGACCGAACTAGAACAAATAAGAACTTTTAGTAAGTTCTTCTGGAAGGTGCACAATTTGTGGCATAAGAATTGTAAGCTCTTCATCAATATGATTGTTACCAATTTCACAAGAGGGTTTTGCTATAACCTGCACCTCAGCCAAGTGCAAAGTTGTTGCTTTGATATTCTATCTGTGACATCTAAAGCATGTATTTAGTTGTAAAAGTAAAATTTATCATCCTCCTGAAGGAGATCAGGTTTTAGATGAATGAACAAACCTTCCCTTTCCAGGAAGACAGTCCGTGGGAATATAAGAGGCCAAGATGAAAGGCCAGGGATGGAATGGGACTGAGTCGTGCCTAAACAAGACTGGAATGAAACAGGATAGTTCCACCCCTGCTATCACATCCATAAAGTGACCATGCTGTCTCTCTCCCATTTAACCCAAGGGCCATTCTAGACCATGTTGGACCAGACATCAATCAACATACCAAGAGAGTGGACCACCTGATGAAACTGCTTATTATCAAGGGTTCATTAATATTATGAATATTATTAAGTCATTTTATCCTGCTTATATTTTGGGCACAACTCGAAACCTTCAGATAATCTAGTAATAAAAAGTGTAACTTTTTCTCCTGACTGATTTGGGGCATTCTGTTCAGGTCCAGCTAATAAAGAGTGTAAAAAAGAAAATAGGGTCATGCTAGGACCCTACCTTGACAAAACACCATATGTATTTATAATTAATGTCCTTTTTATGTTTGTGTAGCACTTTACACTGGTCTACTTTAAACTGCATTTTCCAGATGTTTTCCCAGTTTTGGAGATTATCCAATTCTTTTTTATTTTTTTTTTGTTGCTGTCTCAATAATTGATATCCTTCTTTTTTGTGTCATCTGACAAGGTTTACCAAGTACTCTATATCAGAATCAGTTGCATTAATTTATTTTAAAAACTTTACCAACTCCTGAGGGGACTTCACAGATGACCTTTTTTCAAGTGAAGAATTATTCTCTTATCTTTGTATCCATCCTGTCAACTAACTTGAAATTCAGTCTTATCATCTCTAATGCCAGTGGTTTCTAGCATGAGAAGGACTTTCAAGTAGGACTGCATATCAATGGCTTTTTAAAAGTCTAAGTGAATTCTTTTGTATGCTTTAATCAATATGCCCTTCTTCTATCTGGAGTTTAGTATAATCAGAAATAATTTAGAAAGCTACCTGTAAGAAAATAATATACTAAATACCGGACAGCAGGAGTTCAAGAGGAATATACCGCCACACTAATCTGACTTTTTTTTTTTTGTTTTAAATTAAACTAGAGTGGCAGACAACTGAATAGTGAGTGGTACTCAATGGGCAGGCTCAGACCCAAACACAATTTAATCTGGTCTGTGAAGAAAACAACAATTCAGTTTTGTTTTTTTGTTGTAAGTACACAAAAATAGTGCTCTGTAAATGATCTATCTTCAAAGTATTCATTACTGGTGCTTTTGTATCTAGTACAATCCTATGCAGCGAGAGTCTGGTTCAAACACTATGTGTACGAATCTGATGACCAGTGCATGAGACCTCACCCTGCCAATCTAAGACCTATTTATACTTCTATCGATTTATGTATATTTATTTGATTTATACTTACACTGAACCTACACTAATATCCTTGTATACCTAAGGTGAAGCCTGATGCACACCTCCTAAAAAAAAGGATTACACATTGCATAAATGCAAACCCTATGACTCTGATTGGCCATTTTGGTAACTGATGTATTTCATGAAATGTGTTTTCTGTTCATCTTTCAGTTTAGAAATCAGTGAATGTATAGAAAAAGTGGAAAAATTGGAGGGACAAATATGTTTGCCCATTGAAGACAATGTGTAAAAACTGCCTGAACTTTAATAGATCAATTGCTTTTCTTGCATGCTACAAACACCGCCAACTAGCGTTCAGGGATGTGCCTAAGGTGTGGCACAATGCAGAAGTATAAACTGATTTCAACAGCCCTTAGACAGCATCAGCAAGCTCCACCTTAAACTTCCAACTTTGACATTCTGCAGGTTGCAACAAAGATATTCTTGGCAAATTGACAACAATTAAAACTCATGGTAATAAAGTAAAACTGGTATATACAAAAATGTTCAGCTCAAAAAGAAAGGAAAGCTGACAATGAAAACCACATATTTAAGGATGAGTGAACTGAAAAGTATGCCTTCGTTCTTAAAAAAAAAAAAGTGCACTTTGTCATAAAACAAGCAGTTGCCATTGTAAAGAGTTTATTGCTCACATTCTCGACAGAAGTAACTGCAACATGATTTTCTTCTCCACAGAAATGTTAGGTGGCTCAGAAGAAGCAGGATATTGGAATGTTTTTGGGTCACTCTGAAAGAACTGCTAACTTTTATGTCTGAACAAAACAATTCAAAAGCTAAACACTTTCTGGATTTCATGCAGAATACAAATAAAATGGACGTTGTTGCTTTTTTGTCTGATAAAACATCCCACCTACCTGACCTAAATGTCAGGCTCAGGGGTAGAAATACCACAATGTGTGACCTGATGTCGGCAATGCCTTCTCTCCAGAGAAAACTGGAGATACTTAAATCTGACATAGAGGAGGGCAGCATGCTTCACTTCCAAAACCTTTTGGAATAAACAAAAGAAAAACATCACCATCAGAATAATGTTGTGTTCCTGGAGAAATTGACTAAAAACTTAAAAACTTGAAGACTTCAGCCTGGAATAACAAGTTCTGCTGCTCATTTAAATCCACTTGCAGTAAAATGTGTTATAGAATTCTCCATGGACGCACAGGAAGTCTGTCAATGAGCCAGGGCTGCATTATTTCAAACTAAGCTGATTGACCGCCTAGGAAATCTTCCTCTGATGGAAGCTCACTTCAAAACTGTCACTTTCTGAACAAAGATGGCTACTGCAGGAAAAGTTCCCCTCCTGCAAAAACGGGCCCTTCAAATTCTTGACATGATCTCCTTGACATACTGCTGTGAACCAGTATTTTCAACGGTCTCCAGTTGGTCATCACATCTTTTGTGCCAGATTTTAAAGACTTGGTTACAGCAAGAAGGTGTCATTTTTCTAATTAAAACTGCAATGCTTACTTTGCACATACTTCTTAAATTTCTGAAACACTGTTTTGGACATCATTCTGTTTTGTGTTTACTTGCTCATTGGATTGCAGTTCTCTTGTCCTTTGACTAGGAGAAAATTTGGTAAGTAGGCCTTTAAGATTTGAGTACCACTGATTTATAATTACTGTGATTAATTTTTTTCACCTTTATAATGGATTTGTGTTACACTGACAATGTCCCAATCATCAGGTACTTCTCTTCTATGAAGAGATTCCTGGCCTATGGATATTAAAAATTAATAAGTAACTTTGCTCATGTCTTTCAGCACTACTGGTGAAGCTCCATATGATCCAGTGTCAGCATTTTGATAGTCTATAACAGGGGTGGGCAATGTCGGTCCTGAAGAGCCGCAGTGGCTACAGGTTTTCATTCCAACCCAATTGCTTAACTAGAAACCAATCCTTGCCAATGTCAGACCTTATTTAATTTTATGGTTTGTTAGTCTGCAATGTAAGGTTTTTATATCATAGATTATTTTCCTTTCCAAGGATGTCATTCAACTGATTTGAAGCCTAAAATGGATCATTTTCAGTGTGTTGCATTTTCTATTAAGTGTTTTATTAAATCAAACAGTGCATAATGAACCCAGAGAGATGTAAATGGAAACAAGCCAGATGGAGAACTGCTGGCTGCTTTGTCATTTACAACTTATTGCTAATAAGGAGCCATTAAATACACCGAATGCAGCTGTTTAAGATTGAAATAAGTTATTAGATGTGAGTGCCATATTGAGTCCAGCTTCCATAAAAAACAGCAAGGTGTACAAGCAAGAGAGTTCTTATGTGAAAGCAGCACATCTACCACGCAGAAGAAAAGCTTTACCTAATCACGGACACCCACAGCAAATGCTTGCAAAAGAGAATCATTGTGTGTGAAACCTGTATAAGAATCAAACCATAAGTACACTGCTTTTAATTTGAAAAAAATAACTTTGTAATTTGAGTAAAACCAGCAAATATATTGACATATACTGTACATTTCTGGTTATTGGTATTATTGTAGCTGAAAGAAATATCATGTATGTAGGATAAACCATTACCTTTTATAAGAATATCAGTGCCTCTATCAATATAGGCAGGCACTGAAAAAGTCTGAACTAAATGAGGACTGATCCATTTAACTGGTCAAGATACCAGATGACTAAGGAAAGCATTTAAATACCAGTCCCAAATTAGTACAATTTTTTTTGGTCAATTTGTTACACAAGGATTAAAGATGGGAAGATACAAGTTTGTGCCATCTTCTGTAGGCAAGTTGTGTTGTGTTGATCATTTATTGTCCTGTCTGTAAATATTTGCATATATCCACCTTCTTGTATGCTTATGTTATGAATAAACTGTATTATTCTGTTAATTGCAGTAAGAGTTTGGATACTTTATTAATAAAAATTATTTATCAATATATATGAGCTACAAGCAGAGAAAGTGAAGGTTGATTTGTGTATACCTTCTCCAATTTATTTCAACAACTCCCTTTCTAGTTTTGGTGTCCCTGTTGGAACGTGATACAGATATCCCACACATTCAGTCCTTTTCCGTTGATCTGCTTTAGCCCAAATATAATTTTTAGCCTTCACATAGCCTTCTTGAAGGAGTTTTAGTAAGTAAAATGTATTTATGCAGCACAGTTTTAAATGACTAAAGTACTGCACACATAAAAGATAATAGTAATAATAATAAAATATACTGAAAAAAACAAGAAATTTAAAACATATCTACAATATTTATTAAGAATCTAAAAAGGCTTAAGTGCACAAGTAATTTTTATGACTAAACTGAAATGGAGGAAACAGTTAACATCAACCAGCAAACCTTTCCATGACCATTGAGGTGCAACAGGAAACCTTTTTGTTTTAAATGTGTCCATGGCACATACAGGATTTGTTTTGGTTTGGTTGGGAGCTAAATAAGGGCAAAGGAGATGTTAAATATAAAATGGGCCCATCCCATTTAAAGCTTTTTTTGGCTTTAGCCTTATGTTTTTTTCTGAATCAAAATGTATTATATAAATATATATTCAAATGAACCTAGTGTATTAGGGAAGGGCATACAGGCAGAGAAAATATCACCAAACAGGGACAACACCATACAAGGTGAGAAAGAACTATACACCAGCATTGATAACACATGGCTTCATGCCAGTATAAAAAGCAGGACATTTGCAGGGGGCATTATACCGACTGAGCGTAGTATTGACCCAGGAAAGTCATAGGTTAGGCTCCAACTTTTAAGAGGGAGATGAGTAAACTGGAAACTCCCCAGGATACTTGGGACAGGTTACCCAGCAGTTGCCTGTAATCAGACATTTACCTCCAGGTATTACAGTGAGAAGAGAATCAATAACTAGGACAAGGATAACCAAACGTACGTCTAACCATAGTGTGGGACAGAAAAGGGGTCAAAGCCAGAGTGATTAAGCAAACAAGACACAAGAGCAAACAGCAGAATCGGAAGTCAGTGGCACAAAGGGAACTCAAAAACCGAAATGAAATCTAACATTTGGTGTAGTTGTTTTGAAATGAACAACGCTAAAGTAAGACATACTAAAACATGGAAAAGCCTTTGTCTTTATAATATCACCACCTGTGACATATAGAGAACAATTATTGCAGTCATATGACTAGTCTCCCACTTCATGGAAACAATGAAGGGACAAATTAAATCAAATTTACATTTTGCAAAAACACTTTAAAACTGATATGAATGTCAATAAAATGTAAAAAAAAAAAAAAAAAACACAGAATACTCAGACAACCATCCACCATTGCCAGGTTGGCCTGACTGAATGTTAAGAGATAAAGAGTGAGAGTAAGGAGGAAACACAAAAAATAGCACCATCGTATTGCTACAGGGATTAATATTCCAGAAAGAATACGCAGGACCATACACTCACTCAAATATTTCAGACAGCTGTCTTGGATATCTGGCAGAGCTGATCCTGCAGATCCTGCAGAGCTCACAAATGCAAGAATACCATAAGATTTTTAGTCATAATGGATGACTCTGTTGGAAATAAAGTGTTAACACTGACCCCAAATAAGGTCCTGAGGAGATGGCCCAGGGATTGAGTTTAAGGTCTGCCATTAGTGAGAGACTACGTCTTTAAATGAGATGCACTGTGGTTGGAAAGTGGGTAAGCCACCCCACATGTGAGACAGGGCTTATAGACAATTTTAGGTAGGTCCAGATAAGCACTTGGATTTCTTTTTGATTTGCACATACTTTGGCTGCTTATTGTGCTTTGCTATTCCTTATGAATTAACGTAGCATCATTCTATGTTCGCACCACTACAGGAGCACCCCTTCCATTTCACAATTCATTTTTCCAATTGGTGCACACTGGGGCATGAAGTACATGTAGATAATCAAGAAAACAACATTTTTATTGCAAATGAAAAGGGCGTAGGTTCTTAAAATCAGTGGAATAAAAGTGTAAAGGCTCTTCTTACACTGAAATGTTTTCAGTGTACCCCAGAGGTGTTATGAACTTCAGGTTCAGAATGCAACAAAATACATAATAAAATGTAACAATGAGGCCTAACCTTCTGAAATGGAACCTTGGGCTTTCCTGCCTGTAGGTCCCCAATTTATTCCTCTTAATTCTAATCCTAGGCCTAACTTCTATTAACCAGAAGAAAGAAAAAAGGAAAAGCCCAGACTCAAAACAGTCCTTAACAATACTTAAGAAATACTCATATGAAAGAGAGGAAACCATGAAAACCTCTCATTCAAAAAATAAAGTTCTTTAAAAATTCTGAAAGTTTATTACTGTACAAAGAAAATAAATTTTCAAAAATAAAGCCAATGTAAAAAATTATCAAAACAGGGTGTGCCTAAAAGGCAATCATGGACAAATGAAAACTACTTTGTACCCCAAAGTCATAAACCACAAGACAATAGCAAAAGATCAAGACAACCAGAAAAAAATCAAATACAGTAATACCTTGCTTAATACCCATTAGATTTTTTTCTCAAAAAAGCAGGTAAAAAGCGTTGCATTTTTTTGGCTTGAAAAATGACATTTTTATTAAATCCCATCTTTCTAATATAAAACGTGCAAAACACAAAAAGTGCAAAGTCAGAAGTGTAGAAAGTATAATAATCATACAAAAAATACTGAACAATAATAATAATATGAACAGCACACTACACATGTGAGTGACACAAGTGTCACTTACGGATTCCTAGAATCATTTTCAGTTTCACTGTCCGTTTCAATTTCACTGCCTGAAGACAGATTCACCTCATCATCACTGCTGATGAGAGGAATTTCTTACAAGATGCCATTATGAGGCTAGCAGAAGACACATCTACACCATTGCCCAGATAACACTCGGGCCCGACACTTACAGAAGACATGCCTATACAGTTGTACGAGTAGTGTTCGGCTCGAACTCTATTGGCACTTTTAAAGCCAGAGTAAACGTCAGGTCTTCCGCGAGAAGGCTCTTTACCGTTACCCAAGTGAAACTCGGAACTAATGCTTTTAGCGCTGTTTATACAGTCCAAGTAACACTCAGCTCTAACACTTCCGACTACTGCTAAACTTGTGCACCGTTACTCAGATGGTGCAGAACGTCGCAACATACTGTTTCCATAAAAAGTGTATAATTACACGTTGTGTAATAGAAAAAAAAGGAGAAAATCCTAAGTCTTAGGACTGATGATATGTGGGAAAGACATATGCCTCTGTCTCAGGCGGTAATTCAACAAAAAGCATGAAGTCTGTTTAATCATTTAAAATTATAAGAAACTGAAAAAATTACAGAACACTTTGTATTATCTCTTGGTTGGATCTAAAAAGTGCTAGAATTCAGAGTGTTAAATTAAAGTGTTAAGCTGCAAGTGCTGATGTCGAAGCAGCAATGGAATTTCCTGCAAAATTACTTGGACAATAATGCACATACGTATGCAGTTATTGTTTGAAAGAAAACAATAATCCAAATAATAAACACAAAATTAATGTTTATCTCATTCAGAATAAATTTTAGTTTTTGTTCATTGTATCCATGTATTATTTTCATAGTGTAAGAACACACCCCTATTCTGTTCATTTTAATTTTACCTCTGGAAAGTTTCTCACAATATAGCAGTTTCTTAAAACGTATCTGCTTCCTTAAGCAAGTTACTACTGTTGTCACGCATCTGCACCTGGGGATCATCTTCCTGGCTCTGTTGAGGTAAGCAATACATGGACACAATAAAAATGCAGTACCCTCAAGGGATTGTGGCTCATTCTGGAGCCAAATAGCAAAGGAGATGAAGCTCTCTTTGACTCAGCGTGTTATTTCCTCTCTTAATGTTGGCAGATTTGGCCATTATCTCACTACTGCTTGTGAGCACAAAACAAATACAGTAAATGTAATTTTTGCATAATTTTCTGCAACTCAAATGCTGACGACTAAACAGGTTAGTCTGGCTGGTGCTCTAACTATTCTTGCTGGCTCTCTCACAGGCTGTCCATCGGTCACACAGTACTTATAAATGCAGACTACAATATCAATCAAAATGCCAATCTTGAGAAGCTGACCTTCTGTTTGGAAAGCTATAAGGTCATGGTGCAGTGCCCTCTGAAATTGTTTATAAAGGGGGGCAAGGCATATAACTAAACACACTAATTCAACATAATGCATGCATACTCAATACTAAACAAAACAATATTAAAAATATAACATACAAAAGGACAAAACCATAATCAGTTCATGAATCCACAAAATCATAAGGTCTAAAGATAAATAAATATCACAGGAAATGAAAATACACTAGTCATGGTCTCAGCCCTGGACACAACATGACAACTGCAAGTGATAGAAATCTACCAAAAGGAAAGTAGAAGGGCGAAGAAAAATTTTATAGGAAACACTGAAGGTCTTCTAATTCATTCCATTGTGATTTAATCTCAAGTTGCCAAACTGGTCTGAGGCCTACAAAAACATCCAAGGAAGCAAGCAAGAATCCCACCAACCTGTCTACAGGAGGTACACCAAAAGGCAACCTTACTTCCACTTGAATGGCTGGCTTCACTCTCAAAACTCAAAAATGAATTCTGTAATGTCCAAAAAAAACTCAAAATGGTCCCAGAGGAAGAGAATCACTGTTAACTCCTGATGTATATAGAGCAAAGCCACAAGAAATCTTTATGAAGGAGGATTTATTGAATGAGACAGTAAAACAAAACAAAGGATTAAAAACAATAAAACATAGTCATACAATGACCCTGTGTTCAATTTTTAGCCTGTATTTATAAAGCTGGGGGCAGTCCCTTAACAATAATACACTGGTAGCTTCACCTTTTGGGGATCCACTGACAAAATACAAGGAACATGACAGAATTAACTGGCTAAACAGAAACTAAATAACTAAATTATTAGAAAATTAAAATTAATAGAAAATGTATAGTTAAACAAACATTAAATTAACAGTGCAGTATTATAAAATGGAAAACAATGAATGAAAAAATCAAGGAGATAAAAAAGCACTTTAAACGTGACCCAAAGGAGGAGCCCTGGCTTGACCATAACATATTCATGCCCACAAGTACGTACTGGTCCTTATTGATTGTACATTAAAAAAAAAAATTTAAAAAAAGTGTCATGGACTGTCAATTTAAAAGTAAATCATTTAGTGAAATTGGGACAATATCACTGCTTTGTGAAGCTCATTTGAGTGTTGCTCTTCTGTTCTGTTGGCACCCTTTTACACCATATCTTGTCTATATATTGTGTCTATATACTCGTGACAGGATAAGGATGGATTTTTTTTTACTTATTTTTTTTCTCCTGCTGACACAGTACGGTATATCTACTGCATGACCAATGGCTGATATTTTAATAAAATCTATGGATCACATTTTATACTGACACAGTATTACCAGCTACACACACTCATGTTTAATGTGAATAATCATTTTAACAATGTTTTGGATTTGTGCAACTAAAATGGCTAGAATGTTTCATATACACTTTACATTTTTTTTTGAATTTCTAATAAATTTTGACCTAATATTCATGTAATTCATAGAAATAGATATAGAGAACATAATAAAACAAACATGGTTAATAATGAAACAAACATGGTTGGATTGGGACTTTACATTTAGTAGGAATTTAATGATTCCGGTAGCCAATTGGACTACTACTTACTAGGGTACATATGCTAAGAGGCCAGTGCACAAATAGACCTGATTGGTATGTGTGCCACAATACACACATACAGACCACAAAAGCAACAAGCACAAACAACAAATATCACAATGAGAGCTTGTGCATGCAGTTTAATGGAAAATCCATACCATCAATGACCTAGTATAAACCCTAAGCATTATAACAAAACAGTAATGGAAAGTAAAAACAAACTATACATACCATATACCTGGTATGACAATATGCTCTTCATGTCTAAACACAGTGAGCCTGATAGCACAGTGCAATTCCAAACAGCACAAACACGAATGGCAAAAAATTGTTACCTTTAAGTGTTCAAAGTTGTCATAGGAAACCACTTTTCTCAGTATGCCATTTGATCCCCTGTCCTTGTTGGGAGGATGAAATCGCTGAAATGCTGTCATGTTTACCATGCAACAAAATCAACTCCAGAAAAGAACCATTGACTGTTTGTTGTATTATTCTCATAGGCATACAGAGTTGATTATGTTCACACCTTAGATAAAAGCTAATCAATTCCAATTTTTGGTTTATATCTATTTTTTGACTATTCAAATTAATCCAAAGCTGACAAGAGTGTGTGAAGTTATCTGTCCGGAAAGTCCCCTGCATATGCAAAATAAAAACAGATTTGGCAGACAGATACTACCTAATAAATCACCATGGACATCAAAGGCAAGCTGCCAGCATTGCTTCTTAACATTGTTTTCAGTGCAGGAAATGTGCAAAATTCATCAACTCATGAGGCAAGGAAGAGAATTAGAATGTTGAGGGAGACATTAAATGACTTACATCAACCCCATTTCAATCAGAAAGCATGTAGCAACTAGGCTGTATTGGATTGTGGACATCTGCTACAAAAGCATAATAAGTACACAACCTTGCTTTCATTTACCTTGGCACATTGCATCAGTACTGTTTCCATCTTAAATTACAAAACAGAAATATGACAAAGAACTCATAAACACTGAGGTGAAATTAGTTGGGGAATAGAGATTTCCAGACATTTCAAATTTAAGCTATCAAACATAGGTCATACTCGAGGCCAACTTTTACACTACCAGGTCTTGATGACTAAATTGGACATTGGACTTGTTAAGGAAATCTGATCTGACATGGTCTGAATATAGCCTAAGCATTTACATCCAAATTAATCTTATATAGTATGCGCTGCACATGTGTTGTAATGTACACTGAAGGTAAGGAATAAACATGGAACCCCACATTTTTCTGCTAATACTCTTTGATTTTCTATGTTCCAAAAGCAGACCCTGCTTTCTAATAATGGTATGTGAGCACAGAACGGCTATGTCATTATATTTTTTACCATTTATTGTCATCATTTCGTCCACTTCCTTTCAGAGAAAAATCTGGACACACACCAGGGATCAAGGGTGCAGGGACTATATTGTTTGTTTCTTTGATCATACTCAATGGAGATAAATAATATTTGAAAATATATGAATTAAAATTTGGTTTACTTTATTCAACATTGTCTATTTATTTCATCTGCCATGAACATATTGCCATATTGCCATATATTGCCATATTGAACATATGAACATATGTTTGAACATATTGCATGTTGTATAAAAATGACATAATCAAGCCACTTACTTGAGCGAAAATTCAAACTAACTATCTGAACTACTATTAAATATGGGCAACCAGAACTGAAGCAGAATTCAGTACCACATGTGAACATGACCTGTATCTAGGCAGAAAAAAAAAAGATCTCATATCTACACCAAAATTTGATACGTGTCAGATATTTGGGAAAAAAAAAACAAAATCAGGTCACATAAGTGTGGTAATGTAAATTACGTTTCTGTCACGTCTCAGTCAGGGTTCCTTCCCTGACTAGGGTTCAAATTCATGTTTTATGTCTCTTTTGTTCATTTTTGATTCTTTTATATATGTTGATTATGGTTTTGTCCATGTATATAAATTGCCTTTGTTATGTTTCACATGTTTTGTGGGTGGTCCCCCAAGAAATGGATCCACTTGCCAACCACTGCCAGAAACTGCCCTTTTACTTAATAAATCCGGATGATCTTCCACAGTTATTGGCAGTTCATTGTGAATGTGCTCTTGAGTTGGTGAATCAATTATGTTTTTGCTGTGGCTGTGCTTTTTATATATTTTGGACCCTCATGCTCTGTGTTTGACTACATTTCTGGATTACTGTATTGTAACTTTGTTTGTATATGATTGCCTTACTGATTTCAGACAATTTCTTTGCTTCTTGTGCTCCATAGACCTTCATTGTTGTTGAAGTGCATTTTGTGAAAATAAATATTGTATTTTATAAAGATTCAGTGCTTGCACTTATTACAAGTCAGGGTATGCTGCCAATTTGACCCTCAACTTGGCATTATTGCAAGTGTTTGGGAAAACATGCTTTGGAACTCTTTGTATTTGGGACTCCTAGATCACAACAGTCCCAAAAGGCAAATGTCTACATCAGATTTAATGCCACACACAAAACCGGTCTTTTGCTGCTCTAAACAGATCTGAAATGTGCCAGGTATGCCTGTAACTAAACTGTCACTTCCCAATAACCTGAATAGTGCCAACAACACATTATAACATTATAACTTGTGAGCTTTTTGTCCCTTAGCTAACCAACAATTTCTGACTGACTTGGCCATAGGTAAGCATCCACACAGACTCCTTGTAATTGTCTCTCATTTTTTTCTTTCCTAATTCCTTCTTGCTTAATTCTGGACATTTCCTCACAGTAATGCCACCATTTTGTGGTCTTCTCATTTTTTTGAGGAAAAAGTGTTTAACAGCAGCTGAAGACATTTGGTGTGGATGGTGTCTGGAAAAAAAAAAAAAACAAAGGTTAACCCATCTGGATAAGATTTTGATAGGGAAAAAAATCTGCACTGAAATGTTTTTTAAATCCTTGCTGCCCGCATTTAGCACTTTCATCTGCTGTGGTTGGCTAGAGTTGCTGCCATCACACATTCTGCTCTCACTTTGTCTTATTAGCACTAGCTGGCGTATAAGGAGATGACAGTGTTGGGGTGAACAGATCAGTTATTTTTGTTCATTTTAGTGTATTTTACTAAAAATTTTACAATCTCTTGATCTATTGTTTTTTTCTTTATTTGTTTCATGTTTATCTCTCGACGAACTTTTAATTCGTAAGAAACTTGATGTTGTAGTCCCACAAAGCAACATGCTTATGTTTAACAACAAATATTTTAATAAACATTTCGATTTTTCATAGATTAAAGATACACTTTTGATTTAAATGGCTATTTTAATTAACTTTTTATATCATTTATATCATAATGGCCCATGGTCAATCTGAGCATCAATGTCACTCAAAATGTTACAATTGTTCATCCCTTTATTGCTCAAAACCATCTAGCACTAAATGTGTGTGTTGGAAAATGCATGTGAACCTATTCTTTCCATAACCTCCTTGAGCAGCAGTGACTTCAACCAAACGTTTATGGTAACTGTTTATCACTTTAACCCTTCAACTTCAATGAGTAACTGTTTCCTCATGCAAGAACTCCCCACACTGAGCCGTGCCACCATATTTCTTTTGATTTAAGGTTTGAACATTATTGCAAAATGCAAAAATTCTTCTCCGTCAACCATTCTTTGGAAGACTGACTTATATGTTTAATGTCGTTTTTCTGCAAAGCCCCTGTCATAAGCGGAGTATTGAGACAATTTAAAAGTAAAGATTTATGTAGGTACTTACAGGTTATCACAAACATAGTTATAGAAGTAAAGTGTTGTTTTAGCACTGTTGTTGTTTTAGCACTCCATGGAAGGATAAAAAAGAGACGAGCTAAATCTTACCGGAGTCCGCGCTAGGAACCGCTCGGAGGTTTTTTGGAGACCTAATAGCTACTCATTTGCACGTCGCTGGTACATGCCGGGTTGACGCAGAGACGTGCGCCCGAAGCTGTGGCGGGAGAACAATAGCAAGGCGCTGAGTTTAGAAAATTGTCGGAAAAGAACAGCCGTCTAGAGGAATAGGATGGGTTGATAAAGTAAGCAGAGTGAAACTTCACTGTGTAGTTTACCTTTGAGGTGCAGGCGCAATATTGCTTGCAATCAGATAAGAGCGTGACGAGTTTGTAGACACATAAAGGTTTGCACCACACCTGATCAAAGGATGACATGAGTTGTATGTGCAAACGTCGCATATTACTGGGGAACCCAGGACGACGTGAGTGGGTATTGGCTAGACAAAAGGCTAGCAGTGTGTGGACTTTTTGAACCCCAACTGAGTCCAGCTGCAGGCGAGTTTGAAGTCAGATTCAGTGACCAGAGACATTTTAAGTCACATAAGATGACTCCCCTTTCAGCGGTAGAGTGTTGTAC
>JANRMT010062813.1:94235845-94286529 GCA_026402145.1 Polypterus bichir lapradei
GGGCAATTACTTTTTCACACAGGGCCATGTAGGTTTGGATTTTTTTTCTCCCTAAATAATAAAAACCATCATTTAAAAACTGCATTTTGTGTTTACTTGTGTTATATTTGACTAATGGTTACATGTGTTTGATGATCAGAAACATTTTGTGTGACAAACATGCAAAAGAATAAGAAATCAGGAAGGGGGCAAATAGTTTTTCACACCACTGTAAATGTTTATACTTATTTTTATACTAGTGTAAGTTTATCATTTGTTCTTTAACCTTTTTTATTCCATGAGCACACATTAGTCTAGAAAAAGCAGTGTGTTTTAGTCTTGAAAAAAGTAAAAGTAAGATATAATATAACAGAATGGTATATCTATGTACTATATAATAAAACACTACGGTCAGTGTGTCCAGTCACTCAGAGCAATCTGGTTTGACTGGTCAGTTTGGCTCTGGTGACGTGAAGAAAGAGGAAGTGCGAGTATGAAATGCATGAGGAGGAGTAAAGGCAAATGCTGAGAGAGTCACCTTCAAAGACAGGGAGTATAAATACAGACAGGAGGCAAGAAATGCACCACGAAAATAATGACAGATAATTTGTCTGAGAAGCAGGCTTTATGGAAATACACTCAGGAAAGGGAGCACCGCTGATGAGAGGTTCAGACACACATGGATATAGAGGAAAGGCACTGAAAGTACATGTAGGGGAAGAGATAGGAAATATTTTTAAATTATTCTAGTACCTGTCTTTGACAGATACCATGGCTAGTTCTAGATAAAATGCCATAATAGATACTGTACATAGATATTTTCATGTATTTCAAAATATAAAAAATGTTTTTAACAAGTGAAATAATTTAAGGGAAGAAAATTTTTCAACTCAATGAAGAAGGTCAATTGAAGGCATACGAAGGAGCAGGGTGTGTTTAAAAAGGATTGTGTAGCAGATTTAGAGTTCAAAAATACACTGCATGAAAGGCCTTTCTGCTTACAGTACCACCTTAAAGCAAAAACGACAAAAAAATAACCACAAAAAACAAACATGATACAAATACATTAGGATGTATGAACTAATCACTCAATGTAAAATCGACTTCTGACTCTGCCAGAGAAGCCTAGTTGGAATTCATAGGATGAATGTAGCTGCAGAGGTTAGGGCGTTCACTCTGTCTTTCTCTTTCCCATTCTCCTCTCAGTGCCCCAAGCCATTATCCACTCCAGATGCTGTCACAGTGTGAAGACATTGCCAGGATGAAGGATATGGACAGCTACAACATCCCAGGACTGAGAAGGTCAGCAGTTGTGGTGGTCTGTGTATCTGCAATTCAGCAGTTGTGGGGTTCTCATGCTACAGTGTTTGGTAATGCTTTTTATAACTTTAGGGTAAAGTAACTGTGGTATAATAAATCAATCTGTGCTTAATTAGGAAGTTCAGCCCCTTTTGCTAGAAATTTCTGGAAACAAAGAACTTTCTCAGCATTTTGCCAGGCACAGCTCAATACTTTCCTCTTTGATTGATAAAGTATTAGATTAAAAACCAAAAAGCAGGAATGTATAATATACAACTTATTAAAGAAAAAGAAATCAATATGAAATAATTAAAATTATAAATAAAATATGTAATATTTGATAGAATATTTTATAAATGTATTATACGTATGCATGCAAAGTTTACTCTGATTACAGTAACATAATATTGAATACCAATAACATCGCACTGCACGATAACATGCAGTGAATACACTTGACTTGAGCATTCATAGCTTTCATACTCTTTCTCTGTACGTTTAGCATTTCTTTGCTCAAAGGTTGATGCACTTGCTGCTTCCTGAGCAGCTCTTCTTTTCTCCATCCTAGTGGCCCTTTTCTTTTCTTTCGTGTTAAAACTGATTAAGTCAGTGTTTGTGCTGCAATTAGTACATTTTCCTTAATTTTTCACTTACGCTGGCACTTAAATCTCCCATCTGCCTCAATGATTTAAGATATGAAGAGGTAGAGGAAGTGACGGCGAAGGTAGTAGGACTGAGAATGGTGCCCGTACACATGCACCGTGCGGTCGGCCTGCTGCGCACTACCGAGAGTTGATTCTACAATAAAATAAAATAAAAAGAGGAATAAACTTGGAGGTCAATCATCACCCCGAAAGTGGACAGTAGAGGTCATGCAGTATATGTGTACCAAATTTCAGGTCAATAGTTCAAACGGTTTACGAGCTACAGGTGATTTAAAATCCTGGACAGACAAATGGACAGTCACGGTAGCTTATTATATATAAAGATTGATTGAACTTCATTGATGCCTAGCAACATTTAATATGGATTTTCAAATTTAATAAAGTTTCACTGGGAAGCAAAGTGTAGCTTTACTTTACCCATCCATCCATGGAATTTTTGACACTTATCTGGGTCTTGGTTGCGGAGGCAGCAGTCTAAGCAATACATCCCTTTTCCCTACCACCCCCCTTTCCAACCCCATCCCCATGAAGGCATCTAAGAGGCATCCTAATCAGATGCCTGAACGACTACTATTGGCTCCTTTTGATGCAGAGGAGCAATTGTTCTACTTTGAGCTTCTTCCGAATGTCTGCACTCCTCACATTCTCTCTAAGGCTAAGCGCAGACACCCTGTGAAGAAAACTCATTTCTGCTGCTTGTGTCCATGATCTAGTTCTTTCAGTCACTCCCCACAGTTCATGACCATAGGTGAGGTGTTGAACATAGGATGACCAGTAAATCAAGACCTTTGCCTTTTGGCTCAAAACCCTTCTCACCACAACTGACCAGTCCACATCCGCATGATTGCGTACACTGCTCCAATCTGCCTGTCAATCTTGTATTCTCTTTTTCCCTCACTCATGAACAGGATCCCAAGATACTTAGACTCCTCTTCTTGAAGCAGCACCTCATCCCCAACCTGGAGAGGGCATTTCAGCCTTTTCTGGTTGATAATCATAATCTCAGACTTGGAGGTGCTGATTCTCATACTAGCCACTTTGCACTTGGCTGCAATTTGCCCCAGTGTGTGTCTAAGGTTATAGCCCAATAAAGTCAGCAGGACCACACAATCCACAAAAAGCAGAAATGTGATCCTGAGACCACCAAAATGGACTCCCTACACTCCTTGGCTGTGCCTAAAAATTCTGTCCATAACAATTATGAAAAGTATTGGGGACATAGGGCAGCCCTGGCAGAGTCCTAGAATCACTGGGAGTAAGTCAGAATTATTCACAGTATCGTGAACCCAGCTCTTGCTATGGTTGTACAGAGACTGAATAGCCTGCAACAGCTGGCCCAGTACCCCATACTCCTGAAGCACCCACTACAAGAAACCCCGAGGGACATGGTTCTATGCCTTTTCCAAGTCCACAAAACACATGCAGACTCGTTGGGTATACACCCTGAACCCTTCAGAATCCTTGTGAGGGTAAAAAGCTGGTCCAGTATTTCGCGCTCAGGATGAAATCCTCATTGTTCCTCGTTAATCTGAAGCTTGACCAACAGCCCGATACGCCTTTCCAGAATCCTTGCACAGGCAACCTAACGTGGCTGTGGAGTGTGATCCCCCTAAAGTAGGAAAATACCTCTGGTCCCCTTTCTTAAAGATGGAGATAACCACCCCAGTTTGCCAGTGCTGACTTCCACACAATGTTGAAGAAGTGTGTCAGTCAATATAGCCCTGCTACATCCAGAGCCTTTAAGAACTCAGGGCAAATATCATCTACATCTAAATCCTTGCGTCCAAGGTTTTTTTAGCTACCTCAGAAACTTCAGCTCCAATGATCGGTGAGTACTCCTCCAAGTCCCCTGACTGCTTGCTCACAGCTCTCTGCTGCAGCCTTAGCTTTGAATGCAAGGAACATGTCCATTTGGGTTCAACATTGTTTGGACATGTGAATTGAAGATCTCCCAGATGAGGGCACCTGCAAAACATTCCTAGCACACCACTCACTATATGTTTATGTCTGCCGGGAATCTTCCCTCACCATCTGATCCAACTCACAACTAGGTAAAGGTCATTTGACAGCTTAGACCCTCTCTTCACTTGAGTGTCCAAGACATACAGTCGTACCTCTGACGACACAACTACAAATTTGATCAACAACCTATGACTTAGGGCACCCTGGTGCTCTCCATGAATTGAAATATTTTTATGCTGGAGGGGTTTGTGTGTCCCAATGATCCTAAGAGAAATGTTGTCCAGGACAATTGTCCCTGGTATGGTTTACATTGACTTTATGTACAGTCAAATCAAGTACTCAGTAACCGCACCTAAAAAAAAACCAGGGCCTTGCCCTGAAGCCAGGCCTGTTTTTGGGGGTACTCGGGCTATTACCCATGGAACCTGGCCGGGCACATTCTGAAGGAGCATCATTGGTCCTTCCACCAGTGGGCCCACTACCTACCTGCAGGAGGAGCCTTAAAGGTCTGATGCATTATGGCTTGGGGGATGGTTGAAAGGCTACTGAAAGTGACCTCTCTGACATGAAATGAATCCTTGCTAGTGTGGGAGGTAGAATGGTACTATCTAGATATAGTTGGGCTCACCTCAATTCACAGCATGGGTTTGGGAATCAGATTCCTGGAGAGGGGCTGGACTCTATTCCATTCTGTAGTTGCCCAGGGTGATGGGCGTCATGTCGGTGTGGGCTTACTTATAGACCCCCCCAGCTCAGCTCAGCATATGTACATTAGACCTTACCTCAGTAGATAAGGTGGTAGCCACGTGGGTTGAAGGGAATTGGGGTTCTGACACTTGTCTGTGCTTAGGTGCCAATAATTGAGTTGGAGGGGATTGGAGTATTCGGCCTTCTTGGAGACCAGGAGGAGGGGATTTGTCCTGGAAGTTGCTCCTGCTGGGGACTTTAATGCTCATGTGGTTAACAAGCGAGAAACCTGGAAGGGTGTGATTGGGAGGAATGGCACACACAATCTGAACCTGAGTGTTGCTTCATCATTAGACTTCTCTGCTAGTCACGGTTTGTCCATAATGAATACCATATTCGAGCATAAGGGTAGCTTTACTTAAAGTATATTACTTTTGGAAGCAAATAAAAAAGTAGTTTTGAAAAACGAAACTGGCTCTGGTTTTATTATGAACTAACACTTTCCGAAGAATAAATTAAATGACATTTGTATATGATGTATCATTCTACAATGCACTGAATTGTTGCTGCCAGCTAGTGGGACTAACAACAAATGCTTTTCACAGCACAATAAAGGTATGGCAACAATAAATTCAAATGAACTGAATCTTGTATCTAAGAGTTATGTGCTGAAAGCAGACACAGGATATAATGCACCAAAAAGCAAATAGTATGAAGTAAGGATATGCATAATTCATGTTTCATTAAGCTGGATATCACACATTGAAATTTTTTGGAACTTTCTAGTTGTTGCTTAGTGACTAGTAGGTTGGCTGTTTTTTTGTTTGTTTGTTTTAAATCACACCTTTCAGAGTTCTTTTAAACACGTAATTTTCACCAACATATATACAGCAAGTAATGAATCCCTAACAAATATAACTTTAAAATTTAAAAATAAAACCTATTCATTGTATCAATTGAAAATATAAAAAACTAGTAATGAAAAAGAGATTTAACAAATATACACGCATTCTTAAACCACTCTACAATCTTTCCAAACAGACCACATATTGAAAACTGCAGCTGCATAAATAAAGACACATTTAATTTAAAGTTTTATCATGCTGCCCTGCTTACACAGAGTCCTAAACTTTTGTTAAGATGATATAACATTAAGGAGTAAAGTGTAAAAAGGATCAAAACAGTCATGACAAGCAGATAATTAATAAATAACATTTTAAAATACTTGCTTTAATTTGAAGGAATTTCCTTTATTTGTAATTTTAATAGGTAGTTAATTATTTCAGCTAATGAAGACAGACATTTGCAGGTTAGGTTATTATGTCCACTAATTAATGACGTCAGAGAGAGGTAATATGTTGAATGTTGATTAGCACACATAAGTAAGAATTTCACTGGACTGTGTACATGTGACAATAATGACAGGTGCTTCACAGCAAAGCAGGAAAACATATTTTCCTTTACTGACCAATTTCCCATAAATCCACCACAATAACCAATCATTCATTACACAGCTAAATTCAGTACACAGCATATTCAACTTTAATTTTTTCAGAATTCTGCCAAAACTTAAGTCTACTTTATCAAAGTTTTCTTTCCATTTACTCTCCATAGTCTCCATTTACTTTATCATATTTTTCTGTCCATTTACTTGTTTGTCCCTTTTTCCATTTTCTGATCCTGCTGTATATAGCAGTGGTTTGAGGGCAATAAAAAGCAAGGCGTAAAACTATACGGGATGTGTCACCACATTATGACAGGGCACATTCAGACACATCTCTATACACACTTTTATCTGTGTTTAATGTTTAATTTAGACTTGACATTCACCCTAACAATACATGTCTTTAGGATGCAGGAGGAGACCAGAACCCCTGCATACATCTCATGTAAACAGAAGGATAACAAGAAAAAAATCACAGTCTATGATTGGGTCATTCAGTGAGTTGAACCCTGTGCTGCTCTCTGAATGGAAGAAGAAACTAAAATATAATGATTAGCAATAAATAAGTTATGTCTTAAGATATAATGATTAGCAATAAATAAGTTAAGTCTAAGTGGGTCTGAAAAACATATTCTTTTTCCAAAACACTTTCTGGTGATGCACTCTGAAAAAGGTTATATAAATTTTTGGAAAAGACAACTACAATTTACTTTATGGTCTGTTTGTCAAATTAGTTTACACTACATTATGAGGAAAAGTACACTATTCCGTCCATCCATCTATCCATTATCCAACCCGCTATATCCTAACTACAGGGTCACGGGGGTCTGCTGGAGCCAATCCCAGCCAACACAGGGCGCAAGGCAGGAAACAAACCCTGTAAGGGCACCAATCCACCGCAGAAAGTACACTATTACTTTTAGTTAAATTATCACATGGGCAATCTGATTAGGACTTACATACAAGATAATGAATTAGTCAAAGAAAGCAGAATCATTACAAAAATGTTTCAAGTACTGCCGTGCTCACTCAGTATATCATAATCCACTTAACAGCTTGTTCTCAACTTAACTTCAGGATTATTACATCATGTTTCTGTAAGAGCAAAAAGTCACACATTGTGCTAATGTGTTTCAAGCTGCCTTTGCTGAGAAGGTGCAAAAAATATCTGAAATAGACTGCAGGAAATTTAACAGTGGGGAATACTTGACAAACACCAGAGACCTTTGTAACTGAGTCAAATGATCAACTTTCTCAAATAATTTGAGAAAATATATTATGTGATGGTCTACTGCATAGCACTGTAATCTAGAACAAAATGTGAAAAGAGGTGTTGATCTATCAAAATAAATGGTGTTGTTGAACTTTAACAGTGGCTAAGAGAACATTAAAGGGCTTATTTCAGCTTCCTCCTCACTGGACCTTTACTCTTTCGCATTCAGATACCATCACCAATCTTATTCCTTATTCCTGACTGTGCTGAGTTTTGAAAATTATACTTCTGCAATCATCAAGACATCTTTTTTTACCACAATTTTTCAAGAATGTGACCCTTAATTTCATTATCTGATGCAGAACTACTCTTTTACTTCTCAACTGGATTACTGCAATTTACTTTTGAATGGTCTTTCTTCTCACAGTAACAACTGACTGCAACAAGACTAAAATGCTACTCCTAGACTTCTGACACAAGCACAAGAAGCACATCTCCCTTCTATCTGCTTCAACTACACTGGCTGCCTGTAGGATATGATTATGATCAAAACTCTTTTTCTGACTTAAAAGGCTATCAATTCCAAATCCCGAGACTACCCGTTATTGTTACTGGCAGTTTGACAGTCTGATACAGAACTTAGATTTTCAGATGCCTATCTTTTCATAATTCCAAACACCTGTTTTTCAACTTCTGATGAGCCCTTATTGAGCTTTGCATTACGCACTCTCTGGCGCGCTCTCTCACTCTCTCCGTAGGTCTTTAGGTGTATCTCCTGCAGTGCGCTCACTCAAATGACACTTAAAGACTTATCTTTTCTCTCTTTCATTTTCAAGAACTTAAAAGAAACTATGTTATATTCTCAGATAGGCAGAAAATACTTTATTGATTCTGCTTCAGCTGTCTATCAGCAACACAGAACATAACAGTGCATAACCTATAACTAAACACACAATATACCTGTGCATATTTAATGAATAAGTGCCTCATAAGTAGTACTGTCTATATACATATATATATAATGTGTATTAAAACTGCCTCTGGTGAAGACAGGCATGATGGGAGGAGGCATAATTCTATACTTCTGCAACAAACATTCTACTGATTCTTCTATATGGCCACCTTATTTGCTCCAATGTACTGTTCTGTTGTTCTTTACTTATATACTATTTATGCCTAGAGGTATAACATGCACTGAAAGTGCTTGCATTTACTGTTTATGTTCCTCTTTGCTATCTAAAACATCTTGTGATGGTGTACACTATAAATGATACTGTAAAGAATAAATACTGATTTTAGTCTTGTTGCAGTCAGTTGTTACTATGAGCAGAAAGACCATTCAAAAGTAAACAGTTTTGGAAGTAACACAAACTGTTCAAATAAACATAAACAAAACCCACAGCTTCTCCATATAAGTCCAACTAAGCAGGAATGTTGCCCAGACTAAATGTTGGAGTGACTTACAAACTTGCCCACTTTAACTGTAGCCTAAAAGTACTTCCATTTTTCTCTGTCACTTTTCCAGCTGCATTGAGTATTTACCAGTTTAGCTTTCAAACAATCCATGTCCTCATTCCCAGGTGGGCACAAACATAGTATTTTTGAAACTACATTTTTAGAGGTTCCTTTGATAAAAAAAATGATTGGACAATTTTAATATTCCAACTTATAAATACAGCATATTGTTTAGTGAGCAATAAACAATGATTTGCTTCTGCAACTGCTGTTTAACACCATTCTGTCTATTTTGAGTAAGCATTTCCCTTTAGAAGATTAGAAAGGACAGGAGTCTATCTGGCAGCATAAAGTATTTTACATAAAATGCAAACACCTCCTGCCCCGTTATGCAGTCTATTGCACAGCACATTCAGAGTTTAGTGAGTGGAGGAGAGGCAACCTCACCTTTCTAAGAAAAACCCTTACACAGGAAAATAATGTCCAAATCCCATGCAGACGGTGACCAGTTAGAATTTGAAAACATTTACCTCAAGCGATAAGGCATAGGTACTAACAACTGCACCACATTAGTTTCGTTTATTAAAAATATTGCCAGTTCAATAAGGCTAACACCTTTCTCCTACTCTCAATGCATGCACTTTTCTTCAAGCGCCTATGAACAATATGCAAGGAATATGGTTCCCAAGTCAGATTTCAGCCCAGTTTGTGCTTCATTATCCATATTCTTTAACAATTTTACACTATTATATTATTGCATGGCAACATACTGAGTAAGCATTTCTGTCTGTCCTGTGTGAGTTTGCATATTGTCTTTGTTTCCATTGGATTTTCAACCAAATCACAGAGGCTGAAGATAAAGTTTACCTATCTGAATTTTACAGGCATCTTGTCCAGGATTGGCTCTTGATTTGCACATGTATACCATTCCAATGTCAGTGCCACCTGAGCCACACTTGGCAGTGTGTACTTTAAACTGTCTCGCTCCTGCCTGTAAACACATGTCTACGTATTTAAACACTCAGCAAATAATTGCTGTGCACATGAACGCGCACACATTATCCGTTTATGTTGGTAATATTATAGGCTAAATGTGAGTGTTATTCTGCAATCACAAAGAAACGTCTGTGTGACAAAATGACACGACCTGGGCTATTTGATAAGATGGTGTCCTCCTCATAAGGTGGGATGGATGAACAGTAAAACCCGCTGCTCCCAGGCGTACCATTGATTTTACATGCAATTTTACTCCTGAAAAGGCATATACCATTCATTGCGTTTACTCCACCCACTCATTTTCCATACTCGCTTATACTGCCTACCTCAACAAGCATCGAGGGCAAAGCAGGAACAATACCTGGACGGGACGCCGGTCCATCACTCACACACACACACACACTTATGCCAGTTTAGCAACGCCAGTTCACCTAACCTGCAAGTCTCTGTGATGTTGGTGGAACCCGGTGCATTACTTCTGGTAGACGCGCTTTTTTTCTTTATTTTATTCTACCTATAAAACTCTCGTCAAGCGAAAATAAAATCCCCACCACGCCCGCGCATGCCCAGCTCTCCCGTCCCCACGCGCTCCCACACCGTTCTTCGTGTGTGGTGTGGTTGACGTTGGAGTGTTGGTGATGAGGGGGCTGTCTCGCTACTAGCAAATCAACAGTGTGTTATTCGCCATTGGTCACTCACGCACCAATAATAGGTTTCCGCTTCATGATGCCAGCCAATCGTGACGGACGTGTGTAGCTCACAAGCGTAGACACGTGTAGCATCGCACATGTTGTACTAGCAGTTTCAATGAGCGGCTGACAATTGCTGACAGTGGAGTGAAACAAAGACCATTTGAACTGATTAAACAGGAACTGAAGGCAGAGAGGGAGTGGAGTTCTGGTGCCGAACGGCTGCTGCTGCTATTACTTCATCAGGGGAGACAGGTAAGAAACGTATGCTCTAAGGTAGCCGCTCTTGTTTTATCAATTCAAGATCCCCCCGGAATTAAGTGTGGGTACGGTATTATCCACACGAGGCTGTGTGAAGGAACGTGGATGAACTAGCTGCCGTTGAACCAGTTGCCATTAATAGATTGAAATTTTAACACATTCCCGTTAATATGTTGCCTGATTATTGCTGTAACATTTTTGAGACCTGTCATGATTTGTGAACACGTTACGTAGCTTTATTTGAAGGGATTCTTTGTTGATCTCAGTGTCCGCCTAGTCCCAAATTGCTTTCAAACTGAAGCCGTGGGTTACATTTCATTGAAGTTACCTTGTTGTCATGATGTTTACAGGCTGTGTACAAGCGTTCTATTGCAAAATGAATATCCCCATAAATAACTTGACAACCTGTAAAACTGTCCACAGGATTAGAGTGTTAATAAAAGTGATTTTCTTTTCTGGACATTAGAATAGAGATGTAACCGGTGTGTGCATCTCTTCGGATTATTACGTATCAATAGTAAAGGGTAAACCGTTTGTTTCTACTTTCTAAGGCTGGTATCTCAGCATTTTCTTTAAACAGTTGCCTTACGGCCCTTTTTAATTCGTAACCCCGTATAGTAGGTCTTTGTTTCAAAGCGCCCCTTGTTGATCAATATACTTGTATGTTTTGTTTTGTTTTTTAAACTAAAAGCAGTTAATGTCTTGAACAGGATGTTACACGTGTCTCACAAGATAAAATAGTCAATTGGCTCTGTTAGTATATATTTTAAAATAGTTATATACTAACAGAGCTAGTTTTCTATTTTATCTTGTGAGACACGTGTAACATCCTGTTCAGGGTTGGTCGATGCAGGATACTATTCTGTAAGTACTGACATCAAATGCTGGTGATAAAGAGTGTGTAATGAGTGGTATCCTTCTCCACTTCAATAGCACAGTATCTCAGGGGTGAAATATAAAATATACACTGACCGATGTTGTAGCCTATAAGAGTTACTGATTTGTTTTGCTGCGAGGTCCCTGAGTCGGTTTAAAGGAAAAGTACTATTTCCTGGCATCTTCAAATTAAGCCCCTAAACAAAACGTATAAACAATTAGACAAAAACGTACAGTACAGCATTTAATGTAATTTACATAACTAGTTTTTATAGTAAGCCTGAAGAGAGGATGATACTGAATTAATAGGACGATTAATATCTGCTGACAAGTCATACACAGTTGACACTGACTTCAAAACTGGAGCATTAAAAGACTGGAGACAATACCGAGTCGAACCTTTTCAATGTGATCTCCTTCCCGTCTTCAAAGCCCAAATTTCACCATCGGTATTTGATAACGTACTGTGTTTGTGTATCTAGTCAGGCTTATCGAACAAAACGATCCGTAATCCGAAATGTATTTGAATTCTGTTTAATTGAAGGCAATCAGTTATCAGTGTAAAGTACAGTATATGCTGTAATTCAAGATCAAACTAAATGGTTAGTACAAAGGGACAAAAGAAGGCACCATAACATTAAGTCACAATCTTAACATATAGTAATATACCCATATTCCAATATCTATATCTACTTTTTCCCCAAAACCTTTTTGGAAAAGTAGCAGAACATCCGCTCATGACACCAGGTTCTTACTCAGGTTTTGACCTCTGTTCGAGAAGGATACATATGGGTAGTAATGATAAGGAATTTTCGGTCGTTCATTTTCCGATCCCGGAGTTTAAGCCTTCGCCGCAGCTTCGGGTTTATGGTTCGAACCAGTCCAGCGACAATGGCAGGTGTTTGAGTGGGTCATTACTAATGACGCAACACAGACACCGACACAGGGTCTACCAGCCTGTGCATCTTCGCGATGGTTTATATAAACAAATTCTTAAAACTTATATGAGTAGTGATACGGATTTTGAAAATGGATAAATGTATTACACACCACGGAGGTGCGGCGAGCCAGAGCCAAAGCCCAAGCCCAAGCAGGCAGCATTAGGCAAAAGCACTCAGAGGCGACAAACGCGAAGACGAAGATTACGAGCAAACCCCTCAAGGCGAAAGTCGAACCGGGCTTCAAGTTTAGAGGTGGGAAATCATTCCGTTGTGATTTTCAAGAATGCTAAATATAAAAGATTGTGCTTCGTTTGTGGGTTCGTTTGTGTATCTTGTGTATGTCAGCTGTGTATCTTGAAAGTATTTTAGAATCACTAAAGCTTTTTGGTTAGCAGTAAGCGGTAAATTAAAGGGAAGTGCTTTAAGCATTTAGCGTCATTGCCAACGCTGTAAATTCCATTAAACGCCGCTTGAAGTTACTTACGTATCAGGAAATAACGTAATAGAGACATGTCCAGGCTGTATAGTATCACTTGCACACCTGTGGCGAAGAAAAGGTTTTCATCTTGGGTGGCCGACCCGCACCACCTTTTACGCAGCGGCTTAAATGTGACTTGCAAAGAATCAGAGTCGCTGCTGTGATACTACGCCCCACTCTCACATTATTTTAAAAATCATATAACAAAACCAAACACAATTTTTTTAACTCTATACTTAAGAAATCGTCTAATATTCAATTATTTCCTGATTATTTTGATCTGAGTTTTTGTTTCATGTTTATGAGTCACATTTTGACACGGATGTTTTTTACTGGTTCATGTTTTTTAATAACTTATACTGGCTTAATTTTGGTTAAAGTGACGAATTACCGGTTACAAGGTGCACGGCGCACGTTTTGGCTGTATAGTGCTCTGGTCAGAGGTATTGAGGGTTTGTTGTGTTTCAGCTTGCTTCTCCTTTTTTGCATTTTCTTAATTATTGTGATAGCAGTATGGCCAAATTATTTGATATAGCTGTTAAGTAGACACAGTCTTAAGAATTGTGGCCACCAGGCTTAATTTGTAGGAAAGAAAGGTCTCAGCTGGAATTTAGTTTTTTATGTGGTAATATACTTTAGACTGAACGTTTGACATATTTATACAGTAAAGAACGTCTAGTAACCTACATGAAGTTTTACAGGTTTACACATTGCTGAATTCTTTTGATAAAGTGTGTTTTTGACAACGGGAACAATACAAGGTTTGGAAAAAAAAAGAAAATACTTATGAAGACTCACAGTCTTCAGTAGTTCTGGAATGCAAGGTTTGTTTGACCTAAGCCCTCTGACTCTCCTGCTCCTTCTGGGCATTCTGCAGTTAACTAAGACACTATCAAAATGTGATGATGCTGGAATTGCTGTAGAAGTGTTGTCAGTCAAGTTGATGATGGCATTCTGTAAGATTGCTGTGAGACTTGAAACATTCAGTTTTCAACCTGTGAGAGATTATCCATGCAAACAATTAGAGACGTTATTATTTATATCCGATAACAACATGCATTTTACTGGACAAAACGAGATGTGTAACGGTGTATTACAACCAAAAAGAAAGTGGATGTTTTAACTCTGCTCTCCAAAGGGCCTGTGCCACATTTAAGGCTGGTTCTTGATTTTTGCTCTAGACCTTCCCTTTCACTCTTGAAGTTACTCTTATATCAGAAATAACTACTGCCAATCTTCTCCACCCAGTTCACCCTACCTGCTCTCTCTTCCTCACTTCTCTGCCTTACTCTCCATTGCTTTGGAAGAAAAAGGGATAGATGGAGACAGATCTGCTGTGGCGACCAATAAATAGGAGTTGCCGAAAGAAGAAGATTGACAGGATAGGCACCAGCTTCCTCTAGCTCTGTAACAAAAAATGCGGATTCAAAAAGTAGATGAATATATTAAATCAGCTAATTAAGCTGAGAATTTAAAACACGGAGATTTCTTTGCTTCCTCAATTTACATACAATATGAATAATAGTAAATTCCTATATTAAAAGTTCAATTTAAATATAAAAAGAAATGTCTATCATATATGGAAAATATCCACTACCACCCATTTTCATATTTACTGAATCCTGTTCAGGGTCATAAAGTCTTAAGCATGCTAGCCAGGGATCACCTCTTGATGAGGTGGCAGGTTGGTTGCAGTGCACTCTCTTGCAGATATCCATACAAACTCATTAAGGGCCTCTGTAGATGAGTTAATTAATCTGATGCAGACAATTTTTTGGAAGTGCAAAATAACTGGAGTACTCACAGAGAAAAAAAAATACACATTCAAAAAGAAAGCATGTAAACTACTCTACATACAAAGCGAGAGTGGATTAGAATTTGGACCTAAGACTCCAGAGCTTTGAAATAGCAGAACTAAACACTGCTGAGATGTATAAAATGAGCCATCAGTAAAGCCTAGTGATTAAGACGTTTGCATGTAAGTTACAGGCTAACAGTTCAATTTCCTCTACTTACTCTTTTTATTGAGAAAGTAGGATGACATTCCAGTGTTTACATTGTACAAATGTAGAAACTATTATGCTTACACCCTCCGGAATTGCTTCATGCCTTGCTTCTGATGCTGCTGGGATGTGTCTTGAATCCGTGGGACTCTTAAATGGAAAAAAATGATCAGAAAATAGTATAAATGGTATAAAAAGGCAGAACAAATTAGGTACATGAGTAGACCTGAGAATTACACGATTAAACAGAAGAAACCTGATGTATAAGAAAAGCATTATATACAAGAGCGTGCTCCTAATTTGAAATATGTTCAAAGTATCTATAGCAGGGTGACCTGCATAAACTTTTAAAATTCCAGTAAGGTTTCCAACAATTAAATATTATACACAGTATGTAATATAAAACATTCTTTCTTAAAAAATACATCTAAAGTAGATCAATTAATGACAGCTAGAATAGCCAGGACTCAATATGCTGTAGTATTTATATAAATACAGAAAATATTTAAAGTCTACTAAAACTTTTTTTGAAGAAGCTTTTGACATTGTAGGGTCACAGAATGCCTGGGGCCTGTTCTGACAGCATCAAGTGTAGAGTCCACCTTAAATAGGGTTTGTTGTCTTTTTTGGACATGCTCATACTTTCACCACATCAGTCTATCGTTTAGTCATCATTTAAGCTGAGAAGTTTTCTAAACCTAATGCAACTAATTTCAATCAAAAATTAAATTTGAAATAGGAAAGCAATTGAAAATGAACAAATACACAATAATAATCTTAAAAGTTTTATAAATACACTCCAGATTTACTAACTTGGAAATTTATGTATGCCTCTATATGCTATGTGCACTAAAGTATTGCAGTGTTGCATTGTATTTTGTATCTTATTGTTTAGGGTTAAATTGAACAGTTTTTAGTAATTGGTTTGTGTATACTATTTCAGTTGTCAGTAATGTGATAAATTAGACTTTAGTTTGTGTGTGACTAACTAGCACATGTGGTGGGCAAACACTGAGACAATACTTTTACTTAATACATCTACTTTTTCAGATCAGTACTTAGAATTCAAGGTGGACACTATTGTTGTTATATTATATAGGTAAGTTGTTTGAATTTGACTGTTAGTGCAGTTCTCTTCATCTGTATAATGAGAATTGCGCTCCAGAAGAATAAATAGAATTGCACTAAGAAAAAAAGACTGGTAAACCCCCATATTATAAAAGAGACAATCTTCACGTATGCAGTAAAAGTGCATGGCATGCATAAACAAAAGTAATATCATGAAGAGGTACATTTGCCATTCTGTAAATTGCTCAATAAATTTAAAAAACACAGGTCCGTGGAAAGTTATTCTTTGTTCATTTTGAAGTGGCAGTTGCGTTCTTGCTTTCAAAGCCAACTCTGCAAATTCTCTGCTCTTCCAGTCTCAGTGTCACGATTCACCCGTGTGGGCGTCTAATTTCCATTTTCATGGAAAGACATTCCGTTGTTCTGAGGCTTCATGCCAGTTTGAAATAAAAGAATGCAGAACCGTTCTCTTTACATGTTGGAATTACCAGTTCTAGCATTTATGCCACACTACATAAGTCTTTGTATAATTCGGCTTTGTCATCACTTAATCATCTATGAAGGTCTTTTTCATTTACTAATCTTTTTTGATTATTCTCAAAAGCATGATAGCAGAGGGGAAATATACAATAGTCTCCAGTAAAGCAGGGCAGAGAGAAAGTGCATGTGTGTGTGTATGTGTGTATATGTGTATATGTGTGCCTCTGTTTACTTGGTTGGATCTTGCGTGACTTCCCTGCCTAATTTTCCAGTCTGTTGAGCTTTTGGAAAATCCACAGAGATCCCAGCTTGACTGAAGTGCATCTTAGCAGGGGGGCACACTGGAGTAACTAACTATCAAAGGACTGGCACTTTAGTGTAGTGCAGAATTCTTCCTTCATCTCTCTCTCACACACACACACACATACTCGCTCACACACACTGCCTTAAATCTGCTGGGTTACACAGAAGACACACTTTCTGAATAGTATATTTCTGAATTCTTTTTCTATTTTATTTTACCATCCTGGTGCAATTTGAATTGTATTAAAGGGAAATGGATGAGGGTTCTCAAACCCTTCTTGTCCCTCTGCAATGGGTAATTACGAATGTGACTTCAATTTCTCAGCCTTTCATTCCCCTTAATTTGTTCTTGTCACTGATGGGTTAGGCTTTCAGCAAATTTCAGTTGGATAAATCTGTACATCTGTGTATTTAATCTAACGTTTCCATTATGGTTTGGGATGGAGCTGGAGTTTATACTCACAGCTTTGTACACATGGCTACAGTCAGCCCGGATGGGGTGCCAGTCAATAAAACTGAATTGTGCCTCAGTATAGTCACCAGTTAACTTCTGGAGCATGTCTTTGGAACACAGTTCGAAATTAAACAAAAAATGGATCCAATTCATTAGCCACTTTCTAACCCAATTTTCATTTAAATTACAAAGCTACGGTAGCCAGAGCCTGTCCTAGCAGTATTCAGATAAAGTCAGTATGTAATTTCATATGCAACAGATACCATACCACAACCAAACTTGTTAACGCAGGACTATTGTAGAACCCATTAATCTTAAACAAGGACGAAAAAGGAAATGTGAGTATGTGGAGAACACCCAAGAGTTCCCAGGGAAAATGTGCAAAATTCAAACAGGTAGGCATTGGTATGGGAATTGAGACAGTAACACTAAGGTTCCATTCACACTGCAGCTAAAAGTGACTTGGTTGCAAGTTTTGGCACAAATCTTTTTTTTTTTTTTTTTTACTTTTTCAAGGAATTTCATTTCAGTATCAATAAAATCAAATACATCAGGCAAATGCAGTACAATATTAACAGTATGATGGATACTCTACTGCTACACATGGTTGTCAGTGCAAGATGTCTGTGAATTTGTCATTTCATGATGGCTGGGAAGGGAAATTGAGAAAGCAGACTTTGCTTTGCATACAGTGATCATGCCAATATCTTTATGCTCTAACCTGTGCACACTAGAGGAGCCAAGATTGGTGTGAGTAAAATGTGATGGTTTGAATGCAAGAAAGTGGTTTAACAATTTTAGAATAATAAGGTAGATGTTTAACTGAATTTGACTGTTTACAAGACTCTCTCATAAAATATGCATGTGAGGTGTGTCATTTCTTTTCAGAGAATGCATGGTGATTGGGTAGTATTAGCTTGCAACAGTTACCCCAAATTGTTCTTTTTCTTTTTATTAATTGGCTGGCACTTTTATTCGAGGCAGCTTACAACATCTGAGGTACAATTAGTTAATTGCTTTTGTTTTTCCAGTTGGAGCATAGCAGGTCAAATGACTTGCTCAGTGTCACACAGTGTCAGCACTAGGATTTGAACCCACAACCTCAGGATTTGAGGTCCAAACCTTAGCCACTATGCCACACTGCCAATTCTTACCAAGTCTGCCATCTTGCTTTCTTTCTATTGGTATGTTATACTGGTACATACTGTTGGCAACATTATCTGTAAGATCATAAGGCTGGGAAGGGCCTTTACACCCCAACCTGTGGCTATTTATGAGGTGACTTCTGGCCCCTCTGAGTTAGATCTAGGCCAAAGCTGCACCACATTTAAATTAGGGTCATCAAAGTAGAGCTCCATCTAGTGGCTCCCAACGTTTTCTGAAACCACACAGATGTCTGTCTAAAAATACATAGCAGGGCTGAAAGCATAGCATAAAGCTGTGTGCCCCCAATATTAAACCTTACAGTTTTTATAGTTCTGTATTTACCCAGTAGCTATGGCCTGCTACAGATGAAGCACTAGTGTTAGCCAAGAATAAATATATTAATGGACAAAACTAAAAGAGTATAATACATCTAAGGATAAGTGAGAACAAGGTAACTGCTTAAGATGTACAAATATTAATTTTTTTTTTCCCCTAGATTGGCAGCCATGGAGTCTTCCAGGAGCACATCATCACTGGGCTCACGTGACTCACTGGGCTCATTGGATAGCTTCCTCTACAGTGATGCGGATTCAGCAGAGGAAGATTTAGATGTATTTCTTCCTAGCAATGAGGAGGTTTCTCCTAAGGAGGACTCTCTGACAGCTGCCCCAATCCGAGGGGAAGCCAGAACTGTCAGGCCCAGGCTTACAGATGGTGCCAAGCCTCAGGCCTCTCCTTTAAGACTATCATATTTGTGGAGACAACGGGAAGACAAGCTCACAGAGATGGGATGCAGAGAAAAGGGAAAAGATAAGATTTATTCCAGTACTTCCCATGTCAGCTCAAGTGGCTGTGGCCTGAAAAGACCCTGGAAGATAGAGGAGAAACACATGCATAGTGCAGGGGCAAAACACTGCTGCACAGAAGGAGATTTGCTTTTCACTCAAAAGGTTTGTTATAGTAAATGTGACATAAAGATATTATTGAGAATGGCAAAGAAAAAGGGTCAATGTTTTTTCTTGCTAAGCCAATAGGAACAGGTGAGGCAGATGACTGAGCTGCCTTTTTGTCTTTCCAGCTACTCCCATGTGATATTTACTGGTTGAGTTGCAAATTGGGAACATCTGCAGAACTGCTGATGCCATATGAGATGGCTATTATAATGGTTTTCTTTTGCTTCTAGAGCAAAGCAAAAAAGGAAAGGAGTAAAGGAGGGTTCAGGGATAAAGGGGGGTGGGGGTGTGTGAAAAAAACTGGTTTGTCCAACAGTTTCTAAATGTCTGGGTACCCATTCATCCACTTAAACTTGCTTAATACACATTTTAGTGTTGCACAGTCATACAAACTGAGCCAAGCACATCTTTGATATGTGTGAGGGAAACCAGAGCACTCAAAGAAAATGTACTAAAAGGCACAGACAGTTTGCAAACTGTGCACACAGTGACCAGGAAGAAATCTGAACTCAGTCTACTGGGTTTGTGAGGTAGCAACACTAACCATTGTACCAAGTCATTCCTTCCAAATGTGCACCCTTTAAATAGCTTCTTTAATGACCTGCCTCTCTGTTTTGCTTTCTTACTATATTTCAGTTTAACTGTTCAGCAGATCCTTTTATACAAAGTAACTTGAATACCACAAATGAATGAAGACAAATGAAAGATGAACAGTATAACATCAAACTAAATGATTCATAAGAGCCTCATTTTACAGTTATAAATGTAATACTGTTTAGTTTGTCCATCATGATCTGCTTTTAAAACTGTGTGGATTGAAAAGAATGTAAGCACTCAAATCTGACAATTCTGTTGATGTCTTGGCAGTGCAAAGAACTTCAGGGTTTCATTCGGCCACTGCTGGAACTACTAAATGGAATTAAGACAGGACGCTATGACAAAGGTAGGTTGCTTAGAGCAAAAACACATGTAAGGGGTTCCACTTGACATAAAGCTTCTGTTCTGATGGGATGCATGAGCTATTAAGTCCTTAAATTATTAAAAGAGCAGCACTGTGTTTCTCCCATACATTTACTGAGGTCAGAGAGAATACTGTTTTTCTAGTGAGGCAATTACATTGTAGGATGGAGATTTACATTCTGTTTAAAGCTTATGTTTTTGATGAGATGGAGTGGCCAAAGATAAGCTTCAAGAGGGAATCTGTTTATATGCTAGATCTGCTCCATAGGCAGTGGAACTGAGCTCAATGTGGGTCACTCTTACACTTAAAAACAAAGTGGTGTGGTCATTTTAGGAGGATAGCACACTGTGTACCACACAATAAACACAATGATCTGCTTCTTTCTCCTTATGTGTGGCGGATGTTTTAATTTTAGTATGGAGTTCAGAAGGGCTAGACTCTCTGCATTTGGTGCTCAGTTAGCTGAGAGACATCCTAAAAAAGAACTTGCCACATTTACATTTTCCATCCACTCTACCAACATGCAATAGGATTTTGATAAAACCTTGGTTATTGCTCCTTGGCTGAGGTGAATGCCAAAAATTAGAGCAAATGACAAATATTTCCCATCTGCACAATAGTGTAGTGAAGTTCTCTTCCTTTTTTTAGTACTTTTTTATAAATGGGACCAGACATCTGAAAGCATCCATCTATTTATCCAGTACTGAAAAAGCTTAAACTTATTCATGGTAATGGGACAGAGCATATTCTGGGAGAATTGGGTGCAACACAAGAAAAATCCCTAGACACGCTTCTCACTTACACACACTAACACCTACTCATTCAGGACAATTTATAGTTACTTTTTAACTTAAAGTACATGTTTCTAGTATCTAGGAGGAACACTGAAGTTGCCAGAGAACATGCAAGTTTTTCACAGACTGTGCTTGTGGTAAGATTTGCACTTAAAACTCAGAAGTTGTGAACCAACAGAGCTACAGATGAAGGAAATTCCTGTTTAAAATACTTCACTAGCTTTACATGGGCAATGTGGTATAGTTTTAGTTGGGTACAGATAAGTTAGGTTTTTATTTAAGTCTGCATTGGTGGTCTGTATTTGTATCTAAAGGTGAAAAGAACAAGAAAGGTCATTCATTTGGAGGTGACCCCTATGCTTTTCATTCATTAAAGAAAACTCACTTTTTTACCTCACCCTAGTTATATGGTAAGTGGACTGTTGATAGGTTTCCTTGTAGGATTTGTCACCTGCTAGAAGATCCCACTTTGCTTGTGCTACCTGATATGACAGTAATGCCTGAATTTCCCTGTTTTTCCTTTTCATATTTTTCTAAATCATGCTGTCTGAGTTGAGACACGTGCTTTTATAGGAAATACAGAGATAATACACTCTGTGTCTGAGCCACAGTGTGAACAGTAGACAAGTACGCCTCCTCATTCAACATGCCACTTCAGCTTCCTAGTAAACTAGGATGGGCTTCCATGACACCAGGGGGGGTTCATAATGCGTGTGTGTGTGTGTGCGGCTGAGGAGGTGGGGCATGTCTCAGAGCAAAGAAAGAGGGATGATCAGTGAGGGTGGGGGTTGACTACATGTGAAGGGGGGAAGGGATGTGTCTGCAGGGAATGAATCTTCAGGATTAATTTATCCTCAGTCTGTTCACTGAAGCTTAAAATGCAGCTATGCTCTTTTTTATCTCATTTTCAATATGTAGTCATTAGTCTGAAAAAGAAAAAAAGCAAGTACAACATAACAGTACACAGACTCTTTTGAACACCAAGAAATATGAATCATTACTGTTTGCATAAATTTGTCAGAAATAAAGCATTCTCTGTCAATATTCATTTAAATAAAATGGAAGCTTGAAACCTTAAAATACAGGACAGAAAGTGAGAATCCTACAAGTAAGGAGTGCGTACTAAATTTCAAGCTATGCATATTTTTGTACATAATATTGTTAAGACCCTGTTGAAGAGTGACAGAAAGAGGAATGGAATTAGCCTGTTTATACTGATTGCTGGTAAATGGCTCCAGAAAGGACATTTTGGCATCTTTACTGCTGCTTCCACCATGCATTCTCCTTTTGCCAGCTCTGCCTCACTTTCTTCAGCCGGGGTCAGAGGCAACCTGTATGCCACACTATCCTACAGCTCTGTGAGCCCACCTAGAGCAAGGGAGTATAAAAAGCCAAAGCCACACACCCAGGCTGATGGGCTTTAGCAGCCGGGACTCACTATCAAAGTGCTTTCTAAGTACTATGTCTGTTTCCGTCTTTATACACAGCCCACACCCCTACAGGACCCAGTCGGCCGCTACACTGCACTCTTCTTTTAGGCCCTAGTGCCAAGGGTAAGCATTAAATCCATCTGTCATAACATTAGAGTGGTGCAATTTGATCTGGTCTTCCCTGCACAAAGCAAGCCATCGTTTGCGTAATCAAGGGATCCACCAGCATCAGTGCTAAACCAGTCCTCTGTCTCGGGGTCATTAGTTTGTTCTTTTCTCAACCGCTAACACCAGTGTATGGCCAATTGCTGATGAGATACCCTAAAAATGACCGCTGGCAGCTTCAGAGGCATTTCAGCCATGCTGCTCAGGTCTTCAGTGGCAACATGGACTCCCAACTGTTTTGTCCATTCAAAACCATTGCCCATGACTACCTGTTTCCACTCACCTGGGATCGAAGGAGACCATTACACCATGCCATCCCCCAGCATGGTGAGCTGACCAAAGTCCAGGGTCCACATTTCAGGCTTCCCAATGTCCACACATCTGAGACAAATGAACAAAATGCTCTCTAATGCTCTCTTTTGTGTCTTCACCTCAAAAAAAGAAAAAACACGCCACCTGCTTACAGGATTGCTTTATAGCTGGCTTCCTGAGGAGCCTGGACTTAGAGGTTACCTACAGTATATCAGATATTGGATGTAAGCAAGGACCCTACAAAGTTAACATACAAATATAGAGACATTTTTTGTCCTGAGAGATGGGGACTAATGTGTATCTGTAAATGCAACAGTTGATATTTTTGGATATCAGATGTCAGATTTATGTTTGATCCATCTAGATTTTTTTTTTTTTTAATATTGGCAGGTCTGAGCAGCTTCCAACAGAGTGTAGCAATGGACCGGATCCAAAGGATTGTAGGAGTCCTACAGAAACCTGCAATGGGGTAAGCACTGCATTTTAATTGTTTAGTCCAAGTTCATACATCTCCAGTGGCATTGCCTTCTGCATGTATAGAATTAACTCATAGTATATAGCCACTGGATTCATGTGTGTAGTGTTTTTAATAGCTATTTATTGTATTTACAATACAGAATGCAGGATATAAAAGACTGATTTGAAAAGATGTAAATAAACTGAGTTGTGGAGTGCAGTATTTACTTTAAGTAGTGAAATGTATAATTTGGCTTGGTCTGTGCAATCACTGGGCTGAGGGCAAACCTGGACACATCCTGGTACAAACTCATTGCTTTTCCATGGGAAAAATCTGTGAGGCATGCTGGACTTATCTTATTACAGTAATGAAAATGGACACTGTGTTAGCACCGTTGATCCAAGACTACGACATGTATAGACTTGAACATTTCCATAACGGGGAACAAGAGGTGTTCTCTGTGTTATTTCATGGACAGTGTCCAGCCAATCTGTTTTGATTTGTCAGCATCATACCATTTATGGGTATGGACCATGCCAATCCATTCCAAGGACTGGAATTACATTAAACTTTCCCTGGGTACATTCCATTGTGATCAATGAAAGTTTTTGCGGATACAGTTGAAAATGGGGGTGGGGATGACTTATTTGAGTTGTAGTAATTGTGTTTGCAGGTAGATATTAGCTAGCAATAAAGAGTCAGCCAAGGAATTGTATTATTGCAGTTGTTATGGACTGTGGCAAAGTATTATATGAATAGTCTGATGTCACCACATTTTGGCCACACTATCTGGTAATACTTAAGGTACTGCTAAAATGCATTTATTACTCATCTACTCTTGTGTAACAAGACTTTTAACAAAGGCTTCTTCTGGTGACACAAAACATTAGTAAACCACGCTATTCAACTCTGTGCAGTGTGGCATTTAGATATGCTGGTAAAAAAATTACTGTTTGAATATGAAGGAGTTACAGGTTGTATTTTGAAGTATGTGGTATCAAGAGAAATATGTCTCACTTAACAAACTTTTGACCGTTTCAAAGTGAAACTATTTTAGTAGGTCATGTTGAACAAATGAATAACCATTAATCCTTTGTAAGTATCATTAAAACCAAAAGAAGTATTTATTAAGGTCTTGTTTCTTAAGTGGGGCGGCACAATGGTGCAGTGGGTAGCGCTGCTGCCTCGCAGTAAAGAGACCTGGGTTTGCATCCTGGGTCCTCCCTGCGTGGAGTTTGCATGTTCTCCCCATATCTGAGTGGGTTTCTTCCAGGTACTCTGGTTTCCTCCCACAGTCCAAAGACATGCAGGTTAGGTGCATTGGCGATCCTAAATTGTCCCTAGTGTGTGCTTGGTGTGTGGGTGTGTGTGCCCTGTGGTGTGCTGGTGCCCTGCCCAGGGTTTTGTTCCTGCCTTGCACCCTGTGTTGGCTGGGATTGGCCCCCATGACCCTGTGTTAGAATATAGCGGGTTGGATAATGGATGGATGGATGTTCCTTAAGTGAAAATGAGTAATAGGTGCATTTTTGCAGTACCCAATCTAAAATGTTACCCACTAACTTTGAAGAATTCGGTACCTTGTGACTGAACAGCCAATTAGTATGTCTGTACACATTATTATTGAAAGTGTATTAATATCATTATCTAAAAAAATGAATAAATGAAATGGTACACTTTTTTTTTTTTTGTATTTTTAATACATCATCATTATTTGTTCCAGGGAACGTTACCTTGGAATACTATTGCAAATTGAAATGATGTTGAAGTTATGGTTCCCTCACATCTCTACCATACCCACCTCTAAAACAGAGGAAGGCCAGCAGTGTACACCATCAAAGGTAATTGAAGTCATAGTTTTAAGAGATTATTTATGGATTTCAACTTAGTTGGATTGCAAGTATTATCAACAGTACCGTTAATGCCCATACCAAGTTGCAGTACCTACCTTGCCACCCTCCATCATCAAACCTACTTAATTCAGTTCAAGAATGAAGGGGCTGGAGTCTGTCATAGCATCATAATACAAAAGGTAAAAGCCAGATCTGAATATGTTGCAAGTGCATCTGAGAACACACTCAAGCACACATCATCAGTCATTCCCACTGAACCACCAAATGATAACATATCTTACATGTCTTTGGAAGGAAACCAGAGAACCTAGAGAAAAAGCCCACTTGTACAACGGGTTTTATGTGCAAATCCCATTTGAACTCAGGACTCTAGCTGTAACAGCTTTATCACTATGCTGCCCAGTGTAAAAGCCTTCAGAAATGAATCAAAACTTCTTTTTTTTTCAGCATACGTCTGCTCTTGTATACTCCATCCCAAGTGCCAAGCACATGCAGTACAATTAAGTTGTGGGGATTAAACCTGCAAGCAGGGTCATGCATTTTCAGACTTAATGCTTTGTGGCATTAGATGTGTTTTTATTGCTATGGCTGTTACTGAGACTGGTATTGTGAACAAATTGGGATGAAACATTTGGAAAACAGCAAGACCAGCCTAAAAAATCAACCATCTAACCACTAGTTTAATAGCAGAAGAGAGTGGGTCTGAGACTATACTTTTACTGTGTGGGTTTAAGAAGGCTAGGAGTGTGGTTGATCCAGTGTAAGAGTATGATGAAACATTTAGAAAGTAGGCTAGAGTGGTGGTGTTAAGCTTGTGCTTTGTAGTAATGTAGTCTTGATCCTTATACAGATTTACTGTAAGTATTACAATAATGAGAAAAAATGAGTATTTTAAAGTTCTATTTTTTTTCTAAAGTTTGTTTGAAATATTGTTGTCATAACAGCTACCCATGCCTGTTAATATGTTTAGTTTTTAAACCTCATTGTAATAATTGTGAAGTTGTACACATTTTTTAAAAAAAAAAAAAGAATGGTACACTTTTTCATAGTCCTATTTTTTTTTCTTTTCTTTCTGTGTGCTCAGCAACCTCGGATTATCTCTTCCAAGTTTAAAAGCACTGAGGTGACTAGCAGCATTCAGCCTCCAAACTATCAACATGGAAGCATGATCAGGACCAGAGAAAGAAACCGCACTGCCAATGCAATGGAAAGACATTACCTGCCACACCACACATGCCAGTGGTCTGCACTGAGTTTGACTTGGGTTCATGTAAGACCTATCTGCACTCCACCACAACTACAGTCAGCTTTGGGCCATTCAGGAGGTACTCCCAGAACTCCTCATGCTTTGAACCAAGGAGCTTCAATCAATACATCAAGCCTAGAAGCCACTCAGGACAGCTCAGTTTCATCTACTACACCATTTCACGACCCTGCCTATCTGGTCAAAGAGACCACTCTTCCTGCCACAATCATTAATGGCTCTGGACCAGCCCGGTGCCAAAGTGTGCCCCTTGTTGTGGAAGCAGTGGGCACTAGCAAGAGAACACTTGCAGAATGTCAGAACTTTTCTGTGTCTTTACCTATGCTGTTGCCGCCATCTTCCAATCCTGGTTCAAATCTACTGCACTGCCAGAAGCAGGACTTAACTGTGCACCCAGTGCTGCAAACACTACACAGAACTGACGAGTCCTGACCTTGGTTTATTTTTTATTCTTCAGGGTAGTGTTATAGAGACTAGACATGGCACTAGCATTTACACGATTGATGAAACATTTCACCCTTTTCACAAAGCTGGCTGAGCACACAAAAAATATTTAATAGAAAACATGAAAACTCTTAAAACTTCCACAAATATGTCTGTTTTATATATAGACAGATTTTTGAATGTAAGGTAAAATTTGAAAATGTTTCCCTCAATTCAAAACTTCTATTTAGTTAATGATTATATATAACACAGTTTTATATTTTAACTGTGTTATGTAAGTATTTCATATTCTAAACATTTACTTTTCTCTTGTCAGGAGAAGGTAAAATACAAGAAATTACAAAGCGTTAATTGTACATATTATTCCTGCAGCTACAAAAATGCAGTCTTGTTTTAGACTCTGTCTTTCTCCTGTTGAGGAAATAGATTAAGTAAAGAGAAGTTGTCGTCACAATAGGGGAAATAATAGTTGCGTGGCTGTTTTTTTTTCTTCTGTGAGAAATACTAAAGAGTTACAGCAGGAAGGAAGGGCCAGTCCCTGCTTAGCAGAAAGGGATCAGCTCTGTTGTGTACAACTTCAGGGCAGCTTCTTTCTTTCCCTAAGTCAAAGTCATTTTGGTTAATATTCCAATAACCCTACTTAAACTTTTTATTATTTTAAGGGAAATATATACTTTTTTTTTTCTTTTGCACACAATAGAAAAAGTGAGAGAAGGACACCTTCCAAACCCTTAGTCCGCATTCCAGAGGGTGCCTCATGACAAATTGAATTGCACACTCTTTATATATTTGCCCTTAATGCTAGCCTCTCTTGCATATTGCATATTTTTTGTCTATCTCAAGCCTAATGGGATCTTCCTAAGGGTATGCCAACCTCAAATTACTAATGTAGTAGGGATTGGGCCATCTTCTGAATATATTTATAAGGAACCTCACGATTACCTCACAGGAAAAACAACAGCAATTTGGGGCTACAGAAAGATGGCACCAAGGGGCAAATGTTGCTGCAGGTTTGACTCTAATGAGCAAGTATAGACCCTCTGCCTCCCCAGGAGTATCCTTGCTTTGGCCTAGATTTTCATATACTAGATAAGGTGATTCTTTCCATGTCAGCTTTGATAATAATGTGGTTTCTTAGTAGATCACTCCTTGCGTTCCACAGCCTTTTTGGCTTGCATTGCCTTCAAGAAGTTCACTGTATTTTCAATCATCTTATGCCTTGCAGACTTCAGTGCCCAATAACATACAGATCAGCTGACCTGCTGTTCTTAGACCAATCACCAGTGACCTTTGAATGGTTGTCTGTCTTGTGTGGACAGAGCCTGTGGTGTTTCATTCGAGGAAGGGAGCAGCCCATTTTGCTCACTGCTTGTATACTCCATTTTATAGTAGACATATGTCTGGTTTAGTCTGCCTTCAGTGCTTTCCTTATGTTTAATTGTGTGTGTGTGTGTGTGTTTTTTTTTTTTGTTTTTTTTTTGTTTTTTTTTATGATTTATTTTCTTGAATACTGTATGTATTGTTAGTACCACAGTCTTTTGTACCTTGGTAATTAACCTTCCTAAGGATGCTAGTTTCATAATAAGGAGTTTCAAGTCTGCCTTACCTATACCCCAAATCACGCACGGTTTGTTGCACATGTCACCAAAAATTAATCTGGGATTTAATGTTAATAAACGATGAAAGAAATTGATTAGTTGTGTTTTTTTTCTAATCACTACTAATACAACATGTAATTGAAATATCAAAATGCTGAACCCTAACTGATGACTGCAGGCACTCAAACCCAGATGTTAAAATGCCAAGGAGACCTCAAACACACACACTGACAAAAACAAAATTAATAAAAAGAAAACTCCTGACTTTGTATTTACAGTCACAGTCAGGCTTATGCAGACATAGAAGCATAAAGGTTATAGCATTTGTTGACACACTTCTGCAGAATAATTTGTTGGCTGAATGTACCCAGTGATAGTGTGTTAGATAGATAGATAGATAGATACTTTATTAACCCCCAAGGGGAAATTCACATACTCCAGCAGCAGCAGCATACTGATAAAAACAATATTAATTAAAGAGTGACAAAAATGCAGTGCAAGTTAAAGAATGCAAGGTGGAGAGTGCGAGGCAGGTATAACAGACCACCACATTGTATAATGTTAACATTTACCCCACGCTGGGTGGAACTGAAGAGTTGCATAGTGTGGGGAAGGAACGATCTCCTCTGTGAGTGGAGCAGGACAGTGACAGCTGTCTGTCACTGAAGCTACTCCTCTGTCTGGAGATGATACTGTTCAGTGGGTGCAGTGGATTCTCCATGATTGACAGGAGCCTGCTCAGCGCCTGTCACTCTGCCATGGATGTCAAACTGTCCAGCTGCGTGCCTACAATAGAGCCTGCCTTCCTCACCAGTTTGTCCAGGCGTGAGGCGTCTTTCATCTTTATGCTGCTTCCCCAGCACACCACCGCGTAGAAGAGGGCGCTCACCACAACCGTCTGATAGAACACCTGCAGCATCTTATTTCAGATGTTGAAGGACGCCAGCCTTCTAAGGAAGTATAGTCAGCTCTGTCCTCCCTTGCACAGAGCATCAGTATTGGCAGCCCAGTCCAATTTATCATCCAGCTGCACTCCCAGGTATTTATATGTCTGCACTCTATGCACACAGTCACCTCTGATAATTATGGAGTCCATGAGGAGCCTGGGCCTCCTAAAATCCACCACCAGCTCTTTGGTTTTGCTGGTGTTCAGTTGTAGGTGGTTTGAGTCGCACCATTTAACAAATTTCTTGATTAGGTTCCTATACTCCTCCTCCTGCCCACTCCTGCTGCAGCCCACAATAGCAGTGTTGTCAGCGAACTTTTGCACATGGCAGGACTCCGAGTTGTATTGGAAGTACAATGTATATAGGCTGAACAGGACCGGAGAAAGTACATTCCCCTGCGGCACCCCTGTGCTGCTGACCACAATGTCAGACCTGCAGTTCCCGAGACTCGCATACTGAGGTCTGTCTGTAAGATAGTTCGTGATCCATGCCACCAGGTATGAATCTACTCCCATCTCTGTCAGCTTGTCCCTAAGGAACCGAGGTTGGATGACGAAGGCGCTACAGAAGTCCAGAAACATTATTCTTACTGCACCACTGCCTCTGTCCAAGTGGGAGAAGGGATCGGTGTAGCATATAGATGATGCCATCCTCCGCTCCCACCTTCTCCTGGTATGCGAACTGCAGAGGGTTGTGGGCTTGGTGGACCTGTGGCCTCAGGTGATGAAGCAGCAGCCGCTCCATGGTCTTCATCACATATGACGTCAGGGCGACAGGCCTGAAGTCATTCAGCTCACCAGGACTTGATACCTTTGGGACTGGGGTGATGCAAAATGTTTTCCAAAGCCTCAGGACTCTCCCCTGTTCCAGGCTCCTCTAGAGAGAGGATATGCAGCATTATTCATAATGGCACTCAGTTTTGTTATTTATGCTCTCCTTTGCTACGGTACTTCCTCCAGGGGGTCCAGAGTGTGTACCAAAACTGAGTCTACCCTTTTAACTAGCTTGTTGATTCAGTGGACTTCTCTTAAAGTGATGTTGCCAACCCAGCATGCCACAACACAGAAAATCCCACTGACCATCACAGAGTTGTAGAATATGTGAAGGATGTCATTACCCACATTAAATGAATGTAGTCTCCTATGAAAATAGAGCCTGCTCAGCTCTGTGTTATGAGACCAGTCCAGCCTGTCATTGATGTGGACCCCCAATTACTGGTAGCAATGCACCACCTCAATATCTACTCCCTATATAGTGACTGAACAGAGACGCTGTTTAGTGTTGTGAAAGTCAATAACCAGTTCTTTGGTTTTGCTGATATTAGGTTGCAGACTCATCTCCGTTATCGATAAATCCTGTACAGAATTATCTGAGAATTTCTGCAAGTGACATCACCTGGTGTTATATTTATAGTCTGAGGTGTACAGAGTAAATAGAAAAGGAGTCAGGACTGTTCCCTGTGGTGCTCCAGTGTTGCTTATCAGAAACACAGTCCTTGAATCTCACTAACTGCAGTCTGCCAGACAGATTAAATAGATGACAGAGGATACCACAGCACAGGCCTAAAGAACAAGAGAACTGACTTTATTTGGTCTCAAAAGCTTTGGCCTAAAGAACAAGAGAACTGACTTCATTTGGTCTCAAAAAGCTTTTCCTGTGTGTAGCTTCCTCAGTTATGTGCAGCCCATACTGATGGCCAGAGGTGGACTGATCACTGGCCATTCCAATTAAACCATTAGGAGTTGTTGATGTAGCAAGAATGGTGTGGGTGGACTGGTTATTAGAAGAAGGTGGCAGTTCAAGGGAAAATCTATTAAGAAATTGGTTCATGGTGTTAGTTTTGTCTACATCACCTTCTGGCACCTGAGCCTCAGACTGCTCAAGTCCAGTAATTATGCCCAACAAGTGAATATAAATCGAGTGTAAGTACAAGTTTATGTGCCACTTGAAACTACACATCTAGCAGTATCTGGTTGTATAGCTTGCCAGCACTTGCAGGTATATTTTGCGTGACTCTTTCTCCTGTCTGTTCTTTTGCTGTCTGTTTACCTGATGTTCTATTTTTAAAAGAGAAGTGGGAAGGAAGTGCTGAACTACCCATACCTATAATTTAACTACCTGACAATGTAGTGAAAGTATGGGATTTGAGACATTATGTTAAGGTGTACATAATAAAAGAGTTTAAAGTGGAGAAAAGTACAATCATAGGACCCTGACATGATAAAACACTCGGTATAGTTGGCAGGATTTCGGGGTAACCATGTTTTTGCACTCTATTTGTGAATATTGTTTAGGCACTGTAGGCATCACTCATACGTACTTACTGTATGTGGATAGAATTCTATGTGAAATATTATAGAGTGACTATAGCAGTTAGGCATCACTCATATGTAATTATATGAATAGGATCTCTGGGTGAGTGTGTTAATCTAGTGGTGTAAGAGCAGACCAACCTAGTAACAAACATGGTTATGTCTCATCCCTCAATAATACAAGGATGTCTACCCTAAATATACACAAGAGTTAGTCTTTTAACAAATATTGGTTGTCCACATACCCACCAGCAAGTTTGGTACATAATTTCTTGTCATGTCCTGCTGGACTTACTGTTCCATACCAGCAAACCTTAATACCAATGCATCTCTCCAGACCCACTTTGGCTTTGGTTGGCAGTAGCGTTTTGAACCCTGCAAAATCAGACTTGAATATCCTCTCGATGTCCCTTGAAATCCTGCACTACACTGCAAGAATTCAAGCGTACTGCTAAGTCCCTATCCCCCTGCCTATCACTGCTTCATATTGTAGTTGCTAATGCTGGATAAATTTCTTTCAACTGCTCTGTCTGTAAACAAAGGGTTCACCACCGCCGAAGCACACCCAGGCTACCCATACTTGTTTGTGCACATTCCTAATGTGGGTTCCTTTATCAATAAACAGTCCATGTTCCATAACACATTTTATATTCCTCCTTTACTTTGCAACCATTGGTGGGGTAGACAGTTGGAAATGCGGGGGGTATATTTTCTGCCTACAAACATGAAACTCATCAGGTCTAGATTATGAAGAAAAGGTTCCCCACTAAAACCTGAGGATAAACTTTGTGAATGAGTCATTATTAAATTAGATATATATATTGAAAATATTCTGGATAGTCTTAAAGTAATAATCCCTATCAATATGGTTGTATTGGTCAAGGAGTTTAATGTAAAACTATAGATCGATAATTCTATTAATCTAATATTAAATACTATCATAAGGCAATCCATAAGAGTAATATAAATAACACTAAAACAAGTAGGTGTAACATTAGTAACATGTAAATTAATATTCTTTTCTATAGTGTCTTTCATGACGAAAGCCATTCTAAATGCTTCACTGAAAGTAGACACACACCTATAGGGTGGTCCAGATCTAATTATGCAATTTGCATTACACTGTAATTTATTAAGTTTATTACATAGAAAATCACTGAAAAAATCCCAGACCATCGAGAAGTGTGCGAACTGACGACATGAAGAATCATCTTCGTGCCGAACTGGAATCGTCCTCACATAAATCAAAATCATCCAGACGATCTGGATCTGCATAATTAGATCTGGACCACCCTGTACAGAGTGGATTCAAATGGAAGTGTTCAACTACCAAACTTTCAAAGTCAAACTGCAGTATACATGTTGAGTACAACGAAGGTGGAATGAACCTAAAATAGAACCAGGAAAACAAGCACGACTACGCAATGTTGAGTAGTCTGGGAGATAGCAGTAAAGCAGGATAATCTAGCTGTAAAGAGTTGAAGTAGACATTGAAAGACTATACATTAATTTTCCACACTGACTGACTGGGTGATACTATGTGACTGAAATAATGTACCTGGATTCCTCAAAAAATACATACTGTGTCTTTGTGAAATTTTTCCAATTGTAATTTATTGTCCCTTGTACAGTGAAATTCTTACTTGCTTAAAAGCATAATTTTGCCACTCTCTAAATCCATTGTCAGCAAGTATTGCTCATGAAACCTGGCCTCCATGTTAAAGCCGCTGGATTCTTTATTAACCTCTGGTCGATCATATTTCTGTTTTGATTTTTTGTCACCTTAGGGGTAGTGAACTTACAACATAAAAATTAACAATCTAGCCTGCCATCGAAATGATCATTTCAGTAGTGTCTGTGTTTGAGGAATCTGTGAAGGGCGACAACAACCTCTAACTGAACACATATATTTGTAGAGATTTAGGATCGTAAGACCAAATAAGCATTTTTACCCAGACTTGTAATAAATGCTTGGCACAGTAAAATGGCCTGTTACACCGTTATACAAGAATGCTGCAGGGAGCAAAACCTAAACAAAGAATTCTGAAACCAAGAAGATGATAGCAGGTCACATCATTTCAAGCCATGCCAGAACCTGTATCACTGGCATTTTTGCTAACTGAAGATTGAGAAATGAGATCCATTCGTAGAATGGGGATGTGGGAGTTAGATGATGGATGATCCTCTAAAAGCATGCAAATTAAAGAGGATTAAAGTTACCATCACCCTTTAGGGTTTGTCTCTCCTCAACATAGTTTCAACACATGAAATGACATATGAACTGAAAATGTGGAGTTGTTTCTGGATGACTGAAAGATAAATACAGTATAATGGAGGGTTATTCAGCTGTGACCCTCATTAGATTTTTGATCTAATCTAATGCAGTGTCACACAAGTGAGTTTGGGAGAAAGTTGCTATGCTCTCAGCCAGACCAAGGGTTGGAGCTGTCATCTGACCATCTTTCCTTTTGTCCCTATGCAGACCAGCAGAAGAACCAACCAAACATCAACCCTCCCTCTGATGAAGTCACTTCCGGCCTCTCCTAATGACATCTTCCCTCTCAGAACCCACCTCCCAAAAACATCACTTCCTCTTCTGACTACCCTGGACCATCCCCTTCCTGTCTCTGCCATATAACTGCCTCTGTTTTCCCTTCAATATTCAGTTCTGCTTTGAACTTGTTTGTAACCACTTTTTTTTTTTCAGCTGCTTTTTTCAGTATACGGAGTGGCCATCCCCAAACCTTTTCGAGTGTCCTGCTCTCCTTATTTACAGCAGGTAGAATAAACAATGGCAGATCGAATTGCTGATATAAGTCTAGAGTAAAGACATCTTTCCACGCTAGAAGAAAATGGCAACTGAAGCAGCTTTTAGCTTTCTTGCTAAACATTCACCCATCTTTCTATTTCCAAAATGTACTATACTTTTCCATTATATTATTGTGGGTAAATTAAAACTATTCCATGCAGCAGTGGGCACAAGGCATGAATGAATCCTGTACAGAATACAGTATCGATCACAGGAAACACTCATAATTGTTTTGTTAGTGTTACTAAGTAAACTAAACTTCATGTCTTTGGCATGTGGGATCAAAAATGGAAAATGAAGGGGAGAACATACAATCACTACTAAAATAGGATACAGGTGAGGAACCCAAGTTTGTAAAGCTGTGCTTTACCAACACTAACCACTGTACCACCCTGCATAAATTGAAAAAAGTGGAAAAAAGTCTTTTGAATGGCAAATTTCTTACTTTTTCCTTGTATTTTCCCTTTTATATAAATTGTTACCACTCAGAGAGATTTCAACATATCACTGGCAGTGATGACCTCCTTGGGGTAAAGTGATATCAAAGAATTCCACTGAGATTTGTCTGTATACTTATGAATTTGTCATCTATGGTGTCTTTTCAGGTCATTTTAGCTTACACATGTCCATACTGACACTAGTGAAGTTGAGATGTTGTGTTAATATGCCAGAAAATTCTCAATGTAATGTGTGACTTAACACTTTTAAAGGCTTGCACATTCAGCCAAAGCAGCTTTATGCCAAAGTGGGTCATTTTATTAATTCACGACCAATTCTTATCTCTCTATTATATAAAAAACCCTGTGGCGAGACAAGACTTTTTTGAAGAGATTTGTTTATGTCCTGCAAGACAAGGCTTTGGCCATGAGATTTTTTCAAGTCCCGCCCTCCTCTCAACCATATTCAACCATGCATACGGTACTCTCACCTTTCATTCATGTGAATGCTTTTGACAGACACAGTTCTTGCTCTCTCAGCTCTTATAAATTTTAACGTTTTCTTCACTTTATGTTCCCAATTAAAGAAGACGTATTATGTCCAAATCTTATTGAAAAATTTCATCACGAAGGATTACAAACAGTAAAAATGAGTACATGGGCAATCCTACCACAGAGAAACGATGAAGGCAAACGAATTAACGCCAAAAATGTTGATTGATTACTTGGTTGGTTAAATGCGTATCAATAGACTATGCTGGAACAGTTCGTGGTGATCGTGCGGAAGATGAAAACATCAACTTACAATATCCCGAAGAATATCTACAACCGTTAACACTGTCTGGTCTTCCTCTGCACCAAATTACTGTAGAAAGAAGGATGTATCCAAAAAAAGTAGTGTAGTACATTTTCAGGGGATAATATTAGACAACAAAGGAGATCTTGATATGCCATTTGTATTAAAACGTTAGGAGTTTCCCATTAGAATAGCTTTTGCAAAGAGAATTTACAAATCTCAGAGCCAAACATTCAAAAAAAGCTGTTTTATTGAATAGAGAGAGAGAAATTAAATTCAATCACAGGCAGTTATATGTTGTGTTGTCATGATGAAAGTCCAAACGCAAAATCAAAATTCAATGCAATATTGACGAAAATGTAATTCAAAAAATTGTTTCTACTGAAGTTTTACAGTAAAAGTGTAAGTTTAAAAAGTTGTTGCATGTTAATTTCAAAGCCAAACAGAACTATATCATATAACACAACAAATAACTCTAACGCATGAAACATAATTTACTTTCAAATTATTACATTGTACTATTTTTTAATATGGTTAATTACTCACTGTAATGTAAAATAGTTAGTTCTATTATGCATATGTCACAATTCCCATGAAAATAACAATCTGTTTAAATTGTTCATCCGCATCCCCATCCATGAGCGGCAGAACTACAAAGAGACTAGCGCATAGCGCAGGCCTGGGATTTGGCAAGCGAAGCGAGCAGGGGGCAAAGCCCCCTAGTTTATATTAAAATGATACACCGGAGCTTAGGAGAAATATCTGGGCCTGACTACAAAATATCCGGATTGCCTTCATATAATGTTGTATCATAATAAGCCAGTGAAGAGACCAGATCAGACGAGTGGAAAAATTCTCACAGGTTTATTGTCTTTCTTCACTCCTTATATCCTTTTCTTTCTAAAAAACCTAGGTAGAAGGGCAGGTAAGGTAGAATCAGGTAAGCTGTTGTATAGAGACCTTTAAAGCATACATGCCGGAGCGGCAGAAGATGAATTTGAATTTAAGTAATGTAAGTTATTACATGTAAGGAAGTAAAAATGTTAGATTTGAGTACACAATGAGTAGTTTGAAACTTGAAAGTTCCACTTATGAGAGGGACTTAGGAGTCATAGTAGACTTGTCACTGTCTACATCCAGACAGTGTACAGACGTTGTGGTAGATAGGGGTCGCTCTCGCTCCCTTGAACCCCTGTCCACGACTCCAAACACCAGGTAAAAGTCCAAATACTGACTTTATTAAATCCCCACAGTGCACAAAGCACACTCTCCACCACTATACTCATATAATTCACAAATAAACAATTCTCCAGCTCCCAGACGCGTTGCCACCCTTCCACCCAGCTCAGCTCGCCGTCTTGGAGCTCCCACAGTCCTTTTATATCTCCTGACCTGGAAGTGTTCCTAATCCCCAGTCCCTGTGACTCTCAATCACTTCCGGGTCAGGTACAAGTTCTTTTCTTCACCCCGGAAGCACGTCATTCCTCTTGTCCACGTGTGCTTCCGGGGCGTAGGGAAAATATCCATTGCTCCTCCATGCAGCGTCCCCTAGTGGCCCCCATGGCATCCAGCAGGGCTGCGTATAAAAACTACATTGTCCATGATGCCCTGCTGGTCTTCTGGGGACCTCCATACTGCAAGGAGGACTCCACCTGGCGGCTTGGGGGTATTGGTCGGGATAAACGGCCGGCCATCCACCACAACGTGATAAAGAAGACTAGTAGGATGTTAGGTTATACAGTATGAAGCATGGAGTACAAAACAAGAAAGGTTATTCTTAAGGTTTAGAACACAGTAGTGATACCTCACTTGGGGTACTGTGTTCAGTTTTGGTTTCCATATTACAAAAAAGATATTAAAGAGCTAGAGAAAGTAAAGAGTGTCTAGACTGCTTCCGGGACTGTTAGTTAAAATGAGCCATGATGAAAGACTAAAGGAATAGACATTTTCAGTGTAAGAGGTTTAATAGAGATTAAGAGGGGGCATGAACAAAGTATTTAAAATTATGAAGGGAATTTATAGTTCAGTGGATTCCACATGTTACTTTAAAGAACAGAGGGACACAGTAGGAGATTTATTAAGGACAAAGTCTGCGCAAATATTAGAAAGTTTCTCTTTCACACAAAGAACAGGAAACATGGGGAATACATCAACCACTAGTGTGGTGGACATTAGGACTACAGGGTCCTTTAAATCTCAAAATTGAAGTTATTTTGGATAATCTAGGTGAATAGGATTGAAAAGCTTTTTGGGCTGAGTGGCCTGTTCTCGTCACAACTGCTCTAATGTTCTAACCATGGTGCCTGAGAGTGTTAGGGTGTTACATATTGATTAGTGCATGCAAGTAGTAATTTCACTGTTCTCTGTACATGTGACAATAATGACCCCATATACCGTTACAGTTATGTACTGTATAAAGTAAGTATAACTCTTTTCAGTTCTATAGTTTTTTGTTTTACTTATCAGGGCATAATTACATTCATTTATTCCTCACCAGATCCTAAAATTAGATGGATCTAACTTTGGGTGACATACAACACGTAAGAGTCTTTGTACTTTTTAATTTAGTAAAAAAAAAGTAAAAAGTGCAAGGGAAAGTAAAAAGTAAAATACACCAGCAGAAGCTAAAGAACTCAAAAGCTACATCTTGGGTTGTACAGGCCTCTATGAATATAGTAAGTGTCAAAATTCATGGCTTTACCATCAAAAAAGGAATATTTTTTTTTTTTTTTTACCGTGTCCTGTTCAGCTGTGAAGCAATCAGAATTGATGTCTGAATGCTGGCAACTAGCCTTACAGTTTTTCTCTCAGGTGGAGTGTTACAGCTTCTGCTGACGCCACGCCTGATACCAAAACTTTATTAGAAATATTTTCAGATGTTTTTAAGATTCGAACCGGACACGAAGACAAAAATGAAAGAAAAAGAAGAGAGAAAAGGAGGAAATGGAGGTAAAGGGGGAAGGGGGGATTTTCGTATAGAATAAACAATAAATGAACCAGAATCCGCTTCTAGACCTGCAGAAAGAGAGGGGGAAAAAAAAAACCACAAGACAAAAACATTGCTGCATCAGCTACATGAAGATATATAAAAGTAAAAATGTTTGCTAACAATCACACAGTAATTATTACTAAGGCATTTAGGGCCAACCTAAGCCTTAGGTCATGTGCTGAAGATGTCCAAGTCATATCTATGAAAGCACCATGTGAGCACCTGTGTGCGTACGCACGCTTGTATGTGTAAGGTTTCTCTATAGGAGCGTCCAATAGTGAGTGTGAAGGGCCACAGACCTGCCCCCAAAAACGTGCGGAAGATGGAGGGAATTCCAAGCCCAGAAATCCAGTGGTCACCCCAGAGCGCGGAGACCCCAGGGAGACCGTCACCAGAGAAGCCCCAACCCCCCCTCGAGAGGCGCAGAGGATCACCCCGGGGGGCCACAACCAGCAGCCGGCAGAGTCCCGGGAGATATCAACGGCTAGTCCCCAGGCCCGCCCGTAGCCGCTCACCCCGGAGCCGGCCGGGCCCGGAACCCAGCAGCCCGGGACACAAGGGCGACCCACCCCGCCGAGGACCCAACAGAGCCCAGGGACCCAGATCCCACCAGGCAGCCACTGGGAGCAACCAGACAGATGTTTAAAAAAAAAAAAAAAAAGTGGCAGGGGGAGGGTAGGTGAAGATGTTGTAGCATTGCCAGATGTCCCAGGAGAGGGGAGGAGTCCAAAACCCCACCTGACATATACAGTCACACACAAACACAGTCATACACTCCCTCCCTCATGCTCTCACATACACATACAACCCAAGACTTACAAGGATGTACGCCAGACACCCATTCACACTCCCCATACACACCCTACTAACTCTGGTCCCGGTGCTGCCGTACCGAGGGCACAACCATTCCCGGACGCCAGAGTTAGCCCCGTTCCGCTGGGGTAATAATGAGCAGGCACCCACATCCAACGCAGAGCAAAGCAACCCACCACTCCAGACCACAGGCAGACGGCCAGCTCCCACTCCTAGCCTCCAGCCCCGGGCAGCTAACTGAGAACAGAGGTGTAATAAGACCTCTAGTCTCCCTACGCCGGCTCCAATGTAATGTTAATGTGTGTTGATAAAGTGCATTTTGTGGTTGGGGGGGTGTGGGCAGCGCTGGCATCATGTGGCCTACACCAGCTGATGCCAACACACAGCCCCACTTCCCCCCCAAAACCCTCCGTGACTAGGTGTAGTTTAAAATTGGAAGTGGGCACTGGCACTCGGAGTGAGGCTGGAATTTCCCCCCACTGGATGCCGTTGAGTGTGCTCACTCCCAAGGCCCTAAGTGTGCATTTGTGTGAAATGTTGTTTGTGGAAGTGTTTAATGTGCAAATAAAATTGGGGGGTAGGCTGCCACAGGACTGCGGAAATGGGATCCATACCCGCACCCCCTGACTTACCCACACCCCAAGGCCCTATGTGCATGTTTGTGTGATGATGTGAAGGAGCAGGAGGAGGGAAATGTCTGAGGATGGGGAGGAACGGCTGAGGGGCCTGAGCCCTCCAGGGAGCCAGCTCCCCTACTGGCCCCAATAGGCACCTCCGCTCCCAAAATCCACCCGGGGCATGGAGGCCCCAGCCCATCTAGCCACGGCCCAAAGCAGCAGCATCACAGAGCCCCACGGAATCCGAGGCCACCAACCCACACCACCCCAGCAGAATATTTACTCCCATCCCCACATTTACTCAACATTCAGACTAAGTAAGACATAAGACACCCAGGTAAAGTTGGATCCCCCCCCTCTCGGACATACCCCTCCCCCATGGCGGAGCCAGGACCCGGCACCGCCGCATGTTCCGGCCCTCTTCCCGGCAGCGTACATGTCAGGACCCAATCCCCAAGGCCCCACCCAGACCCCCATCCGGGGACGGCCGCCCCCATACCCCAAGCCACTAGGCCCCCACCCAGACCCACCCGGGGCGATGCAGCCACCGTCAAGACCCCCCAAGGCCCCGCACACAACTACCAGAAGTCCACCCCCCGAGGCAACCCAAGCACCACCAGAGTGGGGCAGCAGCCCCCCAGCCCAAGACCCCCCTAGTGAACCCACCCCCAGGGATCCTCCAGACACTCTAAGCTCAGACTCTCCACCACATCAACCACAGCATCCCGCAGGACAATATCAATGACCCTCCATCATCGCTATGTGATGGAACTGATCAAAGGAGCCCAGAGAGATTGATTTGAAGTGGAGGCAGAGGCTGTCTCAAGTGTAATATGATCCAATAAAAGATTTCTATACTGGTTAATGCAAAGATTATCTTTGTTTTTCCAGTTTATGAGGATAGTTTTCTTAGCGATGCATATGGCAGGGAGAACCACGTGAACCAAATTTGTTTCAATCGGGACATCCTCTAGGTTCCCCAGCAGGCAAAATGAGGGGGAAGTTGGGATATCACATTTCAGACACTTTGACAGGTCTTCACATACTCCATACCAGAATCCCTGAACAGGTGGACATGACCACAGTGCTTGGATATAACTGTCAGGAATGTTGTCTGTGCAGTGTGTGCAGGTGTCAGATGGCACAAATCCCATCCTGAACATCCGATGACCTGTATAGTGTACTCTGTGTAGAATTTTGTATTGAATTAATTGTAAATTGGGGTTTCTGATCGTTTTAAAAGTTTTTAAACAAGTTTGGGACCAGAAAGTCTGGTCAAAGCTAACTAATAGATCCGCCTCCCATTTACCTATAGGAATTGCTATTGTATCATCTATTTTGGTCAATTTTTTATATACTTTAGACAGTAATTTGGGGTGTTTGAGATTACAGAAGTCTAATACCCTTGATGGTGTTTGTAATTCTACTTTATTAAGCTTAAATTTTTCTTTAACTACTGATTTCATTTGGAGATATTCTAAAAATCTATTCTTGTCTATCCCAAATTGGGAGACTATTCTGTTAAATGGAGTGAAATCCAATCCTTCAAATATGTGTTCCATGTATAGAATTCCTTTACTTTTCCAGTATGGGAAATTCATCATTTTATTGTTTTGCAATATGTCAGGATTATTCCAGATGGGTGTGCGTCTGCATGGAATTAGTGAATACTCTGTCATTTTTAGATATTCCCACCATGCTGTCAGTGAGGTGCTAATATTAATACTTTTAAAGCTTTCATGCTTTCTTATTTTTGAGCTAATAAACGGTAGGTCCGAAAGCTCTATAGTATTGCAAAGTGTCTGTTCTACATCTAAAAAAAAAGGAATATACAAGCATGGCTTTTAGAGAAGGGTAGATGGGACAGAATCTGTTTTCTTCAAAAAGAAACCTGGCAGTACATCTTAGGTTTACAAAGTTTCATCTGAATGAACCACAAGACTCCTAGAATTAAAAAATGCAACTAAAGTGGTGTTATCTGGCTGTTGCACACAATATCATATCTCTCTATTATAAAAAAAAAATCTTGGGAGGGAGACTAGGGAGAAGAGACGTGATCTTCTTGGAACACAAGCTGGCGTCCAGCCAGACACTTTAACATCACAGAGACAAGGCAGTGAGACAACATTTAAAACAAGTTCATGGACATCTAACCTAGCAGTTGTTGGACTGCTTTTGGCGGGCACACTTCATGTGCTCCCAGCTCTTAAAACAACGACAAGCAGAACAAGCAGCTCGCCAGCAGCAAGCCAGCTGATGAACCAAGCGCATCTCCTTAGCGTGCATTCAGCCCCCCACACACCCCCCTTCACAATGCGAGCGGCAGAGACGCGAAGTGGCAAAAAGACAGCTGCTGTACAGGCTTTTAAATGATCGACACACAGAGCAACAAACAGAGCAGGCAGCTCACCAGCAGCAGAAGCAGCAGAAGCAGCAGAAAGACAGCAGATGATCCGACAGCATCTCCTTAGCATGAGTTCAACCTCCCCCCCTTCACAACGCAAGCAGTGTTATACGTCCTGCGAAAAAGAGATTTAACCACGCCCGGGGCCGGAAATAAAGGGCAAGTATTGTTTTTACAAAAGTTTTAAAGTAAAAGTGAAAATAATGCATATATAACAATTCACATGAAAATAACAATCTCTTTGAATTGTATATCCGGTAAACCAAACCCAGGGGTGGGAGAGCGAAGCGAGCAGGGGGCAGAGCCCCCTAGTTTGTTATAATTTGGAATACAGTGCCTCATCTCAACAATCCCATATCAGCCTGTGATGGTTCAGGTTCCATGTCCTTGGCAGCTTGAACCCAGACTTGTCCAAAGTCATAACATGGATGAGCCTGGCAAATGAGGACACATACAGTCAAGAGATGGTATAAAAGTGCTTTGTGCTTTTATTACAAACTTGGGTTCAAGGCCACTCTGTGCCAAATAGTCAATAAATAAATAATCCATGGAGAAAGAAAAAAAACAGGTGTTTAGTTGGAGGTTAAAAACAAACAATAAATATTTTCATAAAACAAGGTTAAAACTCGGCCAGGTCTTCTTTTGAAAATATTGAGTCCCAATCACTTTTCCTTCGCCGTCCCTAGAGTGACATCTTTTGGTGTCTGCTGGAGATACCGTGTAACAGGCGACTCCTACTCCCCAATTTTGCTCAAAAGGAGCAATCTCTTCTGCCCCATCGAGTGCTGGCCATATGCTCCTCACTAGGGATCACTCCCAACTGCCTGCCTCCATTCCTTGCTGCCACTTCTTCTCCTGTTTTCTTGCCTAGGCTCCTTTTTTAAACTGCGGCTGGGCACAGGTGCCACAATCACCAGCTCCAATGGGAGAATGAAGCAGTTGACCGACCCACTCATGTCTGCACATGAATGCGCGATCAGCTAAGAACCTCAATCAATCCGTGGGTAAAAGCACCCACCTGGAGCCTACAGTATACGCACCAAATTATTTATTTAATTTAAAAACACACAGCACCACAAACCTGACTCTTCACACAGCCATCAAGAATGGTGGTGGAATGTTAATGACTTAGGGTTGCTTTGTACGCAATAGATTGGGACCCTTCAGATATTAAGACCACCATGAACTCCTCTTCTGTCTGACAGCTAAAGTGTGGTTGAAATTAAATTAAGCAACAGGGCAGTGATTCTAAATACCCTACCAAAACAAACTGAATGGCTAGAAAAGAGCCAAGCTTGTGTAAGAGCCAAGTCAAAGTCCAGCCATCAAAATCTTTAAGATGCTGTGGTGGCACTCTGCACATGCTTTGTGTAACTGAATGTCCTCAAACATCAGTGAACTGAAATAGTGGTGTAAGGAGAAGTGGGGCAAAAATCCACCAATATCATCTAAAAGACAGATAAACACATGCAGATGATGACTGAAAGTTATTGCTACTAATGTTGGTCTTACAAGTTAATGAATCACAGGGTGCACTTCTTGACACATGACTTCTGTATGTTGACTTTTTTGTTAAATACATATTGATAAATTCATGATTAATTTAAATCTGTTATGAGGGCTTTTTTACCCAAGATATGATTTACCCAATTTTAAGACTTAGTGAAGAATACATAGGTTCAATACTGTCACATACAGTATATGTGATTTTTGGTTCTGTTGGAATACTGTATATGAGACCACATCTTCTTCTTCTTTCAGGTGCTCCCGTTAGTGGTTGCCACAGCAGATCATCTTCTTCCATATCTTTCTGTCCTCTGCATCTTGTTCTGTTACATCCATCACCTGCATGTCCTCTCTCACCACATCCATAAACCTTCCCTTCGGCCTTCCTCTATTCCTCTTCCCTGGCAGCTCTATCCTTAGCAACCTTCTCCCAATATACCCAGCATCTCTCCTCTGCACATGTCCAAACCAACACAATCTCGACTCTCTGATTTTGTCTCCTAACCATCCAACTTGAGCTGACCCTCTAATATACTCATTTCTAATCCTATCCATCCTCGTCACACCCAATGCAAATCTTAGCATCTTTAACTCTGCCACCTCCAGCTCTGTCTCCTGCTTTCTGGTCAGTACCACTGTCTCCAACCCATATAACATAGCTGGTCTCACTACTGTCCTGTAAACCTTCTCTTTCACTCTTGCTGATACCCGTCTGTCACAAATTACTCCTGACACTCGTCTCCACCCATTCCACCCTGCCTGCATTCTCTTTTTCACCTCACTTCCACAATCCCCATTACTCTGTACTGTTGATACCAAGTATTTAAACTAACCCACCTTCGCCAACTCTACTCCCTGCATCCTCACCATTCCACTGACCTCCCTCTCATTTACACACATGTATTCTGTCTTGTTCCTACTGACCTTCATTACTCTCCTCTCTAGAGCATATCTCCACCTCTCCAGGGTCTCCTCAACCTGCTCCCTACTATCGCTACAGATCACAATGTCATCAGCAAACATCATAGTCCACAGGGACTTCTGTCTAATCTCGTCTGTCAACCTGTCCATCACCATTGCAAATAAGAAAGGGCTCAGAGCCGATCCCTGATGTAATCCCACCTCCAACTTGAATGCATCCGTCACTCCTACCGCAGACCTCACCACTGTCACACTTCCTACGTACTTCTCTGCCACTCCCGACTTCCTCATACAATACCACAGCTCCTCTCGAGGCACCCTGTCACATGCTTTCTCCAAGTCCACAAAGACGTAATGCAACTCCTTCTGGCCTTCTCTAAACTTCTCCATCAACATCCTCAGAGCAAACATTGCATCCGTGGTGCTCTTTCTTGGCATGAAACCATACTGCTGCTCACTAATCATCACCTCACTTCTTAACCTAGCTTCCACTACTCTTTCCCATAACTTCATGCTGTGGCTCATCAATTTTTTTCCCCTGTAGTTACTACAGTCCTGCACATCCCTCTTATTCTTAAATATCGGCACCAGTACACTTCTTCTCCATTCCTCAGGCATCCTCTCACTTTCCAAGATTCCATTAAACAATCTGGTAAAAAACTCCACTGCCATCTCTCCTAAACACCTCCATAGGTATGTCATCTGGACTAACGGCCTTTCCATTTTTCATCCTCTTCATAGCTGTCCTTACTTCCTCCTTGCTAATCCGTTGCACTTCCTGATTCACGATCTCCACATCATGCAAACTCTTCTCTCTCTCTCGTTCTCTTCATTCATCAGCCTCTCAAAGTACTCTTTCCATCTGCTCAACACACTCTCCTCACTTGTGAGTACGTTTCCATCTTTATCCTTTATCACCCTAACCTGCTGCACATCTTTCCCAGCTCGGCCCCTCTGTCTAGCCAATTGGTACAGGTCCTTTTCTCCCTCCTTAGTGTCCATCCTCTCATACAACTCATCATACACCTTTTCTTTGGCCTTTGCCACCTCTCTCTTCACCTTGCACCTTATCTCCTTGTACTCTTGTCTACTTTCTGCATCTCTCTGACTATCCCACTTCTTATTTCCCATCCTCTTCCTCTGTATACTCTCCTGTATTTCCTCATTCCACCACCAGGTTTCCTTTTTCTCCTTCCTTTTTCCAGATGTCAGGCCAAGCACCCTTCTTGCTGTCACCCTTACTACATCTGTAACTCTTCACTGCCACCCAGTGCCTGTCTCACCTCCTCCCTAAACTCAGCCTTGCAGTCTTCCTTTTTCAACTTCCATCATTTGATCCTTGGCTCTGCCCTCACTCTCTTCCTCTTCTTGATCTCCAACGTCATCCTACAGACCACCATCCTACGCTGCTTAACTACACTTTCCCCTGCCACCACTTTGCAGGCTTCAATCTCCTTCAGATCAACTCTTCTGCATAGGATGTAATCTGCCTGTGTGCATCTTCCTCCACTCTTGTACGTAACCCTATGTTCCTCACTCTTCTTAAAATACGTATTCACCACAGCCATGTCCATCATTTTGGCAAAATCTACTATCCTCTGACCTTCTTCATTCCTCTCCTTGACACCATACCTATCCATCACCTCCTCATCTCCTCTGTTCCCTTCACCAACATGTCCATTGAAAACCGCTCCAATCACCACTTTCTATCCCTTGGGTACACTGTTCATCACTTCATCCAACTCACTCCAAAAATCTTCTTTCTCACCCATTGCACACCCAACTTGCGGTGCATATGCACTAACAACATTCATCATCACACCTCCAATATCCAGCTTCATAATCATTACTCTGCCTGACACTCTTTTCACCTCCAAAACACTCTTGACATACTGTTCCTTCAGAATAACTCCTACCCCATTTCACCTCCCATCCACACCATGATAGGACAATTTCAATCCACCTCCAATCCACCTGGCCTTACTCCCCTTCCATTTAGTTTCTTGCACACACGATATATCAGACTTCCTTCTTTCCATCATATCTGCTAACTCTCTCCCCTTACCAGTCATACTGCCAACATTCAAAGTTCCTACCCTCAGTTCCACTCTCTTTACTTTCTTCCTCTCCTCCTGCCTCCGGACACGTCTCCCCCATCTTCTTCGGCCAACATTAGCCCAATTTCCGCCAGCAACCTGTTGGCTAACAGTACTGGTAGCGGTCGTTGTTAACCCGGGGCTCGACCGATCCGGTATGGAAATTTGTATTGTTCTCCGCATATTAATTTGAGACCACATAAGAGAAATATTAAGTAACTAGCCGAAGCTCGCTGTAGCATACGGCGGTGTAAGAATAGGAACGGAAAACGGTGAGAAAGGAATTCAGTATAACAAAGGCTTAGGAAACCACCGTTGCAGTATAACGAAAATAGCAAGGAGTGAAACCAATGCCAATGTACGAGAGAGTACCTTCCTGTAGCAGGCTACAGAAAACATAGACATATATACTGTAGATAGACGCCGCATTCACTGTGTTGCCCATTTGACACAATAAGTCAGCGTGTCCGCCCTATTGTGAGTGGTAAAAGTGCCTTTTAAACTAATACAGGTAGACGTGGAAACCGGGTTTTCTGATGAAAAAACAATAATGTTTTAAACAGTATTGTTTACATACAACAGATTTTGGCGAATCGTTTATATTTATATATTATATCGCTTATTTATATCCATTTATACACTAAATGCGTGCGTATCCCATTGTATTAGAGTTGGTGGGCGGCGCTCCGTGAGTTGGCGGGCATGACTCTCTGTCTTCCATGCGCTCTCTGTCTTGCTTGCCCTTAGTTAGAGTTGGCGGGCAGGGCTCTGTGAGTTGGCAATCGTGGCTCTCTGTCTTGCGTGCGGTGTAAAGTCAACGTGTCTCAGAGTGCATGTGTACTTTTACACAGACGAAAGCGACTGAGGCTGTGTTTGGTGAGTTGTTGCATGCCTCGAGAGCGACACTGGACTCGGGAGGACAGTTACAGATGGCGTGCATGGCTCTGTCATGCATATCCCATGACGCGGTAGGAGGGTTAGAGTTGGCGGGCGGGGCTCTGTCGAGCGTATCCCATGGTCTTAGAGTTGGCGGGAGGGGCTCTGTCTTGCTTGCGCTCACTGTTTTGCGTGCCCTCAGTGTCTTGCGTGCCCTTAGTGAATTATAAACTGTATATACTGTAGATTACTTCTTTACATGACTGTAGATGACATAATAGTGGTAAATTAAATGACAGTGCTACAGTTATCATTGTATCACAGTAGTATGACAACTATCATCTACTACAATTGTCTCCACACATACCGCTTAGAATTAAGGCCAAAAAGTTCTATCTTGGTCTCATCAGACAGAGAATCTTATTTCTCACCATCTCAGAGTCCTTCAGGTGTCTGATGAGACCAAGATAGAACTTTTTGGCCTTAATTCTAAGCGGTATGTGTGGAGACAACCAGGCACTGCTCATCACTTGTCCAATACAGTCCCCACAGTGAAGCATGGCGGTGGCAGCATCATGCTGTGAGGGTGTTTTTCAGCTGCAGGGACAGGACGACTGGTTGCAATCGAGGGAAAGATGAATGCGGCCAAGTACAGGGATATCCTGGACAAAAACCTTCGCCAGAGTGCTAAGGACCTCAGACTGGGTCGAAGGTTTACCTTCCAACAAGACAATGACCCTAAGCACACAGCTAAAATAACGAAGGAGTGGCTTCACAACAACTCTGTGACTGTTCTTGAATGGCCCAGCCAGAGCCCTGACTTAAACCAAATTGAGCATCTCTGGAGAGACTTAAAAATGGCTGTCCACCAACGTTTACCATCCAACCTGACAGAACTGGAGAGGATCTGCAAGGAGGAATGGCAGAGGATCCCCAAATCCAGGTGTGAAAAACTTGTTGCATCTTTCCCAAGAAGACTCATGGCTGTATTAGCTCAAAAGGGTGCTTCTACTAAATACTGAGCAAAGGGTCTGAATACTTAGGACCATGTGATATTTCAGTTTTTCTTTTTTAATAAATCTGCAACAATTTGCAAACAAGTGTTGTGTGTACATTAATGAAGGAAAAAAATAATTTAAATGATTTTAGCAAATGGCTGCAATATAACAAAGAGTAGAAAATTGAAGGGGGTCTGAATACTTTCCGTACCCACTGTATGTTCAATACTGTCACATACAGTATATGTGATTTTTGGTTATCTATACTAATAAAGGGCAAAGCCCTCACTCACTCACTGACTGACTGACTGACTGACTGACTGATTGACTGACTGACTGACTGACTGACTGACTCATCACTAATTCTCCTACTTCCCGTGTAGGTAGAAGGCTGAAATTTGGCAGGCTTATTCCTTACAGCTTCCTTACAAAAGTTGGGCAGGTTTCATTTCGAAATTCTACGCGTAATGGTCATAACTGGAAGGTATTTTTCTCCATTTACTGTAATGGAGTTGAGCTTGACCGCCGTGGGGGCGGAGTTTCGTGTGACATCATTATGCCGCCCACGTAATCACGTGAACTGACTGTCAACGCACTATGTAGAAAACCAGGAAGAGCTCCAAAATACGCTGAACAAAACATGCATTATATAATTGAGAAGGCAGCGAAACATTAAGAAGCGAGCGAGTGACATACTACCATATTCATCAGTACAGCTACTTCGGAAACAAAGCGAGGTATAAACCTAAACTTTAAATTAACTTAATAGACAGGCTGCCGCTGGTGCTTTTCGTGCCCACGGGTAATGCGGGATACAAGTTTAATGAGAGGACGCAAGATATAAACGAGAGTTTTGATCACTTTGTAACTAAGTTAAAATTGCAGGTGAAGGGGTGTGCTTATGCAAATTCCGAGAGACTGTGTTTGTGGGGGATTGACAGTTAAGGCGGGTGGGGGAGTCACGTCATCATCTCCCCTCCGATTTACCTCATTTCGCTCTGAGCTGAGCTCCGCGGCTAACGCCGTCTTCCGAAGCAACTTCGTCACACTGCCACCAAATACAGAGAAATCCACAAGTTAATACACACTCTGTCTCTAGACTTTCTCCACACTGAATCCTCCAGGCACTACTTACAAAAGGTTACATTGACAATCGTGTTACGTTATTTTTAAAATGTTTAATTTTCTTAGCACAAGCACAGCTGAGAAGCTTCGATGCATGTGCTCCATAACGCGTTAAAAAATAATGCATTTAATCACACTTTGCATTACAATCAAAGGGGAACTTTTGTCAATGCATGATTTCCTGGTACACCGATAACATTGATCAGCGCGTCCCAATTCATTTTAGCCTCGCACCACCTTGGTTTGAGAAGAAGTATGAAAAAATATGAGGTTAACACACAAAAACAGATCACCAATTCAAGCTTTATGAATAATCGATTCGCCATCAATAATTGTTTTGGTAAAGCCATACTCAGTGTAATCCTCCTTCCATTTTATAATTTTTCCGCCACTAGCCATGATTAAATGAAC
>JANRMT010062813.1:94294969-94311498 GCA_026402145.1 Polypterus bichir lapradei
TAACTAGTGTCATTTTGCTTGACTTCTCACTACATCCAAAATGGCTAACACGGTACAACACCCTAGTACTACAGACATTATGGTATAGAAATTTATATTGGAGAGCCGCTAATTGCACGGCTAATGGAAAGCAGAAAAAAAGAAAATATGATAAACTTGTCAAAAAGTGAAAAAAATGCTTATTGTATATTCTGTACAGTGCATTATACAGTGGTTATAAAAGTTACCTCATGTGTCCACAGTCTTGGGTTTCAATTCTATACTCATTACTGCTTATGTGGAGTTTGTATGTTCCTCTTGTGTCTGTGTGAGTTTTTCTCACAGTTCTACCAAAGTGTAGTTGAAAGGTGGATTGGTCTCTCTGTAGTGTGTGTGTATGTATGCATGTGTGTGTGTGGGTGGGTGTAGGCTCCTGTGATGGATTAACACCTGTCTTGACACACCTTGACCCTTAACTGGATTAAGCTAATCTGAATACAGCCATTCAGAAACACGGTGGCACTGAGCTTAGCACTACTTCATGTCATGGGGTGGTTGCTCTTTATGTGGAGTTTGCATAAAGGCGTCATAGTAAGGTAGTTTCCATTTGCCTTACTCAAGTATGTAAGGCATAAAGGTGAGGTTGGAAAAAGGCCTGTGTAGTTTTGCAAGGTCAGTGAAAATCTAATTTATTTGTTGGACTGGTTCTTTGGGTTTTGTTTTGTACAACTGGGAAAATAGTAAGCTTCAATGTTAATTTAAAGAATTTTCTTAATTTTTGTTTGATATTGTATGTCCAGGATGACACAGTGGCTAGAGCAAATAATTCCCAGCTAAATGTTTGTTTTTTTGGGGCGGCACGGTGGCGCAGTGGGTAGCGCTGCTGTCACTTAGGAGACCTAGGTTCGCTTCCCGGGTCCTCCCTGTGTGGAGTTTGCGTGTTCTCCCCGTGTCTGCGTGGGTTTGGTGCATTGGTGATTCTAAATTGTCCTTGGTGTGTATGTGTGTGCATGTCCTGCGGTGGGCTGGTACCCTGCCCGGGGTTTGTTTCCTGCCTTACGCCCTGTGTTGGCTGGGATTGGCTCCAGCAGACCCCCGTGACCCTGTAGTTAAGATATAGCGGGTTGGATAATGGACGTATGGGTGTTTGTTTTTTTCAAGTTCTTCCTTCTTGTAACTGTGTTAGCTTTCTCAACATAACAGAATTTCCTTCCACAACCTAAAGACATGCAAGTTGACTTAACTGATGGCTCTAAATTGACTAAGTATGGCTGAGTGTGTGGATATGTTCATAGTTGATTTCTATCTTGCATGTGACAGCGGCCCCCCACTACTCTGACAAAGTGGATATATGAAATGTATTGATATTATATAAGAATATACTTATACTGTGTGGAAGAAATAAACTTGGAAATATATTAAAGAGGGGCGGCACGGTGGTGCAGTGGGTAGCGCAAGGAGTAAGGAGACCTGGGTTCGCTTCCCTGGTCCTCCCTGCATGGAGTTTGCATGTTCTCCCAGTGTCTGCGTAGGTTTCCTCTGGGTGCTCCGGTTTCCTCCCACAGTTCAAAGACATGCAGGTTAGGTGATCCTAAATTGGCCCTAGTGAGTGTGCTTGGTGTGTGGATGTGTGTGTGTGTGTGTGTGTGTGCCCTGCGGTGGGCTGCCGCCCTGCCCGGGGTTTGTTTCTGCCTTGCACCCTGTGCTGGCTGGGACTGGCTCCAGCAGATCCCCGTGACCCTGTGTTAGGATATAGCGGGTTGGAGAATGACTGACTGACTGACTCACTGATATATCAAAGAAAGATAAATTTGTCTTCAACTTGGACCTCTTTGAAATTAAAATAATCAATCAACCTGAAGAACCAGGCAAGACAAAGCTTTTTTTTGCGTCTTTAATATCTCTTCATGAAGAGGTAGCACCCTATCACACCTGTCTACTAAGGGATGAGCAGAGGTTGCCACAGAATGGTCACAGAACACTGACATTCTTACGGTTCGCTGAATTTGCATAACAGTGTTGAATTAATGCTTACTCTGATTGATTCACTCTGATTATTTAATTGATACACATCATCTAAATATTTGCTCTGATTGTTTAAAAGATGTGAGATATTTTCAGCAGAGAGCATAACCAGCTTAAATACCCCAAAATAAACATACCCAAGTAAATGTTACATTTCTACTACATTCTTGTTCTTCAATATTGCCTATTCTTTTATGGAAAACTGTGTATGTGACAACTGTCAAATCTTACTGGGTTCGTGAAAGAATATGACATCAGCCAGTTTCTTGAAACATCTCCTGGAACATTTTGTTTTGTTTGTTTGACCATTTCAGCAGTCTCTTCATGCTGTTTCTTAAGACAAATTTAATAAAAGTCCTTTTAATGTGTACATAACTCATTTTGTATGTACACAGTAACCACACTCTATTCATTATAAATTGTAATATTGTTAAGTAGTTAGAGAGTAATCATTTTGTAAATGAGCTGTAACTCACGTATTATCTGTTCTTATTGGATATATTATTGGTTTTATTTATTTTTACTTATTTAATTTACTGTGTTGTATATGCTCAGCCCACTGTCTTTCTAACATTTTTTCTCTAAAAGTCTGCAATTTACTGGTTAAAACCTTTTTCCTTATATACTAGCCTTTGTGCCAGCCATTCATAAAAAAACAGATCTAAACTGAAGTATGACACAAAAAAAATGATTTGAGCCACTTACAGGTATCCGGAAAGTATTCACAGCGCATCACTTTTTCCACATTTTGTTATGTAACTTACAGCCTTATTCCAAAATGGATTAAATTCATTTTTTTCCTTGGAATTCTACACACAACACCCCATATATGACAACATGAAAAAGTTTACTTGAGATTTTTGCAAAGTTATTAAAAATAAAAAAATTGAGAAAGCACATGTACATAAGTATTCACAGCCTTTGCCGTGAAGCTCAAAATTGAGCTCAGGTTCATCCTGTTTCCCCTGATCATCCTTGAGATGTTTCTGCAGCTTAATTGGAGTCCACCTGTGGTAAATTCAGTTGATTGGACATGATTTGGAAAGGTACACACCTGTCTATATAAGGTCCCACAGTTGACAGTTCATGTCAGAGCAAAAACCAAGCATGAAGTCAAAGGAATTATCTGTAGACCTCCGAGACAGGATTGTCTCGAGGCACAAATCTGGGGAAGGTTACAGAAAGATTTCTGCTGCTTCGAAGGTTCCAATGAGCACAGTGGCCTCCATCATCTATGAATGGAAGAAGTTTGAAACCACCAGGACTGTTCCTAGAGCTGGCCGGCCATCTAAACTGAGCAATCGGGGGAGAAGGTCCTTAGTCAGAGAGGTGACAAAGAACCCGATGGTCACTCTGTCAGAGCTCCAGAGGTCCTCTGTGGAGAGAGGAGAACCTTCCAGAAGGACAACCATCTCTGCAGCAATCCACCAATCAGGCTTGTATGGTAGAGTGGCCAGACGGAAGGCACTCCTTAGTAAAAGGCACATGGCAGCCCGCCTGGAGTTTGCCAAAAGGCACCTGACAGACTCTCAGACCATGAGAAGCAATTCTCTGGTCTGATGAGACAAAGATTGAACTCTTTGGTGTGAATACCAGGCGTCATGTTTGGAGGAAACCAGGCACCGCTCATCACCAGGCCAATATCATCCCTACAGTGAAGCATGGTGGTGGCAGTGTCATGCTGTGGGGATGTTTTTCAGCAGCAGGAACTGGGAGACTAGTCAGGATAAAGGGAAAGATGACTGCAGCAATGTACAGAGACATCCTGGATGAAAACCTGCTCCAGAGCGCTCTTGACCTCAGACTGGGGCAACGGTTCATCTCTCAGCAGGACAACAACACTAAGCACTCAGCCAAGATATCAAAGGAGTGGCTTCAGGACAACTCTGTGAATGTCCTTGATTGGCCCAGCCAGAGCCCAGACTTGAATCCGATTGAACATCTCTGGAGAGATCTTAAAATGGCTGTGCACCGACACTTCCCATCCAGCCTGATGGAGCCTGAGAGGTGCTGCCAAGAGGAATGGGCGAAACTGGCCAAGGATAGGTGTGCCAAGCTTGTGGCATCATATTCAAAAAGACTTGAGGCTGTAATTGCTGCCAAAGGTGCATCGACAAAGTATTGAGCAAAGGCTGTGAATACTTATGTACATGTGATTTCTCAGTTTTTTTATTTTTAATAAATTTGCAAAAACCTCAAGTAAACTTTTTTCATGTTGTCATTATGGGGTGTTGTGTGTAGAATTCCGAGGAAAAAAATGAATTTAATCCATTTTGGAATAAGGCTGTAACATAACAAAATGTGGAAAAAGTGATGCGCTGTGAATACTTTCCAGATGCACTGTAAAATTAAATAAACCAACACATAGACAATCACCCACACAAGGGCAAATTAGTATAGAAAATGTAGTGAATATTGGCAACAACTGAAGATGGGAACAAGTGGTTCAAATTTTACACCCGATCTCTTTTCTACCTTTGTTCTGTCTGGGAGGCAAGCCAGAAATAACTTTTATATCTGTAAAAGCACCTCATTACATATGGAAATATTACCATATTGGTGTCTGGTGCTTTTCTTCAAAACATTAATCAGTATAAGGAGAAAATGTTTGACTGCAGATGTTCTTGCATCTTTATTGAAACTGTTTTAAACTAGGGGGCTTTGCCCCTTGCTTGCTTCACTTGCCAATCCCCCCAGCTTGAAATACGCGCCAGCCACTTTGCGTCTCTGCTGCTCACGTATGTGGATTTCACTTTCACCAAACAACAAATCTTTTAATTCTCGTGGATACGCCTCTTCATTGGGAAGAAACACTACTTTTCACCATTTGGCAACATGAATTAGATGATCTACAAGTCTCTGACTTAAAGTTTAAATCAGAACAATATATCTGATCTCTTTTTGCTGTTCCATTATTTCACCAAGTAATATTTTACATTTGTTTGTGCTGTGATCTTTACTATCATTTTTTTGAGACTTTTGAATTTTAGTACTTTCATTATCTCTAACCGTCTTCTTACAACATTTTACTTTGTCATCTACTCTTTGTCTTTTATTTCTGGCCCCGGGGGTGGTTAAATCTCTTGGTACAAAGTCTTGTCTCGTGGGACATGAAAGTATCTCTCTGAAAAAGTCACGTCTCGTCCCAGGATTTTTTTATTATAATAGAGAGAAATGATTAAATTACATCAAAATATTATACATCATACAGAATCAAAAATTTTACTCATCAGTGTTACTCCAGTTTTCCAGTTATTTTAAGCTTCAAATATGTCACAGAACCTCAAGTGGCCCCATCTGGCATGCAAACACTGTTAGTCTTAATTCTGGGCCTTTTCATTGGCACCTGGCACAAAAACAAACCAAATTTCTTCTTCCACTATACACAGATTTTATCATCACATTGTCCTTGTAATCATAATGGGCATATGTAAAAAATATTTTTCATAGTCTTCATTATCCATCTTTTGGGGGCTCAACTGGTGATTATATGATTGATGTCAGGAAAAAGGAAAGGAAATCTAAAGCGCAAACAAGAAACTAGTAGAAAGTACAGTACTAACGGGTTATGCAAACCAGGATTGAAGTAGCTACATTTGAGTACTAATTTAATTCAGTTATTCTTTTTCATTACAATGAAACCTGATCAGTTGACCTCAAGGCAAAAGTAATGATGCAATTGAGGCAAAATTCCAAAATACTGTGATAGGTACTTGGTAAAACTACTGACTTGGCAGTCACAAAGGATGACCTTTCTAATACTATGTGTCACATAGTTATTTACCTTTAAAATTAATTTAAATGTGTCTCTACATTATCAGCTATAAACTGAAGCATCATCTGAGTTTGTGTCATGCAGCAATACTGCTTCCAAAAGCAAGAACCACCACAGATTGGGCTCAGCAGAACAGTTTGACAGGCAGTTTATTAGATGATTTTTTTAATACTTACTTGCACTAGTGCCAGATGCATTCCTTCACTGTTTAGATGTTAACATTTATCTTCTCTTCATGATTATACCAACATAATTTCTTAAATATCACAACTTGATTTCAAAACCCTTCTTAGATATAACACTATAAAAGGCCTAGGCCTTATTTACTTATCTGAGCACATGAATGCATAAAGTATGCACATTATTATCTTGAGGTGCATGTCTACTAAAGAGTCTAAGGATGAATTAAGCAGTGCTGTCAATTTGCACTTTAAACCACAGGGCCAAAACCTATGAAGTGATTTGCCTCATTACACTGGTTAGAGCTACTGATTAGCTGCTAATATTGTGTCAATCATTATGAACTAATACTAACTCTCTTCTAGTTTGTTTTTTTTTCTCTTAATCTTGCTTTGGCATTTGGTACCATAGCTATATTTCCAGTCTGCTAATACTGCCCATTGCAAGTAACACAAAAAATGTTTGAAGCCTTCAAAACCAAGAATGAAAAAAATTCATCTTCTCATTAGCTTGTACAGCACATACTTATAGTAATGCAGAATGTCCAGGGAAAGGTGGAAAAGCACTTGGCCCAGGTACAGGTGGCGCAGTGGTAGTGCTGCTGCTTTACAGTAAGGAAACTATGGAAGATTGTGGGTCCACTTCCTGGTTCCTCCCTGTATGGATAGTGCTTTGAGTACTGAGAAAAGCGCTATATAAATGTAATGAATTATTATTATTATAGGTAATCAGAACTGTGACTTGATCTATTAAAACCAAAAATGGATCCCCAGAGATTTATTGTCTTTGGGAATGTTGTTAATTGGAGGTTTTGCTTTCCTCTTTTCCACCATCAAGTATTCAAATCTCAGTGATATTGTTAATTGACTTACTTTGTCATATTTTGTTTATATTAATCCAAATAAATTGTTCAGTTTTACTGTATGTAAATCTAATTTATGCACTCACATATGTAAATGATGTATAGCTTAACTATTTCTGTCATTTTATTATAGCTGGAAAATTATGCAAGCACTTGAGGCATTTAATCAGTGAAGAATGCTATACAAAAATAAAGAGAAATTGAAAATGAAAAATAACCTTCTAAAAAATGATCTGATATTCTTTTTAAATTCTGATCAACATGTCCAAAATGTTTTAAAAGCAGCTACGACCTACATTGCCCCTGCTAACATCATAAACCTGAAGAAATGAATGCTTAATCTGATAATTCCATGAAAAGACAAAGATGAATGAAAATAAAAAAAGACTACAAAGCTTACTTACAGCTATACAGCAAAACAACAATAACCTCAGCTGAACTGAAGTTTGTAGACGAACTGCAGCCCTGTTAGCATGCAGGAAACGATAAACTGTAATAAAAGACGAAGACTTAATATGAAATAAGAATGAAGTATTAGATATAACCTCTTTGGTTCTTGTGGATTTCAGTTGTGTAACTATATACCCATAAAAGATTTTGGGTGGTTATTTATGAACATATTCAGGATAAATAATCTAATTCAGGAAAACTTTTGCAATCAGTTTAGGACTAGGTCAGTGAGTCTGCATGGGACCAGAGTTAAGAGAGTCTTATGGATCTTAAGGACTGGGTTTACATAGCTCTATAGATTTTAGGTCTTCTGTTAAAAGGTGAAATTACTATTGAAGACTACACTAGCAGGGCAGTTTGGTGGTATAGTGATTAGTACCGCTGCATCACACCTCCAGAGTTCTAGATTCCAGTCCTGGCCCCAGTAATGTTCTGTGTGCCTTTCTTCTAATACTCTGGGTTCCTTTCATAACCTAAAGATGTGCAGGTTATGTTGATAAGTGACTCTAAACATGACCCACCGTTTGAGAGTGTGCAAGTAAATGCTCTGTGATTGAGAGGTGTTCTGTACAGAATTAAGTTCTGCCTTCATGATGTTGCTCTAATATACTGTACCCTGAATTGGAATATGTAGGTTAAAAAAATTAGTAAGTTAACAAAGAGCTCAATATCATCACCTTGAGATAACAAAGTATAGAAAAGTAGGCTTATCAATCTCAACAACCTCTTCAAGTGTCACTGGAAAATTTATTTGCAATACTATTTTAGTGTTGTGATGCCAAAGCAGCTGGCCACCTAGTCCCCATTATGTTATAAAGTTTTAACACAAGTAACCAGCATCTCTTGCATCAGAAATTCAAATAAATGCTGCAAATCTGAAAGAAGAAATACCAAAAGAGCAAATATGCAGTTTACTATGCTGCACGCTGTAGATCACCTGCCAAAGTGAGGAATATAATATGCATGAGCACAGCGGGATTTGATGCAAAAGGCAAAACCTTTTAAATGGTGACCTGAATATTCAGCTCTCACCAAGCCTGAGGCTACTTCACCAGGCTGCTCTGCACGATATGCTGTTTAAGAGCAGAAAACACAACAAAGCAGAAGTAATGATTTCTGTCAGCCAGTCCCACCCTGCTAGCCATGACCCAGACAGTGCCCCCGACCACACACACACAAATACACACACAGAGCACTCCTCCTCAAGTCTTGTCTTGCTATTGTAGTACTCTGAACAGAGCTATGATTTTCTCTTATTCAGCTGCAATGAAAACATTAGCATGTTTCTGAAAGTCTCTATACCAATTTATATTAAATTAGCAATTTAATCTAATTGTATAGGCTTAATTGCTGAATGCTAGATATTTCACAGTGACTGCAGAGGAGGTAATCTATTACTCACAGTACCTCTAGTATTTCTGTTTATGTGTTTGCAGGTTCAATTTTTTTGTTATTGTTTTCCCTTTGTATTCTCCTCTTATTACTTTACATCCAGAGTCTAGCTTCTTAAAATGGGATAAATAAAAAGGAACACAATGTAACAAGAAGTAAGAAATGTACACAAGGCATAGCATTCAGGTGCATTTGGTGAGCTTTTTAGTTGGTTTGAAAGTTGAAAGTTTCTAGTCATTTCATCAAAGTGTTTGTTCTTAATTTTGTTTATTATATATTTTTGATATAGTGAGTAATTTTAAAAAATAACAATGGTAACAGAATGGAAATTACATGTACTAGTAGTGTAAATGAAGTGTATTTTTAATACTATTTTTCACTATATTGTGGCTGAAATTGCTTTCATTGGCAAAAAAATCAAGCTCATGTAATAAAAAGATTCATGTGTTATTGTTAGTTGTTGAATGTGGAGTGTCTGTGGCTAGCTGTAATTTAGATTTCTTAAACATAAAATTTCATAAGTGCCTGATGGAGATTTAAAATCTGCGCTGAGGTCTCAAGTTAAAATTGCTGGTTGTTTGATAAACATGATATATACAGTAACAACAACAACAACACTTATTTAAATAGCACATTTTCATACAATGGTGTAGCTCAAAGTGCCTTACAAGATGAAGAAAGAAAAAAGAAAAATATAAAAATAAGATTAGGCAACGCTAAGTAACAAAGAATAAGGGTCACGGGGGTCTGCTGGAGCCAATCCCAGCCAACACAGGGTGCAAGGCAGGAAACAAACTCTGGGCAGGGCGCCAGCCCACCACAGGGCACACATTCCCACACACCAAGCACACATTAGGGACAATTTTGGATTGCCAATGCACCTAACCAGCATGTCTTTGGACTGTGGGAGGAAACCGGAGCACCCGGAGGAAACCCACGCAGACACGGGGAGAACATGCAAACTCCACACAGAGAGGACCCGGGAAGCGAACCCAGGTCTCCTAAGTGCAAGGATGCAGCGCTACCACTGTGCCACCGTGCCGCCCTTTAAAAGCTCAATTACAGATTCTTTCTGCATGGTAAAATTTTAAGAATGATTTGAGGTACCTTTTATTGATATAATGTAATTAAACTGTAGGGATTAAAATGTAAATTTGAAAAATGAGCAGGGGTTTAAAGAGTACACCTGCACTACAACACTAGGCAACTTGTAGGTCTCACTAATGCTACCTTGATGGATCATTAATGAACAATGAAGTTGTGGTCACACTCTACAAGCTTTCCAAACTCTGCAATTTGATTGGATAGTTTCTACCTTTAGTTGCAATTGCAGTATTTGAGGTAGCACAACTCCCTGCATCCTATCATGTTAATGAATTACATAAGGATACTAAAATGAAGTGACATTGAAGATGATATCATTTCAACGTGAAATATAACTCCTGCAGTTTGGACTCATTTCAGTTTCAAGCCAAATGATAATTGAGACTGAAAATTTAAAAGATGTTATTTGCTCAAATTATATTCTTAAATACAAGCAGAAAATTAGTTTTACACATTTCAGAAAATAAAAAATCATGAGCAGATATTTTGCCTCCTAATCGATGAAGCAAGAAAATTATTTGAGGCTAAACCAACAGACACTAAATTGTAACTCAGTTGAAGGGGGTTGAGAGTTTGGGTTAGAGCTAGTTTGCGTCAGAGAATTCACTCATGCAACAGCAAATTACATGCCTTTAGGCCAATTTCACTTGTAAACAGGGCAGAAAATATGAAGCTATATGGTCCCTGCAATGTCTGACATGAGCTTGCTGCTCACTCTTGCATTATAAACCTTTGGAAAAATATGAAAAGACCAGACTGGACATGGAAAATAAATTCAGTTTTAAAGGAATAGCCACAACTATAGGCATCTTTTATATAAAAAAATAAATAAATAACAAAAAAAGTGTCCCTGTGGCAGTCAGCGTGGTAATTTTTTCCTCTTTTTTTGTGTTCACTGATGTAAACTGACAGTGACTGCACTCAGCAGGGGTTCATACTGAAGGAAAAGAGAGGAAAAAAGGGTATGTACTGTATCTGTGCTTGTCCTGATATTAGTCTGGTGATAGGAACGGGGAAAACTTTTTCCAAAATAACTAATAAAAAATCTTCCTGAGAGCCACAGTTGCTGCTTTAAAATAATACTTTGGAAATAGTGACTTGAGGATGAAAAACGGGAAGCTCAAAAAGCTGAAATACTGTATTGGCCTTTCCCAACAGCAGCCACTCCACATTAGGCAGTTTGGAGTATTCATACTACATCTTAAGGCTAGGTAGAAAAAAAAAAACACACATCATGTGAGCTCAACACTCGAAACAGTGTGTTGCTAACCTTTTTATTTTTTCAGCACAGAATAACCATTGCCTACCAAGTTATTTAAAACACAAAGAGGTTTCATTCATTCATTTTAATTGTTCCAATACAGGGACCAGCCCTGGATGGGGAATATGTCCATCACAAAGTATACTGTATATAATCATGCATATTCATTCCTTCTTAAAGGGCCAACTTCGGTCTGGAAATTAACTTAATCTGCAGGTCTTTGTGATGTGAGAGGAACAATAACAATTATAATAAAATAGTACAAATACACTCCAAGATAAACCTCAAGATAGTGTATCATTCCTCTTCACTCTCTGCTATTAATTCCTTAACCACTATTCTTCTCTCCCAGCGTGTGATTGATCTTTACAACATAAGGATTTAAATTAAACAGAATTTGGAGATGGATATGTCAGAGAGATGAGACTGAGATCCACAAATGTATTGGCTATTCTATATATGCATTTTTAAATACACTTTACACACTTCAGGGTTGCTCAAGCTGGAACCCATCTTGGCAGCAATATATGCAAGGCAGGAACCAACAATGGAAAGGGTGCCAGTCTATTCCAAGCACACACACACACTCACACTTAACAGTTGGCCAGTTTAGAATCACCACCTATTCTTTAACAAATATTTTATATTTATTATTTAGAATACAAAACAATATTACTAACTAGACTTAATGGCAAACTAGTCTAACAAAACTGATGATTGCTAAACTGCTATTTTTAAACACCTTAAAACCAAACAAGCTCTTTAATTATTTTATCTGATTTTGCTTTTTATTAAAGATATTAGTTCCCATTGGTATACCTTGGCTTTTGTGATCACCATTCTCATTAGACACAGGGCAGACTATAAGCAAACTATAACTGTTGCTCACAACATTTTTGCTTCATCCATAAATATAGTTCTGTTTGAGTTGCCCTCCAGAAATTACACTTTAAAATATTTACAACTATATTTACTTCAAATTAATGGCTGAAAAAATTATATTTACCTGTAGCTGTGCACTATGTCTGGTGCCCTGCCCAGGGTTTGTTTCCTGCATTGTGCGATGTGTTGGCTGGGATTGGCTCCAGCAGACCCCAGCAGACGGGTTGGATAATGGATAGATGGATGGATGTGCACTATGTAAATGAAATCTACAGAATTAACATCCACAGTATATGTCACTGCAGGAGAGAGCACTCAGTTGAAATTGTTTCAAACCTGGAATAATGCCAAAAATATATATAAATCTTTCATTAATAGTTAAAAACAAAATGGGAATAAATAAAGCCACAACTTAAAATATACAGAATCAAAAAAAAAAATCAACTGCCACTGCAGACTGCCTACAAAATTGTATACTATGGCTCAGCTTTCTGTGCTTATTGCCCCTGCAAAAAATTAATAAATAAAAATAATGAAAGGCTGTACACCAGTCAGTATGCACTTTTCATCTTTCAATTAAGCTCTGGCAGAATGGGGTGCACTAGCCTCTCTTTGTGCTTGGTATCAATTTCCAAAGTTCCTGAATCTTCAGAAAAGTCTTCTGTTTACTAAGATGTAGGTTCTGAAGTTCAATCCTTCTCTCCTCCCTTTCCATATAATTTGGCAATAAGATGACCTACAGAGGGTACTAACCATAAAGTATGATCTTCAGAAGCCATAGTACAATGTTAATTGGAAGAAACTAATACAAATATAGGATGAAGTGGAGTCGAACAAGAGAGATAATAGTAATGGTGGAAACAGTAGAAGGAATGTTAAAACTAGACAAGATGACAAAGAACGGGAGACAGCAGAAGGTGTACTACTGCAAGACACTAGACATGTAGTTGACCGATTCATTGTGGCAGATTCTGAAGAAGGTCTGCAAAATCAGATGAATGCAGTAACATGCACACAAATTATATGATACAAAAGTATGAAGGCAAAAGTCATGCATACTGTATGTAAAATGAAAAATAAGGCAGCTATATTAAAATACAGGTAGATTTCCAAGATAATAAAAAAGGAATGGAGCAATTGGGCTACTCTATTATTTTCTTTTGGTAAGAGTTTCTGCTTTTTATGGATATTTTGTTCATGTACCGGGTTTTTAATTAGAAGGACTTCAGATATTAAGAGAGATTTGAAATCTATGAAATAGTTAAAGTAATTCTGAACCATTTCCAATACCATTTAATTTTGGTATAGTATGTGGCCATTTTGTAGAGTCCTGTTGTTAAGATACATTCCCAGTTGCCTGAGGTGGTTTGTCATGTGGTGCACATGCAACAGACCTCCTCCTCCTTCTTCTCCTAGTTGCCAGGGCATGGTCTTAGGGATCATGGTGTCTGTTTTCCTTGAGACAATGGGTTGTAATTCGTGTTAAAAGTATTTTTTATTTTTTTCTGGTTTTTACTGTAGCCTTGTTATAATGCCCTTTCTTTAGGTCAAACAATGAAAAGAAATATATACATATACACACATGCACAATACTTAAATACCCACAAAAGTGTTCTAGGTCAGCCACCTTCTAAAAACTATCATTCCATTGACCAGGGTATCAAACCCTTATCCTGAAAGGCCATGGTGGCTGCAGGTTTTTATTCTAGCAACTGTCTTAACTTGAAACCAGTAACTGCTGCTAATTAAACATTTTGCCCTAATTTGTATAGACTTGCTTAATTGTTTTTTTCCTTAACAGGCAGCCAAACAACAATGAAATGCAAGGTATCATAGTATGTTAGCATTAGTAATTGGTTACTAAAGGAGAAACCTGCAACTATTGTGTCCCACTTGAAATGAGTCTGACACCACTGCCAAGGCAAGATATAACCATTTCATTTGGTCAGAAGAAATCTGGAAACAGGTCCATCATATGTGATGCTGAATTAATGTGAAAAGATTAAGGTCACAGTCACAATAGTATTTTATAGTGCAAGAGGACACGGAAAAAGAACATCATAAAGTATAGAGGACCACATTATCTGGTTTACAGACATGGATGTTAAAGAGACATGGTATGGAAATCATGTGGCAAGACTTTTTATTGTGTAAATGACTGATGAAGAAAAAAAGGAAGATTAAAAGTAAATGTAACTATACAGCCATCCATTTTCCAAATCTGTGCTTCTTCCAGTAGGAATGCATAGTTTATTCTAGCATTACTGTGCACAAGCCAAAGAGCCAGCTCTTTATTGGACGTCAGTATGTTCAAGGGAACATGCATGCACAAATCCATATCATAAGTATTTAAGTTCTGCAATTAGCAGATAATACATATTTTAGATATTTGGGGTTAAATTAACGTGCCTTTATATATATATATATATATATATATATATATATATATATATATATATTTTGTCACACACGTGCGCTTCGGAAGCAGTCAACAAGTCCTAAGGTGAGCGATATAACAACGGATGAGGGTTTGTTTCGGGGTACTAATGCCTCTCTCTCTGACCTTACAGAACCAAAGAAGACAGATAAAATAAACATTCACATCATAAACAATAATTCCGAGATTGAGACATCCACTACTTCATCTACCATATCATTTCTGGCTCCTGGAGATAACCTCACTTCCGGTCCCTCCGTGATGACGTCACTTTCTGGCTTCTGATGATGACGTCACTTCCGGTCCCTTGGCGATGGTGTCTCTTCTGGCCCCTTGTTGATGACGTCACTTCCGGTCCTGCGTTGATGATGTCACTTCCGGTTCCCCTTGAATGATGTAATTTCCCATTTCGATAATTTCCTGCAGCCATTTTTGTCTCTGCTATAAAAGCCACCATTTTCACCAGTGTTAACTGTCGAATAATTGTTTTTTCATTTACTTTGACCACTTTATTGCAATCAAGCAATGTACGGGGCAATTCCCCAGCACTTTCTGAGTTTTATATATATATATATATATATATATATACACACTAGCAAAATACCCGCGCTTCGCAGCGGCGAAGTACTGCCTTAAAATTTTTATTAAGAAGAAAATAAAACCTTTTTTCAACTGAGGGAAAATATACCAATAATTATTTGTTAAGGATCTCTTTGTATACCACATTGTGAGTTCGGCCCTCCGGTTGTAATATGACCAAGCTGTGCGCTGAACTTACTCTTGAGCATGCAACATACAGTTGGCCATGTGAACAGTAATCTTGTTTCAAATCTCACAGCTTGGATTGCTGCTGTCATAATCGGTTTGAGTTTCATGGTTTGTTTCAATTACGACAGTATTTGTAGGACTTGTATTGAAGAGACATTCGGCATCTGTCAAGCGTTGTAAGTATACAACCGGTTTCATCGATAACTTCACATCCAGCTTTTGAGAGTTTAAACATTCATAAACATCAAAGTGTCCACTACTGAAATTGTCACCTGTCAATCTAAGATGTTTAAGAGGCATTGGCGGTTGTCCAAAGGTATAAAATATTTGGCCATTTCGGTACACTTGAAAGCGACAACCGAACAATTCAGCGGCAGCCATCAACTCACATGCAGATGCATAGGTGAAGGTCTTAAGCATTTCACTCTTATAGTGCTCCTGTGTAGTATAATTATCTCCTGTACCATCATCAGTCCACACCTTGAACCTGTCCCAGTCATTTAATATATAAGAAACAATGTTCCTCCGGATATCAAGAGTGAGCCTGATATGGCCGTGCAATATGTAACAAAGAGAATGGAAAAGGCAGGTGCCATCTCCGGGCATGGAAACCACTCGGTAAGTGACAGTTCTTTGATCGATGGTGATCACCTCGATAGACATGTTAATGGGGGTACGGTTGGAATGATAAAGGAAATGGGTACCTGAACAATGTAAAGTAAGTCTAAAATACATAATCAATAACTATAATTATAATAAATGAACAATAAAACAGCGGAGAAGCCGTAGATTAAATAAAAAGGCTGTAGTTATCAGCAGGGAGACGTGAATCCCGTGGCAAAGCAAGGAAGGGAATGTAGAGACTGGAGCGATGGAGGCGCCTTATATAGGCAGGCAGCCAACAACATGGGAGGCGTTGGGGGGACCCAACGCCGCCTCACACGGTGACCGAGCTGCAAGCTATGGACGTATATATGTACGTAAGTAGGATTCAGTTAGTGTTGGGAACCCGCGTACCAAATTTCTTGAAGATGGGCCCATAAGTAACAAAGAACGTTAAAAAGTTCAATATGGCGGCCGACAGTGGCATCATACCACCGAAATAAGTACGTATGTACATTGGTTTTGGTTAGCGCAGGGAAGCCGCCTACCAAATTTCGTCAAGATGGGGCCATAAATAAGAAAGTTCAACATGATAGACGTTGTCGACCGTTATGACCGTTACGCATAGAATTTCGAAATGAAACCTGCTTAACTTTTGTAAGTAAGCTGTAAGGAATAAGCCTGCCAAATTTCAGCCTTCTACCTACACGGGAAGTTGGAGAATTAGTGATGTTGGAAAGTTCAATATGGCGACCGACAGTGGTGTCATACCACCGAAATAAGTACGTACATCGGTTTTGGTTAGCGCAGG
>JANRMT010062813.1:94320958-94346959 GCA_026402145.1 Polypterus bichir lapradei
AGTGAGTGAGTGAGTGAGTGAGTGAGTGAGTGAGTGAGTGAGTGAGTGAGTCAGTGAGGGCTTTGCCGTTTATTAGTATAGACTAGCAGAATACCCGCGCTTCGCAGCGGAGAAGTAGTGTGTTAAAGAAGGTATGAAAAAGAAAAGGAAAAATTTTAAAAATAACGTAACATGATTGTTAATGTAATTGTTTTGTCATTGATATGAGTGTTGTTCTCACATATATATATATATATATATATCAAAATACCCGCGCTTCGCAGCGGAGAAGTAGTGTGTTAAAGAAGGAAAGAAAAAGAAAAGGAAACATTTTAAAAATAACGTAACATGATTGTCAAAGTAATTGTTTTGTGTATTTGGCGGCAGCGTCACAAAGTTGTTTTCGTCTAGCTGCATTAGAAAATGTACCACGACGTTTGACACGCCTCCTTTTTACTGTTTTCTCACAGCTTGGATTGCTGTTGTCATAATGGGTTTGAGTCTACATATATATATACATACATATATACATATACACATACATATCTTCATATCTATATACATATATACATATCTATATACATATCTACATATACACATATATATATATGCATACCTATCTACATCATATATACACACACATATACATACATACATACACAGACACACATATATATATAATTTGTGTGTGTGTATGTATGTATGTATGTATGTGTGTGTATACACATACATACAAACATACACACAGGTATATATATATATATATATGTGTATATATATATGTATGTGTCTATATGTGTGTGTATAGCTTTGATCACTGAGTGCAAGGGAAAAATAATAAAATGTAGTCTATAAGTTATTAAACAGTAAAACATTAACGTTTTAAGAAGTAAAGGTACATTGAGCACTACTGGAGTGGTTACGGGTAAACTACATTTTAAAGACAGTATAACAGAACAGGTAAGTAGTACTAACAGCACCTAAAATGTATATGGATCATCTCTCGGTAGTAGATCCCTTTTGAAAGGCGCTACACGACGGCTGTGGTATAGAAATTACATTTTCTATGTGAAAGTCCAAATTTCTGCCTCTGGTAATGTGCCTTACCAGCAATTAAAGAAAATTAGTTTTGTGTCCGCTGCAGTGTTAAGAGAGAAAGGCTTTGGTTTGGGATAAAAGGAAAAAAGGTGTAAAGAAAGGAAAGTTGCCTTTTTCTTTTATATAGTATAGAGAGATGTGTTCGGTGACGATATGAGTGCCTTTTGGGGACAGTCGCGGTGGGTCTTGTGCAGACTGGTGAGACGTCCCAGCTATTAATCGGCTGTGATGGCACTGTCAGTCCTTCACTCCTGTGCGTGTCTTCATAATCCGAGCTGACGACCTCATAATCGTATACGTGCAAAATAAAGTGCGAAGCGCCTTAATATTATTTTGCCGCGGTGTAGAAAAGGGGTCCCGTGTTTGCACTTGTCTGGGCTATAGCTCAGGGGGAGGATGAAAAAAATTAAAAGTGCTCACTTTGACTTAAGGCAGAAGCGCAGTCAGCGTCTCAAAGGCCGGCACAGCTATGCGCGCGCGCCGGCCGCTCGACTTTTGCTGGGCAGGAGACGCCAGTTTTTGCAGACACGTTCACATGATCAAAAGTCTCCGCGCTCTTTGGAGGTCATTCATATACAAAATACCCGCGCCTCGCAGCGGAGAAGTAGTGTGTTAAAGAAGTAATGAAAAAGAAAAGGAAACATTTTAATAATAACGTAACATGATTGACATTGTCATGAGTGTTGCTGTCATATATATGCCTGCCTAAAAAAGTCACCCTCACTTCGCTCTTACTTTTTTACCGTTCATTTAATCATGGCTAGTGGCGGAAAAATTATAAAATGGAAGGAGGATTACACTGAGTATGGCTTTACCAAAACAATTATTGATGGCGAATCGATTATTCATAAAGCTTGAATTGGTGATCTGTTTTTGTGTGTTAACCTCATATCTTTTCATACTTCTTCTCAAACCAAGGTGGTGCGAGGCTAAAATGAATTGGGATGCGCTGATCAATGTAATCGGTGTACCAGGAAATCATGCATTGACAAAAGTTCCCCTTTGATTGTAATGCAAAGTGTGATTAAATGCATTATTTTTTAACGGGTTATGGAGCACATGCATCGATGCTTCTCAGCTGTGCTTGTGCTAAGAAAATTAAACATTTTAAAAATAACGTAACACGATTGTCAATGTAACCTTTTGTAAGTAGTGCCTGGAGGATTCAGTGTGGAGAAAGTCTAGAGACAGCGTGTGTATTAACTTGTGGATTTCTCTGTGAGTATTTGGTGGCAGTGTGACCAAGTTGCTTCGGAAGACGGCGTTAGCCGCGGAGCTCAGCTCAGAGCGAAATGAGGTAAATGGGAGGGGAGATGATGACGTGACTCCTCCACCCGCCTTAACTGTCAATCCCCCACAAACACAGTCTCTCGGAATTTGCATAAGCACACCCCTTCACCTGCAATTTTAACTTAGTTACAAAGTGATCAAAACTCTCGTTTATATCCTGCGTCCTCTCATTAAACTTGTATCCCGCATTACCCGTGGGCATGAAAAACGCCAGCGGCAGCCTGTCTATTAAGTTAATTTAAAGTTTAGGTTCAAACCTTGCTTTGTTTCCGAAGTAGCTGTACTGATGAATATGGTAGTATATGTCACTCGCTCGCTTCTTATTGTTTCGCTGCCCCGCTAACTTAAAAGCCTTGTGCAGCGCCTGTCAGTTGAAAATTGATTGTTTGCTTGCTTTTATCGCTCTCTCTCTCTGCTCCTAGCGGAACTGTCATCTCTGACTTGTCATGGAGCATGTTTAAGCTCATGTGTTTGCTGTGTTTGAATAAAAATCCTTCTTGTTTCTACGACCTCCTGTGTCTCTGTGCAAATCTGTGACCCAAGCGTGACAATATATTCTGACGCTGACTTTATATATTCCAGCGCTGAGTTTATATATTCCGACACTGACTTTATATATTTAAGTTTTGACTTTAGGTGGCAGTGTGACGAAGTTCCTTCGGAAGACGCCGTTAGCCGCGGATCTCAGCTCAGAGCGAAATGAGGTAAATGGGAGGGGATATGATGACGTGACTCCTCCACCCGCCTTAACTGTCAATCCCTGATCAAAACTCTCGTTTATATCCTGCGTTCTCTCATTAAACTTGTATCCCGCATTACCCGTGGGCATGAAAAACGCCAGCGGCAGCCTGTCTATTAACTTAATTTAAAGTTTAGGTTTATACCTTGCTTTGTTTCCCAAGTAGCTGCAATGATGAATATGGTAGTATATGTCACTCGCTCGCTTCTTATTGTTTCGCTGCCTTCTCAATTATATAATGCATGTTTTCTTCAGCGTATTTTGGAGCTCTTCCTGGTTTTCTACATAGTGTGTTGACAGTCAGTTCACGTGATTACGTGGGCGGCGTGATGATGTCACACGAAACTCCGCCCCCACGGCGGTCAAGCTCAACTCCATTACAGTAATGACCATTACACATAGAATTTCGAAATGAAACCTACCCAACTTTTGTAAGGAAGCTGTAAGGAATGAGCCTGCCAAATTTCAGCCTTCTACCTACACGGGAAGTTGGAGAATTAGTGATGAGTCAGTGAGTGAGTGAGTGAGTGAGTGAGTGAGTGAGTCAGTGAGGGCTTTGCCTTTTATTAGTATAGATTATGCATTATATTATCAATCTGTTGGTTCCATTTAAGTATGTTAACTAAAATGAATAATGAATACATTGAAGAAATCGACAAAAGAATATATCCACCTATCTGATGCAGTAAGGTGGGCATTAAACTATTTATATCTATTTCTTGATCACCATCAAGAAAATTAAATTAAGTCACCTCAATTATATCACAGATCAGTGAGATGAAAATTGAAATGTCCACTGGTAAAAATACAATCTGCATCAAGTATAACACAATATACCAAATACATAAACAAGCATTACCAAATAGACTAATGTGGTGCAATGCCTTACTATTCTGAACTCCTTTTTACCCTTCCACTGTTATGATGCCTTTACATTGGAGTCTCATGAATAAGAAGGCAATACGTGTGTCACAATCATGAAGGCTATGTGTGCTTTCTAAGCATAGTGTCCATTTCTCACTGCCACGTGGAAGCTCAACTTTAACAGTTTTATAATAATACTCCAAAGACATCATAAAGGTTTGGGGCAGCCACCCATATATTGTTTTACCCAGCTGCAAAAGTGTTTGTTGTATCACAAATATCAAGTGCATTTTCCAGAGTCCAAACTAGAACTGGCTATAGTAGCCCAAGATGGAGGCTTTTTTTTTTTTTTATTAATTTTATTACAATCCATACAAAGCAATCAAGTTTTTACAAAGAGAAAAATTAAGAACAGATCGATCCCCACCCCTGAGAGAGAGAGCAAGCCAAACGGCATTAAATTTAAGGCTTGGAGACATACCTAAATTAATAAATTCTCTGTGCCTTTTAAACTTATTTTAAAATATTACTGATTAGATCCTGCCATGTTTTGAAAAAAGTCTGTACGGATCCTCTAACTGAGTATTTGATTTTTTCCAACTTCAAATAATATAACACATCGGTTTCCCACTGACTTAAAAGAGGAGAGTTTGGGTTCTTCCAGTTTATGAGAATAAGTCTACGTGCCAAAAGTGTAGTGAATGCAATCACAATTTGTTTGTCTTCCTCCGCTTTAAACCCATCTGGAAGAACCCCAAACACAGCTGTTAATGGGTTTGGAGGGATTGTAAGTCCAAGGCTATCTGAAAGGTAATTAAAAATGTTTGTCCAGAATAATGTTAATTTGGTGCAGGACCAGAACATGTGACCTAGTGAGGCTGGGACTTGGTTACAACGTTCGCAGGTTGGATCATGCCCTGGGAACATTTTGGAGAGTTTTAGTCGAGACAGATGTGCTCGATATATAATTTTGAGTTGTATAATTGTATGCTTTGCGCATATGGAGCTCGAGTGAATTCTCTGCATTGCTTCTTTCCACTCCTTTTCTGATATATTAATTGAAAGATCTTTTTCCCAGTGTCCTCTTGGATCTTTAAAAGGGAGGGATTGTAAAATGATTTTATATATTGTAGAGATGGAGTCTAAATCCTTGAGATTGAGCAATATTTTTTCCAGCATGGATGAGGGTGCAAGATGAGGAAAATCTGGAAGGTTTTGTTTAACAAAGTTTCTGATTTGAAGATAGTGAAAGAAATGTGTAGCTGGAATGTTAAATTTGGAATGTAATTGCTCATAGGATGCAAAGACGTTGTCTATATAAAGATCTCTAAGCAAGTTAATTCCAAATTTTTTCCAAATATTAAAAACTGCATATGTTTGTGAGAGTTGAAAGAGGTGGTTCTCTTGCAGGGGTGCCACAGATAGAAGCTTCTCCGTCTTAAAATGCTTTCTACATTGGTTCCAGATTCTAAGTGAGTGGAGCACAATTGGGTTATTAGTGTATTGCCGATAATGTGTGTTTATTGGAGCACAGAGCAAGGAATACAAAGAAGTACTGCAGGAATTTAATTCTATTGCGGACCAAGCCTGTGTATGTTCTTCTATTTGTGTCCAGGTTCTTATCGCCTGTATATTTGCTGCCCAGTAATAAAACTGGAAGTTAGGTAGAGCCATGCCGCCTTCTGCCTTTTGTCTTTGTAGGGTCGCTCTTTTGATGCGTGGATGTTTTGAATTCCAAATAAATGAGGTTATTGTCGAATCTAATTGCCTAAAAAATGATTTATTAATGTATATTGGGATGTTTTGAAATAAAAAAAGGAGCTTAGGAAGAATATTCATCTTAACAGTGTTAATTCTTCCAGCTAGTGTGAGATGAAGGGTTGACCATCTATGCAAGTCTTGTTTAATTTTTTCCATGCAAACGGCGAAATTTTGTTGATATAGAGCTTTATGTTTACTTGTGATGTTTACCCCTAGGTATTTAAACTGTTCTGCAATGATAAAAGGTAGGGTATCTAATCTAATATTATATGCTTGAGAGTTCACTGGAAAGAGAACACTTTTATTCAGATTAATTCTGAGACCAGAGATCTTTTGAAATTCTGTGAGTGCTGCTAAGACTGCAGGTACAGAATTTTCTGGGTCTGATATATACAGTACCATGTCATCTGCATATAATGAGATTTTCTGTTCCAGTCCTTCTCTGCTAATCCCCTTTATCTGATCAGTATTTCGACAATGTATTGCCAGTGGTTCAATGGCAATCGCAAACAGCAGCGGTGACAAGGGGCATCCTTGTCTAGTGCCACGTTCTAGTTTAAAGTAGTCTGAGCAAATGTTGTTGATGCAAACTGAAGCTTCTGGGTTAGTATACAGTAATTTAATCCATGCACAGATGTTTGGGCCAAACCCAAACTTCTCCAATATAGTAAAAAGGTATTTCCATTCAATCATGTTGAATGCTTTTTCTGCATCTAATGATAATAAGGAGGCTTTAAAGGCCTGGAGAGGAACTGATGTCATCAAAATGGTTGGAACCAGAAGTGACGTCAGCAAAGGGAACGGCTTCGGAAGCGATGTCAGCAAAGGGGCAGGCTTCGGAAGTGACGTCTTCTGAGGAGCCGGAACCTTGCAGGATTTCCCGGGAAAGGTCTGTAGGGAACTGAGAAAGACAGTCAGCGCACTCCGCCACCCCCTGGTCAGATGTTTCATTACACTTACTCAGGCCCTTTAGCTGCCTCCTATTCGCACGTGTGTGACAACAGTCAAAAGTGAAATCCTGTTTCTTAACACACTGCATGTTCTACAAAAGGTATTGTTGCTTTGGTCATTAGGTAAGAAAAAGCTCAAAATCCAGAGAAAAAGGTAAAATAAAATAAAATATTTTATTGTCCAGAAAACGGAGAATGGTCAGAAAACAGGATGCCATTCAAAAACATGAGTAGGCAAGCAAAGCATGCATTAGAATCCAAAAATTGCATGACAAATGCAAAAATAGAAAATAGCATGTCAAAAATCTCAATATGCTAGTAATAAGAAAAATCTAACTAAATGGGAGTGGTTAGCTGAACACACAGAGAGGCAAAGACCAAGACCATATCCATAATGTTAAAAAATGGCGACCTTAGATAATTTGATATGTTTCTTCTATGCAATTTTTCGGGGTACAAGATTAAGCTGTTTTGCATTTAGTGAGATAAGAGCTCATTTTTCTGAAGTTGTACATAAATGTGAAAATCAGTATACTTGATACTCTGAGAATAATACCATATGCTTCCTTCTCTTTTCCATTTTTAATAATGACAGACTCTAAAGGGGAAATCAGAAAAAAATGAATTAATTTACTTTGTGTTCTTAAAAAGCGAGACAGTTTGACATTTGTTGCAGAGTGACGGGCGCTGAGCAGGCTCCTGTCAATCATGGAGAATCCACTGCATCCACTGAACAGTATCATCTCCAGACAGAGGAGCAGCTTCAGAGACAGACTGCTGTCACTGTCCTGCTCCACTGACAGACTGAGGAGATCGTTCCTCCCCCACACTATGCGACTCTTCAGTTCCACTCGGGGGGTAAAAGTTAACATTATAGAAAGTTACTGTTTGTTATACCAGCATTTTTATCACTCTTTAATTTAATATATATATTTTTTATCAGCATGCTGCTGCTGGAGTATGTGAATTTTTCCTTGGGGATTAACAAAGTATCTATCTATCATCTATCTATCTATCTAAAATTGCTGGTGAAACAATATAGCCGCAAAAATGTAAATATCCTAAGCTGAAGAAGGGGCCCGAGTTGCCTCGAAAGCTTGCATATTGTAATCTTTCTAGTTAGTCAATAAAAGGTGTAATTTTGCTTAACTTCTCACCACATCCATAATGGCTAACACGGTACAACACCCTAGTACTACTAAGCTGAAGTTGTTATCCAAATACTCGCCTTTTCTTTATAGCTTTAAAGATCTAATAAATTTGGCCCAATATGTACATCATTTTTTCAGAATGCAGTTATATAATGTTATAAGAAAAAGACAATCTGTACAAGGATATAGCAATTATTTTAAATAAAATAGTCAACCATTCTACAAATGTTTTTCAGCGAAATAAAAAATAGACAACACACTCCGACAAACCTCTGTGTCAAATATGTCACATTTTTAAATATACACTAATTACATCTAAGAAGGAATATCAAGGAATATCTATTGCAGAATTAACATTTCATATTCAAAAATTATTTTATACTATTTATTTACTATTTACTATTAAGTAATCTTGCAAAAGTAAGTTACCATATTCGAATGACCAATATTTTTAGACTGTCAAACTGTACAAATGGATCCATAATACAAAAGGTTCCACTAACTGTAAATTTCTATACACTAAAATTACTTTGGCTGAAGCATGAATTTACATGTTTAAAATGTATAAAATAATGTAAACATGTTCATACTCGAAGACCTACATCTGTTATACGGGTCATTATTCTAGTAAATGTGCATCTCTGGACAAAATATATAACAGAAAAATTAATTCTTATCAATCTTATTCAAACTGATTAAAACTAATGGCTAGGATAGGGCCACTTTTACTTAACTAGGGCATTAAAGAGATAATTCTAAAAAGGTATTGCTGACCCAAACAAAGTCCACTTTTACAATGGGTTACCTTTTGTGATATCTCAGTTTAATATAACTTTTCACTTACAGTATATGTTCAGCTATATGGCTAAATTATAGAACCTCTATAGTTCTTAGAATATGTTAACTGTGTTTTTGTTCCTATTCATTTTTTGTTTTTAATTTTATTTCAACCATAACTTCTTCAATGTGTAAAAATATTGTGGTCTTAAATTAGGCAGAAAAATACAATGTGTTCTATTTTCAATAGTTTCACATTTTGTAGTCTTCAATGAAGGTCTTGTCTTAGGATCACGTTTTAAACACTTTGCAATCATCCCATTTGTCAACAGAGAATGATTTATGCAATATTAACATTCAATTTTAAGACGGTAATACAATATGACATTTTTATTTGAAATTAATTATAATTAAGACTTTTTATTCTGCAGTGCTTAAAAAAAACACCTGCAGCTTGGTTTAATATCAATCAACTATTTTCAGAAATATCCCAGTTTTAATAAAGGGCTGTATTTATTCAGGCAATTCAGACAGCACTGAATGCAAAGCAGAAACTAACTTGAAATGGCACATCAGTCCACTGTAGAGTGCACTCATTCACTCAAGGAGGTCCCCTGAGAGTTGCCACTCAACGTACCTGCAAATCTGAGGAACAGGCAGACTCAATAATAATTTGTAAATTCCAGATAGATGGTGTGGATTTGTAATGCAACTGCGATAACCAGCAAATCAACCTGCAGTTTGTATATAATATGAAACACATTAAATTATTGATAAGATGTATGTTGAGAAAGGAAGTTCCCTTTTCTATGGGAGATGAATTTGGTGAGGACATGGAAAAATGACTTTGGGACAATCTCAAACAGTAAACTATCTGACTCAGTAAGAGAAGGTGCATCACCCAAGCTGTCCTCAGCAAGGGTAGGATATCCTTGACAGAATAACGTAAAAATTTCCAAAATCCAGTGGTACTGCCTAGGAGTAGCAGGAATTTTATATTCAAGAAATTTAATTAAATAAGTAGAAATACAAAGAGCAATCAAATTTATCAAACTAATAACTAGTCAAACCGTAAGAAACTATGCAGAACACCACCTATAATAAAGAACCCAATACATCCTGACAAGAATTCAATAGCAAATAATAATTTGACCCCAGCAAAGCACAAGCCCAATCTCAAGAAAATACAAGAATAATCTTAAAAGTAAACCCCCACAAGAACTAGCTGCTAAGAACCAGAGGCTGCAAGACATATTGATTGCTCCCTTAACATTGTAAATAAGAGCAAGCAAGCTCTTAAGAAAGGTGATTAAAGGCATCTGACCTGTTTTATTGCCCAAGTGCATAACTGAAGATCCTGCTCCCCTTCGTTCAATTAGCATGGCACAGTGCACAATATAATGAATAAATAAAAGGGAAAACAACAGATAATTAACACTGTAGAATGAAAGAAAATGGCTAAGTATATTACAAAAAAACAACAAAACTGAAACACAGAATGAGACCCAAATTAATTCCTAACATATTAAAGGTAAAGATGTTTTTTTTGTAAACTGGCACACTGAGGATGGGGTCCTTGTGTTTAAAAAAAGAAGGAAAAGAAAACATTGCATTTGCTAAGTGTCTGTAATCTGCAGACTTGCTGGGAAATGCTACGCCACTGAATTGCGCTGGATACTCTGAACAATATATAAACCTCAGATCCAGTAATCCAATGTGGATTCTGTCCTGGAAACGTACTGTAACTGATGTCCAAATCCATCCTAGCACCTATATAAGCATTTTGGGAGTTTGTCAATTATGGCAACACATGTTTAGTAAAGTTCGATAAGGGTTATGAATGTGTACACTGAAGCATCTTATAGATTGTGAAGCAAAATTATGAGTTCCAGAGGACAGCTTCTTGCAATTTGGTCAGGATATTTGCAAAGCAAAGGTTGTGTTACCATATATGTTATAAAGTAAAGATCATTTAAAGTTGCCTTATTTTTTTTCAGAATTTTCCTAGGAAAATATCAAGTTGCAGCTGACAATTTAAGAATACAGGGTATTTAGTTTGGGGACTTGAGTGTTACATCTACTTGCAGATAACGTTGTCTTGGTCTCATCAGATTTACTGGAGCCATTTATAGATGAGAATGATACTGTATGGACAGGATAGAAATAAAACCGCTAAACTCACTGCAGTTTTGGCAAGAACAACTACCCAAATTAAGACAGTTAAAGTACACTGCATGCTTGTTTAAGAGACTGAAAGACATTTCAGTACAGCAGATGCACTTATGCCAAAGTGAATTTCAGAGGTCTTGAAAAAGAAAGGCCAACATTGCAAATATTGACTCTTTGTATAAACTTAATGTAATTGTTGACAAAAGCCTTTGAAACTTATGAAATGCTTGTAATTATACTTCAGTATTCCATAGAAGCATCTGACAAAAAGATCTAAAAACTCTGAAGCAGAAAACTTTGTGAAAACCAATATTTGTGTGATTCAGAAAACTTTTGGCCATGACTTTAAAATCCAGCTTGTGTCTAAAAAGTGAGTAAATCTCAATAAAAGCTTTTAAACAGTTTGCTATTTAAAACAAAATACAAAGTGAGTAAAGTGTGATTTTAAAGTATTGTGACAGCATGGGCCCTTGCGGAAGTGCAAAACACCTAGAAATAACAAGATAATAAAGTCTGCGGATGACACGATGGTGGTTGGACTCATCTCGGGCAAGGAGGGTGAGCTGGTATACAGGGACGAGGTGGAGTGGCTGTCAGAGTGGTGCACAGTCAATAACCTGCTCCTCGACACCATAAAAATGAAGGAGCTTGTTATTGACTTTAGAAAAAACAAAACTGACATCCAGCCACTCACCATTGGCGGGGTCTGTGTGGAGAGGGTCCCAGTGTTCAGGTTTCTGGGCATTGAGCTGGAGGATGACCTGACCTGGAGCGCCAACACCAAGGAGCTGCTGAAGAAGGCGCAGCAGCAGAGACTGTATTTTCTGAGAATCCTCAGAGAGAACCATCTCCCCAAAAATCTGCTCCTTGCCTTTTATCACTGTTCCATCGAGAGTGTGCTCATGTACGGACTTGTGTGTGTGTGTGGTACGGCAGCTGCACTTCCTCAGAAAGGAAAGCGCTCCACAGGGTCATCAGGACAGCGGAGAGAACAATTGGTTGTACCCTCCCCACTCTGGAACAAATCTACACTTCTCGATGCCGCAAAAAAGCAATAGACATTTCACAGTATTCATCACATCCCGGACATTGCCTCTTCTAGCTTTTGCCATCGGGCAAGAGATACAGAGCAATGAAAACCAGGACAAACCGCCTTAAAAACAACTTTTATCCAAAAGCAATTATGGCCCTGAACTCAGAATAAAACTGCTCTATATCATTCTCCCAATGTGCAATATAGACCTTAAGTCAACAAGTGCAATTTGTATATTTTGTAAAGTATTTTTATTAATATTCAGGTCTGTTACTATTTTCTCTCTTCTTGTCTTTTTAACTCTTATACCTCACACTGAGTCAACTGCACCTTCAATTTATTTGTTCCCTTGTAAAATTGATAATGACAATAAAGATCTATCTATCTATCTATCTAAACTCTGCCCTCTCTTAAGCTTCCTCAATTGAGTTTTCACTTCCATGCAGGTGACTTTAAACCTTCTCTTGGGGTCATTTCCAGCAAAGCACCATCATGATGTCTGAAGTCAAGGTGGCCTTCCATTTGTTCAAGGGATAATTTGACAGAATTCCCTCTAGTAGCCAAGGTCACCAAAGCAGGACCCCAGGTGCCTGTAGTATTGAAGAGACAGCATAGCCCCATATATGTCTTACATATACTGTACCCTCTAGTGGTCAAGAGATGTCACCTTTTGTGCTCCTTGTTTGGCATCACTGTCACTACAGGGAGAAGCTGAGATATTCCTGTAGCACTGAGTCACGAGCATCCTCAAGAATGTTTGTCTCTACTTCTTTCTCTGTCTCATGTTATAATGCCCAATGCTTACCACCCAAACAAGGCATGTTGCTTACATACAGGATATCCAACCCCTAGAGCACACTGAATTTCAGCATTTATAATACCTCTTCTGTTGTCAGTATGGCACTCACTCTCACCTGCTGTCTGTCTGCGGGACTTATCTCTCAGCTGTGGCAAACTCCCACAGCCTATGCCCCTGGCAGCTTCTTGCCACTCTGAAAACAAAAAATGTAACTATATATATGAAAAAGAATAAAATTAAAGTATGAGAAATGTGACAGCATAAATGTAAATTAAGTCATTTTGATGGAATGAAATGTTTCCCTGACTTTAAATGATATGATGTATTATTTACTTTAACGTTAGCCTTAACATACTAAGATAAAATTCATATTGGCATTTTAGTAATTGTTTGGGTTATACCAGCAGGTTAAAACTCACTCATTGATTCATCCTCTATCTAATTGTTCTGATACGTGCTGTGTTTTCAGCACACTGAATTGTAGAGACCAGACCAGCTGAGCCATAGAAACAATTTCCAGTAATATTTAGGACATTTACAGGTAATACCATTAAAGAGAGAGGTAGAGGTAATCCATCCAGTGGTCTCATGGGTCTTTTTCCCAGTGCATCTACCGTGGAAGGAGCTTAGAAGGCTTCCTTACCACATTCACAAAATATATTAACTGACTGCTCATAATCTACAGAAACAACAACTTCTGGGTCAAATCCTGACTGACAGTAGCCCATTCTTGCATAATCAATGCTTGGAGTTTGTCAGAATTTCTGGGTTTTTGTTTGTCCACCTGTCTCTTGAGGACTGACCACAAGTTCTCAATGGGATTAAGGTCTGGGGAGTTTCCTACCCATGGACCCAAAATGTCAATTTTTTGTTCCCCTGGCCACTTAGTTATCACTTTTGCCTTATGGCATGGTGCTCCATCATGCTGGAAAAGGCATTGTTTGTCGCCAGACTGTTCTTGGATGGTTGGGAGAAGTTTCCCCCCCCCCGAGGATGTTTTGGTACCATTCTTTATTCATGGCTGTGTTCTTAGGCAAAATTGTGAGTGAGTCCACTCCCTTGGCTGAGAAGCAACCCCACACATGAATGGTCTCAGGATCCTTTACTGTTGGCATGACACAGGACTGATGGTAGTGCTCACCTTTTCTTCCCAGATGCCCCAAACAATCAGAAAGGGGATTCATCAGAGAAAATTACTTTACCCCAGTCCTCAACAGTCCAATCCCTGTACCTTTAGCAAAATATCAGTCTGTCCTTGATGTTTTTCTTGGAGAGAAGTGGCTTCTTTGCTGCCCTTCTTGACACCAGGCCATCCTCCAAAAGTCTTTGCCTCACTGTGCATGCAGATGCTCTCACACCTGCCTGCTGCCATTCCTGAGCAAGCTTTGTACAGATGGTGCCCCAATCCCGCAGCTGAATCAACTTTAGGAGACGGTCCTGGAGCTTGCTGGACTTTCTTGGGCACCCTAAAGCCTTCTTCACAACAGCAGTGGAAATTGGTTTTTTGGGGTTAAGTTAATTTTCATGGCAAAGAGGGACTTACAATTAATTGCAACTCATCTGATCACATTTTGTAACATTCTGGAGTATATGCAAATTGCCATCATAAAAACTGAGGCAGCAAACTTTGTGAAAATTAATATTTGTCATTCTCAAAACTTTTGGCCACGACTGTACTTAAAGGAGTTAGACAATATTGTTTGAGAAATCCAATAGATAATGGAAGAAATTACAAAAAAAGGTTTATTGCAATTGGACATACAAATGACTTTACAGAGATTAACAGCAACATCAAAAAACTCAGTGTTTAGTTATGAAAACCCTATTAAAGATGGTGAGGATCTTATCTGTAAAAAAATAAAACAAAAGGCTATGATAACAGCAATTTGCTGTATTTTGGATGAATTCAGTTGTCTTCAGGTCAGCCAGCAACCCAACCAGAGTTGATTCTACACTAGAAACCACAAGGTCAGGTTCCATCTCCCTTTAACCCTAAAAATTGAAATGGGTGGCTGGAAAAGTAAAAAAGACAATTGACTTTCAAACAATACATTATTATTTAGGCTTTAAAGATTTTGCAACTTATTTAAGCAACAAATTTTACTAGCTTGTCCTTGAGCAATGTTTAAAAAATATGAACCATTCATGTAATAACTTCATTTTAAAAAGAAAACCCCAGTAATTTGAAATTGTAAACAGAGAAATGTGTGGACGAGATAAGAATAACAACTGTAACTGATTTTAATTGATTAATTTTATCCTAAAACGAAAACAGATACAACTTTTCTTACAACAGTATTTTTTTGGGATTAATTTTCTTTTATGACCTGTAGTTGTTTGGGTAAAATTGAGTTTTTTACGGAATTTTGTTTCGACCATTAATTAAATATCCACAGCCTACTTATTGTAATTCACAGCCGCTGGATACCACACAGGTAGCTTGTTCAGTCTCCTATTTATCAAAGACATATGCCTTACTGTTAACGTTGAATACGTAAGTGGTTCGTACAAGCTGTGTGAATATGCAGCTAGCTGGGAAAGAAGAGGTTGAATAGGCATCCACCCGAATGAGTAGTTAACTTCAGCTTCGTCTTCGGCTCGAAGTAAGGGGTCGACAACTGACTGGACGCTAGGCAAACACAAATTACTTTCTTTCACTTTTCCATATTAAACTAGCCGCGCTGAGTCGCATTAAACAGAATGTCAAATGTTTAACACACCGCTTAATACACTTTAGAGCCAATGGATTAATGTGGCAGGAGGCAGCGGCCAAACACTGAGGAAAAATGTAAACCTAACAAAAAAGATTATAATCCGGAGTCATGAAGATGATGGCACCAGTGCTAAACGTTCATCCTGTAGATCGATTACACATCCACGTTTTTCATTTTTGTTGTATCAAAGTATTTGGCAAATTACAAAAAAAAACAAACCTTGTCAGACCATCATCTGACGGAGGCGGGTTTCATACAGCGTTGAGTCCCTGTCACGTGGTGCGTAGTCCGACATCTGTGTTTCCGCTTCCGCAAGTGCGTTGCGTGTGCGTTTTAGATAGAGATATGTGGCTCTTGCTTGCCTATAGTTGATTCTTTGGTAATTAACATAAAATAAAAAATACTATTAATAATAAAACTGAAAAATAAGCTGAACGACAGACGACTTCGGTAGGTGAGTTCAATTTACGAAAAGTATGCAATAGGGTTCGTGATCGTTACCGGTGTATACTGCACGTTAGTTGTGTTGTAGTATAGGCCTGCGGTTGGCGGGGAAAGCCGGGCCTCCCTTGCTGACTGGGTTTAGCAGTCCAACTTCAACGGGATAGACCTTGTTATGTGCATTGTGATTGAGCACACATCCCCGAGACTTTATCATTTAGGGAAAACGTAACGCGTGGAATCAGGATTGGCTGATGGTCGAAATGACTTTTTTTTTTTTTTTTTAAATTTAGCTTGCGTTTATCTCCTGGAGTGTGCATATATTGATCAACTGGTGCAATTGTATTGAGTGGGTTTAGCGCAGCTCACCGTTCACGCTCCTTGACTTGCAGTTATTTAGCTGTGATGTATCGTTGAAATCAGAAAGTGTGTGTAATTTACCTTTTGCAAGAGTTTGCAATGTTTCTACGTTTTTCACAGTTTTTGTTCTGTATCTACTGTATATCCACTGTATACTTGTTATACTATATCATCCACTCAGGACTGTGAATTTAATTTTTTGCAGAACATGCAGGTACATTTAGCAGTGTAACAATAATGAAACACACTAAGTAATTTTAATGTTGGCTAGATTATAGCCACCTATTTAAAAACGGCACTTAAGAAGCGCTTTAGTGTTTGCGAGTATAGAAATAAAGGAAGTGTGTGTAACAGGTTTATAGTGTAGTTATGGTCACGTGTGTAAAATACAATGAAATGCATAACTTGCGTGTGCTAATCAAAATTTTGATGTCATTCGTTTGTGTTGTTCTTTACAAATGTCTTCTAAATTTGACTGGCGTAAAAAAAACAACTATTTTACATAAATGGCACGGAAACAGATTTCTGAAAGTTTGTTAGTTCCATCTAACCAAATTATTTTTAGTTTTAAAATTAATCTGTATTTCTGATAAGAATATATAGGTGTCATTTCCATAGTATTGCAGTTTATGTTTGGGTTATTGAATGCATTATGTTAATTACAAGACACTTTTGGTAATTGTCTTACATAGCAACTCAAATTTAGGTGGAAGTAAGGGATTGCATTAGCAATGGACACTGGGAAAATATGATTTTAAAAGTGTCCATCAATTACATTGGCTGCAGTGGTTCACAGTAATTTGGCACTTAAATGCTACATGTTTCCTTTATATTGGTTAGGATAACCTCCATGTGTTGGCCTCGTTAGTTTTAATCATGAACTGATATCTAAATGTTCTTAAAATTGGCTTTTAATTTTGCTCTGGAATGTATTCTGCCAAGGTGACTAAGTGGATATATTGTGTTATATAACTTTTAGGCCCAATTTAGTAAACTGTTGAAATAAAACGTGTTACAGGTTTGCTATACATGTTGTTTGTGTACTGTATAAATAGCTATATTTATTATTTTGTACACACAAGAAGTCACAGTCTGTAATGCTTACTCCTAAAGCACTTTATGTCTCAGATTATGTGAATCAGCAGCTGAAATGTCAATTAAGTGGTGCTGCACTGTGCTTCTTGGTGCTTTTTTTTTTAAACGACTTTCTTGGTGTTTTGGTTGGATCCACTGATATTTATCTTTAAATTGGTTTAGATTTTTTCCTTAAGTTGTACCTTGTTCATACTGACTTTTTCTGCAATCCTTAAGGAGGATGGCTCTCTCCAAGCGTGAGCTGGATGAGCTCAAGCCATGGGTGGAGAAGACAGTGAAACGTGTTCTGGGATTCTCAGAACCCACAGTTGTAACAGCAGCCTTACATTGTGTTGGCAAAGGAATGGATAAGCGAAAAACTACAGGTGAGTTAGTTTTATTTTATAAATGCATAATTCGTTCAATTTTAAAATTGCTGTTTGTAGAGTAAATAATGGTACACCAACATTTGGACTATTCTAGAAAGTTTTTTCTTCAGTTTGTAGCATCATTTACAAGTCTGGAAATGACATTATACTCTAATTGCACATTAAAAAAAATGTTAATCCCCAAAATGATTTCTGCTATTTTTCAGGCTTTAAGACTCATTGTTAAATGTTGATTGATGCTTATTTTAGACCTTGTTAATTGTTAATGTTTTGACATGGGTATTTGCTTTGTGAATGTGTGTTTTGAAATCCTTCTCTGATATTAAACATTGTTTAAAACAAAATCATTCTATAGATATATGCCTTTTATTTTCTGAACAGTAACAATTTTGCTTTTCTCAATGAAAATGACAGAAATAAGATTTCAAAAATACCTTCCATAACAGATTCATCACATTGTTGTCTTGTCATAGGGTAGCTCTAGTCATTTTTTATGTGCCTTTTGGAAATGTAGTGCATTGTATTGTGAGCTGTATGGGTTCCCTTTTCATTTTACAGTAATTTGTTTTTGTAAGGATGTTGCATCTTTCATTTTTAAATATGCATGTAGACTTAAAAAAAAAAAAAAAAAAAAAAAAAAAAAATTTTAGGCAGTCTTTCAATTGTAGTGGTAATTTTTTTCCCTGAACTGAAAGTATTTGGCTTTTTCTTTTTTGCTTGGATGCTACTTATGCTTTGATCATAATATATCATATATGCTTAATCCAGTTCACGGTTGTGCAGGACCAAAATTTGACCAACCAACACAGGGCACAAGGCAGGAAACGGGCTTGGTCTGGCAACCAGTCCTTCGCAGGGCCCATTCATGTGCACACCCTCATTCAGACTTGCATGGTGGGCAGTTTGGAATCACAGTTAACCAAACCAGCACATCTTTGAAGGATGGGAGAAAAACCAACACAAACTCACAAAGTGCAAGCTTCATGACTGGATGTTGTTTTGTGTGGAATTTGAATGCAGGGAGTTGTATCCATCATGTAGCTGCACTAATAACTACACCACTGTCTTTGGTTTCGAAAAAACAGAGTTATTTGTAGCCAGTAAGGTTGGTGGGCAGGAATGAATTCATATGGGAAGAAGCTGTCAAAGTGAACAGTTCCTTGAAAATCAAATGCCCTTCGTTTGCTAATGAGTGGTGCAAATTTATAGTTTTTTACCTTCTGCAGAAATTTATAGGCCCAAGAAAAGGGATGCCATAGTTTTTGTGTGTGGGATATGCACATAGGAGAAAGTGTAGGTTGAGCTGCAGTCTATTGGTCATCAAGTTTTTTACAGGGAGCATTTTTGCAGTTTAGTTGCAGCATACACTAAAAGTGTTCAACCCAAATTATTTTCTCCTCACCTTTAAACTCTTCCTCCATCAAAATGGAAAAACATTGGTATCTGAAATTTACAAGAAACTGGTGAGGATTAGGCTGTTGACTATATCTTTAATTTTTTTTTTTTCCATGTCTTTAAAAATTTGCAGATCAGTGTGTTCAGTTGAATCACATATGTGAAGAGGTAGCTGTAATCATGGTAAACTCTTACCCTCAATGTCATCAAGTACAGAATGAAAAGTACCATGTTTGTTTCCATGCTGTCTGTCCTTTGTAATTAGAAGCTGGCATTGTCTCCTTTTGACTTGGCTTTCAGTGACACTGAAGACAGTTTGTGCTATAACGACAGACACAGTGCACACATTCACCTTTTGCTGTATCAGAAAGGTATCCTCTACTCTCACCCCCTTTCCAATCTGCATTCCAGAGTGGACAAAAAACTTGAAAGTTATTTCTGAGTTGCTGAGCAGAACTGAGGTCCTTCTACAGCCTGTACCTGACACAGCCCGAACATCGGCCAGCTTCTGGAGCCCAGTGCTCAGCTAGCTTTCTGAATTTCATCTAATAAGAACTTATCAATCAGGTGAGATGACTTAAATTGCCTTTTCTGGGACCAAGAGATGAGAACAAGCTGGTCTGAACTGGATTTTTGGATCCGTGTCCTAAGATGCTATTAGTGACCAGCAGCTGACCTCTTGCATACTCTGATAGGCATACTTAAGCACCTGTGAACTTCTGAAAAGGCCTTCAAAATGACCCAGGAAGGGGTGTGTGGTCCAGCCAGATTGAGGTACAATCTTCCTTTGAAAACTCTGGCTCAGACTTGAGGCATGTTATGCTCTATTTTAAAACTCATCTGCCCGCAAGGTTAGGCTCTGTTCCAATAATGCAAAGAAGGTGAAGTAGTCTTGCTAAAAGAGGGCCATCTTAAAATTATACCTAATTGTAGCTGGGTGTTGGGGAGACATATATCTCTCTTCCTGTGGTAGTTGTCACCTGACAGAGCAATTAAGTGAAGCTGAGGGATCACACAAATTTTAAGTATATAGTCAAAACATTAATGAGCCATTAGTATAGTGAATTTTTGAAAAATGACCTTAAGTGACTTTACATTTTGGTTTAAAATGCATAGTATAAGAGAAGAAGATAGTATTTCATATAACATTAAAAGTGACATTCTTTTACTGTGCATATGAAAATATCAGTCTGTATTTTACAAATCTAAACAAATACTTAACAAATAGAAAAAGATGGTAACGTTTTGCTTCATTTTATGCATATATTTTTTTAAAATTTTCTTTAAGAATTTTATTATATATCAAGGTACTGAATAAATGTATGCCATAGACTTTTTTTGTCTTTTAATACCTTTAAATACCAAGATTATTTACAAATGATCTACATTTTAAATGTACTCAGTTGGAAGATTGCGAAGCAGTTTAGTTCAGAAACTTCTATTAAGGGTATAAACGAAGAAGCCACAACATTAAAACCACCTGCCTAATATTGTGTAGGTCCTCCTTGTACTGCCGAAACTGCTTTGATCCATTGAGGCATGGACTTCACAAGACCTCTGAAGGTTTCCTGTGGTATCTGGCAGTAAGACATTAGAAGCAGATGCTTTAAGTCGTGAGGTGGGGCCTCCATGGATCAGACATTTTTCCTAGCACATCCTATGATTTGATTGAGATCAGGGGGATTTGGGTGTCAAGTCAGCACCTTGAACTCTGTCATGTACCTCGCACCATTCCTGAACAGTGTTTGCAGTGTGGCAGGGATATTATCCTGCTGAAAGAGGCCACTGCCATCAGAGAATACTTTTGCCATGAAGGGGCGCACATGGTCTGCAACAAAATTTCCATATAAATGCCAGGATCCAATGTTTCTCAGCAGAATATTGCAGGGAGCATCACCCTGCCCCCTCTGGCTTGTCGCCTTCCCATAGTGCAAGGGTAGGCAAAGTCAGTCCTGGAAAGCCACAGTGGCTGCAGGTTTATGTTCTAACATACTGGACCAAAAGACCTCTTTCTCCCATGAAGGCCCAATTTGTTGCTAAAAATGTTTAGGACCTTTTTCTATTTTTCCAAAATAAATTGGATTAAGTTCTCTAGGGTGGGTGGAGCAAATTTAACTTTTTGATCAGAGTAAGTTAATTTGTTCACCTATTTACAGTAATGTGCTGAAGTTAGGGTTTCTGAAAATGTCTAAAGCTACTTATCTATTACATGATTGTGAAAAGCACTACTGTATATAACATTAAACAGGGGTTTTCAAACTCGGTCCTGGGGACCCACTCTGGCTGCAGGTTTTTGTTCCAGCTAGATTCACAATCGATGACAACTGTTAACACTGATCTCATTTAATTAGCTGGATTTTATTTTTCATCTTCTCTTATTCTACATTCAGAAAAGCACATCATGATGATTTTTACATTTAAAAGACATTTAGAAATATTTCTGTTTTTGCTTAACTCAGTGTGCTCCGTTCATTGTATCTTAATAATGACAAATAAAAACTAGCAGAGCAAACACCCAGGCAAACAACACTGAATCGTGAAAGGCTGCTACTATTTTAGCATTAGCCCCACTAATTAGTAAATGGATTAATTAAACATTTAGAAAACCTGGAAAAGCAGAATATAAATCAAGATGAAAATATTGTTAAAAAGAAAAAAATACATTACAGCATTCCCATATAACTGCTTAGTATGTTTTTAATTTTTTTTATTTTACCAAACTTAGTTTTCTAATTTCTATATTGTTCCCAAAACACACAATCTGGGAAATAACAGTTAATTAGCCCAAAAGTCCAATTAAAAACAGAAGGTGATTGGAACAAAAACCTGCAGCCACAGTGGGTCCCCAGGACTGAGTTTGAAAACCCTTGTATTATAATAAACGTGCACATTGATACAATAAAAGTAACAATAAATTGTGCTTTTTAAATTGGTAGTGGTTTTGTGTGACCTCAGTTATACTGCAAATCTAAAGCAGCTTACTTCGGTACAATTTATTTTTTTTTTTCCTAGTAGTACTATGGTGGCTGCCCCTTGCATGACTTGACATAAGTTCTTCTCTTGGCTTCTTTTGTTCTCTTCTGTGTTTAAGTGATCACACAAAGCTAGAGTTATGTTGAGGCTGGGGCTCTGAGGTGGCCAATGTAATATTGTTAGTGTTCCATCTGTTTCTGCTTCTAGTAGGTCTTATATGTGCTTGGTCCCATTATCATGTTGAAAGCTGAATTTTTTGCCAATGAGACATTTTCTGAAGGTACAACATGATGAAACAAAATCTGTTTATATTTCTCAGCAGTCATCATTCCAACAATTTTGACCAGATTCTCTACATCGTTGGCTGAAATTAAATGCACCAGACCATGACAGAGGCGCTACTTTGCTTCACAGAAGGCTGCACAGAGGCACCAGTTTACTTGCCAACTCTTCCACTGACTTATTGGCATCTTTGTGCTAAAAATTTCAAAATTAGGCTCATTGTGCCATAAGACTATGCCACCAGTTGCCACTCCGGTTTCACATGGTGAATCTCTTCTGATTTTTGCCTTTCTGCAAGAATTGTTTCTTAGCTGCAATACATGCTTATAAGACCATTTCTTTTAAGACTTCTTTGGCAGGGAGCTTTTTGGCTCGTATTCTGTGTTTTCTGTCTTCAGCTTCCCAAGTTTCTTCAAAATTCTTTATTGCATCTTGAATCCTGCAACTTTTAATTCTGGTGTGTTGTGCTCTTGCTCACTGACTAAAGCTTTGGTGTTGCATAACTATTATTTTATGTATGTTAAAATTTGTTTGGCTGGCCATTTTCAAACCTGTTCTTAATACACCTTATTATTTGTAAGTTACAGACCAGTGCGCCAATTTATTTATTGAATTCCACCACTAGGTCACCTGGTTTGAACTAATTACTACTTCATTAATTTAAATCAGGTCTGCTGTTGGTGAAAATCTGCAAATACTTAGAACTGTGTGGATGCTTTGAGGAGAAGACTGGGAAATTAACCTGTCTTCTAGCTATCTTGAAAAATGTCAAAAAAGTTATTTTCTATTATTGTATAAATGTGTTTTGTTTTTCCTAATGTTATGTGGTTTTTTGATAAGCAAATAAACACCTAGGCAATTACGCTTAAAAAAATAAATAAATAAATAAATATATATAATATATATATATATATAATATATTTTTTTTTGGCGGCTAAAACTTTTGCTCAGTACCAAACTTTCAGTGTTTTGTAGCAGCCCTGGAGCACTAATGTTCACGTTAAGTTAACCGTGATTGATTTATTTATGCGGAAATCAGGACACTACTCAGCTTGGTCTGACAGACGCACCCCTTCTACAGAGACACATTACTATGAAACAAAAAAAGTCAAAACACAAAGGAAATCTATTTCTTCACAAAAGCCCACCCCAACATCCCAGAACAAAGTGATGCAATAAGCCATTTAACTGAAACACACACAGTCTAAACCATAGTCCATTTTACCTGACGAAGTTAATAGTGAGTTATGAAAAAATGCCAAAGTGAACGACTTCTTGGAAAATTGATGGAAATCCTGCCCTACAGTATAATGTTTATGTCCAATGTAGATCTGTGGTGAAAGGCACGTTTCAAACAATGAGACAAATAAAATAATCGTGCAAAGAACTAAAATCCTTAGTCTGCTCATGAAGTTGTAATCCAGGAAAAGTCAAGGAAAGTGGTTTGCGGCAGCGGTAATATCCATCTGTAAAAGATGATATCCCCTCTGTCAAAATCTGCATCCTTAAATCTCGCACTATCTAATTCATCCTTTCAGCAGCCCCTGCGTAGCAGGCTGAGGCAGTCTGGTGGCACAATGATCCCATCGCATTTTGGGAATTTACTGCTTTATCTGTGTATTTATGTACATCCTTTATAATGCATATTGTACATGTGTTCTAATTTAGTCAGATACGTTCCAAATGGACTGGCACCCTCTCCATGGTATGTTCATGCCTTGCACCCAGAGCTTCATCCTAGATAAAATCAGTTTTTGCTGTAGGAGTTTCCTGTAGTTTTCTTGGTTATACATTGCTGATATAACCATGGTACATGAGGAACCAACAGAAGAGCTATGTGGTTTTATTGCTGAAAGGGATGGAATAGAAAAGAAGTGAAGACCATCAGGAAGATATGGAGGAAAAACAGGGTACCAATGGGACATGGCAGAGATTAGAATGTCCTTCCAAAGTTGATTGAGCAAGGAGAAAGCCAATCAGAGAAGCTACCAAGAGTCCAGTGGCAAAGCAGCCACAGCAGTTTATGGCAGCAAGTGTCCATTCTCCACATACAGTATAACCCTTTTGTGTATTCTTTATGAATGTGGAGTGGTGAAAATATAGGTGATTTGTCACAAAAATGCATCTAAGATCCTATAAATTTAGTAAGAAAACCCATTCAGTTTCCTATGAACAAAGTGTTAATATGTCTTAAGGTTATTTTAGGCCAAGGTTGACCTACCTGGCCTTAACTCCAAAGGTTGTATTAAGTATAAAACCAAAATGGCTCATCACACAAAAAAACGTACAAGCTACTGTCAAGCATGGTGTTAGCATCGTCTCACAATTTGGCCACTTCTCTCCAACAGGCATAGTAACTCCAAATATTGAAATGTTTTATTGTAGAAATTGCTGCCCTCTCCAAGAAAGCTGAAGTAATGGAAGAATTTCACTTTTGGACATGATAGACATATATTTTACTGTTTATCAGACTCTAAAGTTAGCTTGTGTGCATATTGAATTTATATACAGTAGTCATTGGGGGCCACAGACCACTATTTGCAGTCAGGTATGATTTGCTTTTAAAACCCCTATAGTTAGAGTTAGAGTATTTCCCAATCCTAAAATTATGCATCTGTCAATTGTAGAAGAATTAGAAGCTTGTCACCTGAATGTTTCGGGAAATACAGAATAATCTCATAAACATCTAAACAATAATTCTGTGAATATTAGGCCAAAAAAATACAGTAATCCCTCCTCGATCGCGGGGGTTGCGTTCCAGACCCCCCCCGCGATAGGTGAAAATCCGCGAAGTAGAAACCATATGTTTGTATGGTTATTTTTATATATTTTAAGCCCTTATAAACTCTCCCGCACTGTTTATAAATATTCCCCGCAGAGTTATACAGCATAATCCCTTTGTATTCTCTTAGATATTAGGTAAGATTCATTGAAATTATGTATATAAACACACTGTTTATATACAGTAAAACCTAAATATTATTCAAGATATTGAGTGTCTCCGATATCACATATGTTACAGCCATTACGATAGACAGGCCACCAGCAATAAATACATACAATGCAAGAAAAATAGTATACAGTAAACGTGTGTACAGTGACACTAAACATACGTACATGTACTAAGCACTGTAAGAAGAAAATTAATTATGGTTACTCACCAACAATGACACGATGACTTGTCCGATAACAATGAGTTTAATTTTACTGCACAACAAAGGAGAGCGTTACAGCCCTTGTGAAGGAGCCACTTCAGGCGATTGTGTAGCACTGCCGTTGTTCTTCTTCCAGCAGTCTTCAATCCAAATCCCTAAAGCAGATTCCATCCAGACTACTGCCTTATTACATCCACTTACAACTCGTTTTGCACCCTGGTTAAAAGGACACTGCGGCCGTAGATCTTATATTCCTTTCCTACTTTTTAAATAAAAAGAATCGTAGCCTTCAACAAATCCAAAACGTTTACCTTTTCGGCAATCGTTAACATCTTCTTCTTGCGCTTGGGCACGGCCCCTGAAGAAGTAGCAGATTGTTTTGGAGCTATAATGAAGGGCTTGACTATGCACAAAGATAAACACTAAAGAGCACAACTCTTTACACAGCGAAACACGTTGATGCTGAATGAGTGAGACGAGACTTCCTGGTTAACACTGCATTCAGCACGCAGGAACTCAACTGCGTGCTCTGATTGTTTAGCTTCTCAGCCATCCGCCAATAGCGTCCCTTGTATGAAATCAACTGGGCAAACCAACTGAGGAAGCAT
>JANRMT010062813.1:94347359-94361541 GCA_026402145.1 Polypterus bichir lapradei
AGCGTCCCTTGTATGAAATCAACTGGGCAAACCAACTGAGGAAGCATGTACAGGAAGTAAAAAGACACATTGTCCGCAGAACCCGCGAAGCAGCGAAAAATCCGCGTTATATATTTAGTTATGCTTTCATATAAAATCCGCGATAGAGTGAAGCCGCGAAAGTCGAAGCACGATATAGCGAGGGATTACTGTATACACAAATATTTCTTGGGCTGTATGAGGCATGTTACACTGTATTCAGCAGAGGTTTCTTTGTGGTGTCATGTACAGTTAAAGTAACAAATTGGCTACTCTTCCATAACCAAGCTACATATCCTGGCAAGAGATGCCAAATATTCTCAACATCCCTGGCATCAATGTTGATAGATGCAACATCATAATATAGCATGACACCTAAGGAGTGGGGTGGTTTTTTTTTTTTTTTTTTTTTTTTCCCCCCTCTTCTTTGTCCTAGGGGGGAAACAGTTGACCCATCCCACCCCCAAGCAATGTCAGCTAATATCTTTGTTTCCATCTTTTCTGTTTCCCACTCTCCACATTTTGCTTTAGCTTAATTTCTGTAGGTTTTGAGTTCCACATTTAAAAAACGGTCAGTGAAAACAAACCAATGTGTACAGAATTTATATAAATTTGTTTATTTTATTTATTCTTGTTACTGCAGTGATAAGAACTACTGTATTGATCATTCTTTATTGATTGATATTTCATTTTAATTAAAGGAACTGATGTGAGAATGGTTTGTGAATGAAGTTTCTTTAACAAAGAAATGATTAAAATAAAGGTGAAGCAAGGTGACATTTTTTTGATAAGTCAATTTTAAAACATGCTGTCTTTGTACAGGTAAATGACATTAAAAGAAACATTGACTGAATGAGGGTTTAATTTAAATTAAAAACAACTATTTTGTAAAGAGATAAACAGTTAACATTCCATTGTCTTTTAAGATTATGTACAAAAATACAGAGTTATTGTTCTTGAAGTCAAAATGTTAGCTACCATGGCAAAAGAAGAGATGCTTGTGATTGAGAGAGGGCTGGCTTTTGGGACACATCTGGCACTAATTTTAGTCACCAAGACTGTCTAGCTTCCTGATCTTTAACAAGAAGGAGAAGTTAAGATGAGAATAACTGTCAGTGAAAGTGAAAATATCTTGATTATGATGCCCATGCCTTCAGTTAAGGCAAGTGACCCTGAATAGTTCAGTTTAAAGTAGAATGAGTTACAAGAATGTTCTTGATTTAAGAACTTTACAATGAGAACTACTGTTTGTGTTGGAATGCATAAACTCTTTACTATATGCGCGCACCATATTGCCGTTAACGTGTTGAACACAACTGTTGCTCTAGTAATGAGTGGGGAAAAAAAAAATCATTCACTTTTTTACCCCCAATAGGCAGGTCACTAGTTCACATTTAAATGATCATGTTCATTCTGTTGTGAAGCACTTTGTATATTGATGTTCAAGCAATATTCCATGGTTAAGATACCCCCTTTGTCCAATATTTTTTTTTTTTTTTCCTGATCTAATCTAAATTGAGCCCTTCTGGGAGGATTCTTTAGTAGTTTCTGTATTGAAAAAGAGTCTCTGAAGCCACAGAAAACTGCCAATCACAGATGATGTTGTCAAAGAATTGAGTTTCCTTCTAGTCAAGTACAGACACTTTTACAATCAGTTCTATAGGTCATTAGAATGGTTATTTTTCATTTGTGGTCTGATATCCCATTAAGGTAATTTTATTTAGGTTTTTCCTTTATTTTAATCAGTTTGTTTCCTTCTGAAATTGTTTTTACCAGCAGGGACAGGAGTTTGTTAGCACCTGTGGACTTTTTACAGATCGGGCCCTGCCAATTGTTGCTGAATGCATGTAGAAAGAGCCTGTTTTTTTATATTGGGATGTCTTCTAATTCTTCTATATTGGGATGTAATTATGTATGGTTTAAATCAAATCAGTTACAGACAAGTAAAACCAAATTGGCAGGTCATCTAGTACAGCACTGAGAATCTGATAAATATTACTAATATAACAATTGCCTGGGTTATAATTTAATATAACTTGTTAGGTGATGTAGTTGATAACACTGCAAAACAATTAGGTTTTTGGTTCTAGGTACATACTGGGAAAGTTTCTGGACAAAACATTTATAATACTGATGACTATATACTGTATATGACAACAGACAATTTGAGTCTTCACTGAAAACAGCCAGCTAGCTGCTTGACGCTGTTCACTTAGGGGGATTTGACACTTTGCAGTCTCTCATAGTATTAAGCAGTGAAATTAACAATGTGCCTAATAAATGCAGTTTTTGACAAAGGTTAAAAGCAACCTGAATTGCTGCCTTCTACTACTGACTAACAACAATTTTGTGTTAAAATGTCTTATCAGTGATGTATATGAGACTGTTGCTGTCGAGTCAAGAAGTTTTTGGTTGCCAGTTTGTGTGTGAGGCTTGTGTTTTTGCCTCTATGTCATAATGTGCATTTTTCTTTGCAGTAGATAATTTAGGAGTTATGGGGCTTGTTTGCAAACTCACAAGAACTCGGTGTCTTTCCTTTTTAAAGAAATCCTAGAGGGCTACTTTGGCTACCGGCTTTTTTTCCAGATAGTGATGAACGAGATTTTTTTTGTTTTTTTGCAAGCAAGCCATTAGCTGACAGTAAAACCTGATCACATTTGCACCTGTCATCCGTGTTTTAATAAGATATGTTAAAGGAATAAAAAATTTGGCCTAAGAAATATCGATCTACTCTGATCTGCAAAACATTTTCATGGTGCTGTTGGGAGAAAAAAAATCACCAGTTTTGAAAATGTTGGTTTGGGCAAAATGAAAGCACTAACAAAGCATAGAATAAAATAACATTTCATTAGAAATAAGATTATTTTTGGCTGTTGGAAAAACAAGCAAAAACAAGGGTTCAGGATCTTTAAAAGCAAGTCAGTTTTTTGTTAAGGCTCAAGAGGTCTGTTCAGTTAGCAGCAGTAACTGCTACCAAATATGAAAATGGCCAGAATGAAATTCTATAGCCACTTAAGCTCTCCTGGATCTGGGTTTGACAACTTAGCCTAACACTATAAGAGAATATCAGTAATAGAAAGTGAGTGTGTGGAGAGCTGTTTCCATAAAAGAATATTATAAATATGAGCTATTCAGATAGATACTAGTTAGCCACATCTGGTTTATGATATTTTTTTTTTTTTTTTTTTTTTTTTTTTTTTTTTGTGCCTGAAAGTAGAAAGCTGCCCTAAATTATATAAAATTTGCATTCTACACACAATGATGTATATTCTTTACAAAAAGGACACAGTAAAAAACATGCAATTTTTATATTAAAATGTGAAGCCATTCCTCACACCCCAGAAGGAGAGAGAGCATTATGCACTCTTAGGTTTAGACTAATGTAAGTTTTCTTTCTGATGTGTGGCGAACATTGATAAATCTCCAGTGTTGGTAGACAGTGCACAGTTCATGTGTTTTAATTTAAAGTGAGCGTGAATGTGTGTTGTTTTTGCTTTTGTCAGTTGTAAATGGAAGACGGGGCTTTCCTTAAAATTCAAGATTAAGTGCTGACATGATTTCATCGTGTTGCTAAGGGAAAATGCATGTCTTTTGAATTTGGTTAAAGAAATGTTTGGGACAGAATGGTCTTACTAAGTGTTGAAGATGTACTTATGCATTGTAGGATTTTAATTTGAAACCAGCACTGTATTTTCTGAATCCATGAATAAACTTAAAAATGTAACTTTTTAAGCAAAAACATTTGCTTTTGGAGTGGAGTTGGGTAGCCTTCTTTGAAATACTTCATAAAAGATTATGGATTTCTGGATGTTTTCATCTTTATGTGCAGTGCATATGTTTTAAAATACTGAACAGGCTATTTTTCACAGTTATTTTCTTAAGGTGACAACAATTGTTTTTCCTAATAAAATAATTTCTCACAATACATCTATAAAAATGTAATTTCATTATTAAATCTTCTAAATGCATTCCTTTTCCTTCAGGCATTTTACTGTGATACGCCACTTTAACCTTTTTTCCCTTTGTTTTCATAATTATTTTGTTTAGTTATATTGTGTTTTATTATTTCACCTTATCTTTTGTGTTTTCTTTTCCTAATTGTAGACCAGTTAAAGCCTTTCTTGGATGAATCCACTTCAAAGTTTGTGGATAGACTGTTTGAAGCCATGGAAGACTGTCGTAGTTCCAGACATTCCAAGTCCAGCAGTGAAAAGAACCGGAAAAGGGATCTGAAAGTATGAGTAATTAATTGATTCCCCTCACCTCACTTAGTTCAACTGATAAAATCCAACTTTGCAACTGTAGCTACAACTTTTTGCTGTTTTCCTTCAACAAAGAATGTTAACCAAAAAAAAAAAATCACACAATTCCTTTATTCTTTAGAACACTATTATACTGTTTTATTCTCACCAGATCTTTTGTTTTTGTTTAGATTTGTTTTGAAGATGCATTTTAATTTTTGATACTGAAGCATTCTGAAAAATACATTGAGTTTTTTTTTTTTTTCCCCCTATCTTGTTTAGTGCCCAGGCTGTTTCATGCAGCACTGTTACAATTGTGAGAGAAAAAAGATACATGGTTGGCTGACATAAATCTGTTGCAGACAATTCCCTGAGGATTGTAGAGGAAACAATTAATCTAAATCTGTTTTTATGTTTAAATTTTGAAATTATTTAATATTCACTTTTCAGTAGATGTCTAAAGGGAATAGTGTTTTTACAATATTAATTATACAGTAATAAAGATACAGTCATGTCAGGCAAATAAACTCAGGAAGTTATATTTAAAGTGCTAAAGTGGGAGCTTTGTGGTCTTGGAACCCCTGCAGATTTTTTTTTTTTCTCCAGCCCTCTGGAGTTTTTTGGTTTTTTTTCTGTCTCCTGGACTTCGGGCCTTACTTTATTCTTTACTTAGTATTGCATAATCTTATTCTTATATTTTTCTTTTTTCTTCAATTTGTAAAGCACTTTGAGCTACATAATTTCTATGAAAATATGCTATATAAAGTATAGTTGTAAAGTACAAGGTTTTATATACTGTCCACACAGCCTTGTGACTCTTTTGAACATTTGACAGGATGTATTTGGGGATGATCAGGAGATTGCTCGTGAAGCTGCTGGGGATGTGGCGGTCAAAAAGAAAAGAGTACCAAGATTTGAAGAGGTTGAGGAACCAGAGGTCATACCAGGACCACCATTGGAAAGTCCGGGTATGCTGACCAAAGTACAGGTAGGTATATCACATTTGTTGTCGAATTACACAGTAGTCTGAAATTCTTATTTTAATGTATCAAACACAGTGTGGACAACTCATCATCAGATTTATTTTGAAAAAGGTTTGTCCAGTATGGGTATGATGATTAATTCTTATTAGTATCATGTATGTTAAATTTAAAATGTCTGCTTGCTCTTTTTTTTTTTTTGTGACAGAAAAAATTTTAATGATTTTAACTTTTGCAGTTTTTCATTTTGTATATTGAAGTTACCTCACATGAGCATTTGACTTGTGTCTCATTTTTTTTTTTTTTTTTGTTGAAAACCCCAAAGGCAAGAATGAAAAAACATACATAGTTATCATTTGAATGTGCAGTACACACCTATCAACTAAATTAACAGTCACTTAGGTGAGTCCTCTTCCTTGAAGCTGTTTATTTAGGCAGCCGTCTGAAGCATCTGGCGTCTTAGTTGTCCCGTAATCACAGGTCAGGTCAGGTTGGGGAGCATGCAGTGGTACAGCGTGCTGCAGCCACCACACAATGAAACCGCTCGGGATCCTGGATGGCAACCCCCCAGACAGACATGCGGTGCAGTCCCACCCTCCGGAAACGACCATCTGTTTGTTTCAGCCAGGTGTTACATGGGTGTCACCTTGGCCTGGTCCAGTCACTTGGGCCCTCAACAATGAGGATCCTGAGAGCCTGATCACCCTCAGGAAATTGTGCCACATGGCTGTAGTACCATAACTGACGCTTTCTTGCAGTGGAGGTAATGTGCCTCGTTCGGGACTGTGTGAGCAACTGCTCATTCAACACAATGTCAAACTAACAGTACCAAAGGAGTCCAGCGATTTGTCTTGGGTCACTGGATAGCGTTGATGTCTCGCAACCATATAGCAAGATGGGAAGCACCAGGACTATAAAGACTTGGACCTTCTTCCTTTTGCATAGATATTGGGAGCACCATACACCACTTCCCAGCGACCTCATAATCCCCCATGCTCTCCCTGTCCGTCTACTAACTTCACAGAAAGAGTCACCAGAGACATGAATGTTTCTGCCGAGGTAAGTAATCCTCTCAATAAGGTTGATACTCTCTCTGCAGATACACTGCTGATGGCTGTGCCTAAAAGGTCATAAAAGGCATGGATCTTGGTTTTTATCCAGGACACTTGCAAGCCCAGACACTCAAGATTCCTCGAGAGCCCTGATCAGAGCCTCCGTTGACTCTGTGAAGATCACAGCTTTGTAAGCAAAGTTGAGATCCATGAATCTTTCTTCACCAATAAATGCCCCACAGCCACTGGACCCCACAGCCTTGCCCAACAACCAGTCTATGCAAGCACTGAACAGAGTAGGAGCAAGAACACATCCCTGATGAACCCTAGATTCAACTGGGGGAAAAACGCAGAGGTTCTGCCTTTACTCTGCACGTCATTCACAGTACCAGTGTACAGGTCAGCCATTATATCCATTAACCTTGAGAGTATCCCACGCAGTCTTGGGATGTCCCACAGGGCAGCATGATCAAGTTTGTCAAATACTTTATGAAAATTGACAAAGGCTGCAAAGAAACTCTGCCGATATTTGCGTTTGCGCTCCATGAGAACCCTCAGTGCCAGGATGTGGTTGGTGGTAAAGTTCTTGGGCATAAAACCAGACTGCTGTGGTCACTGGCAGGTGAGCATGCAATCACGGATCCTATTGAGGATGACCCTAGCAAGGACCTTACCTGGCACTGGGAGCAGTGTTGTCTCCCTGTAGTTGCCGCACTGGGAGCAGTGTTGTCTCCCTGTAGTTGCCGCAATCTAGACAATCGCCCTTCCCTTTCCAGATAGGGGCAAGTCCCGTTTTCCAGTCAGTTGGGATGATGTCTTTCTCCCAGATGGAAGCAAAGATTACTTGCAGTGCCAGGAGGACAGCCTTACCAGCAGCCTGGAGAAGTTCACCACAGATCCCTGCAGCCTTCCCTACCCTCAGCTGGGTCAACACCTGTGCAATCTCAGTGAGATTGGGTGATTCATAGCTAATTAGAGGATCAGCATCAAGCACTGTGGACCTAGTGATGTCCAGTGTCCTAGCCGAAGGATCAGCTTTAAACAGCTACTCAAAGTAGCCAGCCCAGGAGATCACAACTGCAGTGTCATCCCTAAGGACTATTCCATCAGTCACCCTGACTGCAACTCTCTGAGGAACAGATTTGGATGTGAATAATGATTAATCTTTAAGCAGGACATGGTCTCTAGACCATAGATGGTGTGTCACTTGCTCACAGATTCCTCTAAGAAACGCCTTCTTATCTGCCCTCGGAGCCCTTGCAGCCATCCTCATTTCCTGGTACGGGCCGGAGTTGCCATCAAGCACTGCGACTGTTCTCAATGATATCCAGAGTGCCCTACGACATGAAACATCTCATTCTGGAAACACTGGCAACACCAACACAACCCTCAGTAACTTTCAGGGTCTTGTCCCTAAATATGTTTCACACACAAACTGTGTGCAAACTCGTTAGAAACAGCCTGATCTTGGAGTCTGGTCAGGTCCAGCCTTATTTTCCTAGTAGGTGGTAACCTGCTGGACCTAATCTGGATCTTCAGTGTAGCAACAAGTATGTGGACAGAATTCACAAACTGGCCACTTCTGTAGACATTGCAGTTTTGTAAGAGCCTCCAAAATCTGCCCACAAGGATGTGATTGATGTCCTCCTCTGCACCACTAGTATTGGAGTACCAAGTCCAACGATGTGCCTCAGGGTGCTGGAATCCGCAGCCCTTGACATTTTGCAAAGTCAAGTAACGTGGAGCCACTTTCAGCACTGTCGCCAGGCCCATGGGGACTGACAGAATCCTCATAGCCAGTCCTGTCAGTGCCAGTGGTTGAATTGAAGTCACCCATGATCAGAGGACTGTCACCTTGCAGGCACCCATCAAACCACAGAGCAAAGTTGCAAATAAAATGTCTCCCGAACCTTGACATCAGTCACCGCGGTTGGAGCATGTCCTGAGACAACAGTCAAGACACCCAGAGAGTGCTGTAATCAGAGTCTCATAATACATTCGTTGAAAGGAGTGACATCGGACACAATTGGAAAGAGCCAATCCACTACAGCAACAGCTGCTCTCTGAATATGACAGCCATCAGAGCGACCAGACCAATAAAAGGTGTACCTACCTTCAGAGATCTGGCCAGTCCCATGTCTGCGCACCTTAGAGATTGCCGCCACTGAAATTCGGAGTTTATACAGCTCCTCCGACAGCAGAGGAAGATGATGATCATGCTGGAGAGGTGAGATGTTCCACGCACCTACCTGGATCGGCCGCTTTAAATTGAGACCCGAGTGCTGCTGTGCAGTGCCTCAGCAGCACACCACTTCTGATTACCAACAGGCTTGACCCCATTGGCTTTCCAACGGTTTTGATTCTTCTGGGAAATGGGGCTTCCGAGGGTTTTCCCCCCTTCCAGTTCTTAATGCGAGCAGCTTTCCTATAGGCGGTTGAGGCAGAGCTCTCTGTTGTCTGAGAGCTGCGTGAAGGTTTTTTTTTTTTTTTTTTTAAATGGTGGCTGGAGTCCCAATCCTGCCACCCACCCCCATGATTTCCCTACAAGTTGGAGGACCCACCCCAGAGAATTTTAGCTATATAAAAGCTATATTAAAATTTTTAATAAACCACAACCTCCCAAACACACAAATTCTGTCTTTAATAATGAATGGCTGCTGGTTAAACCCAATGTGAAAACTCTAGGTGCATGAATATATCCTAGATAGACATCCATGTGGCATCATGTTTTAGTAACTGAAAACATGTTAAGTGATAAAGCACCAGTTCTTTACTACATTATAACCAGCATCTTCATTATCCAGTGTCATAAACACATTTTATGGTACAGGTGCCACACCATTTTCTGACAGCTAGTTTTGTTAGAAAGTTTGACTCATAAGGTAGTGGCAAAGGGTAAGGAAGCAAAAAAGTTAAACTTATTGTGTATAGAGTTATAAAGTTTGTATTTTTGGACTTTTAATTTACTTAGTTGTATAAAAAATAAAAAAACTGCCTACTTGGAACAAAGAAGCATTTATAAGAAAACACAAACGGCTGTTATTCTTGATTCACTAGTTTAAATTCAAGATATCACCAGACACAAAGGTGTGAGTTAAATAATTAAATTTGAGAATATCAGGTGAGTTTTTTGCTTGAAAATTGTGGGTCTGTACCAGAATTTACCTCTGTGTGCAGACTACTGTAACATTATATTACTTAACTCTTATTTGTCCCTCTTTAACTAATGATTATTGTGATGTGAAAGTTTGCACACCATTAGCATTGCAAAAAAAAAAAAAACTGAAAAAATATGATTTTGGTTCTTTGCCTGTCTCAAATGGTCTGTCTTATTGTGAAACTCTATTGATTCATCATAGTCCAACTAAATAGAATTGTTTCTGCCATGTGCCTGATGCTTGCTGGGATACGCTTCAGTTTCCTTCTAGTCCTTCTCTGAATATGTGAGTTTGGAAAATGGATGGATGGATGAATGAATGGAATAACAGCAGACTGTTCTATTAGGCCCATGGTATTTAATCAGTAGATAAAGTAATTAAGATGGCATGTTTTCCATATTCTTTGAAATTGGGAAAAATCTAATTCTCAGAGGATCAGTGCAAAACTTTAAGACCTGGCATGATCTAATCAGTAACATTTTTAGAATATGCATTTAAATTGAGGAATCGGATTCTCTTCCCTTTTTTATTCTCTCTATCTCTCTATCTCTCTCTCTCTCTCTCTCTCTCTCTCATTAAAATTTTACTGTATTGGCCTAGCTCTCTCTCTTATTATGGGTGGGGGTTCATTTGATTCAAACCTAGTTTTGTAAAATTTGACTTGCTTGTATGGAATGTTATTTGATTTTAATTAATCCAATAAAAAAAAGGCATGTTTTGCAGAAAGCCTGTCTAACACTGTTGTGGTGTCTTCCCTAGGTAAATTAGCATGACATTGAGTTTAAATAGCCACAATTTGGTTCTACTGCAATATGTTAAATTTCAAGGTGTACTGCCATATTTGTGGAGGCAATTCACCTTTCTTAAAGAAGCAAACTCATTATCAGGTTGTTCAATATAACATCTTTATTGGAGTAAAACCTCAAGAAGCTATGGCAATTTGATAAGTAGTTCTGATCAATTAATCAAGGGCAGGTTCTTTTATGCATTTTCAGGCAGATTTAAAAAAAAAAATGCAAAGTCAATCTCTGTAACCCAGACATTACTCAATAATAATTCAGTAGATGGAGAAAATAACTTGCTTAAAATTACCCTGGCTATCAGAAATTTTTAGTCGACCACTGTCTAAGCACTTTTAGCAATGCTGACCCCAAAAAGCATTGTTTGCTTCTGCTTAACTGTCTTACACCAAACTTAGCCAACTTTTAACTTAATGCAGTAAGGCCTAGAAGCCTTGCTGTAAAAGAAAACATATCTTTTCACCCCACCCATACAGGATACATTTGCGTATATACTCAATTTAGAATAAACTGATATTTTGAATTTGGGCAAGATTAAACATTTCTTATGGAAACCCTCTTTAAGATATTAATATTGCTCTGTATATAGCAGTCAGTGGCAACTTCCAAAAAATAAACGCACTTTTTAAAAATATACATGTTTGGTGTTCAGTGCAACCTAGATTAAAACCAAAAAATACTGATTTGTTTTGATTATATTTACTAGTTTCTATTACTTGTAGAAAGTGGTTGGTATAAGATAGGATAAAGTGGTTACTGTATTTTACACATGTAAAAAGTACATCATAGTTGTAACAGGTTGACTTCAGTTTAATAGTCCGTTTTCTAATTACATAAATCTAGCCGTCCCCCGTGGCTTTGCCCGCGTAGAAGTGAAACACGACAACGAGAGGTGGGCCCTGCCTGGCTCCCAACTCCAGACGTCACGCTTCCCTCAACCCGCAGCCTCTGTCTCTGTTTTGCCGCAGACTAATGTGTCGTGATTCAAGGTCTTCAATGATGTTATCAATCCAGCATTTTCGTTGTCATCCTCTAGATCTTTTTCCTGTTGTGGCAGTGCATGACTCTTTGTGGTAGTCTTCTTCCATTCTGTTGACATGTCCAAACCACAGGAGTCATCGCTTGCGAATTCGTTCACTTAACGTTTGTTCCTGCTGTAGTCTGTTTCTTATGTCTTTGTTTCTTAATCGGTGCATTCTAGTTACTTTAAGAAGCCTCCATAGCCAGCTCATTTCTGCAACTTCTATTCTTCATTCCTCTTCCTTTCTTAGGCACCAGCATTCTGATGTGTACAACAAAACTGGAATAACCAATGTTTCATACATTGTTACTTTTGTACTGATTGCTATATTCTTGGATTTCCACAATTTGTTTAGTTTTCCAAATACTGCAAATGCTAGTCCGTTTCTTCTCTTGATATCCAATGTACAACTTCCTTCTTGGGATATCTCAGATATACATATATTGAAAGAATTTGTCTATTAGGGCTGTCAAAGTTAACGTTGTTAAAAAAAACTAGTACCGTTAATGCAGGTTCTTTTTGACCCTCATAATTCCTGTAGTTCAAGCTGAGCCTGCAAACTGAATGCGTGCCACTCTAGCCTTCAAGTTATTTCTCGTAGAAGTCACTCCATATTCCTAATTGTGGAACGATGGAAAAAGGTCCATTAAATGGGAAGTTCAGTTTCAAAGCTTTGCCTGATGGCTCACTCGATAAAGCTAAGGTTGTGTGTAGTTACTGTCAAGCCGAGTTTAGTTATCACCGGAGTACAATCAGCCTACCTGTACAATATCACATGCAAGCCAAACATCCATTTTACACTGATTGCATTAGCCTGGGTAATATGCGACAGACCACGCTCGACAGTGTTTGGCAGAAACCAATGGACGCGTCAACCTCCAGCAAATTGACAGTAGCAATTGCTAAATGGATAGCTACTGCATGCTGGCCGATTTACATGGTGGATGACAAAGGTCTGCGCGACATAATTCAGATCGCGTCCAACGACACAACTTATGAATTACCCTCGAGAGCCACTAGGATACACGAGCTATATGACTCAGAGGGCAAAACTAGCTAAGGAGTTAGAAACCACAGAGACGGTCACCCTTACTGGTGACTACTGGACATCTCTTGGAAGTCATAGCTACCTTGGGGTTAGACAGGGGAAACTGCATTCACATGCTTTGACGTTAATGAAAACATCGGAGAGACATCATGCTGAAACATGCGCCGAACTTTTTATGGATGTAGCAAAGCAGTGGAACATTGAGAATAAAGTAAGCACACTCAATACAGAGTGCACAAAATTTAATTTCAGTGGCGAGACAACTGCCTTTCAAACACTTGCCTTGCATCGTGCACAGCATTCAATGTTCTGTCACAGTGTCTCTGTAGAATAGTGCATTTGACGGCGCACTTTCCAAATGCCGAAAGGTGGTGGGGCACTTCAGGCACAGTCCATCAAATACTGCAGAACTTGAGAAACAGCAAGTCGTGCATGGCCTGAACACTGAGACACTCGTACAAGACGTGCCAACTAGATAGAACTCCACTCTGGAGATGGTGAAGTGTGTGCGAAGAAACGAGCAACCACTAAGAGATGCACTAGCCCTACATAAAACTAACGTGGTCATGCCAACAAATGCTGAGCTGGAGAAATTTCAGAGGCTGGAGGCATTGCTCGAGCCCTGCAGGTAATACACACTTTTTTTTTCTTTCTAGCAGTCTCGCACACTGTCATTGAAAAATGTGCATCTTCATCGATCATTAGTGGGAGTGTGGAGGAGGACTGTATTCAAAAATGTCTAGAGCACTATAAAGCAGAGCCTGTCCTCAGCATGGAGGATTGCCCCCTAAAGTGGTGGTCCACACATGCTCTGGTATACAAAGAGCTAGCTTGCCTTGTTCGCATGTACTTGGCAACACCTGCCACATCAGTGCCTTGCGAGAGGTTGTTTTCACTCTCTGGGCATATCATGCAGAAAAAAGCGAGCTGCCTTGTCCTCTGGAAATGTGACCAAACTTGTATGTTTAAACAGCTGGCTTGGTTTAATAATATAGAAGTAGTGTATTATTCATAATAATCCAAAAGGCCAACCTGCTGTTTCTGCTGAGAAATTAACTTGGCTAACTACATTAACAATTTTGAATTGTATTGTATAAAATCCTGTTTTTGGAGATTTTGTATGGCTTTTGAGTGAGATTTATTAAGCACTAGCAAGATACCCGCGCTCCGCAGCGGAGAAGTAGTGTGTTAAAGAAGTAATGAAAAAGAAAAGGACACATTTTAAAAATAACGTAACATGATTGTCAATGTAATTGTTTTGTCACTGTTATGAGAGTTGCTGTCATATATATAATATATACACACATATGCAAGGAGTATGCGACACGTGTTTCGCCCTAATTCTGGGCTCATCAGGCGTACACACTCACTGCACCCCCTCTCGGGAATCGAACCTCGGACATCAGCGCTAGAGGCGAAGCCTCTTGAGTTGTGCCACGGAGTGTGATTCGTTTATTTGACAGTATGTAGATTGGGGTAATTACATTAAAGGCATTCGTAGTCTGAATCACAATCTGACTGTATGGGTGGTTACCTACCTGGTAACGCTTGTGGTTGGTCAGCAAGTCAGCTAATATCCGCCACGGTGCCCTCTTTCAGTTGCGAGCAGCAGATCATAGAATGGTTGAAATAGTTTTACTGTCAAATAATGCAAAGAGTATGCTACACGTGTTTCGCCCTATTTCTGGGCTCATCAGGCGTACACACTCACTGCACCCCCTCTCGGGAATCGAACCTCGGACGTCGGCGCTAGAGGCAAAGCCTCTTGCGTTGTGCCATGGTGTGTGGTTTGTTTTTGACAGTACATAGATCGGTGTGTATATGTGTGTGTATATATATATATATATATATATATATATATATA
>JANRMT010062813.1:94386541-94405949 GCA_026402145.1 Polypterus bichir lapradei
AGCGTCCCTTGTATGAAATCAACTGGGCAAACCAACTGAGGAAGCATATACAGGAAGTAAAAAGACACATTGTCCGCAGAACCCGCGAAGCAGCGAAAAATCCGCGTTATATATTTAGTTATGCTTTCATATAAAATCCGTGATAGAATGAAGCTGCGAAAGTCGAAGCGCGATATAGCGAGGGATTACTGTACAGTTTATTTCAGTGAGATGTGTGTGTGTGTGGTTTATTTACATTTTTCTTTTCAATGTTTCATTCTAGTTCGAATCTCCAATCTTATGAGAGTTCTTGGAACAGAGGCTGTGCAAGATCCTACTAAGGTGGAAGCCCATGTTAGAGCTCAAATGGCAAAAAGACAAAAGTAAGTACATCTAGTCCTTTGTGCTGGTCTTGAATGTTCTGGTAATTTTAACTTGCTCCTGTGGCAAAAATTTTGCGCCAGGAATCAACTCTAGGTTGCATTTTTCATATATACATTCAGAACAGCATTTCTTGACTTTTTTCTTTATTTTTTTCCTGTTAAAGCAATTTTTAACAAAGTTACACATTATTTTATTCAATAAGATATCTTTTTATTCAATAATGTAGATGTATTGTACTCATTGTTACACATGCAATTGGCAAGATTTAGACATTTTGCAGAAGGTTAACAAAAAGAAAAAAAAACCCACTTTGTACAATTTACAAATTTACAATTGCTTTGTCGTGCATTGATAATATTTTCCAGCTTTTGAAGCAGGAGAGGTAACATATAGGTGGATCCAGGCAATAGAAGCTGCTCTAAAGCAGGCTTAACTTATTTTCTGGTGATCCTTCTAGACACTGTACCAAAACTGTGCAAAATGTGATATCTCGCATATTTAAGCTATAACACGTGGTCTAAAGAGATTTACCTGAAAGTAGGCAAAATGTTTGGTTCTCTTGGGTTTCAAAGAGGAAAATTGTTTTTTTATACAGTTTAACTGAGAAAATTCCTCAGTGTCCAGAAAGTGAGACCTAAGTTTGTCAAATGCATTTCAATTATTTCGTTCACTGAATGTCCATTCACTTCCTCTGTTAAAAAATTAGCATACATTACAGGAAAATAGGTGAATTCTTGTTTTGCTCTATCATGCATTAACAAGTCAATCAATAGTAGGAAATAAATCTAGGTATATGCTTATCTGTAAAAATTAAGTCATTTAGTAATAAGCCCTTGCTTCCTAAAGTTTTGATTTATTTGAGGTCATTAATTATGTGATGTAAAGAAAATGAATCTGCAGCTTGGACTGTTTCCACACATGCTTGGCTCTTCTACTGTCAACCGGGGTGTGCAGTTTCCAACAGCACTGATACCTGAAGTAGCTAGACATACAGCTACTTCAGATAACTGTATTAAAACAGTTAACTAAATCATTTACATGAGTACATACCTGAACCATCAGCTCAAACAAGTGAAAACATTTTTTTTTAAATCCTTAACTGGGGTCAGATTTATAAAACTTAAATATAAAAATAAAGAGGTCTGAAATGTGCATATGCAGCTTTGAAAGTCGGGATTTATTTTATATATATATATATATATAATATATATATATATAATATATAAAAACAAAACTTGAAGGGTTACTGTGTGTATATTTACATCAACTCAGTTTCTGACCTATCTGTATGCAATATTTCAGAGTAACTGTAGTGAAGGCACATGTGATAAATTAGGGAAATGCAGCTAAATGACAACTCACATATGTAATAATTAAGATCACTGAGCCATTATTATAATGTGCGTTATCACAGTAAACATATTAATTCTCAAAAGTGGTAATTATGATGTATAGACTGTATTTTAATTACCTTTTGAGAGGGCCAATGCTGCATTTTTGCACTGAAGGACTTATGTTTTTTTTGTCAATTTATATAGGCTATCTGTTGTCAATTCTTAGGGAGCTGCCCAACAGGTATGGAATATCTTGCCCAAAATTCCTTTAGTCATGCCCACTGTGCTGGAAGCTACTGACTGACCAATGAGGTGTTACATCCGGTTTTGTATGTATGTATACATAAAAACAAAATATGCTCCTGCCATCATAAAAAAGCAATTTGCAGAAGCGTATGGTTCTCTGTACATAACCGGAAAACATTACTGCACTTGTATTGCTATAAGGGCATCTAATGAGAATGAAGCTGCATTTTTTAACTATAAGTAGTTATTCCATTAACACACAAGTCATCTGTTATTCCAAGTTGAAACTGACAGATATGTCCTGGGTCAACCCGTGATTCAATTATTTTGAGGAAAACTAGCTTTTGTGATGTGATTGTACTGTATATGTTAGCTGGCTTGTTGGTTAGGCAGTGGGTACGCCCACAGTTTTTCATTTGTCCTGTATTATTCATCCATCCATCCACCCATCCTCTTCTGCTTATCCGGGGTCAGGTCGTGGGGGCAGCAGCTTAAGCAGAGAGGCCCAGACTTCCCTCTCCCCGGCCACTTCTTCCAGCTCTTACGGAAGAATCCCAAGACGTTCCCAGGCCAGCCAGGAGACATAGTCCCTCCAGCGTGTCCTGGGTATTCCCCGGGGCCTCCTCCCGGTTGGACGTGCCCGGAACACCTCACCAGGGAGGCGTCCAGGAGGCATCCTGATCAGATGCCCGAGCCACCTCATCTGACTCCTCTCGATGCGGAGGAGTAGCGGCTCTACTCTGAGCCCCTCCCGGATCACTGAGCTTCTCACCCTATCTTTAAGGGAGAGCCCAGGCACCCTGCGGAGGAAACTCATTTCAGCTGCTTGTATTCGCGAACTCGTTCTTTCAGTCACTACCCATAGCTCATGACCATAGGTGAGGGTAGGAACGTAGATCGACTGGTAAATTGAGAGCTTTGCTTTACGGCTCAGCTCTTTTTTCACCACGACAGACCAATGCAGAGCCCGCATCACTGCGGATGCCGCACCGATCCGCCTGTCAATCTCACGGTCCATTCTTCCCTCGCTCGTGAACAAGACCCCGAGATACTTGAACTCCTCCACTTGGGGCAGGATTTCTCCCCCAACCCTGAGAGGGCACTCCACCCTTTTCCGGCTGAGGACCATGGTCTCGGATTTGGAGGTGCTGATTGTCATCCCAGCTGCTTCACACTCAGCTGCGAACCGTTCCAGAGAGAGCTGAAGATCACGGCCTGATGAAGCAAACAGGACAACATCATCTGCAAAAAGCAGTGACCCAATCCTGAGTCCACCAAACCGGACCCCTTCAACACTTTGGCTGCGCCTAGAGATTCTGTCAGTAAAAGTTATGAACAGAATCGGTGACAAAGGGCAGCCCTGGCGGAGTCCAACTCTCACTGGAAACGGACTCGACTTACTGCTGGCAATGCGGACCAAGCTCTGACACCGGTTGTACAGGGACCGAACAGCTCTTATCAGGGGGTCTGGTACCCCATACTCCCGGAGCACCCCCCACAGGATTCCCCGAGGGACACGGTCGAATGCCTTTTCCAAGTCCACAAAACACATGTAGACTGGTTGGGCAAACTCCCATGCACCCTCCAGGATTCTGCTAAGGGTGTAGAGCTGGTCCACTGTTCCGTGACCAGGACGAAAACCACACTGTTCCTCCTGAATCCGAGGTTCGACTATCCGACGGACCCTCCTCTCCAGAACCCCCGAATAGACTTTTCCAGGGAGGCTGAGGAGTGTGATCCCTCTGTAGTTGGAACACACCCTCCGGTCCCCCTTTTTTAAGAGGGGGACCACCACCCCGGTCTGCCAATCCAGAGGCACTGTCCCCGATGTCCATGCGATGTTGCAGAGACGTGTCAACCAAGACAGTCCTACAACATCCAGAGCCTTGAGGAACTCCGGGCGTATCTCATCCACTCCCGGGGCCCTGCCACCAAGGAGTTTTTTGACCACCTCGGTGACCTCAGTCCCAGAGATGGGAGCGCCCACCTCAGAGTCCCCAGAGTCTGCTTCCTCATTGGAAGGCATGTTAGTGGGATTGAGGAGGTCTTCGAAGTACTCCCCACAACGTCCCGAGTCGAGGTCAGCAGCGCACCATCCCCACCATATACGGTGTTGACACTGCACTGCTTCCCCCTTCTGACACGCCGGACGGTGGACCAGAATCTCCTCGAAGCCATCCAAAAGTCATTCTCCATGGCCTTTCCAAACTCCTCCCATGCCCGAGTTTTTGCCTCAGCAACCACCAAAGCCCCATTTCGCTTGGCTTGCCGGTACCTATCAGCTGCCTCCAGAGACCCACAGGACAAAAAGGTCCTATAGGTCTCCTCCTTCAGCTTGACGGCATCCCTCACCGCCGGTGTCCACCAACGGGTTCGGGGATTGCCGCCACGACAGGCACCGACCACCTTACGGCCACAGCTCCAGTCAGCCACCTCAACAATACAGTAGAGGCACGGAACATGACCCATTCGGACTCAGTGTCCCCCACCTCCCTCAGGACGTGGTCGAAGTTCTGCCGAAGGTGGGAGTTGAAGCTACTTGTGACAGGGGACTCTGCCAGCCGTTCCCAGCAGACCCTCACAACACGTTTGGGCCTGCCAGGCCTGACAGGCATCTTCCCCCACCATCGAAGCCAACTCACCACATGGTGGTGATCAGTTGACTGCTCCGCCCCTCTCTTCACCCAAGTGTCCAAGACATATGGCCGCAAGTCCGACGACACGACCACAAAGTCGATCATCGAACTGAGGCCTAGGGTGCCCTGGTGCCAAGTGCACATATGAACACCCTTATGCTTGAACATTGTGTTCGTTATGGACAATCCGTGACGAGCACAGAAGTCCAATAACAAAACACCGCTCGGGTTCAGATCGGGGGGGCCATTCCTCCCAATCACGCCCTTCCAGGTCTCACTGTCATTGCCCACGTGAGCATTGAAGTCTCCCTGCAGAATGAGGGAGTCCCCAGAGGGTACGCCCCAGATGGTACGCCCTTTAGCACCCCCTCCAGAGACTCCAAAAAATGGTGGATACTCCAAACTGCTGTTCGGCGCATACGCACAAACAGTCAGGACCCCTCCCCCCACCCGAAGGCAGAGGGAGGCCACCCTCTCATCCACTGGGGTAAACCCCAATGCACAGGCTGCAAGTCGGGGGGGCAATAAGTATGCCCACGCCTGCTTGGCGCCTCTCACCGGGGGCAACTCCAGAGTGGTAGAGAGTCCAGCCCCTCTCAAGGAGATTGGTTCCAGAGTCCAAGCTGTGCGTCGAGGTGAGTCCGACTATATCTAGCCGGAACCTTTCGACCTCGCGCACTAGCTCAGGCTCCTTCCCCTTCAGTGAGGTGACATTCCACGTCCCAAGAGCCAGTTTCTGTAGCCGAGGATCAGACCGCCAAGGTCCCAGCCTTCGGCCACCACCCAACTCCTACTCCACCCAACCTCCTTGGCCCCTCCCAAAGTTGGGAGCCCATGGGAAGGAGGACCCACGTTACCTCTTCGGGCTGTGCCCGGCCGAGCCCCATGGGTGCAGGCCCGGCCACCATGCGCTCACCATCGAGCCCCACCTCCAGGCCTGGCTCTAGAGGGGGGCCCCGGTGACCCACATCCGGGCAAGGGAAAACGTTGTCCAGATTTTTTGCTCTTCATTGGAGGTTTGTTAAACTGCTCTTTGTCTCATCCCTCACCTAGGACCAGTTTGCCTTGGGTGACCCTACCAGGGGCATAAAGCCCTGGACAACATAGCTCCTAGGATCATTGGGACACGCAAACCCCTCCACCACGATAAGGTGACGGTTCAAGGAGGGGTGTATTATTCATTGTTGCAACAATCGGGTCATTACATGTGCAAGGTAGTAGCAGTTATCTATTCAGACACTGGCACTTTGCATTTTTCCTTGAACCCTGGAACACAGAGGACAATCACTATAATGCAGTGCATGATCTTGTGCAGCCAGCTGTGGAGCACAGTTACAAAATGCAGATTCCAGGGTCACAGTGTGTCAGCAGATAGGCTGCTCTACCAGCCAATGAATTTCTACAACATTGTGATTACATATTGTATGTATGAAGTTGATTGTTACAGTTCATAATATAATTGGCAGGATGGCAACCAGACAGGGTGCAAGGTGCATTAATTTATGCAATTTACAAGGTAATTATGATTTATAAAGAGAAATTACATAGAAATATATGTATGCTAGGTTTTATAAATCAGATTTTTTGTCATTCACATTTTTACTTTCACACCCATGCTAAGTTTTATAAATGAAACACCTGAAACCTAATTTTGCCACATTGCCTAAAAATACAAATATTTTCCTTTTAATACCCAAGCCTTATGTACCATTTAATCCATGAATTAATTCAGATTTTCCTGTCTTTTTTTTTTCTCTAAAATGCAGAGCTCATGAAGAGGCAAATGCAGCTAGAAAGCTGACTGCTGAGCAGAGAAAAGAAAAGAAGGTGAAAAAACTGAAGGAAGACTTGACAACTGGTGTCCATGTTTGTGTATACAGGTGATGTTAATTTTTTGGGCATCACAGTGATAGGGTTTTAAATTAAGAAAACTAGAAAAACTGGTTTAACTAGTATGTGACTTAATTTGGACACAGTATGAATCATTTTCTCAGTCTCTCCTCTTTGAGTTTAAAGTCAAATGTAGTTTACCTAGATCTAGGGTACCATTTCCTTCATTTTTTTCCAAGTATTATTTAAGGATGTTTACAGTTGCATCTAAGTGAAAGTGTAAATAGACACAAGAACAGATCATGGCATTAGGAAGAAAAATGAAAAACAAAAACTTTAAGATGGGGGGTTTTCTGTAGGAATGTTTTTGGTTTTAAATTGGAAAACAAAAGATTTCTCAACATAGGGATTATTTTGTGGTATGAAATGTATTTAAAACTGAATAATCTTTGTTATATTTTTCCAGTGTCATTTATCATATGCTGCATTATAATCTATAATGGCCACATAAGGCTAATTGATCATGTTTGCCCAGTACTTTGCATTGCAGCAGACAAAATACTACCGCAACTTTGCAACAATTTGAATTTTAAAAGGAAAAAAGTCAAATATATATTCAAAAAGAAAGAATGCAAAAAAGATTGCAAAATATGACAATCTGTAAATATGAATTGCAGTAAATGCTTAGAGTACTGCTTGCAGTATTTAGTGTGAAAATAGGTATTTTTTTACTTTTAACAAATTAAATATTGTTTTTAGAGCTCACAGTAAAACTATCCTCTTGTGCATTTGTAAGTACAGTGGAACCTCTGTTCACGAACGTCTTGGAACACGTACAAATCAGTTTACGACCAAAAAGTTTGCCAAACTTTTGCATCTGTTCATGACCACACACTCTGTATATGAACAAGCCAGTTTCCCTTTTGGTTTGTGCACGCCAATGATTTCCGCACGTGTTCAGTCTCTCCCTGTGCCCTCCCTGTGCACTCCCTGTGCAGAGAGAGAGAGAGAGACACACACACACACACACGTGCACGAGAGAGACACATACGTACGCACGTGAGACGGACGGCTGGACGCATAAGGCCGAGACGGCAGTTAAAGAATGCACCGGGCTTGTTTTTAAAGAGACAGATCCGAGCATTGTTTTAACCTCGTTGTATTTAATGAAGACTTTTTTCTATTGGATTTTAACCTTCACTTCTGTTTACAGCGATCGGTTCGTAGCGTGCATTGTTGCAGTGTTACTTTTCTTGGTGGTTTATTAAATTACAGATTTTTCAGATGTTCATTTTTTTCCCTGTGCTTAAAACTCATTAAAAAAATAAAGTGCTTTTTATTGAGTGGTTTGTAGCGCTATAGCGCGAACTCTTGCAGTGTTAGTTTTCTCTGTTGTTCAAGGTTTTCTCAGTGTTATTCAATGTTTTTACATTTAGTTTACTATTACGCTGTGCATTCTATGGTATAATTAACTATATTTGTGCTGGAACGGATTAATTGTATTTACATACAATCCTATGAGGGGAAATTACTTCGGTTCACGACCAAATCGGTTTACGACCAGAGTTTTGGAACGAATTACATTCGTGAACTGATGTTCCACTGTAAATGTTTAGTTTTATTTCAGATTGTGGATATCCACCTTTTCAGTGCATATTGAGGTTGCACAAACGTAATTATAAGAACTAAACATGAAATTACAGTATAGGCTACATTCATCATACTCTAAACAGCAGCTAATTCTACCCACCACTAATATAAGTCATACATACCCTTACCAAAGCAATTTTACAGATTTTTTGAGTCATTCTTGTGACACTATGGAACACACAGTGAAATTGTTACTTGCACATGCTAATTAACATGCCACCACTGCATCACTTGGGGCCTCTTGCATAACACCGTGCATAGAATTCACAATAAAACATGGCATACGGACAAAACCGGAAATGTTCATATGCACAAAAAAATGTATGTATAAATCTGTGTGCATGCCAACTTCCATGTTCTTCCACTACATAAATCCCAGTCAGTGTGAAAAGTAATGCACGCGCCTGCTGTCACTCCTGAACTCCTCCAAGAATTATGCCTCTTTGAATATGCAAATCAATATAAATAGCCCTTAAGCTCAGCGTTCTGTGAAAAGGCAATGGCAAAAGCACAGGGGAAAATAAAAGAATTTCAGCGAATACCAAGTGGAGGCAAGAAAACAACATACTATTTGTTGATTTAAACAATGATATAAACAACAAAAGGAAGTTGATCGAGTGACATAACTCGAAAGCTTAAATTCACAAAGTCTCACAGTGCCCGAAATTAAAAAAAGAAGCTGTCAGATATCAAAGTCGCCGTTAAAAGGCGAGTCTTAGCCCAAAGGTCACAGTGAAAAGGCGAGTCTTAGCCCACCGTCTGAGTGTCATATGGAAGCGTATTAGGGTACAGAGAAAAGAAAAACAAAATAGGGACACAGTTGAAAAAAAATGTCCAAATGTCAACTTTAATGTCGAAATTTCCATTTTAATCATGTACTTTATTTTGTCATAAACTTCACCTTAAAATCATTTAATTTTTCTCAGATCCCATCGTAACTAAAGTAGCATGTTAAATGCTTCTTTCTGTGTGTTTTTATGTGCTCTATTTTGTGTGAATCAAATCAAATCAAAATTTATTTATAAAGCACAATTTTAAAACACCATAAGTGTAAAACCAATGTGCTGTACAATGAAATAAAAAAAAATCAATAATAAATCAGTAAAACAAAGTACAAAAATTACATATATACTAAAATAAGTTAAAAGAGCCAATTAAAAGATGAGCAATTTACAGAAAAACAATGGATATGAAAAAAAATGAACACATTATTAATAAAATTGATACCAGAGTTACTCATATACAGTTAAAAGCAATTGAAAACAAGTGTGTTTTAAGTCTAGATTTAAACATTTGAACTGAAGAAGCTGACCTAATTTAATTTGGCAGAGCATTCCATAACTTAGGTGCTAGAACCGCAAAGGCACGATCACCCCTTGTCTACATCTTAGACTTTGGCACAACCAACGATTGCTGTTGAGAGGAATGTAAAGAGTGGACCACCAATGTTTGCCTTCCAATGTTTGACCTCATCATAACATTTGTGTAGTGACTTTAAGGACTCCTTACTCATAGGTAAATAAATCTGGGTATCATCAGCATAGAAATGAAATGAAATACCATATTTGCAAAATATGGAACCAAGGGGTAACAAATACAAGGAAAATAACAAAGGACCCAGAATAAAGCCATGTGGAACACCATATTTCAAATGAGCAATAGAGGAAAGTACAGATTTGTTACCAACAGAAAAGGTCCTATTTGTGAAATAAGATTTAAACCAATCTAGTGCACCCCCTCAGATCCCTAACCACTTGTTGAGCCTTGACAACAATATGTTGTAATCGATGGTATCAAAGACTGCAGTTAAATCCAAAAGCAGTAAAACTGTCCAAACCTCAGAGTCAGCTGAAAGTAAAATATCGTTAGCAACCTTGAGTAAAACCGTTTCAGTCCTGTGATAAGTTCTAAAACCTGACTGCAAAATTTCATGACCACCATTATAATCCAAAAAATTCTGAAGCTTCAGCAAAACAACTTTCTTAAGTATTTTAGATAAAAAAGGTAGTTGAGAAATCGGTCTAAAATTAAGTCCTCCTTACTAAGTTTAGGTTTTTCAATAAGGGCTTTACCACTGCATGTTTAAAATAGGCAGGCACAATTCCAGTGGCAAGAGATAAATTAATATGTACAGTGGGTACGGAAAGTATTCAGACCCCCTTCAATTTTTTACTCTGTTATATTGCAGCTATTTGCTAAAATCATTTAATTTTTTCCCTCATTAATGTACACACAGCACCCCATATTGACAGACAAAAAAAATAATTTTTGAAATTGTTGCAGATTTATTAAAAAAAACAAACTGAAATATCACATGGTCATAAGTATTCAGACCCTTTGCTCAGTATTTAGTAGAAGCACCCTTTTGAGCTAATACAGCCATGAGTCTTCTTGGGAAAGATGCAACAAGTTTTTCACACCTGGATTTGGGGATCTTCTGTCATTCCTCCTTTCAGATCTTCTCCAGTTCTGTCAGGTTGAATTGTAAACGTTGGTGGACAGCCATTTTTAGGTCTCTCCAGAGATGCTCATTTGGGTTTAAGTCAGGGCTCTGGCTGGGCCATTCAAGAACAGTCATAGAGTTGTTGTGAAGCCACTCGTTCGTTATTTTAGCTGTGTGCTTAGGGTCATTGTCTTGTTGGAAGGTAAACCTTCGGCCCAGTCTGAGGTCCTTAGCACTCTGGAGAAGGTTTTTGTCCAGGATATCCGTGTACTTGGTCGCATTCATCATTCCCTCGATTGCAACCAGTCGTCCTGTCCCTGCAGCTGAAAAACACCCCCACAGCATGATGCTGCCACCGCTATGCTTCACTGTGGGGACTGTATTGGACAAGTGATGAGCAGTGCCTGGTTGTCTCCACACATACCGCTTAGAATTAAGGCCAAAAAGTTCTTTCTTGGTCTCATCAGACAGAGAATCTTATTTCTCACCATCTCAGAGTCCTTCAGGTGTCTGATGAGACCAAGATAGAACTTTTTGGCCTTAATTCTAAGCGGTACCCACTGTATGTAATATATGTGGTGCAAGTGTATTTAATGATGCTTTCTATAAGCATATTGGAATAATATCAGAAGGGCAAAAAGTAACCTTTAGTCCATTTATAATGTCTATAAGTGAAGAAAGAGACACTGGTTAAAATTGGTCTAGCACAGCATTACAGATGGGGAGCATTGCAAGGTTATGATACTATATAGGCTTGTATTATATCTTTTCAATAAAAAAACCTGAGAAACTGTTCACACCTGACCAGAGACAAGTCCTAACAGCTGGAAACATGTGGATTTAAAGCAGAGTCCACTGCATAAAATAATGACATTGGATTATTAAAATTGGTAGACACCAAGTTCGAAAAATAATCTTTTAGCCTGCGTGGCAGCATTTTGAAAGCTGACAAGACTCAATCTAAACATCTCAAAAGATATCTGCAATTTTTTCTTCTTCCATTACGCTCAGCCTGCCTGCACGAGCGCTGCAATGATTTAACGTCACTGTTAAGCCAAGGTGCACACTTGATTTTAGCACAACGATTTCTTAAAGGAGCAACAGTTTCCAGGGTAGTTAAACAGTTAGAATTAATCATGGACACAATGACATCAACACCACCGTCAGCGTCTACCCCGAAAAGGCGAGTTGATGCAACAATGAAAGTGATGCAAAATTATTCACAGCCTCATCATTTAAAAATCGAGCACAATGTCTCTGTAAGATGGCATGAGCAGGCGAGGCATTCTGAGCTAGAGACGCATCAAATAAAACAGGACAGTGGTCAGAAAAAGAGACATCTCGTATCTATATATTCCTTAACTCAATACCATGGATTAATACAAGGTTCAGGGTATGTCCCTGTTCATATGCGGGTGAATTAACAAGCTGTTTAAAATTAAATGAATCAATAAGAGCCAAAGAATCATTTACCATTGGCTTGCCAGGGCAGCAAACATGAATATTAAAATCCCCAAAAATCAAACATTTATTATAATTTGAAATAAATTAAATTAAAAATTCAGAAAATTCTAAAATACAATCCGTATTTACTTTCAGAGGTCTGTACACAACTGCACAAACAAGTGATTCACCATTTCATAAAGTTGAGCTTCAAAACTTGAGTATAGCTCCACACCTAGATTTTTACAAATAAAACCATTTTTAAAAATTGTAGCAAGACCTCTTCCTCGGCTGGTAATTCTGGGTGAATTTAAGAAATTACAACTCGGGGGTACCATCTCAGTAAATGCACTGAGGTTGGCTCCATGAATCCAGTTTTCCGTAATGAACAAAAAGTCCAGGTTATTGTTTGTGAAAAGTCATTTAATACAAAAGTTTTATTTATGACAGACCTGGCGTTGATCAGTGCCACCTTACAGGGGGGTAATTCTTGCGCCAGTAAAGTATGCCGATCCAGTTGGCGAAGATTAGAAAAATTTCCCCCTGGTGAGAAAGCCGGCACACAACGCTGTCGCTGAGTTAATCCGGAAAATATAACAGGAGCCTCGGATGTTGACCAGTCGGGTCCCAGCCGGACAGGGGAATAATCCAGATCAAAAACCAGTCTCAGGCTTCGAGGTTGAGCAGGTCAACAATCGAACAGTCACAAGCCTTCGAGACTTGACCAAAACTCTAGCCTGGCAGCCCCTTCTACACCTCTTCTTGCGATGCTGGCGAAAACTCGTTATCTCAACCAGAGCAAGCGGGTTGACCAAACCTCTTACTGTATTATTTGACGCCACTGGAGGTGGAAAATAAACACAACAGGGTCTAGCCAAATTAAATTCCAGGACAGTAGATCGAATGTCTAGAACTATCTGCCGATCATATGTCAACACGGAAAAAATGAAATTGAAAAAACAAAAAAAATAAACACAACAGGCTAAGACGAAAACACAGACCAAACTGACGGCAAGCCATTAACATCAAGCTTCTTAAACGGGCTTTCTCTTCTGCCGACAGGACATGGAATACATTGCATTCATGATGTTACAGCTCTCTGAACAATTTTACACCGTCTTTTACACGTACTTGGGGGTTAATGCACCCCTGGATGCCAAATACTTTTTTTACTGCACTTTTTAAGTTAATGTTACAATTCACAAAGAAAATGTGAAATTTTAATGGAACACATTTTTTTTTAATGAAAAGCACATCACAATTACTGCAACACTGATCATTTTACACAATGCCAATAAATAATAAAAAAAAAAAATCTGTAAGCTTAGAACACTGATTCTTCAAAATTTTATCAAACATTGAAATCTCTTCGTAGTACATGTTTAATTATTCCATCCATGTATCCATCCAGTGTTGCGCCAGTCACAGCAAGAATACAGCGTAAGGCAGGAACAATCCCTGAATGGGCGCCAGCTCGTTGCTAGAACTGCGCCACCGTGTCCTCACATGTTTAATTATTAACAATATACAATTTTTTAATGAAGTTTAAAACTTATCTGTATAATGTAATAAACATGCTGTACTGCATTTCATCTTAAAAATGATATCAACAGCTCCAAGAAGATAGCACTTGGAAATCTAAATCGACTTGGAAGCCATTCATCATCATTTGTAAATACGTGCTTTATAAAGTGGCTCAGGTTGTGCAGTATTATAACTGTAGTGCAAGTTTACAGTGAGGTGATTGTACTTATAAGTACAAACAGTTCTACCAGCAACAATGGATGGACTGATTGAGTGCGTTTAGAGCATTTGGGATGAACTGTTTCTGAACCGTGAGGTCCCTACATGAAAAGCTTTGAAGCGTTTGCCGTGTGGTAACAGTTCAAATAGACTGCGCGCATGGCTGAGACAGCGTGTGCTTGATGCTGTATACCGATAATCCGATCAGCTGCTGTACAGCTGTGATTCCACACTTAGATGTATTGGGTTTAATACTCAATGGTGCACTGGGAATAACACTAAAGCAGTGATGGTATTTAGAATAGTTTGGCCATTCGGTGCACCATTATATGGTTATGGGTTGATTACAATGAGATGCCTTAAAATAATAAACAATATGCAGTTAATTTAATTGCATTTGATAAAGCCGCATCAGGAATGTGAATCTAAAAAGTAAAGGGAAACCACAAAGGAACAGTAGCACTGCTTTGACGCTGGGTGCCGCCAGTTTGTAAAACCGAGCAGAGAACTTGCATACGCTGTGGTTTGAGCTGGAGTGAAAATGTGCGTGGCTTTACACCATGTTTAGGTTTTATAGATGTCGATTTGAGCGCAGAAACGGGAGTACACAACATTTTTGTGCGTATGCACTGTTTATACATGAGGCCCCTGGAATTTTCTGTCTTCCTTTCCTGACAAATATTAGAGTAACGAGTCGCCTAACACATTACTTATGCACTATGAAAAGAACATTAAGTGAAAAATTACTGAAATTCAGGTAGAATAATTAAATCCACCTTAAACGCATCCAATTTCCAAATCTGGGCTCAGATCTGTTGAGTCATGATGACAAAATATGGTCATTTTTTAACTAATTGTTTTATAATGAATAAGGGCTTTTTAAGATAAGACTAAGTATTAGTTTGAAGTAGACTGTGAAAAGCAATGAAATAGCTCTTGCTATTTATGTTAATACATTATTTTAACCATATGGAGTCTGTGGAGGCCAGACCCATTGTTGTCAGCAAATTGCATTTAAGCTAATCATACTATATGTGCAAAATGCATGAAGGCTTTTCATTTATGAACAAAATCACTTCAGTAGATTTCAGTCTGCATAGATAATAGTTTTTAATTTTTGCACAGATGTCTGCTCCAACTAAAGTACATTTGAGTGAGGAGTATATAAATGATAGTTATGTGATTACATTTTTCTCTAACCTTTTAGGAAAAAAGATAAATCTGAAATTGGTCCATCATTCCTGAACATTTACTCCAGGTCTCACATAAATTTTGAGATATAAAAAGTAAAAAAAAAAAAAAATCTTGGAAGTATTGCTACTATTTACACTGTATGGCTAAAGGCATGTGGACATCCCTCTAAATAGTTGAGTTCAGGTATTTCAGGTGCACCCATTGTTAACAGGTGGATAAAATCACCAACATGGCCATGCGATCTCCATTGACAAACATTGGCAGTAGGGTGGGTTGTACTGAACAGCTCAGTGACTTTAAACGTGACGCTGTCATAGGATGTCACATTTTCCAAAACACAGTACATGAAATTTGTGATCTGTTAGATCTGTCTTGTTCTACTGTAACTGATATGTGGGGGCTTTTAAGAGCAACAACAGTTCTGCCATCTTACAGAGCGGTAGAAACCTTCTCTTAGTCATACTTCACTATCTGCATTATGACACACGAATCGGAGTTTTTCAGATGCCAGGAGAACATTACCTTCCAGATTGCATAGTGCCTACTGTACCTATTTCCAATGAAGGGAACTGTTAATGCTATAGTATGCAGAAACATTTTAGACAGTTGTTCACATCTTTTTTTAGGAGGTTGTGTTCTGTTCTAGTATGACTTTACCCTTGTGGACAAAGCCAAGTCCATCAAGATACTGTTTAGCGATTAGATGTGGAGGAATTTGAATGGATTGCACAGAGCCCTTAACCTCAGCTGTATTGAACACTGTTAAGATGAATTGGAACACTGATTGTCAGCTACGTCTTCCCATCCAAAATCAGTACCTAACCTGACGAATGCTTTTTTGACCAAATGGCCACATACTGTATGTCTACAGACAGACTCCAAAATCTTGCGTGTAGCCTTCCCAGAAAATTAGAACCTGCTTTAGCTTCAGAAAAATATGTACAGTGCCATATTAATGGCCATTGGTTTTAGGTTGGGATGTCCATCAAGGTTATACAGGTGTGATGGTCGTGTGTCCAAAAACATTTACCCAAATAGTGTAGATTGCTTGTAGTTCTGGTTAAAGAATAAATACTGATCTGAAAATGCTTATGTAATAGTTTGAATTGCATGTTAAAACATCACAATGTTCAATGTGAAGACTTCCTTTGACCTCACTCCATATCTAATTGTTGTGCCTTTTCCCCCCAACTGATATATCCTTGGAAATGAATGATCTGTTCTTGAATATCATACCATGGTAAAAGAGTTGATAAAGTAATGCATTGTGACACAAGCCATTTCGTTTTTATTGATGTGGGTTTCTGTGGAATGTGTCAATGTTGCCTTTACATTCAAAGGCCAATGTCATATAATTGGTAATGTTCATCCTGTCCAAGAGACTTAGTCCAGAATTGCAATCTCTTTAAAGCAGCAATGGTGTTAAATCTTACAGGTTCTGTTGTAATAATTGCAATCCTGCATTTGTTTCTTTTTCTTCCTAATATTAGCTCCCAGAAGAGTCCTTCTTTTTTACATAGTTAATCATAAGGAGCTGCTTTAGCTGTGAGTTTTTCAAGTGCGAAGTCAAATGTTACAAAAGTTAAATTAAGAATTTGAGCAGACAATATTTAACCTACTCTTTATAGCCCTTTTCTAAGGGGATTGGTCAATGGTGTTGGGTAGATGGGGGACTGATGTCAGGAGCAGCTGTCAGGGAGTAATTGTCGTTACCATTATTGTCTCCTGGGTAAAATCCTAATAAAGTGTGACCACATGGGGGCACCAGAGAGCCCCAAACCTCAGACACAGTTACTCATCAGACATTAAGTGAATAAAATAAAGGATTTTTATTCCATCAAAGCATTTTTTCACAATCATCTCTCCGGTATAAGCCACACAAAAGCACTGTGAACCAACAATTCTTTCTCCACTGAGTCTTGCTCATTTCCTCCCAACTCTGACTTCAGTGGGCTTCTTTTAAAGTTGACCCGGGAGCACTTCCAGTGATGTGACGTGGCCGGTGGAAGCACTTCCAGGTGTCCAGACTGGGACTCAATATGAGGGACACTGCCACCTAGAAAGCTGGGGGATGAACTGCTCCCATGCTGGTTTCTGTAGTCTTTGTGCATCCCGGACAGGAATAGTAAGGTGTCCCAGCCAGGTATTTCTCCCACTTATTCCATCCTTCTGTTATGGCATCCTGGCTGGGTAAGGAATCATTTTCCATCATGGATGGGATGCCCATCCACCCTCTGGGGCACATACAAAGGTAAAGGGTGAAAACACTCACTACCTCTGAAATGAAACATGCATTGCCAGTTCTTAATAAGATATCTTCTGAAAACATAAAGCACCAGGAAGACCCCTGAAGGTATGACTATGTATTAGTTTCCTTCTCTTAAGAGTAGAATTGAACCTCATGTCATCAATGTTAGCAAGTACTGTAGATGTCCACAACGTGGTCTGCGTTAATCCTGTGTAGACATTTGCACCACCATTCACACATTTTTGGCCTGAACATCTCTTCTTGGATCCACTACAGCTGTTAGATTGATTGCCAACTTACTAAAAGTGGCATGAAACCCATATATTGTATGTTTCCATAAATAGGTTCAACAAAAATATCAGTGAGAGATAAAGACAAAACTTTGGTACAAGGCTGTTTAACTGCATATACTGTAAAATTTAACTGGTGGGAGGAGGCTGCAGAGCAATACTTTACTAGATGTGTTATGAAACCTAGTGAGTTTTTCTATCTTAGCTTCTGATACAACTAGCCCTACATTGGAAGTCTCTTGGTATTATTTTTAAGAAATTTTCTATCCATTAAATTTACAGTTACAATATACACATATTACATGATGGATAATGATCTCCAAAATGAAAACTGTATATAAAAATGTTTTTTGAATTCAATAAATGAATCAAAAGTACTTTTTATAGATGTGAACTGTTTTGTTGGTACCCCTCCATGAAAAAAAAAGAAAAAATCTCATTTGTCTCTGAAATAAAATAAACCTTAAAGAAGTACCCATTACTAATTATTCCACATTTAACTAAAATCAGACTTTGCTTTAGAGCTTTGAATCAATAGAATATGTCAAATTAGAGCACAACTGAAAATAGCATGGACAAAAATTATGGGAGCCTTAAACTAATATTTTGTTGCACAACCTTTAGAGGCAATCACTGCAAGCAAGTAATTGCTATAGCTCTCACAGAGATTTCTGCACTTCTCAACAGATCATTTGGGCCATTATTCCTGAGCAAACTGCTCCAGGTATGTCAGGTTTGAAGGGTGCATTTTCCAGACCGCATGTTTTAGTTCCATAGATGTTCCATATAATTTACATCGGAACTCTTTCAAGGCCACTTCACAATAATCCAGCATTTTATTCTTAGCCATTCTTGAGTTCTTTTAGTTGTGAGTCAATGGAGGTCCATGAGCTGTGACTGAGACAGAGCTTTCTGGTACTGGGCATTATGTTTAGCTTCAGAATGTCTTGATCACAAAGCAGCCCCAAAACATAACCAACCCTCCTCTGTAGGGATGGTGTTCCTTCCTTCTCTCTCTCTCTCTCCCCGCCCTATTCCTGACCCCCCATCATCTCATGTTTTCATCTGTGGACATAGAACTGACATGGCATGCCAAAAAGCTGCAGTTTTCCCTAATCTACCCAATTCCAGTCTGGCTTTTTTGTGTTCTTCTTTCAACAATGGAGTCCTCTTGGGGGTTTTCTCTATTGAACCCAGTGTCACTCAAAAAGCAACAGATGATGCGATCAGACACTAACGGACCTTGGAGTTCAGCTTGTATCTCTTTGGAAGTTGTCTTTAGCTTTTTGTCTACTATTCTCTCTATCCTTCTATCCATTCTGGGATTCATGGTCCTCTTGCGGCCGTGTCCAGCGAGGTTGGCTACAGTCTCATGGACCTTAAATTGCTTAATAATAATTGTGACTGTTGTCATAGAAACATCAAGTTGCTTGGAGATGGTCTTATAGCCTTTAACCTTTTGCCTTTAACATGCTTGCCTATAATTTTCTTTCTGATCTACTAAGACAGCTATCTCCTTTGCTTTCTCTAGTCCATGTTCAATGTGGGACACACAATGACACCAAACAGCTGAGTGACTGATTGCACGATTGGAGACATGTGATACTAGTTAAAGAAAACAGCTAGTTTGAAAAATCATTCTATTTTCTTTTCTAGTGGTACCAACATATGTCTCCAACCCATTTTAAAATACCTTTGTGGAATATACAATCTTTCATTTCTTTTCATACTTGCTTTGCTTTACTTGTTGACATATCAAAGGCATTTAGGTATACAGTCATGTGAAACAATTAGGACACCCTTTGAAAGCATGTGGTTTTTTGTAACATTTTTAATAAATGGTTATTTCATCTCCGTTTCAACAATACAGAGAGATTAAAGTAATCCAACTAAACAAAGAAAACTGAAGAAAAGTCTTTTCAAGATCTTCTGTAAATGTCATTCTACAAAAATGCCTATTCTAACTGAGGAAAAAGATAGGACACCCT
>JANRMT010062813.1:94406349-94453052 GCA_026402145.1 Polypterus bichir lapradei
TTTTTTTTGTTAATTGGTCGGCTATATACAAATGCATATGGTTTTCATTATTCTGTTTTCCTTGTGTTAATTTGTCTTTAAGATATTACTCCTTCAGTGATGAGAAACTTTGACTTAAACTTGTGAAAAAAATCATACTCTCTTACTTTAATGGTATTTGAAGTTTTATTCTTGCTGGGAAGTTGTATTTTGTTTGACCATAGGTAGTCTTCACTTCAACTCAGTACGCATTAAATCGTTCCTAACAATATATTTAATTTATGCACATTCATGCATTGCTAATTACTTGTTAAGCTGTAGAGAGAGCAAGAACATGCTCTTGCAGACTCAACTTAAATTCATATCTATTATAATAAGTATATAGTAGTGCCCCTTTAGTGGAAACCATAATTGAAGTTTAGGTGCAAAAGTTTCAAATAAAAATAAATATGCACACAAGTGAAGAAAGATTCAAATATAAACCTTTCTCAGTTTCCAAAAGAGGATGACATCAGCACATATCACACACTCTATGTCAGCAAAGCTAAAAGATAGTTACGGAAATAATTGGTAATACTATTACTTTAGTTTTTATCTCTTTTAACATTGTTATGGAGCGTTTTCATAACCAAGAGCTGTAAATGCACAAAAGCTGGCTAATTAAAAGTTTTATATTAAATACTTGCCTTTTGAATGAAATAATTAACAATATTTTAATATTTCATATCACATGTGCAATTTGTGATTTAAATAACTTACTCTTTAACCAGCAAGGTTTTACACCCCAACATCATTCAGTGTAATCTTTACAGTGAATTCATGCACAGCAGAATTCAACTTCTGTGTGGCAAAAGATGTCTTGTTAATCTTACAAATGTAGTTCTACTTTCTTTCAAAAAAATATTTTCTACATAAATTCAAGTTTTGCCCATTTCGCCTTTCTCTACATTTTTAATAGGGTCCTTGATAACTGATTATTGTTAGAAAAAACTGGAAATGAATTAGAGGACTGGAGAAAGGGAATATCTTTGCGGTAATGAGTACTAAGAATTTGATGTCTTTGCTGTATATATTTCATTACAGGTTGTTTGCCTGTACTTTGCTTTTTTCCCCCCATATATTATCTTGTACCTTTGTCACTTTAACTTCAGTGTGTTGAAGTATTTCACTTGTATTACTTTTAAATGTATATATGGCATTTTTAAAAGGTGATATGTCATAATTTGAACAAGTAATGCCAATGATGTTTGACTAAGTGTACAGTCTTCTCTTAATAAGAGAAGACTCTATCTTAAGTGTGTAATTTCCTGCACAAAATAGGGTATAAAATGGCCTTAAAATTAGGGGTTTTCAGGTCAAGAGAGCCAAAGATAGTGGGGAAACCCCAAAAACCTCAACATAACTAGACATCAAGACAAGTCAAAAGGTACTGTATATGTTGTCTGGGGGTTTTCTTATACTGTTGAGTCAGGAGACTCTGGACAAAGAAAACTGAAGTGAGTTCAAAACATTCATAAAAAACTGTATATATGCTCAGAAAAAATATTTCTGGCATGTTGTTTTATTTCAGACATTTTTTTATATTTAATTTGTTTTGCAACGTGCTTCTTGCAATGTGTTAGTTGTTTAATTTTGTGTGTTTAGAAAATGGTCCTCTTGGTTTAAACTTCAATGTTGCAATGTGTTTTTCACTGTTAACCACTTAAATGATTCTACCAAAATCATCATTTCTTCTAGGTCCAAAAGCTCAAAAAAAGTTTAAGAGATTAATGCTTCACAGAATTAAATGGGACGAACAGACTTCAAACTCAAAGAATGATGGTGAGTCTGTTTTTTCTGGTGTTTGCAACAGGAAAAAGATTCTTTTATGCTTTTGTTGTTACATTGACACTGGTAATTTTTTTAGGCTTACATACTCTTTAAAGTCTATTTAACATCAGTTATAACTTGAAGGATTAACCAGAAAAAAGTCTGTTTTAAAAGGTGTGGTATACACTGGGTTTAGAAAGACTGTTGCCACAATTTTGCTTAGTTACCACTTTTTGTAGCCTTAAATAGACAATATTTGATATGGGCTATAATCATTATCATTTTATCGGGGGAAATAAGGTCAAAACAGCATTTAACATACAGTGGGATGCAAAAGTTTGGGCAACCTTGTTAATAGTCATTATTTTCCTGTATAAATCGTTGGTTGTTACGATTAAAAATGTCAGTTAAATATATGATATAGGAGACACGCGCAGTGATATTTGAGAAGTGAAATTAAGTTTATTGGATTTACAGAAAGTGTGCAATAATTGTTCAAACAAAATCAGGCAGGTGCATAAATTTGGGCACCACAAAAAAGAAATGAAATCAATATTTAGTAGATCTGCCTTTTGCAGAAATTACACCCTCTAAACGCTTCCTGTAGGTTTCAATGAGAGTCTGGATTGTGGTTGAAGGTATTTTGGACCATTCCTCTTTACAAAACATCTCTAGTTCATTCAGGTTTGATGGCTTCCGAGCATGGACAGCTCTCTTGAACTCGCACCACAGATTTTCAATTATATTCAGGTCTGGGGACTGAGATGACCATTCCAGAACGTTGTACTTGTTCCTCTGCATGAATGCCTTAGTGGATTTTGAGCAGTGTTTCGGGTCGTTGTCTTGTTGAAAGATCCAGCCCCGGCGCAGCTTCAGCTTTGTCACTGATTCCTGGGCATTGGTCTCCAGAATCTGCTGATACTGAGTGGAATCAATGTGTCCCTCAACTTTGACAAGATTCCCAGTCCCTGCACTGGCCACACAGCCCCACAGCATGATAGAACCACCACCATATTTTACTGTAGGTAGCAGGTGTTTTTTTTGGAATGCTGTGTTCTTTTTCCTCCATGCATAACGCCCCTTGTTATGCCCAAATAACTAAATTTTAGTTTCATCAGTCCACAGCACCTTATTCCAAAATGAAGCTGGCTTGTCCAAATGTGCTTGAGCATACCTGAAAAGGCTTCCTCTGCATCAGTCTCGCATACAGCATCTCCTTGTGTAAAGTGCGCCGAATGGTTGAACGATGCACAGTGACTCCATCTGCTGCAAGATGATGATGTAGGTCTTTGGTGCTGGTGTGTGGGTTGACTCTGACTGTTCTCACCATTCGTCGCTTCTGTCTATCCGAAATCTTTCTTGGTCTGCCACTTCGAGCCTTAACTTGAACTGAGCCTGTGGTCTTCCATTTCCTCAATATGTTACTAACTGTGGAAACAGACAGCTTAAATCTCTGGGACAGCTTTCTGTATCCTTCCCCTAAACCATGATGGTGAACAAACTTTGTCTTCAGGTCATTTGAGAGTTGTTTTGTGACCCCCATGTTGCTACTCTTCAGAGAAAATTAAAGGAGGAGGGAAACTTACAATTGACCCCCTTAAATACTCTTTCTCATTATAAGATTCACCTGTGTATGTAGGTCAGGGGTCACTGAGCTTACCAAGCCAATTTGAGTTCCAATAATTAGTTCTAAAAGTTTTGGAATCAATAAAATGACAACGGTGCCCAAATTTATGCACCTGCCTGATTTTGTTTGAACAATTATTGCACACTTTCTGTAAATCCAATAAACTTCATTTCACTTCTCAAATATCACTGTGTGTGTCTCCTATATGATATATTTAACTGACATTTTTTATCGTAACAACCAACGATTTATACAGGAAAATAATGACTATTAACAAGGTTGTCCAAACTTTTGCATCCCACTGTAATTGGAAATCACTTTGTTTTCATCTCAGTTATTAACTGTCTTTGTGTGAGTGCTTTATTGGTCATTGCATTAAAAGCAAATATTCTCCTTGCTGTAATATCTGACCTAGGCATCACTGGGACTGCTTTAAGATGATTTGAATCCTGTCACTCAGGGAGATCCTACAATGTGTGCTATAGAGGAAAGATGTTTAACTTCAGATCAGATCAAGCACTGCACTGCCCCCAAAGACCTTGCTGCTGGGTGCTCTATTCTTCTCCTTATATAACATCTCACTAGGCCCTATCATCCAGTCCTGTGTATTCCCATATCAGTGCTATACCAGTGATGTTTAGCTGTGGCTATTGATTCCTCCAGAGGATGTCGCTGTCTCCGGTTGAGTCTCCAGTCGAATATCCACTTGTCTCACTGATATTTCAACTTGGCAAAGATAGAGCTCATTGTTATCTGAGGCAGACCATCTATTCGACACCCTGTCTCTGTAAAGCCAAGTAAATATGCAGCCTTGGGGTGATGATACATGGCCGTCTCACCTTCACTGTTCAGGTTAAAACTCTTTCGTTCATATAGATTTGGTCTGTATAGCCACCTACAAGATCAGGCCATATCTGACAGAATATGCAGTAAAACTTCTATTTGAGACACAAGTCCTGACATGTCTAGATTATTGCATCTCTTTTGTGGCAAGAATACCTGTGTATGCTACCAAATCACTGCCAGAGATTTGAAATCCACTGGAATATCTTTTGTTCAACCTGCCTAGATGGGATGTATCATGTCACATAACTGGCTTCCTGTAGCACACATTAAGTTCCTATCTTTGATTCTTGCTTACAGAGTAGTCATTGGATACATGCTGATATATATGGATGCACTCATATGCCTTTTCTTGCTCAGTCATCTCTGCTAGTGAAGACATCTAGTTTTACCACCTTTTGCGTGTCATCAAATCTCAATCCAGACTGTCTTCACATGTGACTCCTAGCTGTGGGGAAAAAGCTGTTCTCGTCCATCGAAGCTGGTGACTCCCTCGCTTTAAGAAACATTTGAAAACTCTCTCATTGAGTGAATATCTTTCTAATTAGTAATAGTTTTCATGCCATGTTCTTAATTGCTAAGATTAGAGAAATTTGTCACGTGTTACTCTTTGGTTTAAAAGTCTTCATTTGCGATGATCAATAGTGTAACCTCATTATATAACACTTGTTTTGCTGTCTCCAGACTGATGTGTACTCAAATTTTTGACCTCTTTAATAAATTGTTTTGGATTAAAGGATCTGTTAAGCAAATTAATGTAAATGTAAGACAAAAGAGCTACCCAAGTACTGAGGAAGTTTTTGAAGGATACAAATTGGTTGAGTGATATAAGAAAAGCTCTGTGAATCCAAAGGAGCTGTCAGTACATTAACTGAAAATAGAGGACAGATAAACTTAACCCGGTGGAAGGAGTGGGAATTAGGGGTATTGGGGTTGGGTGTTCTACTCCCAGTTATTATTAGGAGGAACCTATTGTGTAAACATTGGCACCACTTTTTCTATTTTTCATTTTTGATGTGTTTAGTCCATCCAGGTCATCTAAGGGTTTCCCATTTTTATTACATCAGATTTGTTACTGGGCCTGCTGTGCATAACAGTTTGACATTGCAGAATTCTTCTTTCTCATGTACCAATTTATGTCTTTAGTTATTCCATTCAAATTTATCAATTGTGTTATGCAATGTGAAATACAAGAATATTTGAAGAAAATATAACACTAGTGTGCTATGCTGACTGTATTGTGCAGAATTGGGTGATCAGGCAAATAAAGGTGACATTAGTTTTCTGTTGTATGTTCTTTTGCTACCAAATTCTGACCCTGTCATATGTGTGCCTCAGTAGAAATTGTGATTCAACAGACCAGACTACATTTTTCCTGTCTTTAGCTTTCTTTTGGTGTGCCTGTACCCACTTCAGACTCAGCTTACCGTTCTTTGCTGACAGGAGTGAATCCCAACTCTGTTGTAGCCCATCTACATAAAGGTTCAATATGTTGTGTGTTCTCAGATGATTTTCTGCTTGCCATAGTTGTTATTTGAATTACTGTAGGATTTCTTTCAGCTCAAACCACTCCAGCCCTTCTCCTGTAACCTCTCTCATCAAGGTGTTTCTATCCACACACCTCTCTGAGTAAACTTTAGAGAGTGTTATACATGAAAATTGCAGTGGATCAGCAGTGTCAAAAATATGCAAAGCATGATTTTTGTGCAATGCACTTCTATCACATGTTTAACTGAATAGATTATTGAATGGATAAGCAGGTGTACAGGCGAGTATACATTATGTATTGGAACCATGCACCCTTTTTTAAAAAATGTATTGTCAGGAAGCAAGATACTTCTTTTTTTCAAAGCATTTTGGTGTTATGTGGTATGTTTTTATGTATTTACCAAAAGGTAAAACTATTTATTTAGGTTGCTTAGTAGTACTAGGGTGTTGTACTTAGTCATTATGAATGTACTGAAAAGTCGAGCACAATGACTACTTTTATTAGCTAACTAAAAACAATATGCTAGCTTTCGAGGCAACTCAGGCCCCTTCTTCAGGCAAGATATAATACAGAGACTGGAATTCCCTGTATTTATATAGACACTAAGACAGATACAGCATTGGAAAAGCTTTTAAGTTAGACATCTTAGCCTGGAGAGGTCTATTAATTTTTAACATCTAAGATTTATGTAGCAAGAGAGGAGAACAATGTATAGTCAAAATCTTTTGATAAGATAACTGTCCAACAAAGCCTTTTGAAGTTTTTGATGAGTTTTTCCATACAATGTGGACCTGTAATCAGGTTGTCTGGTCAGTCAGAGAGATGTAAACAATCCTCATATCTGGTTATAAAACTCTTGTCTCTATTTAAACCATGTTGTAAAGTGTTACATTTTAGGAGTTTAACTTCCCATTCTTATCTCTCTTGCTGTGTTGTAAAGTTGCCAGTAAGCACTGTGACTTTAAAGTCTTTCTCATAGTGTCCATAATTGCTGACGTGATCTCTACCGGAACATCCCTATTGCCATGCTTGCCATGTGGAACCTGTGCAAATTAATTTCTTTGTGGAGTGTTTGCTCAGTTTTTCCCACATAGAGAGCAGTATCAGGACATTTCATACAGAAATTGGGTAGATCACATTAGATGATCTGCAGGAAAATGATCCCTTTATGCGATGTTCTAGTTGTATCATAAATATAAGCACACATTTTACATCTTTTCTGTAGGCTAGGAGATTAGCCATTATCTCTTGGTTTACCCAGGGAGCTTTGGACAATTAGTTGCTGCAGGTTTGGTGGTTGTCTATATGCCCAGGAGGGGAGGTTCTGGAAATACATCTCTCAGCGTTTCATCATTATTTAGTATTGGCTGAAATTCTTTTATAATTTGTCAAAGTGCTTCAAGATGTGCGTTATAGGTGACAAGAATGGGGTTGCTTTTCTTGTTGTCTTTGTTTTTAGATTCAAGAAGGTTGTCTCTGGGTATGGTAGTAGCTCCTCTTATTTGAGTGTCTGTTGTTTGGGAGTATAAACTTGTCTGATGAAGTCTTGTCTAAGCTCCTGCAGTTGTTTATCCTGGTCTGTCAAGTCCAAGCAAATATGGTTGTAATATATTGCTTGGCTGAAAATGATGGAGCATCTTATATACTTGGGGTGGAAGCTATCACTTCTCAGGTAGATCCGTCCATTTGTCTGTTGGTTTGTGAAAAATAGAAGTTACAAGAGTGTTATTTTTCAGTTGAACGGTGGCGTCTGTTTTTGAGTCCTCAAGCCTTAGGTTTATGTTGGATTGGAAAGAGTTATATTGGTTATGAAAAGGGAGAAAGTACTTCTCACTGGCAGTCCAGATTATGGAGATGTCATCTATCTAATGGAGATACATTGGTTTTAAGATGTACATTGACATAAATCCTCCTCCAGTTTTGCCATAAATAGGTTCACATAGTGAGGTACCCATTTAGGTTGCTTAGAATACAAAACATTTTTGTTTACTTCAGATGGTTTAATGGAATATGTTATTTCTTTATAACTAATAGTCAAATATAATTTATCACATTAGTAAAAATTGCAGGGGAATGAATTGTAGAATGTGAACACAAAGCATCAGTCACTAGGGTGGAGAAGTACACCTTTTGTTTTGTTTTTTGTTTGTTTTTTTTTTTTTTAAGTTTTAACTGAAGACTGTCAGTTTTATATTAAAGACTGCTTGTTTACTTGCAGATAAGGAACAATGCCTAATCTCTTTCTTTCAGTTCATAGCAAAGACTGTTAAGTGTAGTGTCTTAAAAGTGATTTTGACTTGTACATATTTTAATAAGTTTGATGTTTTTATGTTTCTTATATAGATGGTGAAGCCTCTGATGAAGAAACCGTGAAGAAAAATAACAAGTGCTCTCTAGTTTGGGAGGTGGGATGAAGCTCCTTTACTCTCTCCTGAGCTCGGACTAAATGTTAACAGATCAACATTATTTCTTTACTCGGTTTAAATGTTCTGCATCCACCTTGAGCAAAGGTCATGGTTTTACATGCAGACTTTTGACGATTTACATTTAGTAATTTGCCTTACTATGTACCTGTATTCTTGTTAATTAACTAATTTTAAAATAACTGCTTGGATACACCATAAAAATTCCCTTCATAATTCTGAACACTTGTATCCACATCACTTCTTAATCTCCAATTCTTAAACTGAAAAGTATCAACTCCCTCAATCTTCTCTCATAACTCATACCACTTACTGGTATCAGCCCAGTCACTGTGCTCTGGACTTTCTCTGTCAGTTCTATGTATTTTTTACATAGAGGTAAAAACTATACACAGTATTATAGATGAGGCCTCTCAAGTAGGGCTGCAACTAATGATTATTTTGGTAGTCGACTAATTTTTTTCCCGATTAGTCGTGATTATTTCACGCCTGATTATTTTGATGCCTGCGACCTGTAGTTACACATTCTGTTCTGGGCTCCAGTGCATGTCTTGCCTCATCTGCTTACGTCTGTCAACCTGTGAATGTCAGCCTGATGTCTCTGCATTAACACGATTAAAAATAAAAAGTAATCAAATTAAAATTACCAGTGAAACATATGAATTTGAAAATAATCAATGTTTTACAGTATATTAGTGTGACCATCACAATAAAAAAGAAATACATTAAATAATACAAACTAAAGTGCACTTTAGTCTTTAAACAAAAAAAGTGCATTTACTTTAACCAAAAATGGCCACTGGTGTGTCTTAAAGTCCAAAAGTTTAAATAAAGCTTCAATTCAAATAAAATAAAACAATGTACAGTTTATAAAAGATTCAGTTTATATATTCCTGATTGCAGTGCAGGAACATGAGCATTTTGACATGCTCTGGTGTGAGGCTGCCTCTACATTCATTGAAACCTGCAACTGGCTATATTTGTTTCACAGAGCAATTTGCCAGCATGCCGGAGCTGATCAGTCAGTGCCGTATATTCATTGAGCAGCCAGCTGCTGCACTAGATGAGCCTGCAGTCATCAGCGTTTACCTCTGTGTTTGCATGCAGCCAGCTCAAGCACAGTTGGCTTGGTGATTTACTGAATTTCAGCTTCATTTGCACCTTGCACATATAATAGATTGTTGCAGTAGTTTTTTTTTTTTTTTTTGTTTTTTTAATATAGTTTTTACAGTTCATTTGCAGTGTGTAAAATGATCAGTGTTGAAGTAATTGTGATGCTCTTTGCATGAAAAAAAATATGTATTCCATTAAAATTTCACATTTTCTTTGTGAATTGTGATGTTTACTTAAAAAGTGCAGCTAAAAAGTATTTGGCATCCAGGGGTGCATTAACCCCCAAGTATGTGTCGGTTTAAGGGTTAACTGTCATTGTCGAAACCTTGATATACACATTATAGTACAAACATCAACATTAACACGTGACACTAACTTTACTCGCTATAACTTACCTCTCAAGAGACGGCGGCATCACAGCTCCAGGATGCTTGCTCCGCTTTGCATAATCTGCATTCAACTTTTTTTTCTTTTTCTGCGAACTGCTGCCACACTTTAGAAAGTTTGTGTCAAATTTTTTCCATCTCTTCCCCCCTCTATTCGACTCTCCATTGCAACCACGTTTCCTCTACATTCTTTTTCTCCTAAGACCTTCTTCGTTGGTAGGACTGGGTGCAGTCTTGATAAATAATAACAAGCGATACTGCCCCCCAACGTTCAAGTAATGCATTGCAGTTACAAAAACCAGTGTGGTTCTTTGTGACTGGAGCCTCTATTGAAGCTTCTGTTTATGATGCGTCGACAATAAAAAATTCTGGTCTACAATTTTTTTGTAGTCGACGTTGTCGATTACGTCGACTAATCATTGCAGCCCTATTCTCAAGTACATTATATAGCATAAGTTTAACTTAATTTGACTTGTATCAATGGTTCTCAGCCTGTAGAGTGAGGGAAATTGCTGGATGGTTTATAGCGCAGCCAAAAAAAAAAGTCGGAGCCTGCAATTATAAGCAGATAGAGGGGGAGAGAAGCAGCCTCTGTTGCATTTATAACTCAAGACACACTTCCACAAGTTGAGTTTGGGCACCAGATTGTAGGTCCCTATTATGTAAAAATCCTATATGGTTTAACTTAATAAAGAGGAAGAATCTGGCTCTGCTTTCAAGGCAAGAAAGGGTTTTAATCATTCCCTCTTTAATGGCATTATAGAATTGTAAACAAAAATATACAATTTGACCATGTTTTGAGTGTGTATTATTGTGACTAAATAACCATCAATTGAGTTTAGCAAAAGGCTTTGTATTTTTCCTTGGATTGTTATGGGCATTGCTACAGTTGTCTGTCCAATGATGCATTTTTTGACCAGTGTATGCAGTTAAGGGTTGCTTAGATTCAGTTTCTATTTCTACTACCTTGACCACAATGTATGCATCATTCCAGAATAAAATGTATTTAGTTAGTGTTTAAAAATTACCACATTAGCCAGTCATTCATTAATGTTCTGAATCACAAGAAAAATCTCTCCAATCTTACGACAGGCAATGAGTTAAAGGATCCACATAATGCACAATTAGACAGGCTACTTAATTCCTGAAAATGAATCCGCAAACTATACATTCATATCAGTCATTGTTTTTTTTTATTTAAAAAAAAAAAAACTATTTTACTTTTGTGACAAGTACAATTTGACTAAAGCCCATATGACATATGCTTGAATGATGCAGAAGCAAGTGCAGTGCGATGCCATCTCAAATCTTGTACCTGGTCTTTATTCATCTAAAATCTGCACACTCTCTTCATGTCTGGTTTTCACCACATAATCCATTTTTTCTTCAACATCACCAGTGAAATTCAGGTTGGGTTAATTAGAGATTTCAGATTGGCCCTACATGAGTGTGTCTGGTTTAGGGATCCACAGTATAATGGTACCAGAAAAGTAAAGATAACCCCAAAATTTTAAATTGTACAGTACCAGCATTTCAGGGTTTACGGTACTAGGTGTAAATGTAAGCTTTTTACTAAACCCCTTCTCCCAAAAACACGTCCTGGAGACTTTACAAAAGTCTACTTATTGCTTTAATATAAATTAAGACTACATGGGTGACAACATTGGTTAGATGCACATATAGCTCTCAAGAGGGAAGCAGTGTGTGGTGTACCAGGTGGGCTAGAGTAAGGCAGTTTTTAGTAATTAATCTTTAAGTGCTTCTGAACCATTTTGGTACTGGTAGTGAGGTCCTGTCATCGATACTAAAGGCAAAATTATAGTATCACTTCAGCATTAGTGTGAATCCTGCAAAATTTTTAGTTTTTACAATTGTAACTTTCATATAATACATGGAATGCATGTGCATCTTGACAGTGTACAATCTACCCATGCTGATTTTCAGAAAACTAGTAACATAAGTAGTACGTATGTGTCTAAAGAAATAACCTGCACATGTGATACCTAACATAACCAACCTGTAAATATACACAAAATACAGTATGTTTTAATATGTTACACATGGTGACAAGAGGGTTACACTGACCAAAGCATTATGATAAAACTCTTGAAAGCAGCATACATTTCCTTGTTTTTTGGCTGTGTTACAGAATACTATGGTAATTAATGTAATCAGATATATATTGTTCTGAAAATTATTTCATATATAGTTCTAAATCTGATAAGTAAACAATACTATTTTTTTTCTTCTTTGCTTAGAATATTTTGCAAAACAAAGTCTGAACATTTTAGTGGTTTCTGTAGCATTGTGTTCATAATGCAATTACACAGATTCCCCATGTAGAGAAGAGCCAAGCAAAATGACACCTTTTACTGGCTAACTAAAAAGATTACAATATGCAAGCTTTCGAGGCAACTCAGGCCCCTAGTACTACAGATTCCCAATTGAATTTTCTGTTAATAAAATGTAAATATTTTATGGATGGGTAAAAGACAGAATTTAAAATTATGATTATAATTCCTGTTTCTGGAATCAAATTGCAGTAACACAGCGAAGCTGACTTATTTTTTTTATTTTTTGTAAATACATTTTTAATTAGTGAAGTGAAAAATATGTAGTACAATATATTAGAACATTAAATACAATACAGTACAATACAATTTATTTTTATATAGCCCAAAATCACACAAGACGTGCTACAATGGGCTTTAACAGGCCCTGCCTTTTGACAGCTTCCCAGCCTTGACTCTCTAAGAAGACAAGAAAAAAATTCCCAGAAAACCCTTGTAGGGAAAAAAAATGGAAGAAACCTTGGGAAAGGCAGTTCAAAGAGAGACCCCTTTCCAGGTAGGTTGGACGTGCAGTGGGTGTTTATATATAAAAAACCACGGGGGGGGGGGTAATACAATACACAGAACAGAATAGAAGTAATTCTTAATACAATATAATAGTGCAATAGAAATATTACAAATACAGAGCAGAATTCAACAGTAGATATCACATAATACGATTTGGATTTGAGTCTTGGAGACGTTGGCCATCAAGCTGCCTCCTCCTATTGGCCATTCCACAGCTGAGTCAGTGTTGGGCCACCCAATCCAATGAAAGAACCCCTCAACCCGATGATTCCTGCTATCCTCCATCAGAGATGACTTTACCTTAGGCATGCAAAACAATTTGGCAGGAGGGCCGTGGCACCAAGTGCCACATTTGAGTACTGAGAAAAGAAACACAACAGGTGAGGGTTAGTAACAAACTATAACTATCATATTACTTTTAACTGACAACAGAGGTGCAGTCTGTACAGATAATCAGCAACTAAAGTCATGATATGCTAAACTGAAGTAGTGAGTCTTCAGCCAGGATTTGAAATCTGAGACCGAAGGAGCACCTCTTATAGTAGTAGGCAGACCATTCCACAGTTTAGGGGCCCTGTAAGTAAAAGCTCGACCTCCCACTGTTATTTTATTAATCCTTGAAATCATAAGCAGACCGGCATCTTGAGATCTTAATGTGCATTCTGCTTTGTAAGTCCAGTGTAAGGATTTAAGCACTTGAGTTATGTGTTCGTATTTTCTTGTTCTTGTAATTATTGCAGCAGCATTTTGGATTAACTGGAATCTGTATAAAGAACAGTTTGAACATCCAGTGAACGCCGCATTACAGTAGTCGATCGTACTAGAAATAAACACATGAATTAATTTCTCAGAATCCTGCTTATTTAGACGACGCCTTAATTTCCCAGTATTTTTAAGATGGAAGAAACATGATTTAGACAACTTTATAATGTGCGCTTTAAATGACATCCTAGAGTCCAAAATAACTCCTAGATTGTGGGCTGATTCAGTAAAATTAATGGTGATTCCAACCGAGTTAAATGACAAAATACTGTTGTGATCAGTGTCATTCCCTCCAATAATTAACATATCTGTTTTTTCAGTGTTTAAAGATAGGTAAGGTAGTTCTTATCCATCCACTTCTTTAATTCACTAGCAAAACTAATTAAAGACAACAGTAAAGAATCCATCCCATAGCACCCAACTTCCCCTTTATGTTCCCATCTATCCAATACTGTTAATAGTATTCATTCTATTGTTGTGTGCATTTTGGAAATGATTGCAGGCTAAGCCTCTGAGACTGGAATTGTACATTGAGAGTCTTGCTCCTCTGATAAGAAATCTGTGAAGTTCATTATATGCATCCAAAAAAGTTTGTTTTTTGCTGCCTGTATAATAATGCATCTAGTGTGTTTTAAATTAAGAAGTCCAGAAAACATAAGACAGCTCTTATATCCTCTCCAAAACCCTGGTTTTCTGGTTTGATGATGTTTTTGCTGGAAGTGCCTCTATCATTTGAAATCCCAAATCCCCTTTATTGATTAAAGTAGTTCAGATTTAATTAAAGTTGTGAGATTTTCCTCTTTGTTGTACACTTTTGAAAGTTTCAAACATTATAAAAATTTTATTTTTTTCTGAAATCTAAGATCCATGAAAGGTCAAATCTTAAGCTACATTATTAAAAATCTTAATTCGCTGCTTTATTGTAGAACTAAAACATACTATTTTTGTAGGTGTTAAATATACACTGTCATGTTCTCATATTAACCTTATTTTTTATTAAAGGGAACAGCAAAAGAAAGAAGTTTCGGAGATATCAAATTTAAACAGTGTCCAACAGAAAACATGGCAAGGGAACACTTTAAAAAACATGGCACTGAACATTATTGGGATTTGGCACTGAGTGAATCTGTGTTGGAATCTACAGAGGACTGAACTTACTCACATGCAAACGGACTGACAAAGATGGGCCAAGGAAATGCACCGGAAGTAATATCATCTAAACATTACAGATCCTTCAAAACAGGATTTTCCACTTGCCATAAATATATTGTTTTACCTTTTCCTGCAAATTCATTTAGTTTGGAAAATAAATAAATGTAAGATATTACCTAATGGGTTGTCTTGTTGCATAACAGCTTGTTGTAAAAGTGTACATATTTGAATCAATAAAAACTGCAAAAATTTATTGAAAAAGCAGAGGGTGTGTAATGTGTACCTTGGAAGATTCATGTGAAATTTTGTTTTGTGTACAAAAATAAAAATTTTTGCCTAGAATAAATTCCATTTTCAGGAAAGCGAGGTATTTATTGAGCATTTATTTATAAACCATTATCTTTTCTGTTTTTTCTTCTGAAGGTAAAACTTTGCATTTGATTTGGACAGTAATATTTGAAATTATACCTGTTCTGTGCAAGTATATCTATTTTCTACCACTGATATGTCTTGTCTTTTTTTAACTATACATTTGTTGAAATCTCAAACAATTAGAAGATTCATTTTAGATTCAACAGTGGCATGATTTTTTGACATGTTCAATGGTTATCTTTTGGTTTCACGATAAACTGAGATCCTCCGATAGGCTGCTATGAACACCATGAAAATGTGCTCAGTAAGTGATGTGTATTAGGTGCTTCCATTTTGGACTGAAGTTTTTAACACTCTTTGTAAAGCATATTTTTTCAATGTTACAGTTTTACATGACATATTGAACACTGCAAGCTTGTACCATTTTAATTAAAGCATCATAATGCAACTGAGCTTTTCTTGGTAAAGTTTAGTTCAACTTTTACACAAAATCCTTGCATAAATGATGTTTGGTGTTCACAGAAATTTGGACCGGTAAAGTTGTGTAAGGGAAATGGAAACCACGTTTATAAAATGTAAAGGAGGGGGGGGGGGGGCGGGCTTGGATTTTTTTCAATAAAGGCTTTATTATTGTAGTCATTTATTCCTTTTAAAATAAAGACTGGTTAAAAGATATTTATATTTTATAATAAATTTACTACTATTGAATATAAATATGTATGTATATCTAACTCTCACTCTGTGTGTGTATGTATATGTGTGTGTGTGTGTATGTGTGTGTGTGTGTATATATATATATATATATATATATATATATAAAATGTGTGTGTTAATGTACAGGTTGGATTTGTTTTTAGTGCAATTTCATTTAACGCCTGCCTACAGATTTTCAAATGATTTTCAAGTCTAGTTGTCTTTCCAAAACCTTCACCTGAATTCACCTTCAGGTACTTCATAGCTCTGTTGATTTTGAAGTGTGCTTTGGGTTATTGTCTTGCTATAGTAGCTTCTTATTCAGCTTCAGTTTTCTTACTGACATTCTCCTTGAAGATTGCTGTTATTTAGTGGAATCCATTCCTCCCTGGGCTCACCCAATGGTTCTTCTGCCACTAGCTGCCACACAGCCCTAAAGCTTAGTACGTCCACCTTTTATTTAACAGTTGGCAAAGTGCTCTTTTCTTCAAATGTTGTTTAGCATATGTCAGTTTTCATGGTTTTCCAGATCTTGTCTTTACCATTAACTGACATTTTTAATGAGATTTTGGACAGAGAAAATTGCTAGCTGGAAGTGTCTTGATATCTTTTTATAACCTTCTGCTTTGTAATCATCAGTTACTTGCTTAGAAGAGTCCAAGGGTGTTAAGGTCTTTCATAGTGAGAAGTGTTTGAAGAGGCAAATAATTTATTAGCACCTGGAACTGTCATCAGCTTGTAATTCCTAATGACAACTGTTGACCAGACTAATTGAAACAGTGCCCAAATTTTTGCAAATGCTACATTATAATTTTTTTCTGTTTTTTTCAGTTTATCAAATAAATCATAAGTGTAAATTAACAATTTAATAAAAATGCTATATAAATGTCAAAACTGACTTTGCCAAAAAGCATTTCTAATTGAATTGTGTGTGTATATTTTTTGCACTTTAGTTGGGTGTATGCTGTAACATATTTTCTCAATAGCAACTTATACAGTAAAGAGTTTTTTTTTGTGCAAGTACAAAAAAAAATGCCAGTTACATTTGTGGTTTTTAGAGTATAATTTGAACCCACCCCATTATATGAATGCTTATTTCAAGTTTTTTAAGTCTTGCCATGTTTTAAAAATGTTTTGGACAGACCCTCTAAATGATAATTAGATTTTCTCTAAATGCAAATAATATAGAATGTTACTTGCCCACTAACGTATAAAAGGTGGGTTGGATTCTTCCAGTTAAGCAGGGTCAGTCCACGTGCTGGTAGTGTGGTATAGGCTATTGCAATCAATTTGTCCTCCTCGACTTTAAGCCCCTCTGGAAATAAGCAGATATAGCTGTTGAAAGATTTTTGTCCAGAATTATATTAATTTACTGCACTCCCAAAACATGTAGCCCAGTGAAGCTTAAGCTACATTTGCAGGATGGATCTTGCCCCTGATTCATTATGACTATTTTAAATGAGAAATGTGTGATCAATGAAAGATTTTATGTTGAATTATTGAGTGCTTTGCACATACAGAGCTTCTTTAATATTTTTTATATATTGTTGAGATGCTGTTTTGAGTCTTCAAAACTGATTGGTATTACCTGTGGAATAAAAAAATGTGTGGGAGGTGAGTAAAATTGGGTAGGTTTCTTTTAACAAAATGTCTGGTTACTAAGTAGTGGAAAAATTGCATTGCCGGAAAGTTAAATGTAAAGCATAATTGTTTGTAAGACACAAATGTACTATCTATATGCAGTTCTCCAAGTATCTTAATCCTGAACGTTTTACAAAGGTTAAACACTGTATTATTGAGATGTCTGAAAAAGGTGATTATCGTGTATAGGAGCAACAGATAAAAGCTTCTGGTCCCTGAAATGCATCCTGCATTGGTTTCATATTCTGAGTGACTGGTAGATGACTGGATTATATATTACAAAACAAATTTAATTGGGATCAAGATACCTCCTTTGCACTGTAGTAAGTGTTACAAATAGTCAATTGTAATTAAATTAAGTAGTAATTAAATGTTACAAATTGTCAATTGTAATTAATATTTTAAGTTTCTTTACACACTAGTTAAACAATGGAAGCATGAAGACTAACAACAAAGAAGTTTAAGACTTAAGCCAGTGCTTTATAATTGTCTGTACAACATTTTGTCATGGTGAGAGTGTTGTCCATATTAATTGCATGACTCAAAAGGCCAAGTTACTTTTCAACTTTGAATGAAAAGAGAGGTTCAAAGTACTAATGTGCAGAAAATTGCACTGCCCAACCCACAGTTGTAGAAGATACAAAGAATGTCATTTCCTACATTAAAGAAGCATGGTCTCCTAAGAAAAAAAACCCTGCTCTGCCCTTTCTTAAACAGATCCTATGTGTTCCAAGATCAGTCCAACCTGTTATTAATGTGGGGTACTTGTATGAGTGGACCACCTCAACATCATCTCCCTGAATAGTGACCAAACGTAGAAGCTTTTGGGTGGAAATAAAGCAAATAACCAGTTCTGTATTAGCTAAATTTGGATATATATAAGCAGCACATGCTATAAAAAGTGTGAATGAGACAGGATGGATGGTTATTTGAATCGCCATAAAGATGAAGTAATGCTTCTAGCACATTGAAGCTTACCTAACCTTCCACACAATGTTTCCGTATTCCTTGATATTGTTTAGCAAGTTAAACACCACTGCCTTCTCAGTTTTAATTATTTACATTGTTTCAGACAGCTCTACTAAAGTGAGCTGTCAAATTATAATCATGCAAATTACAAATCAGCATTATGGGAAATAAAACAATCTGATTAAAATGTCTATAGTTCACATCAGAAAGAAATAAAAATCACTTTGTTTTTCTCACATTGGAAAGTTTAATCAGTTCATCTAATACTTTATTTGGACTGGCAAAACTGATAACAGATTTAAATATGAAGATATTACGGCTATGTTAATATTTTCTTCAGGCAGGTCTGATTTTTGTTATTTTTTTCTTGTAATGTTAAGTTTTTCAAAAGTGAAAAGATGTGCTCTCAGTCTCTAAAATGACATGGAGTGTATAATTTATAGGCAGCTGAATGCTTCCTCTACTGTACTGTATATTTTGACAATTTTTCCAAAACATTTTTCTAAAGGTATGTAATGACGGGACCTGGAAGTGTATGAAAAACATGAATTAGCAAGTGCCCATTGTCTAAATAAAACCTGCACTCAATCTAGTAAAAGTCAGAGTCTTTACTTTGATTTTACTTTCTGCTTTTTTGTGGTTCATGAAACTTCAGAATTGATTACATACGAATACATATAAGTAATACAGACACACATTTAATTCTGCAAGCATGCAGAATAAAATATATTTTTCAAAAGTATAAAATAAGTTTGTTTTTAATTATACAGAAAAAATGAAAATCTATAATGATTTGCAAATAAGAACATATCTATTTATTTAACAGGCTTTATCTAGTGCAATTTAAAAATCCAGACATACCACATATGCTTCAGAACAGGCCATCCACCTGATGCTAAACATGTTTGATCCTGGCCAGGACTTGGATGGAGACCATCTAGTAAAAGCTTGGGTTGCTGCTTAAATAGGTGTTGGTGAGCCCAGCAGGGGCTGCTAACCCTCTTATATGTGTGTGGATGAAAATGCTGCAGTGCAGTGACAAGGACACTATGCTGCACAAATGGTGCTGTCTTTCTGATGAAACATAAAACTAAGGTCCTGACTCTCTATGGTCGTTAAAGATCATTGGGCATCCTTTGTAAACAGCAGGGTGTATCCTGATGTTCTGGCTAAATTGCACACCACAGCCCTGTCCATTCTGGCCTTCTAATCATTCCCTGTTTCTGTCTCTCTCTCTCTCTCTCTCTCACCCCTTCATCAAATGTTAATGTGTGGTGAGTGTACTAGTGCAATAATGGCTGCTTTCACCACATCCACTTGACACATTGGTGGTGGTTGAAGTAGTTCCCCTCTGTCTGGTGTTTTGAGTAGCAATAAAGTGCAATATAAATGTAATTAATAATTATTATTATTATTGATTGGTTATCAAGCAGAGGTATAGATAAAACTGATTAAAATGTTTGTGACTTATAGCATTGCAAGATGCTGAGAAATAATTTCACTCTTTTGTTTTTAGTCAGTTAGATTACTGTAATGCACTCTTAACTGGTCTACCTATGAAAGAAATCAATCCATTATAGCAGCAAGAATCATAACCACTAAAAGTGAATCTGGGTAAATCTCACCAGTTTTAGCATTGTGACCTGTTTTTCTGAGCCCCTAACTTCAAACACAACTGCACCAAGATGGATTCAAAATGTATTTTTTATTCAAGAAAAACCTTTTACAGGCTTCTGTTCATTGAACACAATATAAAACTGAACTCTTTCTCCTTACACTCTTAACATCTCCCATGTAGCCATGTCCACTTCCTCCCAACTCTGACTGACTTCCTTGGTGGAGGACCTGGGAGTATGTCAGGTTTCACGGTATTCGAAGACGGAAACACTTCTGGGTTAGGCAGAAGTCCCACAAAACACTGAGGTCTTTTCCCAGCAGTGCCCTCTGGCAGCACTCATGGACCCCAACCAGGCTGTCCTTCTAGATTACAGTTCCCAGCATGCCCTGTATGTATATATTTTGGGACTATGCCAGAGGAACACTGCCATCCATTGTAGTGGGGGGAAGTACTGCTTTTGCAGAACAGTCTTCCAGTGACCATTCATTATTCTTTCACCCTGACTGGTTTATTAACTGAGAACTACTCCAGCTGGGTTACACCTCTATATATAATGTCCATCATCCCAGTTGAGGTGCCAGCCCATCAGGCATCATTGTTACATTGGTTACCTGAGTCTTTTAGAATTGATTTTAAAATACTGCTAATTGTATATAAAGCTTTAAATAATCTTGCATCTTCTATAATTTAGAGTGCTTGTGCCTCCATATTTCAAGTTGCAACCTTACATCTTCTAATAGTGGTCTGTTTATCCTTCCAAGAGTCAAGTATAAATGAAGTGATGAAACAGCAAAAATCTGGAATAAATCATCAATAGAAATACACCATGCTAAAACAATCATTTAAAAACCCATTTGTTTAATTTGGCATTTTCATAGCAGTATTTTCATTCAACTTTTAATAATATATATATATGCAAAGAAATATCATATTTACATAAGTTTACAATCATTAATATCTACTTTTTGCTGCTTTTTTTCAAGGTTTTCTGTGATGGCATTTTACACTACCACCAACCTGATCAAAGTCCTGTGCAGCCGCCTGTGCTGTTTGAATGAAAGTGGACGTCAATTAAATTCACTTCATCGAATCTGTTAGGATAAAGCTTAAAGAACAACAGGAACTACTTACTCACATGTATAATAGGTAGAATGCCCATTGAGGGCTGGTTGACCTTTTAGGTTTGGAATCCCTACAAATTTACCTTTTTCCTCCAGCATCTCGCCCTGGAATTTTTTTTTTTAAATAATTTTTGTCTTGCCCAGCCGTCTGACCATACCTTCAAACTCGTCTTTAGGGACTTGAAAACACGTCAATAAATATGAACTCTATATATTACCTTAGATCTGTGTAGATATGTGTTGCTTAAGCGTGCATTGGTTTATGCTTGTTTCCTATTTTAGGTAGGCTATTTATTAATTCCTTTTCTTATTTATTTTGAATTGTTTTTATTTTCTTGAAAGTTTTATTTCCTTAATTTCATGGAAAGAGCTTTGAGATATATCCTTTGTATGATAATGTGCGTGCAATAGAAATAAAAATGCTGATGTTGTTGTGACAGAAAAGGCAAATTCAAGCAAACACAGCGTCTGATTTCTCATTTACCTACCGTTTCCAAATCATTACTACATTGAGAATTTAAGCTTTTAAATGTGTGGCTTTCAGCTACTCTACTTAGAAATGCTGTATACAGTTTTCAATGTACTTCTGCTCAGTCACCTTTGTATATTAAAAGTTTGTAGAGTGAAAGGGAAGGTCTACAGGACGGTAGTGAGACCAGCAGTGTTATATGGGTTGGAGACGGTGGCACTCACCAGAAAGCAGGAGAGAGAGCTGGAGGTAGCAGAGTTAAAGTTGCTAAGAGGAAAAGAGGAAGGCCTAAGAGAAGGTTTATGGATGTGCTGAGAGAGGACATACAGGTGATGGGAGTGACAGAACAAGATGCAGAGGACAGAAAGATATGGAAGAAGATGATCTGCTGTGGCAACCCCTAAGGGGAGCAGCCGAAAGAAGAAGTAATATTTGTGTACAACTTATTTTTAAACAGCTTTAGGCTATTTTTGAATGCGCTTGCAAGTGAACAAAAACCAAAATACTTTTAACTGCAGAACTAGGTGACCGATGAACAACATATCAACTAAAGCACAGTGAATAGAAGGCTAATAGAGTCAAAGGAAGCTGTAAATGTCCCCGGTACACATAAAAAGCTTAAGCAGTTCCAAGGGGCTGAAAAGGTAAGTATTCAAAAGGCAGTAGTTTTGAAGTAGTATAGATGAGTAGTGGAATCCTGCTCCTTAGGCTGGGAACAGAAAATGAGAAATGAAATGCACTTTGTATGACATAGAGAGACACAATGTTCAATTTGTGTTCAGGCTGAAAAGTAACCATGTTGGACCTATAAGAAAAGAGAAGCGTTTTGAGAAGAATCCTGGCAGTAATAGGAAGCCATTGGACAGAAGGAAGTACCAATTTAGCAGAAACAGTCCAGATGGGTTTGAAAGGTTAAATAGTGATGGCTTGAAATGCCCTGTCAAAGACTTGCCATAGGTCTATTTACAAAAAACAAGAACCTAAGCAAAGAGCTGGGTGGAATAGATAGTAAGCCATGGATGGATTTTACAAAGGTTATAAATAAATGTGACAGAACAGGGTCAATAAAAAAATGCGTTGACTACAGTCAAGTTATAAAGGTCACAGCAAGGTTCTGGGCAATAGATGACACTGTCTATAAGAACACAATAGGAAGCAGCTGGTAAGTACAAGATATTAGACTAAGAAACATTAAGTTTAGGATGATGGCTACTTGTCCATGAGGAGATGGCAGAGGGGTCACTGGAAATCATGGAGGAAATTTGGACACTGAAAGAAGAAAATGATATGAAAATCTTGTCATCGAGTGCGTGGAGAGGAGGTAAAGTTTCAGAAATGCATAATATATTGCCACATTAGGTAACACTTTGAGCCACTACTTAGATTTTTAAATACCTAAACAAAATAGAATCATAAGTGGCTGAGGTGTGGACTAAAAATATTAGCAACAAAATGTTAGAATTTGAGAGGTTTAGTTTAAGATAGCCATTTGTTGAAGAACAGAGGAAAAACTCTGAGGCTGAAAGATGTCAATAAAAGGGAATTCTGGTAATTGCCTATGTACAGCTGGTAAAAAAGACATGATAATTTTTAAGTACCTACAGAATGAATGTAAAGGGATAAGAGGGACCATCACCAACCTATGGAGGTCAACTGAGGAGTGGAAAGCAGGTAATACCATGAGACATAGAAGAAAAGGAAAGGACTTGAGTCAGTCCAATGAACATGGAATTCCACAATTATTGCATGGAAGAGATAAGCAGAAAGTTAAAAGCAACAAGGATCATGTTATATTTAAATAAAACATATTTTATTTGGTGGAAAGCTAAAATGACAGTAACATTAAAATCTAGAGTAAAACCAGCCTACATATGTTGTGGTCTTATGCCTGCTATTAGAAAAGTTTACATTATTTAATAATTATGTTGAATTATTTAATTTATTTACGATAGGTATGATTACTTTAGTATTTCCAATGTATACAATAAATGAAAGCGTTTGTTTTTAAACCAGAAAAGCAGTCTACGTGACTTTAATGTTCAACCAGATGTACAGGTAAATCAATCATAATTCATTTGTTGAATAAACTTTTTCTTCTACAGAATTGCTGGGCCTTTATCAGCAGAAATGGCCCCCAATCTACTGCAGGGCATATTGACCTTCATTTATACCAGACCAAGTTAGTGCCACCAATCAGGTAAGGATGAAGCCACTGAGTTACAGGAAGGTATCAGAATACTCAGAGGAAAACTACAGGAATATAGGCAATTGTGAGTCATCCATCCCTTTTATGAATACAAACAGTTAATAGTATCTTATACTCACTGGACTGCAAAATTAAATTCATAAAAATGTTTTAATTATGAATAGTTATTATAATTTGCATTCATGAACACAATAAAAAATAATTAAAATGCTTCCATCACGTCACATTTAAGTACCAAATTGAAAAGAAATGTAATTAAAATTTAACAAATTGCACAGATTATTAATTTATAAAATAATTCAGTTTAAAATGAAAATATTTAGTCAATCTAGTATTTTTTTAAATAAATGTAAAGAAAACAACTATACATATTGACTTAAATATAACTGCTCTAGCTGTTGTCACTTCTTAGTTTGTTTGAATCAACACTTTGTTTGGTGGTCCGTCGTTTGTACACATTTTTGGTGCGTCCCTGTAAATCATCAAGTAATAGTCTGCCATCATACTGCCAACTCACTGTCTTTGGTACCTTCTTTCCATGTCTTTGATATCTTGATGGAACTTTTCACCCTGCTCTTCACTCACTGCTCTAAGATTTTCAAAGAAAAATTCCAAATGTGATTTCATAACCTGAACTTACTGGATCATACTGGAACCCAATTCCTTAAACTTGTCTAAAACATTTTTCACAATTTCTTTATAATTTGTATATTCATTGTTACCTAAAAGCATAGCAGTTATGTCTCTGGCTGATACCAATGTCTCTTATTTCAGGTCATCCATCACACCATCAAATTCTGCATCTGCGATCAGTTTTCTAATATCAGGTCTGGCAAAAATGCCCTCATTCAATTGAGCCTCAGACAAAACTGGAAACTTCCAGCACAAACACATACAACAAGCTCCATTTTTTGATAGGGCTTTGACAAACTGCTTTGTTAAATCAAACTTGATGTGAGATGGCAGTAGCAGAACTTTATCTAGATCCACCAAGCTTGGTCTGATGATGTTTTTGGCAGTAAGCTATAGCTTTTTCTTAATTGGCCATTCCTTCCAAACCCAATGCAACTCTGTTGTTTTACTCACAGAGAAAACCTGGGAAATTCTGTATGCCCTGACTGCTAACCTATTAAGATACATAGAACTTTCAACTATATTTTGACTTTATCAAATAAATAAATACTGTTTTACTTTAAACATACATTTTAATATTAGAAAATAATACATTCAAATGAATTATCAATAAAATAAAATACTGATATTTAATTAACTATAATGGAAAAAACAAATAGAAAAATTGTTTCATTTTTTAATCCAGCATCAAAAAATATACATAACAATCACATGAAGTAATCAAAACATTTTTTTTTCAATGTATGCCATACCATCTCCTAAACCTGCTTAATTCTAAACATAATCCCAGCAAACACAGGGTACAAGGCTGGTATAATCCCCTGGAAAGGGTGCCAATCCATCCCATGGTGGACACACTCACACACCCATATAGCTGGTTTATACAGTACTTCACTCTCATAACGAGTACACGCACGCATCATGGCTGCCATGCATTCTCAGCGTTCGTTTGATGCATCCTCTGAGCATGTCCTCTAAGGCCAAAATGTGCATATCTCTGACAATCAAATGAACCGTTGAGGGACGCACCCAGTCTTTAAATATGAACCTAAAGTCTTGTGGCATTAATCTGTTTTATTTTATTTAGTAGGTCACAGTGGTATCGTTTTATGCATCATTTGTTTTCTTACCAATTATCATTTAGTCTTTTCTACTGATAGAAGAGTTAAAATTAATTTTATTTAAGATATATATTTATTTTCAACATTATTACTAACTCTCAAAACCACAAACACTTCTGCTTTTGCTTTCACACAACAGAGTGAAAAGTTTTACTTTGTCTTTCATTATGAAAAGAATTTGCATAGCGTCTTGTATGGCGCGCCATGGGACCAAGAAAGTTACTTTCTATGATTATGATACACGAAACAATAATGCTACGGGATTATAAATATAATTACCTTTAAAACGGTGTTTTCTTTGATTTAAATACACCAGGCAAAAAACGTATGAGTTAGCGTAAGCTGGTCTAATTTGGGGTGTTCGTAAGAAATATAACGATTTACTTCATACAGTATAAAAGTATATAATAAACAACAATCGTTAGTTGAGTCAAATATTTAAAATATTAAAATGTGTACTTTAATAGAAATGTTTAAAGCCTGAATATTCTCGATTGTAATAGAAATTTGTCATTTTTCATCCTTTAATTGAAGTCCATAAAGGATTACATCTCTAAGATCAAAAAGAACATATTCGTAATTGCTTACCTTGAAATACTCTAAAACGAAACTCCACAATCTTATTTTTGAAATTTGTCATTTTAACTTTCTGGGAGTGTCTCTGGCTATACGTCCAAAGGTAAAGGATCAAATATCAAAAACAGTAACATATTTATGATCAGCAACTAACTTCACATGTCTATATTACCGATCACCATTTTTTCAACGTTTTGTGAAAAGGATTTAACTTTGACTCCTCGTATTCAGTTACGGGGTAAACCCCTAGGATCGGTTGATGTGGCATGCACACGATGTTGCCAGATAACAGCTTTTTTGTTTCATTTTTAACCTTCTTAGGTTTTCTTTTACAGGTGACAGCAAAGTTCTCAATAAAGTGAGTAAAATTCAGCCTATAAGTAAATAAAATAGGCTACCTGATCTAAACCTGATTTGGCCAATGAAGAATATTTGAGATTACATAAGTGTAAAGCCATTGTAATTTAATTCTTTTACTTCAAAATATTGTGCTCATAAGAATTACTTATGAAAGTTTTGAAATCGGTTCTTTTTTTCTTTTAGCTTGCCTCCTGGCTCACCAATACGCAGTTTTGTCGGATACGAGAAAATCCCCACATATAACATACAATTCGAACCGTCTTGGTGTCAGCCCACCGTATGGAGGAATGGAAACCGAAGCGTTTCCGATCTCTGCATTAAGTTTGTTCCTTTTCACACCCCGTAACAGTGTTAGAGCGGCTGCGCACGTTAGATAGCTAAAGAGGTTGAACGATACAAAGAAAAAACGTACTTTATGAAGTTTTATTTGTGATGGATATAACATGATTAACATGTATATTTATATGGATCAAATCAAGAGATTGCTACAAATGTATACATGTAAAATTTTGTGCAAAGCGTTTCCCACGCCCCCTTTGCGGTTTTAATAGATTGATCTACACACAAGACGTCTCGACAAACGAAACCATAGCGTAGTGACGCACGGGATAGCTGCGTTCTCATTCAGACATGAAAGTAACTTGTGCCGCAGAGAGCCAGGACAACGTAAAATAATATCTAATTTGAACCAGACATCAATATATTGTAGCTGAAAAAGTTAAATAGCCATATGTGTTTAGTCAGTTTTGGATTTAGTGCTAATCTGACATTTTTTCCTCTGGCTTTTTCGATAGACTTTTTTTACGAGGGTTCAGCGCACATCATCATAAACTAAGCAACACAACCATATACGAATATGTGTCAGATGTTTTGAGTTACAGTCCATCGACTCGTAAATATATTTACTTGTATACGTTTAGTAAATCCTTATTCATAACGTGACGTTTTTTTGTTGTTGTTTGCCCAGATCGCAGAAGAAAACTCTTTCTGGATGATGCGATCGGGATATGAAATGAAGAAAACACCTCCCTTCATTGTCAATAACAAGGGCGTAGCAGAATTCTGTTTATGGATTCTGAACAAAAATCGGCCGTAGCATTTTTATGCTTATGGATTTGGAACAGAAAGAAACGAAAGACTGACTGGTTTAAGTTCCTATTAGCTAAAACATCGAATGTTTTATCAGTATTATACGAAATTCAGCTTTTTGTCCCTAAATTAAATACAGGGCTGATTTGATAATCTATTACAAATTACGTCTTCGTTAAACTAGGACTGTATTTTAAAGTTAAATCTCATTATTGTAGAATTGTGTTACCTGTCTTACGTGCGCGCTCCTCTGCAGACGCAAGGCCAAAGAACGCGTCCGCGTGCCCGACTGTCCTGGCTAAGGTTTGAGAAAGATGGCGGCTGGAGGAGGCAGTGGTCGGAGCGCCTCGTCCGGGGGACTGGAGTCTTCCCTGGATCGCCGGTTTCAAGGGGTTACCAATACCATGGAGTCCATCCAGAGTCTGTCCGGATGGTGCATCGAGAATAAAAAGTACCATACCCTGATAGTCCGCTACTGGATGAAGTGGCTGAAGAAATGTAAGTAGTATGCAGCATGGTGTCGCGCATCGGGCCCTAAATGCACCGGGCGCTTAGTCACATCGGTGAGCTACTCGAAAGGCTAGCAGCTGGGGTTGGGGATAGTGTTGCCTTGAACGAATATTAAGATTAACTCTAGATTTAGCGTGGAACGAACTGCACAGTTTGTTCTTTGACAGAACAGCGAGGCTCATCCCGTAGCGCTTCTAGTGACGCAGGCCCGAAGGCGCTGCTTTTTAGTTCGGCGTGAGTGCCAAACAGAAGTCGCAGTGTGTGCAGTGTTGTGCATATTTGCATAGTTACTGTAAAGACGCTTCTGCATCAGTGTGTTCATTTGTAGTCGGGATGGGATATTTGAAGCGACAAAACTTCGAATAAAGTAATTTATGATACACTTTGCTATCTTAGGTTGGTAATGCCTTAAGAATATGTTAAGTGTCAAAACAAAGTTGTACCCCGGGTTTTGTTGTGACGCAGCGCCTTATCCAGTTGACGTGCTCATGTTTAACGCTTGCCCGAAAGCTAATTACGGTCATTTTTGTTCACTGTTTGATTATATTTAAGTTTATTGAACAGCCTGTTTCCAGACTTATTTTATCTTTTAAAAATTTGGTTCGAATTTTGTACATTAAAATGAATTTTACCACGTTGAGGGGTTGTTTTTCACTGTGGGGCTTTAAATTGATAACGTGATCATCAGTTCCTGTACTTTTTAAATCTTAGTTCATTATTCGTGGTAATTTGTTCTTTTTTCATCTGCCAACCATGCTTAGTGGCATTAGTTTGTAAAGTCGCACCATTAAAAGTATGAAAACTAGAGAAAAGAGTTGTTTTTCTGAGGTACACTTTAGTTATAGGGAAACTATACAACAATTTCCTTATGGAAGGTTCAGATCGTATCCTATCGTTTTATTGAAAAAAATGGTGATGTTAATCGCATAACCTGCTCATACTAACATATTAGAACTAAAAATTCAATTACATTTTACCTGTAGAGTCCCTTGTGTGGAGTTAACAGTTAAACGTTGACATATTCAGTATGTCAGTATGTGCATACTCTTAACTAGAGTATTTTTATGCCCTTTTATTTAGACTGATGCTATGCCCAACTTATTCCAACATCTTCTTGAACCTGTACCAAAGGAAAAAAAACAACAACAAAGTGTCACTGTCAAATCTCATATTCTTGATTTACTGCCAGGTTATAAGATTAACATTTCATCAGACCAAACTAGCATCTTGGAAATAATTAAGAAAAATGTTTGTAATCATAAATGAATATTCCACCCACAGTGATTTTTTTTTTTTTTTATGTTACCTCGTGTAAGTTACAGTGGCAGTCAAGAAAACATTTTCTCATGTTTTCCCAAGCAAAGTAAATGGCAAACATTCTAATGGAATAGGACACAGTAGTGAGGAATGCTGGACAGTGGTAAAGAATGTGAAAATCCTCCATGGAAGAAGGAAAGAACAAATTCTCAACCTAACTCGTGTTGCATAATCTACATTCCGTTTATCCATTTGTATTCTCAAAATATGCAAAGTTTGTAAATATTTTGCTAACATCTATAGTATCGTTCTTTTAAATTGTCGATTCACCTTTTCCCTTCATTCATTGCAATTCTGGAAATATCAATAATATGTCTTAAAAACAAACATGTATTTTGCATGTTTTGAACTTACTGAGAGATAACAGTCCTGTGAATTATCCATGGACGTTTTTCACATAATTTAACTTTCTCTCAGCACTGGTCACTAGGTCCCAATCTGTAAGTATCTTTGGTATGTACTTTCCTTAGAAAAACATGACAATTTTTTTTCTTGTCTGCCACTTTAAACTTTATGGGGTAAATAACATAAAAAATCATTTTTGTTTGGACTAGTCCTTTAATTAGATTATTTTTATCTCTTTTCAGTTAGTTTACTGTTGCCTAACTTGAGCCAGTATCTTTCTCAATCCTAATTATAACTTTGTATTTTATCTTTTTTTTTTCTTCAGTCTTAAATTAATCTACTTTCTATTATGTGTTTAATTTTCATTTTATTTATACAAATCTTTTAATACAGTAGTGAGGCTTGATTAACTTTTTATTACCTTTTCACATTTAATGTAGTATAGTTTGTTTAAACTCAGTTTATGCTTAGTTGTTTTCTGGCTGAAATATTTTCACACAATAAATAGTGAAAGAATAGTATTATGTATTTGTGGAATACTTGAACAGTTGAAATACAGAGTTTAATTTCAAAATTAGTATTAAAAGAATAATGAAAATATATTTTTTGTTTTGTCCGTGAACACTGTATATCTATCAAGAAATTAGTTTATGCTGTCAGACCTGCCTTTTTAATTGGAATTGGTCTATATTATGAAGGAAACCAATTGTTATTGGCTTAGGCAAAAATACATTTCTGAACCTAAATATTTTAGCATTTCTATTATTAACACAAAATTTTAATGCTTGTTCAGTATTTGTCAATCTTTGTTGTTGTTGTTTTTCAATTAATTAAAATTACTTTGGCTTGCAAATAAGAATACATTTGTGAGTTTGTTGCAGAAGAAACTTGGGCAACATCATGTCTAAAATGAGTGAGTAGGACTTTGTTGGTAATAGTCAACATTTTGATGTATAGTTGCTAAGCTGATTTCGGCTTCCATTCGACTAAACATTTTTTAAATTAATGCCAGTCTTTTTTATGTGAGTCAGTGGTTACCTTTGCTCGATTTGTAGATGGAATGACTGAATGCACTTTGTTTTTGTTTGGTAATGAAAAGAGGTCTGTGCGTTAAATTGATGTTTTATCTGGTCTGAAATGTTTGTACATATCCTCCGTGCAACATTGTCTGCATTACTTATTAACAGCTTATGATAGTTTATTGGAAGCATGATTTTCACCACTAAGTGTATTAACGGATGCTCCTTGTCTTTGTCAAGTGGAAAGATGTTGCATTCCTTTGCTGTATCAGTCTGTTTACTGTGGGTGGTTCTAAACCAGAAGGAAATTTGCTGTCCAGAGCAGCTCAGAATTAAAAGAAAAAAAATCTTGCCTGAAGAAGGGGCCTGAGTTGCCTCGAAAGCTTGTATATTGTAATCTTTTTAGTTAGCCAATAAAAGGTGTCATTTTGCTTAGCTTTTCTCTACATTCATAATGACTAACACGGTACAACACCCCTAGTACTAAAGAAAAAAAGAAACTCAACTCAGTTTTGAATGCTTAAAATGTAGTAGACATTTGACACATTTAACACTTTTTAAAGGCTTACTTTTCACTCATTGTATAATCTTTTTTCTGTATATTGTAACATTAGATTAAAAGTAATTGTTTTTTCTATATATAAAAGAATTCAAGCATTTTGGATGATTTCAATGAATAATTCTGTTATATCTTAGAAGCAGGATAAAGAGGGTAGTTTCCAAAATCTTATAGATGTTATTGTACTTCTGCAATTATATGGCTGTAAATAGGGCTGTCGGATTAAATGTCAACATTCAAATAATTCAAATTTTAAAATGTCATATTTAAAGGCAAAAATTGACATTAAATGGTAAAACAGCAGTTGTTTTACCTTGCACTAATTTTGGCTTTGCTATGCAATGGTGTTGTATTTTACAGATCTGTTTCTTCACGTCGCGTCCAAACAGCCTTTTTGTAACATTGAGTGTGACTCGGGTCAAAAATCGATGTGAGTACGGTTAACAACGAGTCACACTTGGTGTGATGTGTAATGATCCATTTTACATTTTTAAGCCAGAATAATGCTTGGGACAGTGTTCTGCTACCATCTAGTGGATGAAATAACGTGCTGCAAAAAGTAATAAATATTTCTATGCATTTTGCCTCTGTTTAAGGTAACTTATTAATATTCATGAATGGGGTGGAGACTCCACCTTAAAGCACAATGGCTAACCAAAAGCTATAAATGCAGTTGCTAAATGAACTGACACTGAATCATTGCTCGAATTGAACATTAGTGATTATTGTGAACTGGTCATCAGACGTTCTCTTAGAAAGTGAAACTGATTCATGAAAAACCGATTGCATTTTATGAATAATATAACATGAAGGTTTAGCTTGGTGTGGCAGTAACTACGTGACAAAAAAGAAAAGTAATTGTGATCAAGTGTAAGAACAAGCAAGACATTAGCCCCATAAGCACTGTTCACAGTGCCAGAACTGTCAATGCTTTTTGTCAGTGGAATATGTAAGTTACTAAGCCTGGTACTGTGGTATCTTAAAAACATGAGACAGCTTCGATTGTGTGGATTGGGCAACAGACATTCTACCCACCCAAGTATGAGCAATAGATACAAATAAAAGTTTGCAAAGAAACACATTTTTAGTGTCCTGACTGCTCCATTGGTGACTGTCTGAAAATGTACTACACAACAGATGTGTACTAAATCTGCTTCAGTACAGCAGTGGACACTAGACATAACTTTTCTCCTGTATTAATGTTGATGTTTTGATATTTACATATTTCTGTTACATTTTTGTAATTTTTCTTGAGGTAAACATAATTCTAAGGATGTTAATTGTTTGTTTTAATTAAAGGACAAAAATAGACTGGTATGAATTCATTAAAATAGCTTTTCTTGCTATTTGTCTGTTTGCACAGGACAGACTCCACTGATTTCCTTTTCTCAGTTTATCACTCCACATTCTTTAATGTAAAGGCTAATATTATGGTCCATCTCTCTCTCTTGTAAACTCTGCCTTACTACTGTCTGTTCACAGGAAGTTAGCTGCAAAAAAAAAAAAAAAAATGCTAGCTCCACTACTGTAATATATTCGATAAAGGAGCACTGCAACTAAATTACTATGAAGCTTAGAAAAACAGATACTGAAAAAAATCCATTGTTGTGATCAGCCAGTTTACCGATCACCAGTTGAGTCTTTTGTAGTGAAAATTGTCCACAAATGAGATTGGTGGCCGATTGATTGGAGAATCAGTAGTCTGTATGTCTGTGGCAAATCAAAACTGATTTTCATGTATTTTCATAACAATTTTAATTTGAATATTTTCGGTGGTTTTGCGTTTTTTAGAGCTCCATGATGGCTGCATCTGAGAAAGGAGAGAACATTTTAGAGCAAGTGGATTTCAAGATATCTGATATCAAGATACTTTTGGAAGTTCTCCTTATACATATCTTTTCAAAGATGTTGCATTGTATTTACCTTGTTGTGGACCCCAGGTCTTTTGTTTTTGTCCAGTACTTAACCCCATATTCTTCAAAAACAGTTTAACCTATGTCTAGTGATAACTGGAATAGGTCCCAGCCTATTGATTTGCAAAATTTTTGCCTAAGTGATTTTTGAGATACATCATTTATTTAAATATTCATGTACATGCCCTTGCTCACACATACACTCTCACTCATAAGAAATTGTAAGTGAAAACAGCGGACAGATTGTTTGCCCTAACTGAGCATTTGCTTGATGATGCAGAAAAAGAAACAAGCACACAAATGTAATAATTATTTGTGTAGTATGTTTTCATTTAAAGAATGTGGCTTATAATGCTTTTCACAAAGTCAAAGAAAAAGTTGCAAACAAAAACCTTGAAGCAAAGAAGTGATAAGAAAAAGAAAGAATAAATGACATGCTAGAAATTGTTAGAAAAGAATTAATGAAAACACACTTACATAACACCTATGGAAGTAATAGAAAATGTAAAGCCTTTTTTTTTTTTTTTTTTTAAAAAACTATAAAAAGAAGTCCAGTCCAGCTCAGCTAGATCAATAAAGGTTGAGGTGGATAGAGTAATTTAGCCACCACTCTACCAATCTATATATGCAGCCTACTTTTGTTTATTTTACGCAAAATTTTTTTGTGCATAATAATTATTATACAAGTTAATTTATTTGATTCAATATTATTTTAGTGCAGTCTGTATTTTAAAATGTAAGTGTGATTTGCATGGAAGTACTGTGAATGCAATCAGGTTTCTACTTAAATTCAGTCAAATGCTTACAGAGGTTGCTCCTGTATAGTACAACTTACTGCATTTATATTTTACATTTACTTTTTTGGCTGATGCCATTATCCAAAGCAACTTACAATATTTATGATACAGTTAGTTACATGGTACAATTGGTTTAATTTCTTTTTGGTTTTCCATTTGGAGCACAGGCAGGTCAAGTGACTTGCTCATGGTTGCACAGTGTCAGTAGCGGGATTTGAACCCACAACCATAGGGTTTGAAGTCCAAAGCCTTCACCTTTATACCACACTGCCATATTGCATGCTAAAACGTAAACATATCACAACAAACAGCTGATTTCTTCACTTGTCAATGACCATTGACAATTATTGCTGTATTAGTTATTTTACTTTTTATTTAAATTGAGTTAAAATTGTGACTTTAAGTCTTTTCAACATCATGAGCTGTTTTTTTTTTTTATTATTTATTTAAAGTTGCCTTTGGCAATGCATGTGTCTGTCTAATCCAGTTATGGCTTTCAGCCTGCCTTTATTCTCATTTATTGGAGTTCGTTTGGGGGAAAGTCTTGTATTACTTTAATAAAAATGTTCTTCTACGGTCGCCTTGTTCCATTTCTACTTCAGTGCATATGTACAAATAGCAAGAGCTGGCTGAGGGAATTTCTAATAAAACACATGCACAACCAAATAATAGAAAGTCACTAGATAGAGTGAAGAAGAGAATATTAGGTGCTATAGCATATTGGGCAGTTAAAAGACATGGTGATTCACATTCGGCCTTTATAGCATAGTGAGTCAGTCGGAAAATGAGAGAGGCAAAATAGTATACAACATTTGATAGAGAAATAAAGAGAGTTAATAAATATGTGAGCATGCAAATATTACACAACTTTTGTATTAAGTGGTTTTCATTAAGTCTATTAAATTTCATCTATTCTGGATCCTTCTGTCTTGTATTTTAAATACCTGTAGACTTTCTGGTGTAGAGTAGATAAAATATTGTTCAGAATTTGTATCCAAAAACTTGCAAATGAAAAAATAAACCTGTTGTTCACTATATGAGCCAAATTTGCTCCACCTCTTTTATTGTTTATACCTAACTGTGGTACCTGGCTTTTCCTGAGAAATTTTCTAAGTCATTGGGCCAGCAGTGTGTGTCTGTGGAGAGAGTATTAACTGCCTAACTGCATCCACAAATTTACTTACCTCTGCAGTTACGTTCAAGTCTCTGCTGCCTCTTCCTATGAAGTCAGTAGTTGGATTGGGAGAGCATGGGGCCATGAGGTTGCTAGAAAAGGGTGAGTGGCACTCCCAGTATCTTTGCAAAAGGATGAAGGACCAAGTCTTTAGATTCCTGATTCTTACTGTTTTGCTATATGGCTGCGAAACATGGACGCTATCCAGTGACCAGAGATTAAAAATGGACTTCTTCGGTATTTTGGGTCGAATGAGCGGTTGCTCACAGAGTCTGAATGAGGCATATTACCTTCATCGTGAGGGAACGTCGTTTATGGTACTACGGCCCTGTTGTGAGATTCCCTGAGGGTGATCTGGCTCACAGGATCTTCATTGTTGAGGACCCGATCAGCTGGATCAGGCCAAGGGTATGCCCTCATAACTCCTTACTGCAGCAGATAGACTGTCATTTTTGGGGAATGGGACTGGACTGCATGTCTGCCTGGGGGGGGGGTTGCCAACCGAGATCCTGAGCTTTTTTGTCTCGCGGTGGGTACGGCACCATGCTGTACCAGCGCTTGCTTCTCTATTTGACCTGTAATAAGTTTATCTCATGTTTATTGTCACATGTGATACACCCCTGGTCTGCTGAAGCAATTGACAATGTTGCACTGTTCAAATCTTGCTCGATTCACAAAGGGGGAAAAAACAAAAATCTTTTTAAATACTGTCCCTGGGTTGTTAAGGCCTCAAAGTTGTAATGGAAATATTACACTTAATTAATCGCTGTAATCCTGTGAGACAATGTCATTGTTATCCAAAAGTGGTTGAGGAAGAAAAAAATGCAGTAGTTCCTAACTTTGATAACATATCATAGCGTTTCATCTAAATGTGAAATAATGTTTTTGTTGGTGAGTGAATAAGTCAGTCAGTCATCTTTGCATTATAAATGTATAGATTTTTAGGCAAATTTTCCTGTCATCTAAATGTATAAAAAAATCAAAATCAGAGCGACTTAGGTATTTTTTTTTTTTATCTAACACAGTTGATGCAGTTGACCCATACTGAAAGGGAGTTTGCCTATAGGGGAATTTTGCTATAGGGGAAACACAATTTCCACTGCAGTTTAGATTGCCAAGTGCACAGACCATTCAGTTTAGGAAAATCCTAGTTTTTAATGTTAAAAAGGTATGCAGTCTATCTATCTATCTAAATCTTAAGTAAAGGTCTTGGATAAAAGACTGTTGGAACTCCCTCTTTTCCCTTATCTCGTCAGAAAGGAGTGACCTGGAGGAGTCACTTGTGACTTGTACTAAATCCCCCCCATAAAGTGTTCTTCAGTGTAAAGGTTTTCTCCCACTTAATTTTAACTTCTGTGTCATACACAACTAAAAAAAAAATTTTTTTTAGCAGATTTGTTCCAAGTGAACTAATTTCTGTGTTGTGCAGAACCTTTTGCATTAGATTTTTGATGGATTATTATTTTGCATGTATATAGCAACTTGATATCCAGTCATTTACTTTCAAAAAAGTGAAAAATTGCAGATAAATATAAAGAATTTAAAACACAGAAATTGATTTTACATTTGTATTGTCAGCTCTGCTGGTTACCTTTTTGTGTGTGTATATATATATATATATATATATATATATATATATATATATATATATACTGTATATGTGTGTGTGTGTATATGTGTATATATAATATATATATATATATATATAAGTTTAATGTAATTAATGGGAGTTTAAAATAATGCTACATGAGCAGTCATTGCCTCCTCAGAACAAAGTGCAAATCAGTATCAAATTTAGCAGTGCAAAAATTCTGTTACTGAAAACTTGTAATCATTTAATGTTATGTGGCAGCAAAAGTATACAATATTTGCCTCTGTTTACTGTTCAAGAGATATAATCTGCCCTGTTTTCCTGAAATGCGATTTCAGTAGGTATCATTTATATTTTACAAGTATTAAGCCCCTTCATGCCAAATATGATTAGCAGCTATATTAACTTCTATTAAAAACAAATATTTCAGTTTAAAATTAAAAAAAAAAACAAAAAACCCAAAAGCATACAGTTGTAGCATGGACCATTATGACACTGAGCTGTAAAAGAACCCAAAAGCGTAATTATTTGGTCTTGTTTCACTCTTGATGGCTGAAATCAAGTTATGCTAATAAGTTCATTATTGATCAGAAATGCTCAAAAAAATTAAGGGAACACTTATCTTAATTTGGATCTCAATGAAGAAAATATTCAAGTGGAAAATCTTTTTCGAGTAATAATGTGTAATTCATTGAGAACAAAGTGATGTAATGGTGATCAATCAAAACCAAAATCACCAACCCCTTGAGGGTTGATGGCTAAGAAACCTAGTAACTCGCTGAATTTGGTTGGGTTCTGATCCAGTGTGGAGTCCCAATCCAGGTGGTTTAGTGTATGCTTCCAACCTACTTGAATGTGTTCCCTTTGTAATCTAATTCCCAAAAGTCCACCTGGGAGTGCACTGATATTTTTCAATGTAAATTTATACTGTGAAAAAATTAGTGAAGTTTATTGGAAAAAATAAAAAGCAAATTATGCGAACTGAAATGTTACTTCGTGGTAAAACAGTAATTACACTATCAAGTACTTTTATTGTCCTCTGATTCAGTACAGACTCTGCTTTCCACTCATGTTGAACACCATGCAATAACATTAGGATGTGTTGACATTAATGTGAAATACAATGGAGATAATAAATGTATAAAAAAAAAACTAAGATAAAAATATAAATCTTTACACATTCTGTTTATCTGACTGCACTGTTTTACAGTAAATGTCTAACATTTTGTACCTCAGTAGACACCCATTCCCTTTGTCTTGAGGCACAACAAAGGACGATGACTCAGTAGGTAATAGCGTGATTCATGACTCAACTCCCATGATTGACACATCTGTATATAACTTATTGCTCACAGAAATAAAGTAAATACATGAAAATTGGCAAAATGTAAACAAGTATTAGGTAAATAATAAACTTAATACATGTGTTACATATTATAATTGTCTTAAGCTGCAGCTGTTGCCAAGAAAGCCAACACTGGCAAAGAAGACACTGTCTAGTTCTTGAGTGATTATTGTATTGAAATACAAAGAAATTACTAGGAAAAATCAAAAAAATCTATGGAGAAAGATGTTGGCAAAACATTGTGTGAATGCAGTAAAATCAGCCAAGATGGCTTAACAGATCCTTTGTTATGATTTAGCCAGGATTTCCTTGCTGGCTTTAATTTCTTCTCATTTTGCTTTTTTATTTTGTGTGTGTTTTTAAAATTATTTTCTGAATTTATGCTTCTAAATATGATTTTATTTTTTTTTTTTTGTATTTGGTTAGTTGTCACCATACATTTTGGTTTTCTCATTTTTAAATGTCCATTGTGCTTCTTATATTGCTTGTCTTGTTTTGTGTTGAGCCCTAGGGGGTCACTGACACTGCATCTGACCATATACAGTGCATCCGGAAAGTATTCACAGCGCATCTTTTTCCACATTTTATGTTACAGCCTTATTCCAAAATGGATTAAATTCATTTTTTTCCTCAAAACTCTACACACAACACCCCATAATGACAACGTGAAAAAAGATTACTTGAGGTTTTTGCAAATTTATTAAAAATAAAAAAACTGAGAAATCACATGTACGTAAGTATTCACAGCCTTTGCTCAATACTTTGTCGATGCACCTTTGGCAGCAGTTACAGCCTCAAGTCTTTTTGAGTATGATGCCACAAGCTTGGAACACTTATTCTTGGCCAGTTTCGCCCATTCCTCTTTGCAGCACCTCTCAAGCTCCATCAGGTTGGATGGGAAGCATCGGTGCACAGCCATTTTAAGATCTCTCCAGAGATGTTTAATCGGATTCAAGTCCCACTCAAAGACATTCACAGAGTTGTCCTGAAGCCACTCCTTTGATATATTGGCTGTGTGCTTAGGGCCGTAGTCCTGCTGAAAGATGAACTGTCGCCCCAGTCTGAGGTCAAGAGCACTCTGGAGCAGGTTTTCATCAAGGATGTGTCTATACATTGCTGCAGTCATCTTTCCCTTTATCCTGACTAGTCTTCCAGTTCCGGCCGCTGACAAACATCCCCACAGCATGATGCTGCCACCATCATGCTTCACTGTAGGGATGGTATTGGCCTGGTGATGAGCGGTGCCTGGTTTCCTCCAAACATGACGTCTGGCATTCGCACCAAAGAGTTCAATCTTTGTCTCATCAGACCAGAGAATTTTGTTTCTCATGGTCTGGGAGTCCTTCAGGTGTCTTTTGGCAAACTCCAGGTGGGCTGCCATGTGCCTTTTACTAAGGAGTGGCTTCCGTCTGGCCACTCTACCATACAGGCTTGATTGGTGGATTGCTGCAGAGATGGTTGTCTTTCTGGAGGTTCTCCTCTCTCCACAGAGGACCTCTGGAGCTCTGACAGAGTGACCATCGGGTTCTTGGTCACCTCCCTGACTAAGGCCCTTCTCCCCCGATCGCTCAGTTTAGATGGCCGGCCAGCTCTAGGAAGAGTCCTGGTGGTTTTGAACTTCTTCCACTTATGGATGATGGAGGCCACTGTGCTCATTGGGACCTTCAAAGCAGCAGAAAAATTTTTCTGTAACCTCCCCTTGATTTGTGCCTCGAGACAATCCTGTCTCAAGAGGTCTACAGACAATTCCTTTGACTTCATGCATGGTTTGTGCTCTGACATGAACTGTCAACTGTGGGACCTTATATAGATAGGTGTGTGCCTTTCCAAATCATGTCCAATCAACTGAATTTACCACAGGTGGACTCCAATTAAGCTGCAGAAACATCTCAAGGATGATCAGGGGAAACAGGATGCACCTGAGCTCAATTTTGAGCTTCATGGCAAAGGTTGTGAATACTTATGTACATGTGCTTTCTCAATTTTTTTATTTTTAATAAATTTGCAAAAATCTCAGGTAAACTTTTCTCACGTCATTATGGGGTGTTTTGTGTAGAATTCTGAGGAAAAAATGAATTTAATTCATTTTGGAATAAGGCTGTAACATAACAAAATGTGGAAAAAGTGATGCGCTGTGAATACTTTCTGGATGCACTGTAAGTTGCTAGGATGCCATAGCTAATCACTGACCCATTACCTTGTGCTCATGTTATTTGGGTTTCATTTTTAGATTTCTCCTGTTGGATTTTGTAAGCTCTTTTTTTATTCTTTGGTTAATGGACTTTTGCTGTTGCTTTTGGATTTGATATTTGGTTTATGGAATTGGATGTATTTGTTTTTGGGTTGCCTATATTTTAGCAACACTTTTAGATCTAAACATATTATTCTTTTAGGTCATCAAAATCAGACTTAAAAACCTTTCTTTTTTTCAAATAGCAAAGCTAGTTAGCAAATACTTTGTCACATGTTTTCGTTAACAGAAGGTGTAGGTTATAGATACAGGTTGCTGAAAATTGGCATATAATAACTTTAAGATGGCTTGAAATATGTTTCATGGCGGCTCTGATTTTCAAAATAGGGATAAGGGGTCATGTTTTAAGCATCTTTTACTTGGAAGTATGGTGAAACTTGCTGATAATTAGCAGGATATCTCTGGATGATCTTCATTTATGGTCAGTGAAATCCACAAAATGAGTCGGTTTTCGTATTAGCTCTCATTTGTAGAAGCGAAAACTCTCTGATAATTGGAAATGACCAATGAAATCCACAAAATACACCGGCTGATGGCGAGATTCTGATGGCTGAAGAAAGGAGTACTTGTACGTGCACACACATCAATGTTTTTTTTCTAAACAAATATTACAATTGTACGATTTTAATATACTGGCAACTGCTCACTCACATGCACATTATGCACAAGAGTGTAGTGAAAAACTACTTTTGTTTTTGTTTTTACTTTCTCATTTTCATTTAGTTCTAGTTTGGATAATTTTTTGTTTTTGTTTTAGTGTTTTCATTAAAAACATTTTTTTAGCTAAATATTAAAGTAAAACACTGGTTATTACCACATCCTTGGCAAAAATAACTGCTTCAATCTGCTTCATTGTGGTTTAGGTCTGTCACATACTTCATTTTTCATTTCCTGAGTATATAATTATAAGGGCTTGCACACAATAATAATAATACTTTATATAGCGCTTTTCTCACTACTCAAAGTGCTCTCCACGCATGGAGGATCCAGGACATGAACCCCTGATCTCCTCAAAAAGTGCACAATTATGATTGTTGATTGGCATTGCGATCTAAGTGTTGGAAAGCATGTGATCTTGGATTTTCAAAAAGCAAATGCTTTGATTAAAAAAAAAAAAAAAAAATTATAAAATATAGTCTTATGGGCACATTTGAGCTGAATACACCACACTACAACTTGATACAAAAGAAAAAAGCAGCCCCTGCCACAATTACTCTACCCTGAGGGTTCTGCAGTTCATGAATTCAGTTGGGTAAAACCATATATAAAATCACCAAGAATGGATTTACAATGATTTTCACACAGCTTGGAGTAATTCGTACACGGCTGGCATTGGTTTATAAATTGAGAAAAGAACACAGAATGGATTGTGCTCATTCTTGTTTTGAATCATGTACACTCACAATAATTCTAGAAAAAAGTAGTTTTTCTGCACTTAAGTGATTATTTAAATAAAAAAAATATTCTTGATAAGTATGTCAGTTTGTAGATCAAATCATAGTGCTGAAACAGTTCTAGTGAAATTAAGAAATTATCTGCAGATTAATGCAGATGTAAATAAAATACCAGTACTTGGTCTACTAGATGTGTGCAGCATTCAGTACTACAGATCACGATATTCTTAATGAAACAGCTTAGCCAGTGGTTGGGGCTTTCAGATACTGCCTTAGTCTGGATTAAATCATGTATACCTGGACGGAAATTCTTTGTCAGCTATAGCTATTGTGCATCAAAAATACATGACATTGTATACAGTAATGTTGTAACGCAAGGATCGATTTTGGGACCATTATTTTTTTCACTCTTCATTGTTTCGTTAAGCCAGATAATTTCAAAATATAGCCCAGAGGCTCTAAACCTTAATCTAGTGCCTTACTAGTATAACAGAATGGATGAATATGAGTTCCATTAAACAAGAAATAAAATAAAATTGTTAGTTATTGGCAGCAGTAAACAAAGTGAGAATCTTAGAAAGAAAATTAATCATCTGAACATATGCATCAGACAGAGGGGTAAAAATGTATATGTTGTTATTGACTCTGATCTTAATTTCAGATCACATATTAATTTTATTACCAAGACTGCTTTTTTCCATAGGAACATTACAAGTTTGCGATGTCTTATAACAATTAAAGATGGCGAAAAATTAATTCATGTGGTTATGTTTAGCTGTCTAGATTACTGCATTCTCTTCCTTTCGGGTCACCCTAAAAAGATTGTAAATTGGCTATAGCTTGTCTAGAATACAGCAGCAAGAATTTTATCCAAATGGGGAAAAAAAATATGATCATATATCCCCAATGCTAATATCTTTGCATTGGCTGCCAGTGTCCTTTAGAATCGATGCTTAAAATACTTCTACTTGTAGATAAGGCTTTAAACAATTTCCTTAAGGTACCAAATCACTGTCTTAGATCTGCAAATTCTGGTTTGCTTGTTATTCTTAGATCTAAGCATAAAAGAACTGGTGAGGCAACTTTCTGTTATTACTCACCTAAAATAATTCCCCAATAGAAATACACCAGGCTAAATTTGTGGAACGTTTCAAAAAACTTATTAAAAAAAAAAAAAAAACCTTTGTTTAATCTGGCTTTCCAGTAATTATATCATAATTTAGTGATCTGATTACAAGTTTAGCTCTTTGATGACTTAATTAGTACCCAGCATTAATCCATTTGTTTTTTTTGTTTTTTGGTTTTTTTTTGTCTCTCATTCTGTGTGGTGGCCCACACCTGCTCAAAGCACTGTGCTAACTGTATCGACTGTGCCCATTGGAGGATGGGCGACCAGCTGGCCTAGTTCATTTTGACTTTCATGATGCAGAAAATGATTATAATCAGGCCTAATAATTGATTTGCTCGTTTCCGTCTACTGACCTGGACCTTCATAGATTTATTTTTCTTCTGTTGCCCATTGTTGTTTTCCTCTTTCTCCTCTATGTCAGCTGGCCAAACAGTCACATTCAGGAATTAAGAACTTCATTTACATCCTAAGTCCACTGAAACTGCTATGGACTGTTTTATTTGCTTTGGTATCTTTGCATTAACTTTAATAATATCAAACTGTGTCTACTCACTTCGTTATTATGTACATATACCTAGGTAAAATGTAGATATATACTGTACATATTTATATTTATGTCCATTCGCCTCTTGAGGATTGACCACAAGTTCTCAATGGGATTAAGGTCTGGGAAGTTTCCTGGCCTTGGACCCAAAATGTCGATGTTTTGTTCCCCAAGCTGCTTAGTTATCACTTTTACCTTATGGCACAGTGCTCCATCATGCTGGAAAATGCATTGTTTCTCACCAAACTGTTCTTGGCTGGTTAGGAGAAGTTGCTCTTGGAGGATGTTTTGGTACTATTCTTTATTCGTGGCTATGTTCTTAGGCAAAATTGTGAGTAATTGTGGACAATCCTCAAGAGGTGTGTGGATGAATAAAAACCAACAAATTCTGACAAACTCCAAGTACTGATTATGCAAGAATGGGCTGCTGTCAGTCAGGACTTGGCCCAGAAGTTAATTGACAACATGTCAGGGTGAATTGCATAGGCCTTCAAAAAGAAGGGTCAACACTCCAAATATTGTCTCTTTGCATAATCTTAATGTAATTGTCAATAAAAGCCTTTGAAACTTATGAAATGCTTGTAATTGTACTTCAATATACCATAGAAACATCTGGCAAAAAGATCTAAAAACACTGTAGCAGCAAACGCTGTGAAAACCAATACTTGTGTCATTCTCAAAACTTTTAGCCACGACTGTATGTATTTATTAGATTTGGTTGTTTTATTGCCAACCTTAATGTATAATTATTTTAATTAGAAAACCATTTTGAGGTAAGAGTGAAGGTTTGCTTTTCATTTTAGTGGTTACAGTTTGCCTAACACCACTTGGTTGATTTTGTATTTAGTATGTTTACATGTATTAGAAATTATCATAGTATTTAATGATGATAATTCAAAGAAATGTGTTATAGGTTTGTTTTTGTTGATTAATCAGTGGAAAGCACCTTGAGTTGTAATTTAATGTATGATAAGGTAATATATAAATAAAGGTATTATTATTAATTGTTTGACAGTAGTGCTGGGCGGTATGACCAAAATTCTATATCACAGTATTTTTTAAAATTATACCGGTTTCACGGTATTCAACGGTATTTTTTTCCCCATGCATGAGTGGATGTTAACCACATTTTCCACTGCAATTACTGCAGTAGACTGGCTAAGAATAACCTATTCCACTGTCGTGAGAATTGTACAAAAAAATATTTTAATGTGCACACAAGTATTTAATACAGGTTTGCATGACCACATAAAGTGATAGTTTTTAAGGGGTTGGCACAAATGAAGAGAGGGAATCGTATTGCATGACAGTTGCAGTCGAAATATAGAACCTTTTTATTGAACACATTTTGTAAACAACTTAAACTAAAATTTTGACACCATACTTTCAACCATCCAAAGAGGCATTTAGACTTGGTAAAATATCCAGAGGTGCTTGTTAAAAGTTGTATTGCACTGAACATGTCTTAGAAAAGGAATAAATAGTAAATATTTTTTGTAAACCAAGTACACTTTCTTTTATTGTTAACAATCTCTGTCCACTGACATGTTAAAGTGACTTTTTAAACAACTTTACCATCATTAAACTGCATAATATTTAAACTTATATACAGTAATCCCTCCTCCATCGCGGGGGTTGCGTTCCAGACCCCCCCGCGATAGGTGAAAATCCGCGAAGTAGAAACCATATGTTTGTATGGTTATTTTTATATATTTTAAGCCCTTATAAACTCTCCCGCACTGTTTATAAATATTCCCCGCAGCGTTATACAGCATAATCCCTTTGTATTCTCTTAGATATTAGGTAAGATTCATTGAAATTATGTATATAAACACACACTGTTTATATACAGTAAAACCTAAATATTATTTTAAAGATATTGAGTGTCTCCGATATCACATATGTTACAGCCATTACGATAGACAGGTCACCAGCAATAAATACGTACATTGCAAGAAAAATAGTATACAGTAAATGTATTAATTATTTATGGTTACTCACCAACAATGACACGATGACTTGTCCGATAACAATGAGTTTAATTTTACTGCACAACAAAGGAGAGCGTTACAGCCCTTGTAAAGGAGCCACTTCAGGCGATTGTGTAGCACTGCCGTTCTTCTTCTGGCAGTCTTCAATCCAAATCCCTAAAGCAGATTCCATCCAGACTACTGCCTTATTACATCCACTTACAACTCGTTTTGCACCCTGGTTAAAAGGACGCTGCAGCCGTAGATCTTATATTCCTTTCCTACTTTTTAAATAAAAAGAATCGTAGCCTTCAACAAATCCAAAACGTTTACCTTTTCGGCAATCGTTAACATCTTCTTCTTGCGCTTGGGCACGGCACCTGAAGCAGTAGCAGATTGTTTTGGAGCCATAATGAAGGGCTTGACTATGCACAAAGATAAACACTAAAGAGCACAACTCTTTACACAGCGAAGCACGTTGATGCTGAATGAGCGAGATGAGACTTCCTGGTTAACACTGCATAGCTCCTGCGTGCTCTGATTGGTTAGCTTCTCAGTCAGGAGAACTTAACTGCGTGCTCTGATTGGTTAGCTTCTCAGCCATCCGCCAATAGCGTCCCTTGTATGAAATCAACTGGGCAAACCAACTGAGGAAGCATATACAGGAAGTAAAAAGACACATTGTCCACAGAACCCGCGAAGCAGCGAAAAATCCGCGTTATATATTTAGTTATGCTTTCATATAAAATCCGCGATAGAGTGAAGCCGCGAAAGTCGAAGCGCGATATAGCGAGGGATTACTGTATATATATATATCTATCTCTATACTAATAAAAGACAAAGCCCTCACTGACTGACTCACTCACTCACTCACTGACTGACTCATCACTAATTCTCCAACTTCCCGTGTAGGTAGAAGGCTGACATTTGGCAGGCTCATTCCTTACAGCTTACTTACAAAAGTTGAGCAGGTTTCATTTCGAAATTCTACGTGTAATGGTCATAACTGGAACCTATTTTTTCGTCCATAGACTATAATAGACTTCTGCTCGATGCCCGTGGGAGGCGGAATTACGCCTCCCACGTAATTTAGTGCCTGCCCATATAAGGCCGTCCGTCAGCGGCAATCCAATAGAAACACTGCCGCTAAATATTCACGGGTAAAGGACTGTGCTTATGCAGAGGAAGATGAGATGGTCAGGGTGGTGTTTGGCACAAACTCGGCGAAACTGCGAGAGAAACTTTTAAGTGCCAGGTCTTAGCTAACATAATACAGCCGTGGACATCGCACGAGATGAAACCAGCACAGCTAAGAAGCTTCGATGCATGTACACCAAGCGACTCACGTGAAATGACGCAACAGTTCCAAAGAGCGCTGAACAAAAAACGAATTACACAATTGAAAAGGCAGCAAAAAAATATGAAGCGTGTGATACATACAAGCATATTCATAAGTGCAGCTACTGCGGAAACAAAGCACACGGTGGAAAAAGTGAATGTCCCGCTAAAGGAAGACAGTGTAAAAAAAAAAAAAAA
>JANRMT010062813.1:94478052-94502777 GCA_026402145.1 Polypterus bichir lapradei
AAGATCTTTGATACCTATGTGTCCCCCTTTTATAACCATTGCTCCGTGTATATTGCCTTAATCTTTGGATTGCCACAAAGCAACCTGCGAGATTGGAGAAAAGTTGAGAAGACATCGTGAGAGGAAACGGTAGCATTGTGAAAACGAGACGGACTTTGAACGGACAGAAGCAGAAATGCTCCTACACCACCACATAATTACTATTCGGACAGTGATTCCGAGTAGGCCGTTCCTATCGAATCAATGTCCATGGGTTTTCTTTTGTAATTTTTTTCCCTTTATAAAAAATCATAATGCTGTGCGACGAAGGGCCCAGTTCACGACTGGCAGCCGTGTTTAAACAGGGAGCCCTTCACAGACAACTTTAACACACGCAACATAGTTGGGCGCACATGGCTAGTGTTATAGAATAGTTTGGGTAACTTGGTTCCTAGGACGGAAAGCCAATTGACATTCATGTCCAAATTTTTTAATATTAAAACTGTTAATGATTAATGCAGTTTTAATATTTCACAACTTTTTCTTTATAATACAGTAGTTTATAAATTTTTAATGCATAAAATAATCTGCCAGTCCTTCAAATACTCTACTAGTTCAAGCAAAGGCTCATTTTCAGAAAGGGGAGGGCTTAGGATGACTGAGTGTGAGAGTGGCAGAAGCAAATGTACTGACAAGGTTCAGGTTAAAGTGCGTAACTATTTTCAGTGTTATGAAAGTGCTTTCTAAAGATTGTTAAGAGTTTTTGCAATGGTTGTTAAAATTAGCAACAGTTATTTAAACTATGTTAAATTAAAACTTGCTGATGAGAAAAATCGTAAACTTCATTTTCATTCATGTTTTCTATGGAAGATAGAACTTAAATTAACCGGCAATATCAGTACAGTATGTATTGGTAATTGGCCAACTTTACTGTCCAGATATTAATGTTATAGGGCTAAAAAGTCCTATTGCTTAGGCACTAGACTGAAAATGCAAAGAGCCCACAACTCAACAATTGGCTGCCTTAATGGACAAAACTGTACTGGAGTTGTCAACCAAAACGGATGAGCTTATGTGTACCTATGAAACCAGTGACAGACTCTATTCCGTACTTTTAGAAACCTTTGCTCATCCCATAAACCTTTCTCATCAAGGTCACTGCTGTCAACCTGGCTGTAAATTTGGCTGTCCATAGCTGGACCCTATAGCTTTTTGGGTATGGCCATATTAAAGCTATGGGAAATACCTTTACTTTGAAATGCAACTGTGCTGGTTTGGAATGGTGGAAGACTTGTCTGTATTGTAGTTGAGTGGGGGTGCCATTAGTTTAAGCCTTGCTGAGGAATTGCAAGTGCATGAGCAAAGGATTGACGTGTGTATTAGTGTTGGATCGGTAGGTACTAAAATTTTGATTTCAGTATTGATGCTAGCTTTTGGATCGCTGTATTGGTACCACAATGGTTCATAAGCAAATCATGGATAACTACAAAAATTCTCCATCTTACCTCAGCCTCCCTGGCACGCCATTTCAGTCTTGATAGCTGTGAAGTCTATGAAATAGAACAGTTTTGTGAAGTCTACAAAACATTTTTCCCCACAACTGCATTAGTGACAGAAAGGGGTGGGTAGAGGAAAACTAATGTTTACTTCAGTACCGAAAATGCCAAAATGCTTGTACTACCCATACTGTTTTAAAATTTTGAAGATGGTTCCAGTAATTTTGGGGCTGTTTTTTGAAAAATGACCAGTTGCCTTGTTGAGCCACAACAGAGAAGGTGAAAGTGTTTTATGTAGACTTTCACTACTTTATTAACCTTATTCATTGATAGTACAAATCTCTTCTTTCTTCTGATGTCCTGGCTGTAAAGTGAAACAAAGATCATTCATTCACTCAACCAACAACAGTTTGATATCTCCGGGATGGCTGACTTGTTAATTATTTTGCTGGCTTTGCCGAATGCAGGGCTAATAGTAATTAACTGAGAGATCAGATCAGTCTCTTTTCTACAAAACAGTTTTCAAAATACAGCACTATTAATTAGCATGTTGTGAATACTATGGTGCAGAAATTAATAATGAGGTAAAACTGACAACTTTTGATTTTCATTGTTTTTGTGGTTGCATATTACTTACAGTGACATTATATATAGTGACATTTATCTTACAGCAGTATGTAGTCTAAAGAAGCTACAGGTGACTTGGGAGATACTCATTTTGACAAGGTTAATTATTCTAGCTAGAGTGAAATGGAGGGATTTACTCTTGTATTTTTTTTTATTTTTCTTTTTACTGTTTTGTCTCCAACCTAACAGGCTGTTAATGAACCTGTTACAGAATACTTTATTGGTCACACTGTTGCATACTAAAATACAGATTTATTACTTGGAGAGTTCATGTATGTATTATGTATTGAATATACATATTGCAGTTTTCAGAACTGATTTATATATTTATTTATGGTTGATATCTTGGATTCAGTGAGGTGGTGTGGTTTGTGAGATATGTACAGACGCATCTTATTATTTAATTCAGGGGTCTCAAACTCCATTCCAGCAGGGCCACAGCGGCTGCAGGTTTTCATTCTAACCCTTTTCTTAATTAGTGACTGGATTTTGAATTAATTTTTATTGACTTGCTTTTTAAGATCTGTGTCCATGAATTTGTTCATTGTGCCTCTGAATTGCTTAATTTCTTTCCTTAAACAGAAGTGAAATGTGAAGTGTGTGAGCCAACAGAAGACCAACTAAGTCAGGGCCTCAAACTACAACCAATTTAACTCTAACCAGTTGCTTAATTAGGCACTGAGTCTTGTTAATTAAACCTGTTCTTTAATTCCTTGGTTTGTTGCTGCTCTTACCGTGCAGTAGCAGACATTTTCAAAACTGTTGTTTTTTTTTCTTTACTTTTCTTAGAGCACTGGTAAAATGTTTTGAGGGCCTGAGATCAATATTCCTGAGACCTCCACCCTTTTTATTTTCAGATATTGTATGATCGTCACAGTTTGCTTGTCATGGTTTGGGTCATTTTGTATCTCATTATTGTTTATTGTTTAAGGAACAAGAAACAATTATTGGGGCTGAGTCTTCAAGATAAAGTCAATTAAAATTAATTCAAAACAAGCTAATTAGCAGCAAAACAGGCCACTGATTAAGAAAAGGGTTAGAATGAAAACCTGCAGCCACTGTGGCCCTCCAGGATTGGAGTTGGAGTTGGTAACACTGTCCATGTTAGTCATTCCAGTCCCAAACTGTCTTGTCTTTTCTGCAGCAGTCACTAAGTGTCACTTTGTTCATTGATTATCATTTGGATGACTCCATATGATTTAAGTTTTTAAAGTGTATATGTATAAGTGCGACATCCCAGTACAGTGTGAATATGCATGAAACTATTCCACACAACTTTGAACTTAAGAAGCTGGTTAGAAAATGGGTGGTTGATTGGATGGACAACTGCAGCCATGTTCATGATATTCAGAGGGTAAATGTGAAGCCTCTTTTCTTTTATTTTCACTGCCATGTAGAGTTCTGTATTAAAAATGTTATTCTTACTATTTTTAACTTCCTCAATTGAATGTAGAAGCAGAAGTTTCCTGCATTATGGACTTGAACATGGAATTAAACATATTAATGTGTTTTGTTATTTAAATAAAGTAATATTGAAGAGTGTCACATCTCTTACAGTGTCTGTGTAATGACAAGAAATGTAAGAAAATATGTTTACAGAGATCCAGCATTTTTCTCTGCAAATTCTTGTACTTGGGTTCTTAAGCTGACATTGGTTATTTGAACATTTTTTCAAGTGACTTTAGAGGCATACCATGTTGCCCCCTTTTCACTTTGACTCAGTTAAAATACTGGAATTATAGTAGCACTAGCCACAAATGTTTTTGTACCTTAATGAAATTTCAAAAAGAAACACTTGTCAAGACTGTAGCAAAAGCACAAGAAGATAAAGATTACATCAGAAAGCGGAGGATGTTAACTTTAATTACATACAGGTAATAACATCTTTCTTCTGTACCATATCAGCAATTCTATCCTGGAATATTCTTCAGTGTGACATGCCAAGCATTGCCATATTGGTGGGTTTTCTGTAGCTCTTCTCTACAGATTCTCTCAAGCTCTTGTCAGGTTTGATGGAGACCATTCATGAACCACTTTTTTTTTTTCTTTTCTTTTTTTCTCTAGATATGTTTTACCAGGTTCAAGTCTGATCTCTGGCTGGGAAACTCAAGGACATTATCAGGGTTGTCCTTAAGCCACTCCTGTGTTTTTGCTTTGACCTTAGGGACATTCTTTGTTGGAAGGTAAACTTTCAATCTAGGCTGAAGTCCAGAGAGCTCAGAAGTAGGTGAAAGAACGTAATGTTCTGTTTGCCTTGTTTACAGTCCTTGTGTTATGGAAGTCCTAAGTTTACACAGTTGGATATGGGTTTTTGTCCGTTTTCATTGAACGAAATTCATTGTAACAGCCAGATCATCTGGTGTCTCTATACCGTCATTTGGAGTTGTCTTTTTGTAGCTGTAGCTATTTCTTCTTAGTGCTGTTGTACAGTCTTAGGTAGGTTTTGTGGTAGAGGACTTAAGCATCTGGCTCAACGTAGTTCATTGGTTCTGTAGTTCTCTAAGACCCTTAATTTGATGTCACATTATACAACTTCTATTTGTGGTGTATGTCGGTCTTGCTGGCCATGTCCGTTTACATGACTGAAAAACGTTGGCCATGTCAAATTGAGCAGTAATATGCTAACCACCACCGCTTTGCTGCTCGCCCCTTTCTGTGGTAGCTAATGTGCTGCCTGATGAAGCTAACACTGTATGAAGGGTTAACAGGTAAGCTGCCTTCAGCTGCAATTGTAGCCCTTTTTTTTATCTCTTTACGTTCTGTTGTGGTGTATAAAACATGAGACATTAGATAGATGAACTTTGCTTCTGTTTAGGTACAAAACACCTGCTTTCCTTTTACCTTGTTGCTGGTATTATATGGGTTGTACTTCTGGGCCATTATTGGTTGTTAAGTCATAGAACACACAGAGCCCACCCCACGACAAGAATTTTGTCAGAATGAGTTGTAGGCATGTCACATTGCGTGACCAACTTCATGGGGGTGTATTGTCGACTCACTCTATTACTCGCCAGGATTATGTCAATGAAGGGTATGGCTGAAAATTGCTGCAAGAGTTGCATAATATGGCCTGGGGCCTCATGCATAACTCAGTGCGTAGAATTCACCCTAAAACATGGTGTAAGGACAAAAGCGGAAATTTTCGTAAAAAAAATCCAGATGCATAAATCTGTGCGTTCGCCAACTTCCACATTCTTCCCCTCCATAAATCCTGGTCAGCGAGAAAACTAACACACGTGCCCGCGCCTGCTGCCACTCCCCAAACTCCTCCCAGAATTATGCCTCTTTGAATAAGCAAATCAGTATAAATAGCCCTTAAGCTCAACGTTCTGTAAAAAGGCAATGGCAAAAGCAAGGGGGGAAATGAAAGAATTTAAGCGAATACCAAGTGGAAGCAAGGAAAAACATACTATTTGGTGGTATAATCAACAAAAGGAAGTTGATCGAGTGACATAGTGTTGGAGAAACTCAAAAGCTCAAGTTCACAAAGTCACACAATGCCCGAAATAAAAAAGTTGTCAGATATCAAAGTCGCCATGAAATGGCATGTTGTAGCCCACCATCTGAGTGTCATATGAAAGCTTATTCGGGTACAGAGAAGAAAAAATGGGCACACAGTGGGGGGAAAAAGGCACAAAATGTCAACTTTAGTCTCTAAACTTCCACTTTAATCGCATAGTTTTTGTTATTGAAGTAGAACATCATAAACTTCATCTTAAAATCGCTTAATTTACTAGTTTCTCAAATCCCATTGTAACTAAAGTAGCATGTTAAATGCTTTGCTTTGTATTTGATCTTCTATGTGCTCTGTGTGTGAATCACTACGTGCTTCTTAAATGGGCTTTCTCTTCCTCTGACAGGACACAGAATCCGTTACATTTGTGATATTACAGCTCTCTGAATGATTAAAATACCGAGATGTATACTTGATATCATTTTCATGATGATAGGAGTTAAAGCATGTTATTAAACATGGGAACACGGTGGCACAGTGATTGTTCATGCCTCACGCAAGATGCTTGCTGCGCTTGCCTTAAATGAAATAATTTATTGTAGGAGTACTGTCTCTTTCAAACGTACTAACCCCCAATTTCTGTCCTTACTTTTCTTTCTCCAAATACCCAATCGTCACACAATTGGCTCTGAAATAGACGTTAATCCATTTGTAAGCTTAGAACGGTGATTCTTCAAAACCTTTAAGGAGGATTGAAATATCTTCGTAGTACATGTTTAATTATTCTATCCATCTATCCTTCTAGTGTCGCCCCAGCAAGAATACAGCGCGAGGCAGGCACAATCCGTGAACGGAGTGCCAGCTCCTTGCTAGCGCTGCGGCACAGTGTCCTCACATGTTTAATTATTAACAATATACTGTAGATTATTTAAATGAAGTTAGTTTTATCTGTGTAATATAATAAACATATTTTGCTGCATTTCATCTTAAAAATGATATCATCATCATATGTAAATATGTGCATTATAAAGTGACGCAGGTTGTGCAATATTAACTCAATCTCAAGTTTACAGTAAGGTAATTGTGCCTGTAAGTACAAAGCGTTCTATGAGGAGCACTTGATGGACTGATTGAGTGCGTTTATAGTTCTTGGGATTAAACTGCTTCTGAACCATGAGGAAAGGCTCTGAAGAGTATGAGAGCAGTTCAATAGACAGCATGGCTGAGGCAGTGTGTGCTTGATGCTGTATACCGATAATTCTCTTTCCAATCAGCTGGTGTAGAGCTGTGATTCCCCACTTAGATACAGTGATGTAAATACTCCGAGTGGTGCAGTGAGAGTAATATGGAAAAAAGATGATCTGATGTGGCAACCCTTAACGGGAGCAGCTGAAAGAAGAAGGTGCAGTGAGAGTAACTGCTAAAGCAGCTATGGTATTTAGAATAGTTGGACCATTCTGTGGACCATTATATTGTTACAGGTTAATTACAATCAGATGCATTAAACTAATAAACAATATGCGGTTAATTTCAGTGCATTTTTAAAGCCGCGTCAGGGATGTGGAACTAAAAAAGAAAGGGAAACCACACTGGAACAGTAGCACTGCTTTGATGCTGGGTGCTGCCAGTTTGCAAAACTGAGCGTAGAACTTGCATATGCCAAGCATTTAGCTACCGTGGCTTTACACCAGGTTTAGGTTTTATACATCATGATTTGAGTGTGGAAACAGGCTTGCGCAACATTTTTGTGCATATGCAATGTTTGTACATGAGGCCCCAGGTCTTTCTTTACTTTCCACAAAACCAAGGGGTGACTTGTAGATTTTTTTTTTTCCTGTCCGAAGTTTGCTTCTATTCACCTTTCTCTGGGTTAAGAGTTTTTGCAGAATATTTAAGTCTCATTAGATTCAACTTTGAGGTTGTTGAACTTTCACACAAAATTTTGATGATACAGGTTTTTCATACAACAGTGTTACTTTCTGCATTAAACATTGTCAGACGTTTTCTTTTTTATGGCATTTCTTCCCAGATGTCATGCAGTTTATTGCACACAAAACACCTGCATAGTGATATTGTGTTAGAATACTAGCACCCTACATAATTATATAAATATTTAACTACTTGTGCAGATCCCTAATTAGGGCAATATTGTATCATTCTGTTCCGGTTTCCTCTGCTTATTAGTACTGTAACTGTGGTGTGAACTGAAGTTTGAATGTAGTAGTCATTCAGTTCATTAATGTATGATGTAGTTTATACATTTTCTGCAATGGGTCTGTTTTACTACAGTAGTATGATATAGGAGTGTGTGATGTGTATTGTCTATGATATCTTAATTATTGTTTCAACTGTGTGTGAGTTGAAATGATCAATTATGTCACTGACTTTGCAATAAAAAGTAATCAAAAACCTGCCTTGAGAGTCCATGCATTCACTGCATGAACCTAGCAGGATAGACTACTGTGCATGCAGAAAGCAAGCGCGTAGGTGTGCACAGTCGGTGCACCAGGAGTACGGAGTTCCTTAGGTGTCAGGCCAAAAAAAGCAATCAGTCTGAATGAATTATGTAATTCATTTGAATGGATTATTTTTATTCTGTAAGAAGCATATGCCTATTGGGTGCGTTTCATTTCACAAGCTGTCTTGGTTGGGGGTCCTCGATTTTTAAAACACTTTTTTCTTTAATTATTTAAAACATTGGCATAGATCTCCCCCACTTCATGCTGCTTCATCCCACCCTGACTTGTGTATAAAGTAAGTACAATAATGACAACAATTTTCAATTATTGGTGAAGCGAATGGAAATGCTCTGTCTGCCTGTAAATCAGAACCATTCCATTCAAACAGATATATACATCTGAACGGATCATAGTCAGTTGGAAAAGTAAAAAAAGTCTTTTGGCAGCTATTTATAAAGAAAACACTGGAATTCAGAGCAGGTGAGACTCTCTACACTAGGTTAGGGGATATAGCCTTAGAATTATTTCATGATATTTCAAGGAAATTTGCTATAATTATATTTATAAAGTAGAAAAAAAAAATACTGTTTAACGTATTAAAGATGATTGCAGCTTGTAGGCAGCAGCACTTATTAGTGCAAACAAAATGAAGGGCATTTTCCATCCTTTCCAATGAAATGCTATCACTGATGACGGACTACCTAATTCAAAGTGTGAATCTATTGTTGCCAGTAGCTGCAGCATTACAGTGCAATAGTGGTGACACAGCATTGTATACAATGTGACACAGCGTAAATCAAATGTAAGCACAGAAGTAGCCTGCGTAGAGGTTTCCCTTGCAGTCTTATGTATAACATAACTGCTTAACAATTTAGTTTACCAATTATAAAGTAACTTGAGCTTGTAACTTTTCAGGAGCCTTCACAATATTGTCACCTAATAATATTGACGTCATAATTTCAGAATACAGTACATGTAAACAAACAGCAGCAATCCAAACAAACCTTAAGTCAAAATGTAAACATTCACTGTTTATAAAGATATAATGAAAATGCTGTCAAAACTTAAATAGCTCTTGCATTTTTTTGGGTTGTCATCAAATGAGGTAGAGTATCCGTGCATAACTGTTCCTTTAATTTTTTGTGTAAACTTAAAATGGATATACCTTGAAATGAGGCAAGTTAGAATGTCTGTGTTGGAACTGTACACGTAAACACTTTTAAGAGTTAACTAGCCATCCTTATTGTCAGAATTTCCCAATAAACTAATTTACAATTTTATAGACTTCAGTACCTCTCATTAAACTTTATGGGACCACACACAAATGCTAAACAACAAATTGTGCATCCAATTAGTATAAAATAATTTTATATTTATATGTGTGGCGGCACAAAAATGAAACTGGCTGTGTGAGCCAAGTTTTGTATTAACATTTTTTTTATCTTCTGTTAATCTGAAAATATGTTAAATTTATTTCATAGTTCAACATTAAGAACAGATGTAGATAATGATTCAGTTTTTAATTGGGTTATTGTTTCTTTAACTCTTTGAGTGCTGAATATTTTTCCCCAACCAAACACAGTTTTCTGAAAAGCACGCAATGCACTGGCTTCACACAGTAAATCAACATCAAAACATTGGTTGCTGCGTGCTGTGACCTCCATTTCACTTTATCTTTTGGCTTGAACTGCTGGAAGGAATGTGCAACAGGCTGTTTTCATGTGGCAGGGGTGGTCGCGGTCACAGTGCAATGCAATCTGGTTTGTCCCTCCTGTCATCGTAAGTGGTGGTCCATCAAGGCAAACGCTGCCATAGGTGCATCAGCAACACAAAAGCACGTTCAGCACCACAAACAACTGGAGAGCGATCAGCTGATGCTGGTACCTCATTTTCTTTTTCGAAATCTCCAGATCACTTATATCAAAATTGGAGCCCAACAAGTCAAATTCCAATTCAGAGATGATGTGCCAAATGTAGCAAACAGAGCATTTTTTTTCGGGGCATTTGCATTGATCTCTCGTCAGATTTTGATGCCATTTTTGCCAGCTGTTTGCTCTTCACTATGGTCAAATCAACCAAGCTAACTTCCTCTCTAGCAAAGGGAGTCAAACTAAAATAAAAATGTCAGGTTTTGTCACTGTTTATAGTTTTTGATCGCCCTCAACCCCTCCTTGTTGACAGAAGTCATCATCCGCCTTGAAAAAGTTAAGAAGAGGTGCTGCATTTATTGAGAATTAGGAAGTATTAAGTTTTTTTTGTTTTTTTTTTAAACTGTGGAAATATATAGCATGGAAAATAAATGTTGTTTGAAGAAACCCAGAGCTTTTGTGACTCAAGAGTGTTGCCTCGTTTTGTTCTTTTGTTTCTTCGTGATTGTAACCCAGTCCAGATGGCAACTCGTCGGCACGTTTGGACCTCTTGCCATCAGTCAAAGCTGCTATGCTATGATGTTAGTGGCCACGCTCAGTGGTTACTTTTGCACTTTACCGTTAAATTTCTTCCTTTCAACCTTTTTGAGTTCTGAGTGGTTTTCCCTCTGTTTCATCTTCCTTTTCAAAGCAAAAAGGAACTGGAATTGGGCAGCAGACCCAACATACCCCGGTACAAGGCCATCTTTGTCTCCCAGACTTTTAAGTCTTCCCCATTTGTTCCTTTTGGCCAATCCTATTGCATTAACAGAATATAAACCCTTACTCAACCAGTCACAACAGAGATACAAGATGGGTTATGCTCAGCATGTTAACTAGGCATTTCTCAAACAGTGATTAAAAAAAATGTTTTTTCTTTTTATATATATACTCAGTTTTCTGAAAAATGCACAAAGCAATGGTTTCACACATAAATCAACATAAAACGTCTGTTGCTGCCTGTTTTGCCTACTGTCGGTGTCTGTTTGCAGCCGCAGCAGTTCAACGGCCAGCAGGAATGCACGGTTGCCTGGCTGTCTTTGTGAGACAGGTGTGTGCGGGTGGTAGTTGCAGTGAGATGCAATATGGTTTGTATATCCTGTCATCGTTTCTGTCCTCCCAGGTGAATGTTGCCATAGATGCATCAGCTACATGAACGTGTTCAGCACCAGGAACAGCTGGGGACAGATCAGCTGATGCCGGTACCTCATTATCGTTGTCGACCTACATTCCCAGATCACTTGCATCCAAATTGGAGTCTGACAAATCAGAGACCAATTCAGCGATAATACGATAAAAGTTTTGCTTTGAACATTCACTTTAGTGTCTCTTCACATGCCATTTTTGAAGCTGTTTGCTCTTTGCTGCTCATGAACGTGCAGTGAATCTAGGTCAAATCAACAAAGATAACTTTCCTTCTAGCAAAAGCATATCGAAAAGTGCTGCAACAAGAAGATCACTGATCTCTATCAATCGCTAGCGAGACTGAGGCTTTCAAAATAATAATAACAAAAACTGCGTTATCGCAAGATAAAATAATTGTTAATTAATGCGTTAACGTGATAATATTTACACACACTCACACACTAGCTATCCCCCGTGTCTCCACCTGCATAGTAGTAAAACAGAACAGTGAGGAGGCCCCTGCCTGGCTCCCAATTCCTGATGTCACGCTTCCCTCTCCCCTCGGCCTGCAGCCTCTGTCTCTGATTAATGCAAATATATTACTCCTGCAAGTGAGTTATGATTTTTAGCATGATGACAGAAGTCGTAAAATCAACTGGAATGTTCAAGCAAATTCTAGAATAAAGCCCGATCTAAATCCATTAAGTAGTTCTGCATTCGCTAGCTATGTGGATGTAAAATACGCCCCGAGAGTGGCGCGTGAGTGAGGTGGGCCCCACCTCCCCCAGCAGTTTGAGCACTTTGAACATGTCTTCTGGCTGCTAGAGTCCATCTGCCTGGATGTGTGGTTGCCAGCGATTCTCACAGACCTGGTAGATAATGGGCATATGTATGTGTTGCCTCAGAGGCAGAAAAACGCGGTGAAAGGGACGAAGCAGCTGTTGGATGCCACCAAGGTGCTCCGTAAGTGCAGTGTCTGTGAACACTGATCTTGGAGCTGCCATTTTATGGCTTTTCCGGTAGTCCTTCACCTTTAGATAGTTGAGCACATTTATGAGATAGAATGCGTTTGTGATTAGTAAAATAGTTGTGTGCCTTGGGATGTTTTTGGTTAGAAAATGTGTACCTTCACATAAAATTGGGGTCTATAGACTTCTCACTATATGAATTGCACACGAGTGTATTCCTTAAGACAATATACCTGTTCTACCTGTACTGTGAATGCATAAGTGTATTCCTTTAATATTACTAACTATAAAATGTAAACCGCCAAGATATTTTCTGTGAGATTTTTTTTTTGTGAATTGCTAACTTGCATTATAAGTAAAGTTACGTGTTATTTAGTTAATGAAGTCTCTGATTTCATACCATGTTGCAAGGTTTCATTTTGTGAAATGGTTTATTGTACTTGAAAGCTCCCAAAGTTTCACTTCTACTGCATTTTCAAAACCTTCTATTCATTTTTTTAGTCCCGTTATCCAGTATTTCTTTAATTTGTGAACAGCCTGGTGATAATGATTGTATATATGGTGTTAGTTTTAAAAAATAAAATGTATGTGGTTCCACACTTTCCACAGTAAAAGAACAGTGATCAAAATGCTTCATTTAAGCATGAGGCCAACATTTCTAATAATATAATATCTAATGCATTAGTGGCAGTGCAGAACTACAGTGGTACACTTTTAGATGGCTGTTTAAGCAGCCTAGATGCTTCACTGCTAAAAAATGAATTAGCAGGAACTAAAGTTAATGCACTCATCTGCATCAAATTTGCTTATTCAAAAGAATATGGCAAATGTGATACTACAGTATCTCACAAAAGTGAGTACACCCCTCACATTTTTGTAAATATTTTATTATATCTTTTCATGGGACAACACTGAAGATATGACATTTTAATACAACGTAAAGTAGTCAGTGTATAACAGTGTAAATTTGCTGTCCCCCTCAAAATAACTCAACACACAGCCATTAATGTCTAAACCGCTGGCAACAAAAGTGAGTACACCCCTAAGTGAAAAATGTCCAAATTGTGCCCAATTAGCCATTATTATGTGACTCATTAGTGTTACAAGGTCTTGGGTGTAAATGGGGAGCAGGTGTGCTACATTTGGTGTTATCGCTCTCACACTCTCTCATACTGGTCAACATGACACCGGGGAGGGAAAATGTAACACTAATGAGTCACATAATAATGGCTAATTGGGCACAATTTGGACATTTTTCACTTAGGGGTGTACTCACTTTTGTTGCCAGCAGTTTAGACATTAATGGCTGTGTGTTGAGTTATTTTGAGGGGACAGCAAATTTACACTGTTATACAAGTTGTACACTGACTACTTTACATTGTATTAAAGTGTCATATCTTCAGTGTTGTCCTATGAAAAGATATAATAAAATATTTACAAAAATGTGAGGGATGTACTGACTTTTGTGAGATACTGTATGTTATTGTCTAAAAGATTCAAGTCCATATACAAAGACATTATTTGAGTTGTCCGTAATGTGTGCTTACCCCTTAAATAATAATGCCCAGAATGATGTGCATTTCTGCCTGATTGGTAAGTTAAAATATCTTAAATATTAAAGCCATTGGGTTTAAAGAAGGAAGATAGGACAGGAAATCCCATGTCTTTGGTCCTATGTTTGCTTGGTGGTAGCATAAACGAGAAACATGTTGCACTTTTATCAGTGCATTTCAGTAGCAGAGTGTTTGTCCACTGAAAACTGTGCATGGTCATTTTATTTTTTTATGCATGTGCTTTTCAAAAGTGTCATATTTAGAAAGATTGAAATGAAACAGTACATTTAATAATGCACAATGTGTGAACATTGAGAGATAATTATTAGATGAATTTTACTGAATTAGCTTTTTTTTTTTTTTTTTTTTAACTCTCGTTTTCCCAAAAAGAAAGCAAGCCTTATTTTTCCAGGAAACAGTTAAACTGAATTCTTCAGCAGAACCTCATTCTTGATTATCTTTTTTCCCTGATTTATATTTTGTCATATTTTATTATTTACTAATAGTTTTATATTATTTTTGTATGTTTTGAAAAAAGTACCTGTATTTGTGATTCAGTTGCAGCTTATATGTAGTGTAAATTTATAGTACAATTTTTGTCATAGGTTTACAAACACAGAAAATCCAAAATAAATTAAAACTTGTGCACCAAGTTCTAGTTTTTATAGAGTCACTAGACATTAAGCCTGTTACAATATCGGGCGCTAGAACAGTAGTGCATAAACATTAGTAGGAACAGTCTATATTAAATGGCAAGGAACCTTGACCTCATTCTGTTTCTTGTCTTAATTTTTTTTTGTCAAAAATATTTTTGCAAGAAGCCTAAAGTAAAATAATAATAAAAATAAAATAGAAACGTATATGACAATACAGTAAGTATAATTAATATTGCCTTAGTGTAAAACTTTGTAACAATCTGTAAGACACAATATCTGAAGAAGATATTTAGGTAAAATTTTCTATTTTTTTACCTCATGAAATTTTTCTATACAATTTCATTATAGACAACATTTCTTGTAAATATTCTGTCTGAGTTTGGCAACAGTTTGCCTTGTTCAGGAATCTCTACAACCTTGACAACAACATCTGGAAAACTTCTAACTCTTGGTAATGCAACATATAATTGACCGTGGCTGAATACTGATTCTGGCAAGTAAATGCCAACTTTTTCTAAGGTTTGCTCTTCTGGGTCTTTCTCTTTTAGCGTTTTTCTGATGGTTGTTTTCTTTTTCTTCAATTGTTCTATTTGCTCGTATTTTTCTTTGTCTTTCAGTCTTTCTTTTGCTGTTATTTACTTGTTGAGCTGACCGTTTTTCCAGGAGATGTTGCTTATATAGGATTTGATTGTCTGTGTCTTTTGTCCTACTTGACGTGTCCTTTTTTTTTGGGTGGCATGTTGTTAGTAGATACGTCTGTAATATTTTCTCCTACAGTAATACTGGCTTGTATGTGGCTGTAATATGCGTCCCTGTATTGTGTGTCTTTAATTTTCTCTCGCAGTAATACTGGTTTGTATTTCCGTAAAATGCCTGTAATTTTCTCTGACAGTAATACTGGCTTTATGTCCATAATATGACTTTAATTTTCTGTCACAACAGTGGGCAATCAGCAGTGTGTCCCCAGCAACTGATGTAATGTGTGGCGTGCTGCTTATAATCGTGCCTGTGGCGTCTCCCCAGCAAGTATTTTAATCTGTGAGGGCGTGCAGCTGATTATTTTATGTGTGGCGTCTCCCCAGCAACAGATTTTATGTGTGCAGCCGCAACTACCCAATCAGCACTCTCCCCAGCAATGGTGTCCTTTATTTCTTATCATGCGCGGCCATGGCAAGGCCATTCACTGTGTGCACAGCTTCCAGTGTGTGTTCTTTATTTACTTATCATGCGTGGCAGCGGCTAGGCCATTCACTGTGTGCCCAGCTTCCACTGTGTGTGCGTATACTGTGCCGAGCGCATGGGCGGGCACTGTGCAATGTGTGGTGTGGCCCGCGCATGCGTACTTCACCAGAAGACACACTCGGGCACCTGGACGCACACAGGGGTTTTATTAAAGAGGATTATCTATGCATGTTGTTGTATAATCATTCCACCCCAGAAAATGAACAATCCAAAGAAATCGGTGGAAGTCCACAATTACGATGACATTCATGTCCATGATGAGTGTATGTAAACTTTTAAACAAAACTGTAAGTACCCTGTAAAGTGGGTTTAGCAATACCCACATAGAATGTTTAAACTTTTTGGAATGGTTTATCAGTACAAAATATAGTATTTACTATTGACTTTATTATAATTTTATTTCTTTCCTTTTCAGCTGAAGCTTCTCATCGATTGAACCTTTTCTACTTGGCGAATGATGTTATACAGAATTGCAAAAGGAAAAATGCTATTATTTACCGAAATACTTTTGCAGATGTCCTTCCTGAGGCAGCCTTACTTGTTCGGTAGGTTCTATTTACACTTTACAATTGTATGTTTAAGTACAATATCAACAGGAAACATTTTAAATACAGGTAAAATTCCGTTTCAACAAATATCTTTACAATGAAATTTTCATTACAATGAAGTATTTTTATGGTCGCGACAGCTTCCCCATATGACACGAGTCTATAGAAATCTCGTTAATACGAAGTACATTCAGCAGATACTTTCATTACAACGAAGTGCCCAAAAGACCATGAAATGCCTGAATGAATCATCCACAGAGCAGTTAGTTCTGTGACTGCAACTCAGTTGTGCAAAACGATCCCCAAACAGCAACACTAATTTTTTTTTTCTTCAAACTTTCCTCGTACTGTTTTGTCTTTTTTGTTTCCTGCGGTTTTCAGTGATACCTTTTGCTTATTGCTCGTCAACATTTGAAAAACATCCATTGGAATTTAACTCTGTCACCCTCCTATAGAAAACGACAGACATGAAAAAACAATAACAGTTCATATTAGAAAAAAAAAAAAAACACTACATTTTTACAGCTCTCGATTCCGGCAAAAAGAAAAAACACATTACCAGTGAATTCAGAATTTCGCCATCGTTAATTTTGCGTTAACTGTCAACTTTCTTGAAAGACCGAGCAAAAAAAGAACAATAATCTTTGGTTGCAAACGTATGTGAACTGCTGCATTTGAAGACGTCGAAAAAGCAGTTTTTATGTGGTTCAGTGATGCTCGTTCAAGAAACATTCCTATTAATGCGGCACTCATTCAAGAAAATTTGAGGTTTGTAAACTCTTTTGGGACCTCCCCCAACTAGACAGCACACCGAAGAGCATCCTGTAGTGCAATCTCCGCGTCTGTGGAAGACAGTTTATCAGTTGCCGGGGCAAACAGCAGGCTCACAGCTATGCTGTGTCTCTCCACTAAAGCAAATAGAAAAGATCTCAATGGGTGGTGCAAGGTACATTGTAAATGCAGGTAACAGGATTACTTGATCACTGACCTGGCCATGACCCTGCCTGACTGCTGCGTGTGTGTGTGTGTGTGTGTGTGTATAGCCGAGTGGCAGACCCCGCTACAATAAATAACTGTGCCGTTCCTTTTTCAAGCTAAATAAAGCTGGTTTTGCTAAAGTACTGAGAGTAAGCCTCGTGTTTTGGGGTGCAAGACAGGGACTTATAGTGTAACTGCGATCTTCTATGATTTGCTTCTGTGGCGCTTCAGCTGTGAGCCTGCTGTTGCCTTGCCCCAGCAACGGACAAACAAATCTTCCACAGACACTGCAATCGTGCTTTGGGGCGCACTTCAGTGTGTCGTTCCCATTGTGGGGGGGCGGCAACGGCTCCCTCCCAAAAGTGTTCAGAAGCCTCACAATATGAAGAAGAAGAAAAGGTTGATTCGGCTTCTGGTTGATAACTGTGCTGCACACAACATGCTTCCACATTTAGTTAATATTCGCGTTGAATTCCTCTCACCCAATTGCACGGCAGTGCTTCTACCACTAGATTTGGGCATCATTCGCACCCTGAAAGTGTATTATGGCAAGGAAATGCTGAGAAAAATTCTCGTCAGCATAACGTGTAGGCAGGAGGAGATTAAAATTAACACGAAAGAAGCTATTGAAATGATTGCAAACACCTGGATGCAAGTTAAACAAAGCACTGTAGTGACAAATACAGAATCTCATTACAACAAAATATTTTTTAGGTCCCTGGGAGTTCGTTGTAACTAATGTATGTCTGTTTTCTTAAAGTTTTGACTATTCAGCAGTAAGTGTAAAGAATGTGTGCTTCTCACTTTACAGTAGTCTCTTTCTGTCAGTGAATAGAAATTTTCAGTTTTAGTAAAACATTTGAAAATTTGTGATTAATCAGTTTTGATGGGCAGTCATTAGATCTAAAAATGCCACATGCTAAATTATGATGAGCAAGTCTGAATTCTTTAGTGTATATTTTAATTTATTTTAAGGGTTCATTTTCACAAAAAATGTAAACACTTTGTGAGTAGTATTTTATTAAATACAGTGGATTAAGCAGGTATTCATAACCCTTCACTTTCTGCATACTCTTGTCTCTACAAGCTTTGCATTGATGGATTTCACCAGTTTATTCTGTTCTTCCTGGTAGGTGCTCTCAAGCTCTGCTAGATTCGATGGGATGCATCTTTAAACTGCCATGTTCCGGTCTCTCCGCAGATATATTATTGGGTTTCTTGTCTTGTCTTGGCTGTATTTTTCGGAACTGTGGACTTGCATACATATCTAGACACATCTCGGGGGATAACAAACGTCTGCAAAATCAAACCCATAAAATTTTTTTAATTGTGAACAATTTTTATTTCCATTCAAGAGCTCAGTAAAAAAAATATAATTAGAATATTTTCATGACATCACTTTTAAGTACAAATATTAAAAGATTAAATTAAAATTTAACAAATTGCACTATTATTGCATATAGTATTGTTTTGTAATCAGTTTAACATGAAAGTATTTAGTCAGTCTAATATTTTTAAATTTAAGTAACGAAAACAACACATTTATTAACTTGCATATAGCATCTGTTTTTTGTTGCTTCTTACTTTTTTCATACAAAATTTTGTTTGGTCTGTCTTCTCTACACTTTTTCTGCTGCATCCCTATGTATTTTCCAGCAGTAGTCTGCTGTCATACTAACATTTCAACATCTCTGGTACCATCTTTCCATGTCTCCTGATGGAATCTTCAAGATATTCAGGGAAAAGTACATGCAAATCCAAAAAGTGAACTTTGAATTCTTTAAACTTGACTAATACATTTTTTACAGTTTCTTTATAATTTGGGTCTTTACTGTTACCTAAAAACTTAGAAATTACTTCTTTGAATATTAACCAAGGCTCTCAACCCAGGTCGTTCATTGCACCATCAAATTCCGCATCAAAAATCAATTTTCTAATATGTCCAGCAAAAATGCCCTATTTTAATTTAGACTTGTACTGAAAGTTTCTGGGTTTGTCTAAGTATGTAAAATTGCCTCCATTTTTTATAGGGCTTTGCCAAAATACCTTGTTAAACCAAGCTTAATATGAAGCAGCGGTAGCAGCACTTTATCTGGATCTACCAAGCTAGGTCTGATGATGTTTTTGGCACTAGGCTGCATCATTTTCAAGCTCTTGGCTCTGCTGTCCCACTAACAGAGAAAACATGGGATTTTTGTATGCCCTGTCTGCTGACCCAGTAAGAATTTTTAGGTCTTCACAGATGAACCAGTGGTGCTCATTGTAGTTAACAATTGTAAAAAAAAAAAAATAGTTTTGCTTTAATCATAGATTTTAATACTAGAAATGATTAAGTTCAAACAGCATCATTAAAATACAATATTGGTGAATATATTGCAAAATCAGTTAAAAAGAAAAACTTTTTGACAGCCAAAAATATTGTTTTGTGGGGGAAAAAAAAATCTATGTAAAGGGCAAAATTGTTTTTCATTTGCAAATTCAACTCCGAAAATGTGTTAAAATTCACATGAATATTAAAAACTATTTTTTTATTGTATAAGTATGGGTAAATAATGCAAACAGGATGTACCTGACCACAGTTTGGTGTGCCATAGCAAATGACCTAAATAGTAATATGAATGACAGTTTTAAGTTTTTGATTTTTTATAAATTTGCACATCTTTTGGAAAACAGTGTCACTTTGTCATTATGGGTTATTTTCTGTCTAGATTAAAGGGCATTACTGGCAAATTTATCCATTTAAAATTAAATCTACAACAGTAGAATGTAGTGTGCATAATGTGAATAGATTTAATTAGTGTTTGAGTCCACTGTGGGTTCTTCTTGCCTCTGGAGGCAATTTTTGCCTTGCAGAAATATGTTCTGTATCATCAGTTGAGTCTTTCATAGAAAATTACAGTTGTTTTGTAGGTTTTCACTGAAAACTCACATTGCATGATGTCGGGATTAGCACAAAGCTATTTGGAAAAATTTAAGTTTTCAGTTACAAACTGTAATACACATTTGATTGTCTTGAAAATGTGAATATCACTATGATCATTATATTACTTGGCAGTTTGACATCCTACATTTAAAATACACTCGCTAGATAATTCAAAGATGTATACTTCACATGAGGATAAAATTCTTAAATTTCTCATGATGTGCAGAGTAAAATTGGTTTATTCGTCATAACTAAATAAATACTGAGTTACTCTTCAGTTTTAAATTGGGTATATGCACATTGTGTAAGCAAATGCATTTTTTTTCCATAATGATGCTGTTTTTGATGTTTAGATCAGTTGGAACTGTTTGCTTTTTTAATATGTTGTAAATGGCAAGAGGTTTTATTTCTCACTCTCTCTCATGAAGGCAGAATTTTTCATTGAAGTTCAGTATTGAGTTATGTTCTTGTTTACATAACTAGTTATAGAAAACTCTTTCTAATAATGAATTGGAAAATTTGCTCAAAGAATCATCCAGTACAAAATCAGTATCTTGGAACAGACCAGGTCAAAATTTAAATTTTCAGTGCTGCCTTATTCTTTCATTTTATTTTTATTCCAGAAGAAGCCTTCCATTTTTCATTTTATCGATTGCCTTATTTGATTCTAATGTATTTCTGTTAACAGTGAAGCCAGTATTCAAGTGATCAAGTGGTTCCCATTCTTGGAAGTCAAATAATTCCATATTGTAATTATGATACAACATATGACAACTGTTGTTAACTTACTGTAGTCAAAAAAGGTGTTTCCAAAAGTCTCAGACCTTCTTCCTTCAATATATTTTGTGTCATTTTAAGTTTATTATTTTGCTTCTTCATAACTTTCCTGACAATGTCATATTTTACAGTAAATCATATAAATGATGCAGTGAATTAGTTCATTTCTTTTTTTAAATCAATCCTAATATGTTTCTTCTGAAGAATTTATACATAATGATGTCCCCCTATCAACAGTATGTTCTCCTTGAAGCAGTAGTTTTAGTATTGTGGGCCTTGGAGTTACAGAAATAACCTTTTCAACCTAGCTAATTTTCTAGGCTTCTGACAATGAGCGTGCATTCTGTGTAACAGAAAACTCTTTCTTTCTCAACCTTTCTGTGCTTGCCTCTTTCATTATATTTAACCTGAATGAATGTAGATTACAGTACCCTTTGTCTTTGCTGTGGAATTTTCTTGTTCTGCTTATGTAGATTCACTACGCTCAAATTATCCCCCATCCAATCTTAAAGTCCATTACTGGAAGCTTGTAGTGGAAAAAGCAAGGCATTTGAAAGACTAGATTAGTTCCTCTGTGGCAGTGAATCTTTCTGAACTACAAAGAAAACTAAGAGTCAGATTATTATTATTTCTAAGGCTACAGACTGACCTAAATCAAGTCCTGGAATTGACAATATTTACATAAAAAATAAAGTCTGCAATGACTGAGGCCTGCCTCCACATCTGTGGGTAGAACACAGAGAAGTAAAGCTGAGAGTAACCATGAGTATTTGTATTTTTTCCTATACTAAATTAATTTTGCTTCTGTCTGCAACAAGAAGAACGAGACCCAAAGCATGGAATCTAAGGTGCTCTGCTTTTCCTCTGGATACATCTGGAAACCTAGGATAAAGTGAAAGTGATTTGGAGCCACAAACAGCAGTTGCTTTTGCAAAAGGAGCAGAATGCTATCTGTGTCATGACAACATAATATATCCAGTTAAAAATGTGAACAGACTTGTTTAGGAAGTCATGCATAAATGTACTTTGTGGCATATTGCCCCTATGAACAAAGACATTCATATTGTTAATTTCAAGTTTGAATCTTCAAATTTTAATACGTTTTAATGAATCTAAGATGTAGATATAAATGTGAAAGCTGTTAATTTTGCTTTATCGGATTTAAAAAATATTTTTTCAAAATTGCAGTTAACAGATAAGTTTATGAAACTGCTACATATTATTAAATTATATAATTCTTAAAATACAATATTAGAGAGTTTTAGTTTGTGCAGTCCTAGTAAAATCTATTTAGCTACAATTTTCCTAATGTATTATAGGAGAAACACTAATACATGCATTCCATGCACAAGATTTTGCTTCAGCATTTATTATAACTTATTGAAAGGGTCTGATTTAATTTTGAATAAACCATAAATGAATCATTCTTTTAGATGAACATCATTTGCTGGGAAACATGGTATAAATAAATTATAGTAAAGAATCTTTTTTATCATTAGTGAAGATATTTAGTAAAATATTGTTAGCAACATTTCTATGGAGAACTTGCTCAGATATCTTTTTTCCTCTTTTTTTTTTATTTTCCAGTATCCATACAAAGGGGTAGATAGTTGAAATTATTTATAAAAATAAATTCATAGGTCTTGACATTGTTTGAGATGTATTTAGAAGTGCATTTATATTGGTTCAAAAGGTTAGGATGAGCATATTATTCAGTTTACAGCTTTAACTTGTCTTAGTCATTTCTTTAACTGTTTGTGGCCACCAAAATGATTTTTCTGTCTGCTTGAGCCAAAACTTATGATAGCTTAAAGGAATGCTTCACCCAGTGATGACACCAAGTTCCAATATACTGTAGATTGACTTTAAGTTGTCATGTCTTAAAGCAAAAAAATCATATTACTATAAATATGTTAAAGAATATATACTTTTTAATGTTAAATGTGACCAGTTTAATTAATAGCAGCGTGTTCTTGGAATTCACTGACAGCATGTTTTTAGCCTGTGTGAAAATAGTTTATTTTTAATTTATTTATCTTTTAAGACAATTCTAATACAATTTAAATTAAGAATTTCACATTTGTTTGTGTACATCTGTTAATGGAATCTTGCTATGCTATTGTTGCTTATTTTTTTTTTTTTTTTTACATGTTGCATTTTAAATTTTAAATGTGATATTAACTGCTACTATTTAAATATTTTTAAATAGGGACCCATCTGTACGTAAATCTGTGGAGCGGATTTTCACTATTTGGGAAGAAAGGAATGTTTACCCAGAGGAACTTATATCAGAACTAAAAGTTGGTCTTGGTAAGAAAGAAGCACAGAGTAAGAAAATATTTATTTTCTAATATCATTTTTTATTTTTTTAATTTGAGATATACATTATATGTTTATGTACTGTATGTATATATATGTGTGTGTGTATGTTATGTACTGTATGTATATATGTGTGTGTGTATGTTTTTTTTTTAAAAATTGAGATATGGCTAAACCTTGCGGTTGAGAATAGCTGTTGTGTTCATATAATACAACAAGAAACGTTCTAAATGTGCATTTTCTCTAGGACAGTGTCTGCATTTTCGTGCAGACTATTTCAAAATATTTTTTCATACAAATTACTCTGGATTGGGGTATTCCCATGTCTTACCACTAAAACAGTAATAAAGTGCTAAGTGCCACACATGGTTGTATTAGGGATTGGCAGTATGACAAAACAAACAACTAAATCTCAATTTGTTTCCCTACTTGTAGATCAAATTACAATTTAGATATCACTTTTTCTGTTTTTTTCCTCTTGTGTATACTTTTCATCTCTTGATATTATTTACTATATCTGTACATTGAGAAACAAAAATACTTTGACAATGAGGTTATATGGTTGTTTTTGCTGCATATTCATTATGTATTATAAGTGAAAAGGTGTGAGACGAAAATAGAGAATTTTAACATTCTGGGCAATGTTTTACACATAATATGAACAATACTGGAAAAAGCAGAAGTTTTGAGGCAAATGAATAGCAGGCGATTCTAATAGCTGAGGTGTTCCATTTTCCCTTAATTATCCACACAAACATTAAATGCGCTCGGAGAGTTTAGGGTTGAGTGTAGTCATTGAACCTACACTACACTATGCATATTTATCATCAGCACCAAGAACGGAAAGGCCAGACTGGAAATTACAAAGAAGTACAAGGCAGAGCAAAGTTTTATGGGCAGATGATATAGATATTTAACTTTTATAATAGTGATGGGAAGGGAGAGGTGTGGAGAAAAGGACGGACTGCAAATGATCCTAAGTAATCCAATTCATGTATAAAGCATAAAGGAGTAAGCATCATGGCTTTGGCGCGCATGGCAGCTTCTGGAACTGGTTCACTGATCATTTGTTATGGTTTAAATGAAGATGATAGTAGCAGTATGGATTTTAAAGTGTACAGAAATATCTTATCTTTTCAGTTCCAACAAATGCCTCCGTGCTCATTGAACAGGTGTTCATAATACAGTAAGATAATGACCTGAAACATACATATCAAGGAGTTCATCAGAAAGGAAAAAAATGGAAAATTATGAACTGACCAAGTCAGTCACCTGATTTAATCCCAATTGATAATGTATTTCACTTACTGAAGAGCAATCTAAAGTCAGAAAAGCCACATGACACGCACCAAGAGCCTGCCATTAAAGGCTTGAAAGAGCCTGCCAAAGGAAGTTATAAAGAGTCTGATGATTTCAGTCGGTTGCCTGCTTTGGGCATTTATTGCATGTTAAGGGTATGTGACCAAATGCTAACCTTAACCAGCTTTATTTTATATTTATTTTTTATTTATTTTTAATTTGTCCCAATAATGCTGCTCAATTGGAGTTGGGATACTAAACATAAATGTTAATTTTTCCATTATGGTCTGTTATATACAGACTGTGATGCTTGGTGTTAGGTTGTGATGATTTTGTGTTCCCTTCATTTTTTTGAGCAGTATATAAAACATCACCCAGAAATAAAAGCTGCAATTCTGTAATTGTCTTTTATATA
>JANRMT010062813.1:94502787-94516741 GCA_026402145.1 Polypterus bichir lapradei
GTATGTATGTGTACATATTGTATTTATTTTAAAAATATGTATATATAAGAAATATGTAAAAAAATCTAGGGATTTACTTTTCATTTTCTCTCTGCTTGACCAATATTAAGTTTCTTCTTGGTAGATTTTTTTAATTGTTCAGATCATACTGTTTAAGATACATTTTTTATAAAATCAATTGAAAGAAATGCCCTTGCTATGTTTTTTTGCTTGATTATTTTAATAGATTTTTCCTGAACTTTATATACCTTTTTTTTTCAGTTCACCAGTACTCAACTGTCTTTTTCATATCCTAAATTATAAAGAGGTACTGGTGGAATTACTGCTGAATGTTTTTCCCCCTATTATGTCGTTAAACTTTAATGTATATTATTTTCTCTTTTCACAGTTGCAGTCAACCCAAAGGCAGTGCTGAAATCTAAAATTGTTGCTGAATTTGCAGTAAGTTGAAGATTTTATTTTCTGTGTAGAGATTATTCTATTTTTGTGGATTTTTTTTAATCTTAATATTTCAAATAGTGACTGTTTTGCCAGATACAATGGAGGAATAATTCACTAATAATGACTCTTAATTTGAGTCTTCCAGTTTCCACAGACTAGTGTATTATTTTTCTTAACAGAACTATCCTAGATTTCCAGTTTTTTTGTGCATGGCATATCTAAACATAAAGCCATTTGTTTTGGCAGTTTTTTTGGATTGCTTAGACTTCCAGGCCAACTGTGGTGATATTTAAGTACTATCCAAAATAGAAATGTTCCTAGATTTTTACTAAGCTGTTAAGTAAGACGCTGAAGCTTTAAATGGCAGTCTTTTGGCACTTTCCCTGATCTGATCACAATGCCTTCAAAAAGCATTCAGACCCCTTCAATTTTTGACATTTTATTACATTACAGCCTAATGCTAATTACTGCATCAAGCAACATGCAATACTACAGAATGACAAAGCAAAAACTATTTTATTAATACCAGATTATTATCAATAAAACCTTGAAGTACTACATTGACAGAAGTATTCATACCCTTTGCTATGACACTTGAAGTTTGGCTCAGGTACATCTTATTATATTAATCATTAATATATTCATACACCTTGTTTGTAGTCCACCTGTGGTCAATTCAATTGATTTTACATGAATGACACATATGTCTCTGTATGGTCCTACAAAACCTAGCCTTGAGGCTGAAGGAATTGCTTACAGAGCTTAGATAATCGATTGTGTTGGCACAGATTTGGGGAAGCTACAAAAAATTTTATGTAGCATTCCTAAGGTTCCTAAAAGCACTGGCTCCATGGCTAAACTGAACAATCCGGGAAAAGGGCCGTGGTAATATAGACGGCATGCTGGCTGAGCTTTAGAGACCCTATGTGGAAATAGGAGAAACTTCCAGAAGGGCAACCACCTCTGCAACACTCTACCAATCTGGGCTTCATGACAAAGTGGCTAGACAGAAGCATCTCCTCCATAAAAGACACATGAAAGCCCAGTTGGAGTTTGCAAAAAGCCACCTAAGGAACTATCAGGCTGTGAGAAATAAGATTATCTGGTCTGAACTGTTTGGCCTCAATTCTAAGTGTCATGTCTGCAGTAAACCAGGCACCTCTCAACACCTGGGTAGTACCATTCCAGTGGTAAAGCAAGGTGGTGGCGTCAGCCTCAAGCTTTGGGATTACTTTTGAGCGGCAGGGATTGGGAGACTAGTCAGGGTCTAGAGAGGGCTGAATGGAACAACATGCAGACATATCCTTAATGTAAACCTACTGGAAGTTCCATATTTTGACAATTAGTACCTAAAAATTGCCACAGATAGTGACAGCAGTTACTAATGCCACCTTTATTTGCACCTTGAGTGACAGCAGTAGGGTGTTCGCAACAGTGGTAGTTGAGCACAGCTGATTGTCTTTTGAAGCATTAGAAGGATTATGGGTGAACATTATAAGATAGATAGATAGATAGATACTTTATTAATCCCAAGGGGAAATTCACAAATTCAAACTATAAGGGCAGTGGAGTAGGTAGAGGGCAATTCCTACATACATTTCATGACTGAATGTTTTTTTAAACAATTTTTTTTGCTAAAAGTGCAATGAATTAAATACACACATCACAAATGCCTAAGTGATTATTTGTCCAGATTAGTTTCATATAGAATCATGTATGTTCTTTAGATAACATGCTATGGACAGAGAAAGTTAACGTATTCTTCTAGTTTTAATATCTCACCCTGTGTTTTGTTCAGCCACAGACCTTCATTGATCAGCTGGCTGCATACAAACGCTCAGTAGAAGATATAGAGTTGAAGGAGAAACAGCTATCTTCAATGAGAGTGGATGTGTGCAGCACAGAAACACTTAAAAGACTGAAAGGTTGGTTTCCAACTGTTAAAGTCTATTTACAAAAAACAAACCAAAAAAAATAATCAGGAATTATTTAGAAGAAAAAAAATTGAAATCAGAAAAGTTTGTTATATGATTTTTCTTTTTAAATAGATTTAATTGTAAATATTTACGTAAGTACAGAAGTACTAATCTTTAGTTTGTATCTCTTTCTGTAGTACACAATTTACAATGTGAAGTGACCCTTTTTTAGTCATATTATCTAATTTTTGGCAAGTCCATTTAATAAACTTGTATTTTATTACGTCTTTTGAACAATTAGATAAAGCTGGAGGGAAGAAATTCTCCAAGGATTTTGAAGATGGCAGTGCAAAACTTGAGGAATTTGTCTCATTTTTGGATAAGCAAGTTAAACATGGGCCTAGGATAATAGAGGCGTTGGAGAATGCAGATATTTTCTATGAAGCACAGTACAAGGAGGTCAAGATAGTTGCTAATGTAAGTTGCTCTGTTGATTTTTATACCTGTTTTTTCTTAACCCTTAAACCGCCACATACTTGCACCCCTGGACGCCAAATACTTTTTTGCTGCACATTTTAAGTAAATGTCACAATCACAAAGAAAAATGTGAAATTTTAATGGAACACATTTTTTTTCTTGCAAAGAGCATCACAATTACTGCAACATCTATCATTTTACACACTGCAAATGAACTGTAAAAACTATAAAAAAAAAAACTACTGCAACAATCAATTATTATATGTACAAGATGCAACTGACACCATTGATGAAATTCAGTAAATCACAGAGCCAACTGCGCTTGAACTGGCTGCATGCAAGCACACAGAGGTAAACGCTGACGCTGGCAGGCTAGTCTAGTGCAGGGGCTCAGTCCCAGAGACAGTGAAGCTGCAGTTCTGCCGGGGCCAGCAGTGGTCGTGAGCTGGCTTCTCAACAAATATACAGCACTGACTGATCAGCAGTGGTGTGCTGGCGAATTGCTTTGTGAAGCAATTATAGCCAGTTGTGGGGTTCAATGAATGTACGTTGCCAAATATATTCTCCCACTGTGTGCTGGCAAATTGCACTGAGACACAACTATAGCCAGTTGCAGCATTCAATGAATATACATCGCCGAATATACTCGGCTCCGGTGTGCTGGCAAATTGCACTAAGAAACAATTTTAGCCGGTTGCGGAGTTCAATGAATGTATGTCGCTGCATATACTCTGCTTCAGCGTGCTTTCAAATTGCACTGGAAACTGACTGTAGCTGGTTGCGCCGTTCAATGAAAGTACTTTTCCCAATATACTCGGCTCCGGTGTGCTGGCAAATTTCATTGGGAACCAACTATAGCCGGTTCCGGCGGTTTAAGGATTAAAATATGCTTTGCCAATATAGATATTGAGTATTTGAAAAAAGTGTATATTGGAATCCTTGTTTAAATATCTTATTTTGCAGGCATATAAAACATTTGCAAATAGAGTTAACAACCTAAAAAAGAAACTTGACCAGCTTAAGACAAGTCTTCCGGACCCGGAGGAATCTCCAATACCTTCTCCTAGTATGGATGCACCTTCACCTACTGGTTCAGAGTCCCCGTTCCATGGAATGGATGATAGTGAGCCTAGTGTAAGGGCAGAAGAAAAAGAAGTAGATGAAGCAGCTGCTGGAGATCTTAGCTCAAAATCTTCCAGTCCAAAGCCAACTGAAGACAATTGTGATGTTGAGGATATGGAACTATCTGATGATGAAGGAAATGAATCATCTCATATAATTGGTAAGATTTATATTAACTATAGCAAATAACTATCTTGTAGTTATAAAAGTTTGTTGCATGAAATCTTAGTATTGTAATACCACAACAATTTCCCCCACCCCCAACACTTTTCAGTAGAATCTCGAAAGGAGAAGTCCGAGAGTGCCAGTGTGACTACTGTATCTCCTGTGGTGAAGCCAGTGGAAACCATCTCAAAGTCTGCTGCTCAACCTGCAGTTCAGTCTCCAGCTAAGACACCTGGCAATCCTCTACCATTTGCCTTCAACCCACTACCAAACCTTGCCAATGTGGACCTAGGAAAAATCAGCTCTATCCTGAGTAGTCTTACTTCTGTAATGAAGAATACTGGTAAGTGATAACAACTATAGGCTCAGCTACTCATGTGTATCTAAGCTTAGGTGTTGTAACTTTGGGGATACTTGTTGCATGTTGCCTGGTAGCATCAGTTAAAAAAAGTACATCCTTTGAGAGGCACAACAGAATGAGAGTGAACAAATTTGATGTGATTAACTGGAGTAGGTTTCATCTTTTTCATGTACGTGTCAGTTAACATTCACTGACAATCCCTTTCTCAGTTTGTTGATTAAGTCACCCACTTCTATCCCATTCTACTTCTGTTGTGGTACCCCTTCTGACTTGATCCTACTCTCTTTTGCATGGAGTACAGGACACTCGTACTTCCATTTATGATGTTATTGAAGAAATGTTTTTTGTGTTGTAAGAAAATTGAATTCATTATGTAATTTTGATCAAAACCAATAATTGTTGATAATTTTTGTAAGAATCCCAATAAAACACCTCTATAGAAGTCCTGTTTTCTACTTTCAGCTCTGAGTCTAGGTCAAGTGTAGTAGTATTTTAAGCCATCCAAACTAAGCCCGGTTGTGTGTGTTTTTTTTCTTTTTTCATTCAGTTATTTCTCAGATAACAGTTAATCTAAAACTGGTAGAACTAAATGATGATAGATACTGTAAAGTGATAAAGATGGAGTCTTTTTAGGAAAGAAATTGCATCACTCCTTAAGGTGTTGACAACAGGTGGGCAGTTTTTTTAACAGACAGGTTTATTAATTTTCAGGTTAAAGAGATCTGCTATAAGGCATACTTGTTGCCTGCCTGATCTTGTTAGAGCAGTTAACGTAAATGAAAAAAAGGAAAATATTGTCTTGCGAAAGCTAGTAGCACTTGTTTATCCCTTCAGAACAAACGTCTTTTCGTTATAGAAATCAGGCTTCATGTGTAAATATGGCTTCCATACTAACATTTTGCTTAGGCTAGAAATGCAAACATAGCGTTCGCAAAAAAAAAAAAAACATTATTAAACCATACCTAGACTTGACCAGGTTTCACACCAAGTTTTTATAAATATCAAATCGGCTTAAAACTATGCATTTGTGTACCTGCCTTTTGCTACTTGCCATCACTTCCAGCCTATAACCATATATAGCTTAAAAAGGCTTTTTTGAATATTCATCATCTAACCATATAACCTTTGCTCATGTTCCACAATGACATTTTTCAATTTGTTTTTTAGGCCACAGTTAATATAAATGTTAATCCATGAATTCGGTACACAGCGATCCAGCAGTAGTGCTGCTGTCTTGTAGCAAGGACTCTGGGGATTACAACCCGAGTGCTCCCTGTGTGGATTATGCATGTGGGTCTGAATGTGTTTGCTCTGGTTTTCTTCCACAGTCCAATTGCATGCAGATTAGTTGAATTGCCAGTGCTAAACCATCCCGATTTGTGTGTTGTTGCATGCGATGAGCTGAAACCCTATCCGGGGGTTAAATCTGCCTGTGTCTGTTGCTTATTTCTTTGCTAGGATAAGCTCCAGCTACATGTTAAAAGAATGCATGGATCAATGAATACTATAATCAGTCCTGACCAACGCAATTCTCACTTGTATGTCTTGAATTCATAAAACAGATAGACAAGTACTCCGTTTAAATTATAGCTAGGTTCACTGTTTTCATATTTAACTTGAGAAAAGTTATTTTAACTTGAATAACTTTTACACATACTGTCGGAAAAAATAATCAGTAGTCATCATGAGCAATTAAAAACATGTGGATGTGTCTTATGCCTCCCTGTTCAAATAGCAGGCTGGTGGTCTGAGCAATTCTCCATAGCATGTCATGCTTACCCTGCGGCAAAATATTTAAAAATCAAAAATGTTATATGTTTCTTTGATGAAGCAAATAAATTTAAAGAAAATGCTCCCACTTTCAAATTAATTAAGTTGCACCAGAATATTATGCTTTTTGTACATTTTCTGACTTCAATAAGTGCATATTTTGCCACAACTAAAATACACAGAAGAACAGAAAAACACAGTTTTCTGTCATTTAAATATCATTAATGATATTGTTGTTCATTTCCATGATGATGACTGATTTAGCCAATTTAGTTGCCCTAGAGCCATCCTTTTGGAATTTTGTGTTGAATTGCAGGTTTCTTTACAAGAGATTATCATGCAGAAATCATAGAGTCGCTTTTCTATTACAGGGTTGGAACAACTGTGTTTAGAGAAAGGATGAATGAATAGGTTGACAGACATTAGAATGTGCCTGATGCATCATTGAAATACGCAATGAAACATGACTTTTTGTTCATTCTCCTGCTTACTGGATTTGCTAAAATGCCAACACTAAAAAAGTTTCCATAGTGCTTATTGATAGTCGAAACTTTCTGCTAATTTAAGCCAATTCCCACTCAAAGTTCTTGTTTTATAAATCTTGACTTTTGCTTCTTAGTGTAAGCAAGTTTTATACTTTAGGCCTCCACTTACTTTATATACTGTTAGCATTTTCACTGCAATATTGTTCTCTTCATTATTTTCTAGTAATCTCATTGCCTACAATTCCCTCTAACTAGCATTTCTCAACATAACTCTCTCTTAGTCTCTTTCTCTTTATTGCCCCCCCCCCCTTTTATAATTTTAAAATTTATTCCAATGTTTGTGTACCAGGTTAGTGAAGTAATATTCATTCTAAGTCATTACCTTCTAATTAATTGCTCAATAAACTTAGCATTATGGTTTGCATGTCATGTATGTTCTTTAACCATTAAATGTAGTGTTGCTTTTATAAGAATTAAAGCAGCAATATGAGTTATTCAGGGTTTTCTTAGCTCAGCACCTGAATTGGAGGAATTATTTGCAAACCATTCACAATGTTTCCATACATTTGGACATCTTGAGTTTACAGAGATATTAAGTACTAGCAAAATACCCGCTCTTCGCAGCGGCGAAGTACTGCCTTAAAATTTTTATTAAGAAGAAAATTAAACCTTTTTAAACTGAGGGAAAATATACCAATAATTATTTGTTAAGGATCTCTTTGTATACCACATTGTCATTTGAGCCCTCCGGTTGTAATATGACCAAGCTGTGCGCTGAGCTTACTCTTGAGCATGCAATGTACAGTTGGCCATGTGAAAAGTAATCTTGTTTCAAATCTCACAGCTTGGATTGCTGCTGTCATAATCGGTTTGAGTTTCATGGTTTGTTTCAATTGTAGCAGTATTTGCAGGAATTATGTTGAAGTGACATTCGGCATCTGTCAAGCGTTGTAAGCATACAACCGGTTTCATCGATAACTTCACATCCAGCTTTTGAGAGTTTAAACATTCATAAACATCAAAGTGTCCACTACTGAAATCGTCACCTGTGAATCTAAGATATTTAAGAGGCATTGGTGGTTGTCCAAAGGTGTAAAATATTTGGCCATTTCGGTACACTTAAACGAACAATTCAGCGGCAGCCATCAACTCACATGCAGAACCATAGGTGAAGGGCTTAAGCATTTCACTCTTCTAGTGCTCCTGTGTATTATAATTATCTCCTGTACCGTCATTAGTCCACACCTTGAACCTGTCCCAGTGATTCAATACATAAGACACAATGTTCCTCCGGATATCAAGAGTGAGCCTGATATGGCCGTGCATTATGTAACAAAGAGAATGGAAAAGGCAGGTGCCATCTCCGGGCATGGAAACCACTCGGTAAGTGACAGTTCTATGATCGATGGTGATCACCTCGATAGACATGTTAATAGGGGTATGGTTGGAACGATAAAGGAAATGGGTACCTGAACAATGTAAAGTAAGTCTAAAATATCTACACAATAACTATAATCATAATAAACGAACAATAAAACAGCGGAGAAGCCGTGGATTAAATAAAAAGGCTGTAGTTATCAGCAGGGAGACGCGAATCCCGTGGCGAAGCAAGGAAGAGAATGTAGAGACCGGAGCGACGGATGGCCTTATATAGGCAGGCATCCCAACGCCTCCCACGATGACCGAGCTGCAGGCTATGGACATATATATGTACTCAAGTAGGATTCAGTTACCAAATTTCTTTAAGATGCGCCCATAAGCCCAAATTTCTTTAAGATGGGCCCAAAGACCGTTGGAAAGTTCAATATGGCGGCCAACAGTTGCATCATACCACTGAAATAAGTACGTAGATTGGTTTCGGTTAGCGCAGGGAAGCCGCCTACCAAATTTCGTGAAGATGGGGCCATAAATAAGAAAGTTCAACATGGCGAACGTTGTCGACTGTTATGACCGTTATGTGTAGAATTTCGAAATGAAACCTGCTTAACTCTTGTAAGTAAGCTGTAAGGAATGAGCCTGTCAAATTTCAGCCTTCTACCTACACGGGGAGTTGGAGAATTAGTGACGTTGGAAAGTTCAATATGGCGGCCGACAGTAGCGTCATACCACTGAAATAAGTACGTACATTGGTTTCGGCTAGCGCAGGGAAGCCGCCTACCAAATTTCGTGAAGATGGGGCCATAAATAAGAAAGTTTAAAAAGGCGGATGTTATCGTTATGACCGTTACGCGTAGAATTTCGAAACAAAACCTGCTTAACTTTTGTAAGGAAGCTGTAAGGAATGAGCCTGCCAAATTTCAGCCTTCTACCTACACGGGAAGTTGGAGAATTAGTGATGAATTAGTGAGTGAGTGAGGGCTTTGCCTTTTATTAGTATAGATTTCATTTATTATGATCATGTATATTACATTTTATTGCAATATAATTGATTTAAATACTTTTTCTATGTTTTTGATCATTTATTACTCATCTGTACAGATTTTCATTTACTGTTAACACATCCAGCTCAAAATTTTCCAGTTTATTTAATGTCATTGTTTTTTCGTGTTTACAGTGCAACATTTGTGTTCGTTTGATAGCCAAAGTTAAGTTTGCTCTGGCTGCGCGTACTAGTTACAGGCACTTGAAGCTTATGTGCAAGGTTTATGAGTTTGGCCAATTAAGTCAGTCAGTAAATAGCTTGAGACTGCTATAAAAAAATTGAAAACCTTTAATGAAATATATACATCTAGCAGAGATTATAACTCAGAATGGTTTCTATTATTATTATTCTTTTACCAGAGTAAACAAGGACCCATGTTGAAAATGCTCATAGACCCAAAATAAAAATGAACACAAACAAGCTATTTGTGTGATAAATAAAGCATTCAAAAATGTAAAGACATTCTGTATGAGTATTTTTGTTCTTTAGTTAGAGGCTGCAAAGACACACCATGATCAGTTCTCTGGAATCATTTCACTTTTTGTGCTGTTGACAATAATAGATGCTTATTTTTTTTTTGGTTTTCATTGGTCTGTTTGGGGCTCTTTAATTTGACATTGAAAACATAATCTACAAATCACTAAAAAGCGAAAAATATTGGAAAACATATTAAACTATAAGAATGTGCCAAGACAAAACTAAGCTCTCGAATCCAATCAGTTTCATGTTGCTAGAGCTTTACTTAATTCAAGTGCATTCCACTGCACTCCCAAATTCCCCTCCACAATATGTATTGACAAAAGTTTTTTGTTCAGTTTTTTTAAATTAGTTTTTATGTGTGTGCTATTTTTATAATTCAGGAGGTCAGGACAGTTTCTAATTTAGTTTTATGAACTTCTATCCTTTTCTACTTGCTGTTATTTTTGGTATAGAGAGAAGTATCTTCTGAATATTTTTAAAAAGTGTATCACTCATGTTGTTGCAGCATCCATCAGTTCAAGGAGCAGGCTTTCGTTTGGCAGCCCTGGGAATGTTAAACTTTGATTGAAGTACTTCTGACTTCTTATTTATAAAACCTGCTAAATATTAAATATCTGTGCCAGTTAGGGGTGGATAGAAGGCCAAAAATGTGTATCTTGGTATAAATATTATCATGGATATGGTTTATATCATGGTATAATCTATGTGCATATATATACCTTTCAGACTGAAACCAGTATAGGTGTTTCTGTTAGCCCAGTTTTATAAATTAACAGTGGGTATTTCTACTGTGATGTTTCATTTCCTAAGGACCATTTAAATCAACTAAAGTAATAATAACATTTTTATAGCACCTTTCTCATGCTCAAAGTGCTTCATAGAATTCCAGAATGAACAACCGGGAAAAAACAGAAAAAAAATCAAGTACAGTAATCCCTCCTCGATCGCGGGGGTTGCGTTCCAGACCCCCCCGCGATAGGTGAAAATCCGCGAAGTAGAAACCATATGTTTGTATGGTTATTTTTATTTATTTTAAGCCCTTATAAACTCTCCCGCACTGCTTATAAATATTCCCCGCAGAGTTATACAGCATAATCCCTTTGTATTCTCTTAGATATTAGGTAAGATTCATTGAAATTATGTATATAAACACACTGTTTATATACAGTAAAACCTAAATATTATTTTAAAGATATTGAGTGTCTCCGATATCACATATGTTACAGCCATTATGATAGACAGGTCACCAGCAATAAATACATACAATGCAAGAAAAATAGTATACAGTAAATGTGTGTACAGTGACACTACACGTACGTACATGTACTAAGCACTGTAAGAAGAAAATTAATTATGATTACTCACCAACAATGACACGATGACTTGTCCGATAACAATGAGTTTAATTTTACTGTACAACAAAGGAGAGCGTTACAGCCCTTGTAAAGGAGCCACTTCAGGCGATTGCGTAGCACTGCCGTTGTTCTTCTTCTGGCAGTCTTCAATCCAAATCCCTAAAGCAGATTCCATCCAGACTACTGCCTTATTACATCCACTTACAACTCGTTTTGCACCCTGGTTAAAAGGACACTGCAGCCGTAGATCTTATATTCCTTTCCTACTTTTTAAATAAAAAGAATCGTAGCCTTCAACAAATCCAAAACGTTTACCTTTTCGGCAATCGTTAACATCTTCTTCTTGCGCTTGGGTACGGCCCCTGAAGCAGTAGCAGATTGTTTTGGAGCCATAATGAAGGGCTTGACTATGCACAAAGAGAAACACAAAAGAGCACAACTCTTTACACAGCGAAACACGTTGATGCTGAATGCGTGAGACGAGACTTCCTGGTTAACACTGCATTCAGCACGCAGGAACTCAACTGCGTGCTCTGATTGGTTAGCTTCTCAGTCAGGAGAACTTAACTGCGTGCTCTGATTGGTTAGCTTCTCAGCCATCCGCCAATAGCATCCCTTGTATGAAATCAACTGGGCAAACCAACTGAGGACGCATATACAGGAAGTAAAAAGACACATTGTCCGCAGAACCCGCGAAGCAGCGAAAAATCCGCGTTATATATTTAGTTATGCTTTCATATAAAATCCGCGATAGAGTGAAGCCGCGAAAGTCGAAGCGCGATATAGCGAGGGATTACTGTACACAACATTTTATATAAAATAATGTCCGCATTAAACACTAAAGGATACATACAGGAAAAGCAAACCTTCCCAGTTCCTTTGGTTCCCCACTGAACTAAATAAAACAATTAAGTCTTAACTAGTCTGTAATACTTCCTTTCAAAACATCTTTATAACATAAAGGAAAACAAAAGAGAATTTTAGATCTACATTGACATTGCTTTAGCAGATGCCATCAATCTAAGTCTTAAAATATAGCCTACTAAAGAAAGCTTTCACACTTTTCACATTACTGATTTTAAAAATTCCTCTTTCTATAGAAATAAATGTTTGGGGGATTTTTTTTTAAAAAAGACTGGGGACCTTTTTTCATTGATCAAAGTTTTTAGAATATTTGTCGACTTCTCATTACTGTCAGTTATTTTAGCTGCTTGCCTCCTATAAATGCAAGTTGAGCTCAAGTCTAATGCCCATCATGCTTAATTTTTGTTATGAAATGTTGTTAGTATTCCTTTTTTTAATGAAATACTTTAAGTTAGTATTTACTATAATAGAGCTATGTAAGATAATAATTGATTAATCACATTCCATTTACATCTTTACCCTGAGAGAAATATGAATTTTTTGACATGCTTCATTTATATACGTGCAAACTTTGCTTTCAAGGATATGAACATTTTTCTGAATGAGGATTGTAATGCACTTTTTTTTTTTTTTTGTCCAATGATGAACTGTAGAAATAAGCATTTACTCTTGTGGGTAATGTTCGTTATCATTTTTTTTTTTTTTCTCTCTAGGCGTTAGCCCCGTTTCCCGTCCATCACCTGGAACTCCCACAACACCCAAAGATTTGACAAGTGGACTGAAGACATCCACTCAGGCACCTGCAACTAGCAGTGCCAACTCTTTAGCCAGCATACTCTCCAAAGTAGACATCAGTCCAGAGAGCATTCTTTCAGTCTTGTCTAAAACTCAGACTCAGACAGGAACTGGTCTACAAGGTATGTTCAGGTATTCATAACCATGTTTAACAACAGTGGGAAGACTTCACCATTGCAGCTGACAAAGTAGTTTTTTTTTTCATTTTCTGTTGTCTTTAAATTATTTAAATGTATTTATACAGATTAAAAGCAGGTGGAATATTCTAGATACTGTATATATGCCATATGTGTTTTTGTATGTTAACTTGCTTTTGACGGAGTTATTTTGGTTCAAATAAGTAGGGCCTAATTTCAACATTTAAATGAATGTAACACTTGAACACAACCATTGCCAAAAATGGGATTGTTGGGAGTAATCAAGTGACGAGATTAAATGGAAAAAATTTAAAAAGCAGTTTGCACTTCTGTAAAGTTAATCAGCTTTTTATACGCGTGTATTTTTATATATATATAGATATATACATATTGATATAAATATATAGATATATTACATAGTTTACTGTCAAATAATGCAAAGAGTACGCAACACATGTTTCACCCTTATTTGGGCTTATCAGACGTACACACTCCACTGCACCCCTCGCGGGAATCGAACCTCTGATGTAAGCATCAGAGGCGAAGCCTCTTTACGCAGCACCATGGCGTGTGGTTCGTTTATTTGACAGCCTGAAGATCGGAGTACTTAGATAGATAGATAGATATAGATATATAGATAGATATATATAGAGATATAGATAGAGAGAGAATTTATACTGGGGGGCAACCCCCAGTTGCAGCCAGAATATTAGTAAAATCTGTAAATTGTACAAAAGAAAAAATTATTTATTGGAGTCAAAATCACAAAATTATATAAATATGTAAAAGAAAAATGAATTATTTAACGGAGTAAAAATCATAAAATGAGAATAAAATATTTATTCTCTTACTGATTGAAGTATTCCCATTAAACTGAGGTCCACTGTGCTCGATGAGTATTTATAACACACTAAATAAAGATCCATTTGTTTTAACTGACATTCTTATAAACCACAACTTTCTTGATATTTTAGTTTATAATTTCAAAATGGAATAAGAATCTGAAAATCTAACATTACATTAAAGTTCGATACATCTGAAAAGAATGATACCAAACATATATATATAGGTTTTAAAATAAGCCCGATTTAAAGCATGACAAAAAACATGACATAAAAACATAAAATCGTTGCACAAAATCATTGCACTTTTAGGCTTAGGATT
>JANRMT010062813.1:94536850-94571563 GCA_026402145.1 Polypterus bichir lapradei
CATTTTGTGTGACAAACATGCAAAAGAATAAGAAATCAGGAAGGGGGAAAATAGTTTTTCACACCACTGTACGTTCCAGAACTGCCCCCAACCTAAACCCCCCCCCGTTTATATGGTTATCTATACAAATAAAAGGCAAAGCCCTCACTGACTGACTCACTCACTCACTCACTCATCACTAATTCTCTAACTTCCCGTGTAGGTAGAAGGCTGAAATTTGGCAGGCTCATTCCTTACAGCTCACTTACAAAAGTTAAGCAGGTTTCATTTCGAAATTCTACGCGTAATGGTCATAACTGGAAGCCGTTTTTCTCCATTTACTGTAATGGAGATGAGCGCGAAAGCCGTGGGGGCGGAGTTTCGTGTGACATCATCACGCCTCCCACGTAATCACGCAGTACGTAGAAAACCAGGAAGACCTCCAAAAAGCGCTGAAGAAAACATGCATTATATAATTGAGAAGGCAGCGAAACAATAAGAAGCGAGCGAGTGACATACAACTATATTCATGAGTCATGCTACTACGGAAACAAAGCACGGTGTAAACCTAAACTTTAAATTAAGTTCATAGACAGGCTGCCCATATAAGGCCGTCCGTCAGCGGCAATCCAATAGAAACACTGCCACTAAATATTCACGGGTGAAGGACTGTGCTTATGCAGAGGAAGATGAGATGGTCAGGGTGGTGTTTGGCACAAACTCTGCGATACTGCGAGAGAAAGTTTTAAGTGCCGGGACTTCGGTAACATTAGATACAGCCATGGACATAGCACGCCATGGCACCAGCACAGCTGGGAAACTTCGATGCATGTACACTGAGCGGCTCACGTGAACTGACGCAGTGCACAGACAAAAAGCAACAGTTCCAAAGAGCGCTGAACAAAAACTGAATTACACAATTGAAAAGGCAGCAAAAAAATATGAAGTGTCTGATACATACAAGCATATTCATAAGTGCAGCTACTGCGGAAACAAAGCACATGGTGGAAAAAGTCAATGTCCCGCTAAAGGAAGACAGTGTAAAAAAAAAAAAAAAAACCCGTGCATGCAGTGTGTCAGGTCTCAGATAAAGAAGAAGACGAGCTGTTTATTGATGCAGTAAGAAACGAATCGATAAATGAAACCTGTTATCTTTACAACGATTGACAAACACGGAATGTAACTTGAACACAACACATCCTACAAATACGATCCTGATTGAAAGAAATAATGATAATCAAGTCCTTGATGACAGCAACACTCCATAACACTCACAAAACAATTACTGTGTATTGACAGTCATGTTACGTTATTTTTAAAATGTTCCCTTTTCTTTTTCATAGCTTCTTTAACACACTACTTCTCCGCTGCGATACGCGGGTATATATATATATATGTATATATACCCCGATCTACATACTCGAATAATGGATACTTTATTCGCCATCAATGATTGTTTTGGTAAAGCCATACTCAGTGTATACATTAGATGAACGGTAAAAAAGTAAGAGCGAGGGGAGGGTGACTTATTGAGGCATGCAGGCAAAACCACAATAGCACGCGGGCTCGATGTACGAAAAAATATATCTTTTCAAGTTCTATTTAGTCCATATGTGTCAAACTCAAGGGCCACAGGCCACATCCGGCCCGGCGTGTAATTATATCTGGCCCGCGAGATCATTTTATATACTGTATTATTGTTATTAATGGCCCGGGTATATGAAGCGCTGGTAACACAATAAACTACAGATCCCATAATGCAGCGCTTCAGCTGCCTTGCCGAACACTTACCGCGTTAATCAAGTCTAGCTTATGATGCTGCAAGTTATTGCGAAGCTAGCCCACACGATGCTGAAGAGAAAAGTTGATTCTGAAAATAGAGCCTTTAAAAACCGATGGGAGGCTTTGTATATGTTTACTAAAATTGCCGGTAAACCCGTGTCTCTCATTTGTGGAGCTAATGTGGCTGTAATTACAAAATTTAATCTAAGACGGCACTATGAGACAAAACATCAGGATAACCTGAAAGACCTGAATGCAATGCAGAAGATACAGAAAGCAGAAGAGTTAAAGAAGAATCTGACACTTCAGCAGACGTTTTTACCCGTGCACAATCACAAAGTGATTTCAAGTGAAGCTGCTTTTATGGGAGACACAAATGCACCAGTGCAACTTGCCCCATTTTCCCTGTTGCCAAGTAATGTTGAACCAATTCGGCACAACGGTGTTCCCAAATACGCACTTTGCTGATAAACTGAGCGCACTGCGCACTGAGTTCGCACGGCGCTTTAGTGACTTTGAAGAACAAAAAAAGAATTTTGACTTGTTTCGCAACCCATTTGCCGTCGATGTGGAAATTCCACTTGTGCAGATTCAGATGGAGGTGATTGAGCTGGAGTGTAATGGCACACTGAAGGCAAAGTACGATACTGCAGGGCCTGCACAGTTTATTCACTCCATTACCGCAGAAATGCTCCATCTCCATCTACATGCGGCTCGAACCTTGTGCATGTTTGGTAGCACATATCTGTGTGAGAAGCTCTTCTCAGTGATGAAGACTAACAAAACAGCACACAGGAGTCGCCTCACTGATGAGCACCTGCAGTCCATCTTGAGAATCTCCACAACACAGAACCTCACACCAAACATAAACGAACTTGTTGCCAAAAAAAGATACCAGGGTTGGAAAGTTCAATATGGCGGCCGACAGTGGCATCATACCATCGAAATAAGTACATACATCAGTTTTGGTTAGCGCAGGGAATCCGCCTACCAAATTTCGTGAAGATGGGGCCATAAATAAGAAAGTTCAACATGGCGGACATTGTGAAAATTAGTGACATTGGAAAGTTAAATATGGCGGCCGACAGTGGCGTCATACCATCGAAATAAGTACATACATCGGTTTCGGTTAGCGCAGGGAATCCGCCTACCAAATTTCGTGAAGATGGGGCCATAAATAAGAAAATTAAACATGGCGGACGTTGTCGACCGTTATCGACCGTTATGACCGTTACGTGTAGAATTTCGAAATGAAACCTGCTTAACTTTTGTAAGTAAGCTGTAAGGAATGAGCCTTCCAAATTTCAGCCTTCTACCTACACGGGAAGTTGGAGAATTAGTGACGTTGGAAAGTTCAATATGGCGGCTGACAGTGGTGTCATACCACCGAAATAAGTATGTACATTGGTTTCGGTTAGTGCAGGGAAGCCGCCTACCAAATTTCGTGAAGATGGGGCCATGAATAAGAAAGTTCAACATGGCGGACATTGTTGACCGTTACTCGTAGAATTTCGAAATGAAACCTGCTTAACTTTTGTAAGTAAGGTGTAAGGAATGAGCCTGCCAAATTTCAGCCTTCTACCTACACGGGAAGTTGGAGAATTAGTGATGTTTGGAAAATTCAATATGGCGGCCGACAGTGGCGTCATACCACCGAAATAAGTACGTACATCGATTTTGGTTAGCGCAGGGAAGCCACCTACCAAATTTCGTGAAGATGGGGTCAGCCTTCTACCTACACGGGAAGTTGGAAAATTAGTGACGTTGGAAAGTTCAATATGGCGGCCGACAATGGCGTCATACCATCGAAATAAGTATGTACATTGGTTTTGGTTAGCGCCGGGAAGCCGCCTACCAAATTTCGTGAAGATGGGGCCATAAATAAGAAAGTTCAACATGGCGGACGTTGTCGACCGTTATCGAACGTTATGACCGTTACGTGTAGAATTTCGAAATGAAACCTGCTTAACTTTTGTAAGTGAGCTGTAAGGAATAAGCCTGCCAAATTTCAGCCTTCTACCTACACGGTAAGTTGGAGAATTAGTGATGAGTCAGTCAGTCAGTCAGTCAGTGAGTGAGGGCTTTGCCTTTTATTAGTATAGATTGTTAATAAGGAAACTGGAATGAAAGTGACTTTTTAAGCATTTAAACCATCTCTAATTGCTTAATTATTATTCATGTCACATTAAAACTAGCAATTTAGCTCACGTGAGCCTAATTTCACAGCAATGAGACTCTAGTTTTAATCAAACTTGTTTGAGTCATTCAAAAGAGTACCGATAATTGTGTCTTGGCACTTCAGGTTTTTATGCTGTTCCCACGTTTTTTTGTTTTTGTTTAAACCTCTTTGTATTAAACAGAATAATTTTTAAGAAGCCCACATCTGTCAAGAAATAGCATTGTATTAAGATGTAGTCTGAAATTGGTCAATAATAAGTATCATCATGTGACTTTAAAGATTATTTGCAAAAGTAATTTCACAATAGGGTATCTAAATGGTTTACATGCTTTATACTGATCGTGAGGATTCTGTGATCATCTATGAACCGTGAAAGTTCCATTACAGCAGTGAATCTAAATAGCATACATGCTGTCTGACGGTCATGAAAGTCTTTGGCCCTCTCTGTAACAAATCAAGGGCCTGAGGTGGAATCTAGAGGTGGTAATGTATTATTTGGTTCACTCTGTGCTGTAGATTCTTCACAAGTGGTATCTTAATTGTAACTTTCCTTGGACCTTTCCAAACAATAAGGCATGTACCCTTTTCATCAGTGTTGCTTGGAATAAATACTGATGATTCATGTGAGTGGGGAAATAATATGTCAAAGCAATATTTTATCATTGCAGTCCCAAAGTTTGTTTGTTTGGAGCATGTAAATGCATGATGGCCAAATGTTACCCTTTTTAACAGCAGTTTCTTTGTAGAACTCTTGGGTGAACTTGAGGATGTATTTTGTATTGTGTCCTAAATTGTACAGCCAGATTGCCAGTACTGTCAGTAACTGAATACATAAAACACTTTCTGAATTATGTTCCTCAAGTTTAACATTTCTGGTTCAGTATCTTCCAAGTTGTTACCAGTGTGAAAATGGTTAATAATTAACTTCTTAAGAGTAATGTTATTTTTTCTAATATTCATTAATACAGGTATATTACATAAAGTGAATGATTCAAATTAATGCCAAAAGTAACTTAACATTTTATTTTTTCTAGGCCTGTCTTCTCTTCTTCAGAGTGTTGCTGGAAATAGCAGCTTTCAGTCTAACACTCACACTGTGACTCCCAGCAGTACAAAAGAAAGCTGTGTTCCCTCAACTTCAGCCCTAGGTCCAGCCCAGTCTTTGACTGCATCCAGGAATCTAGAAGGTTTCCACTCCAATTCTCCAGCTTCTGAAGTCTCTTCAACCTCCGCCAATAAACTCCCTGCAGCACAAAACCTTGGAGTGTCTGGGTCTGGTTCCAAACATACTCAGCAAGCAAACTGCAGCAGTTCTTACCTTGGTAAGGAGGGGAAGGAACAGCCAGCTGAGCAAGAGCAGGAATCTTCATTGTCTTCTGCATCTTCTCCAACCAGCTTGGAGTTGAAAATTCATAAATTTCTCCAGGTGAACCCTAGTTTCAATGCTCTCAACCTTAATATCCCTATTCTTGGAAGTTCTATAAATAACCCAGTGTCAGAGTCCCAGTCCTCTAATTCAGACTATCACCATAGCCAACATCGTATCCCTACCAGTACATCTGTAGACAATGTTGATGGGACCCCAGTTCGTGATGAGAGGGGAAGTACTCCCACTCAAGATGAGATCATGGACAAACCATCTGCTTCTGGAAGTATGGTAGATCCTATGTCTCTTTTGTCAAAAATCTTAAGCCCAGGATCATCATCTACACCAAGCAGCACACGCTCCCCGCTCCAAGGTCGAGAATCTTCTTACCTTGCAGATATGAAGCAGAATTCCTCATCTGCTGCTAGCACTACCACCACTGCGTCGTCTTACAGACCCTTTAAGCAGGGTGAACTTTCACCAACCTCTTACCGAGGTCAGTCAGATGGCTGGGAAAAGCCTTCATCCCTAACAAACCCTGACAGTTCACCATCAGAGAAGTTTTATCCAGATACATCTTTTCAAGATGATGATGACTATCACACTAGTGGCTATGAATATGGAGGCCCTCCTCCTTCAGCTTTATTCAATTTGGACAAAAAACCATCCAAATCGATTTTGAAATTGTCAAACAAAACACAGCAGACATTTTCTGAAGTTAAAGATTATACAAAGAAGCCGCCACCTGCATTGGTTGGTGATAACTTTAACAGAGACACGGAAGGAAAGTTTAGTCAGCATCAGGAACTAGGGAATTACAACAGTAATACTATGAACAGTCGTTCCAGTCCCCCAAGGGTAGTGCACAGTCATGGCTTTGGCCGTAGCAGTGAAGTTGTGGCACCTGAGGAAACCCCATCTCCTAAGCCTGGTGAGAGCAATTTCTTTACTTCTAGTACTAATCACAACAAACATTTTGGAAGTGCCTCTAAATTACAACAATATGTGGATTCTTCTCCTCTTTCGGCATCTGGCAGTCATATGGTGTCAGGAGTTGGAGTTGGGTCAAGTTCATCACGTACTGATCTTACACAACAAATAACTTTGAGTGCTCCTGTATCTGCTACATCAACCATTGAATTCAAAAACATGCTAAAGAATGCATCCAGTTCTCGGAAATCTTCAGATGGAGATTTTCCAGGGCACCATCATTTAGGAGCCCCTGACAGAGACCGTGAGAATCGAAACAGCACTACAGTAACTGAAGGGGATGTCGGTGCAGGCTTTGTTAATTCTGATCAGCAGCAGATAGAAGAAGAACATTATAGAATTGAGACTTTGGTTTCTTCATCATCTTCTGACCATCTCCCTGATAGTACAGTAGGTAAAGGAGCTCCTATTGAAACACTGGGCTATAGTAATCGTCGAATGTCAGGAGAGAGGATACAGACAGTTGAATCAATTCGTGTGATTGGTAAAGGAGTTCGTGGGCACAGTAGAGATGCATTAGCGCCACCACGAGGAACAGCTGGCTGGTTTGAGGGTGGAGATCATTATCATGATGGCACTGGAGCTTCTCTTACATCTGGAATATCTTCAGACCTGCCTGGCTCTACCATTGGTCTAGGTAGTCCAGCAGCTCCTCCTACTTCTCTTTCATCTGCAGCCACTTCACTTCCTTCTGCGCCCCACTCATCTAATCAACCGCTGTCACTCTCTAATTTTGGGAGCCAGTACGATGACCGTCGATCTTTAACATTACAGCCACCTCCCTTCCCAGAAGCATCAGTACCTTCATTTTTTTCTAAAACGCATCCCCCCCCTCCCATTCCTCAGCCTCCACCACCGCCTTCTTCTTTAGATTTTGTGGTCTCAAAGCAAGGAAATCCTAATTCAAAAGGGCCTGGAGGAATAATGGGGATTGTGGATCATAGTTTGTCTTTTCCTCCCAGGGACCCAATTATGACCCTTGGTGGGAACACTGCTACTATTGGTGGTGTGAATGTTGTTCCACCCTCACCAAATTCATTTCCCCCTCCTCTCACTGCAGCACAGGATGGTTTACCGCCTCCTGCTTCTCTTCCTCCCCCTCCTCTACTTAATCCGTCATTGCCTCCTTTATTAGGAGATCATGGACCATTATCTGCAACCCTACCTCCTTTCAAAGACCACTGTGGTCCGGCACCCCAGCCTGGGACAGTAAAAGAACATTTTGGACCTCTTTCAGGCTTGCCCCCTCCGCCTGATGCTCGGGATCTTGTTGCAGGAGGCAGTGGTCCTCCTAATAAGGACCTTCCACCACATCATCATCAAAGTGGAGGCCCAACACCAATTCAAGGACATGTGCAAAAAAATCTTGGTGGAGGAGGACCGCCATCATTAAGTAATCCTCTTTCACCTCCTGCTTCTAATTCTGTTTCTGCATCTTCTCAAAAGCAGACATCAAATGCCACATCATTATGCCATGATCTCCATGGTGTTGCACACAATCTTCCACCACCACCACAACAGGGCCCTGGACAACACCCAATTCCTCCTCCACCTTCACAGTTGCAACAAGATCATGGTATCCGGCCTTTGCTACCACCTTTACCACATAAACCTATGGCTCCTCTGTACCCTGGTCCTCATCCTCCACAGATGCCAATGGGACCCTTTTTCCGACCTCCCCGTCCAGACTTCAGACCCAGGGAGCACCATTTTAATGCACGAGAGTCCTTTCGTGGGGCAAAGAGGCCCCGAATGTCTTATGGCAGTGGTGACAGAGGTGGAGGAGGAAATCCTTTTTTTGCTCCCAGACGCCCTTTTTTCCCTCCCCGGTATTAATTTTCACAAATCTTGACAATAAGTTACATGTGATACACAAAAGACACACACACACACACACGTACGCATCCAGGCTAAATATAGTGTGTTCATGAAAAAGACTCCCTACAATTACCTCTTGGCTCCGTGATGGTGCTGCAAAATTAGATTACTAAACAAGTGTGTGCTTCAGTTGACAATGTTTCATGTTCCACATGCTGATTGTTAAAGACTAACTAGCTACTTCCCTGTGGGATTGTGCATACTTACTTACTTAGAGTTTGCAGCAATGTCAACGCAAAGAAGAATATAAAAGAATCTGGAGGAAAAAGGTGATCATAATTTTTTCTTTTTTTTTCTACACTTTTATTTTAAAATCTGTCAATAAAAATAAACTTGACATATTGCCATTGAATCAAATGATTATCTAAGTCTGGTTATGTAAACTATTTGACAAATAAAACTCCATAGTTTATCACTTGATTGGGGGATTTTACTTAAATAGAATGTCTGACCTGAAATGCATTTCAGCTTTACTTTGTGTCAGTGTTAGAGCCTTGACAGTTGACTTATATACTACTGGCTTTTAGCCAGTGTATGAAGTTGACAACATTTGCCTCTGATAATGTAATAGTTATATTCAGAATTAAGCACGCTGCATGAAGAATTTGTTGTTGGAAGGTAAGAATTTTTAAATAGCATTATTAGCAGCACATCAGCATTTTTCATAACTCGGAACCCCATACATATGACAGGTGATTAACTTTGCATGATGCTATGTGGCAAACCCTTGCATCTGCTACTTTGTTTTGTCTGTCGGTTTGCTTAAAATAATTAATTTAATAATACTCAATATTAGCTTTTAAATAGAAAGGCCTTATCTTTTGAAAACATATTTTTAATTTCGGTATTTCTCATAAAATAGTTATATAGAATTATCCACTGCTGGAAAAATGCATTTATTTTTGAAAAACCTTTAGATTTAGGTTAGATTATTTCCATGTAAACACAAAAAGTAATTATTTGATGGTTATTTTATCCCGAAAACTTTAAAATAGTTACATGGGAAGTAGTTATTCTTGGCAGGTTGAATAATTCTGAATGCAAACCCTGAATGCCAGGGTCTGAATAAATCCTTTATTTATCCCAATATTGCTTAGTATTTGTGCTTCTTATACTTAATATGATCAACTTCCAAATGCTTTTGAATAGAGAATAAAGGTGAATGAAAGTGTCCCTCTTAAGATGTAGCTAGGGGTGATGTTTCGTGCTACACAGACACATTTCTGATGCATTCATTAATTAGGTCATAGCTGTTGGTGTTTGTTTCCTTGGCACTTAGTATATAATTCATGCAAATTAGACATTCAGTAATACTGTTTTCAGTTAAGTGAAGTCATCACTTTGTTTCCGTATTTATTCTAGTATTCCTTTTCATTACCCAGACATAACATGGCTTGTACCTGTAGTCTAAATCTCACCTGATTTTACCTTATGCATTTTGCTCTCCATAGAGCATATACTGTAAACCGTATGCTTTTGGCCCAGATAACATGAGAAAATGTATGGCTGCAGTGCCACAGATTTCACATTTTTAAAATCACCAGCTTTGGAGGAGAATGGGATCTTTAACAAGTCAAGTTCGATTTGTAAAATGTGATGGTCTAGGGATCTTCAGTGTCCTTTGTAATTGTAAAGCCATTACTTTGAAGAGGTATTATGGCACTGTTCTTGCTCTTTTGCCCAAAAGTGATGTATGTGTGTGTAATTTGTTTAGGTTATTTTGAATAATGTGAAGCTTTTTAATTTTGTTTCAGAATGTAAAACACAGATACATTTGCTCACCAGAAACTTTTTTTTTAATAAGCCTTTAAATAAATCTTATTAAGCAAGAAAGTCAAAAGTAAAATGTTAACTTGTTGACAAAAATTGAAATGTCAAAGATTCTTCTGTTCTAAAGCAGCAGATTTGCCTTGAACATTATTGTAAATCAGTTTATATGAAGAAAAGACTTTTTGGGGTGGGGGGTTGTCAGGTTATTGTAAATATGTCAAATGCTTGGAAAGTTCAAGACAAATGTTTTGGTTACATAGCTACTAGAAAAGTTTAATGTGAAATGAAACAAGGTATACTTTACAGTTCAACAAAATACTACGTAGCATTCTTTGAAAGTTGCACCTGTATTTACTTTAATAAAATAAGAGATGGAAACCAAGAAGCAATTTTTTGATACATTTCAAAAATAAGGAATTTGCTGATCTAGTTTTCCTTGTGAGTTTCTTTGTACCTGTAAAATAAACTTTTTTTTTCTTTCCTTGAAGAAGAGGACTCTTTGCGTCTCAGTCTTCAAATACAGACAAAAGGACAGGAATGTTTTTGTGATCAGACTTTGTTACTACCAAAACATTTTAATTGTTTTTGTTTTTTTCTGATGATTAATCAAATATTTACTGTCTTGCCATTAGAACCAGGTACAAGGTTTGTTAGTTTGTCCCATTCACATAAAAATTAGTTTATTGTGTTGAGTGCCATTTCTTAATGCTTTAGTAACCTATTAATATATGGCGTGGAAAAATTTTTTACAAATTAACCCATTTTCTTTTATTTGCTACATTTCTCTTTACACACTTAAAGCATAATTCAACATATGAATATTGTTAATTCACTAGCAGTATGCATTCTGGTCATACATATTTGGTTAAAAATGTCGCCCTTCCACAACAATGAATACAGCATTTAAATTTATTCGAGCTTAATTTTGTGTGCACCACTAGTATTTGTATGTTGCCTGTTTGTATACTAATACAACTAGGTGATAGTGGTCTTAGTTTAGTAATAGTACAAGACTCTTTGCATTATATAGTTTTATCTTCAAAATGAATGCTATCTTTTTAATATAGATGAATACTATTCAAAAATATATTTATGCTTGGTAGCAAGTTTTCATAAACTATGTGTATTTTTTTATTTTAAAGTGTACTCTTTATGTCAAAACTAGTGGCATCTTCTTGGCATCTGATCTTGCCAGCGCTTACAGCAAAGTCGCAATGTGTGTGTATATTTGCACTCTGACACCACATGCATTAGAAAACATCTTGCAGTTTTGTTTTTTATATGACAAAGTTAATTGTGTGCATTCAGTAATCAAGCCTGCTTATTGTGGCCAATTTTGATATTTTTGTGATGACATTATTATTATTAGTTAATGTATAGGCATACTAAACAAAATATTCATTGGTTAGAATTAAAAATTTGGATCCATAGAATCAATAGAATGCTTTATACAACACAAGCTTATGATGTTCAGATACATCATGTAGTGATTTTCTTATATATTCTTTAGTGTATTAGACTTAGTTGCTGGATACAGTATGTGCACTGTTTTAAGTCTTAACTAAAGCATATTATCATAATAAACTAGTAATGCAATAATTCTTCAAATAGCATAGTCTTTTTTGAAGTTTTATAATAGATATTTTTCATATTAATATGACTTTTAAAATATAAGTGTTTAATCCTTCATTATAAGGAAAAAACATCTTAATTTATACATCTTTTCAAAACACAGTAGATGCATTCAACAGGTTAATTTTGTATCTAACATCCAGTGTGTATATACTGTATAAATTAGTTTCCATATCTTTTCAGACACATAAGCTGTGAATAAAAGTTGATTTACCAATGTGCAAGTGTGAATCTGTTTTTAAAATATAGGTATAGTTCTACCAGCATGAAACTGAGCAATAGTATGTTTTGGTTGGCTAATGGTCATTCTTTGTGTATCACAGATTAAGTCTCTGGTAATTTGAATGGTTAGATGGTAGTTGGAACTTCCGTTGGGATTTTCTTGTAACTATTAGTTAACGTAGTCATAAAAGAAGGTCATGCTTGGAGGCAGCCCATTATAAACATGCCGTTGATAGGTAAATTTAGAAATCTTTTGAGTAAGTGTTAAAAGGGTTCAGTAACCTTCACTGGCTTAGTGTATATTTCAAAGAAAATTCAAGATATTTAAATCTGAACTAACTGAACATGTGACAAAAAGCTGATTGTGGGGGAGTGGCGATATGCAGTGAAGGGCGACAGATATTATGAATCTTGAAGTAAAATTCCCATATTCTAGATATTTGTGAAACTTTGTTTCTGTTAGATGCTAAAGGTATTCTCAGTGTCATCTTTTCAGCTAAACACAAAACAGAGCATTAACTGTAGTTGTAAGCATATATTGGACAGGCTAAATCCAAAAGGACCTTGAGTAGCAGCATTTAAATGTAAAGCTTTTGTTAACATTAAAATTCCTTAACCCATTTAATCCATTTCATGGTAATGGCAAATTGAAGATTATCTTGGTACTGTTGAATATAAAGCAGGAGAAATTCCTTTATAGGGCACCACACACACACTCACCCAGAGGTATTTTGGAGTCCCTAATCAATCTGACAAGCACATCTCTGGGAATGTGGTAGGAAAAGTCATGCAAACTTGGGGAGAAGATACATAGACACACACACACACAATGGTCTTTGGATGCAAACCACCATGCTAGGTCTGTGTCACAGTGCCAACCTGTCATTAGATTTTTTTCCCTTTTTCGCCATTTTACTTCTTTGTGCTAATGGTTGTACTAATGGATAGATGAAGGTATGGAATTATGTTTTGGTAATTAGTTATCCTACTGAGTTCAGGTATGGTCAGATATTGACATCTGGTGTGAATAGGTGACAAATCTCATGCCAAGTTTTCAAAGAAATGGTCATACGCTTTAAAAATCTAATCATAATTTCTGAGAGTTCAGTATAAATCTTTGAAAAAGAAGAGCAAAATGAAAATTTGAATTGGCAAAGAATGCTTCTTTAAAACATGTTAAAGTTACCTTAAAGTGACAGGAGGAAAATGCTGCTAAGATGTAAATGTAAATAAATAATGCACTCTTTTTGCTCTTTCAAATTTTGGTAGGATTACCTGTTTATGTATGTGCAAAGAGTGCAGTACACTTTCTTCCTTTGCATTACTGGTTTTATTAAAGGTGTATGTAGTTTCAAGACCATTGTGTATTCTGTGTATGCAGAATATAGTCCAGTTACATATGATTATATTAATCATACATTATATTGTACATTTAGTTTTCAATAAGCTGAGAAATGTCATTTTGTTGAAGTATTCCAGGAAGAGCAAAATGGCTCAAAACTAAATTTCTTTAGCTCTTTAATATTTAGAGTTGATTCCTTTAAGTTAATAATAAAATCTGCTTATTCTAGAAATACTAGGCCAGTATGTTTTAGAAAAACAGTGAGATTGGAAAGGGGCCCTGAAAAATAACACAAATACCTTCAATAGTTGCTAATTTTGCAGTTTATTATGAAAATTTGGATTTGAGAAAGATTATATGAGAAGTGTAAAATGCCATCTTTCATTTACGGCAAGTTTTGCAATGCCACTTATATATTTTGTATTGACAGAGATAAAATTATCACAATATACTAATCCAAGGAGGCTTCACCACAAAATGTAATATTCTCATCAACACAAGATTTCGTGAGACACCAGTTAAGAGTTTTCCAGATACATCAATGATCCAATAAGGTTCTGAAGCTAAATGCTATGGACATAAGCAGAAGCCAAGCCTTAATGTGGATGTCAGCCCTTTAAAGGGCACTCATACTCATTTAAATATAGCCAGCTTAGAATTACTAGTTAGTGAAAGCAAGTACCTAAAGAAAAATTAGAAAAATGTATATGTTCTACTCTGTAACCAAGCAAGTATTTGTAACAAGGACACTGGAGTTTTGTGTCACCATCATCATTCCCTTGTTTAAAAGGATCCTGCAGTCAGCCTCCCAAATCAAATGGCAACTGAAAATATTGGTCATCAAATGTTTTTCAAAATGTGTTGAGAATATGATTGATAATGTTGTATCAAAGACACAATCACTTAATTGAAGCAGTTATAATATGGAAATAATTATTATTTTAATTTCCACTGTCCTTAGTTGAAATATGAGCATAGATACTATGTAATATTGTAAAATATTTAACTTTTTTTTTTTTTTTTTTTTTTTTTTTTTTTTTACTAATGGCAAAAATTAAAGGTAAAATTTTGTACTTTTTCTTTACCTGTAAATTCATCATTTCTTCTCAAATCCAAATAGTCTATTTTTAAAAAAAAGTTTCCTTTAATAACAATATTTAGGGAGGAAATTGATATTTTGAAGTGGTGTTTATGATGCTGACAAGTTACAGTGATATGTAAACAGCGTTCTCAATTGTGTAGGTTATTTTTTAAATGCATAGTGATCACACACTTTGATTGCAGCATCTCAAATAGTTGCATTACATCTACTTGGAATGCTAATACTTCAGTTTTTCTTTAAAGTGTATAACTCTTTTGTATACTAAATGGCAATGGATAAAAAGTATTGTGTTATATGTAACAGTATGCCAGATAGGTGAAAATTAGTCCTTAATAATTTTCTTTCACTTATTTAAGTGTGTAATAATGCTGCTTAGGCACAGATATGAAATAAATTGTGTTCATTTTTCACATCACAAGTCGTACCTTTTGGGAAACAAAAAATCCTCCACAGGTCAAACTGTTGTTAAGTTAAACTTGTGTAGCAGTCTTAACAAAAAACTTGGCCTTAATAAATTGTATGGAAAACAAAAGTACTACTTCTTAAATTTCTGTATTGTAAAGGCTTAATCGATTCAACTTTGCTGTAAGACATTGTTATCAAATCTGTGTATGGCATTAACTTTGTGCATCCATTTCCCATACATTGTGGAGAAGTCCTAGGAAGAGGAACAAGGCTGGAATGTTCTCTAACCAACATGCTTATCTGTTGAAAAGCTAATATAAATCCATCCACGGTAATACGGCCATTCAGATTCTTCAATCAAGATGGCCCCTTTGCTTAACTAAAGGAAGAACCTGCTGTTCAGAGAGAAATGCTTCAGTAGAATGTGACAATGTGGATTAAATCCATGTTGCGTGACAACTGGAAGTGGCAGCAGCTCCGGCATGCTGCTCACCTAATATAAAATTTTCAAATAATATTTTCTTAATTTCTTGGCTATTGTGATTTTGAAGGAGGCTACATTTTTCTTTTTATTGTTTTCAGGACTCTGTCTCTAATTGTGTTGGGGGAATTGTGTGTTGCATCTTTTGTTTAACACAGGTCCAAGACTGCTTTCATACTAACAGATTTGCAACAGTTCCTTGCAGAAATACGTAATTGTTTTCCATTATAACTGTAAGAACTTAGAAACACTGTCAGTTTAGTCGATTGACTAAATTCATTATTGCATTCATGATAGGAAAAAATTTCATCTCCTTTATTTCTGCCTTCCTGTGTTTGGAGTAATCGCAGGAAAAGTCCACTCACGATGTAAACAACATTTAAATAATGATGATATTTATTTTTGTGTGATGCAGAAACCCTGAATAATTGTATGGGTTTGTGTGTGATCTTTATTGGATTAAATATACCTTCAAGGAATGCTTGCAAATTTGTGCCTCATGCTGTTGCGGTAGGCTTCAGTAATCTTGGATAAAGTGGCTTCAGAAAACAGAATTACAAAATCTCCAGAAACAAATATGTCATGTGTATATTCAGCTATCAAGAAAAATGTACCTTTGTTGATCACACTTAAAATAGTGCAGTATTTTAAAATTTTAACTCATTCAAACGAGGAGTCTTTCATCCTGCTTTATAAGACACATAAAACCATAATTATGTAGTAGAACAGTTGTAAACTAAAAATGTGTTTGGGAGTGTCCTAAGAAAATAACCCCATTACTTGAGGTTTTAAACCTGTTAATACCATCGTTTCAGCCTAGAGTGTGCAAGGAAGGTAATTGTAATGTATATTAATTTAGAGTAGCAAAATGATTCAACGATTGGAAATAGGGCCCTACGGCTTTGAAATCTTTGGTTCAGTCCCCAAACTGATCACCACATCTGTGTAGTTTCCACATTCTCCCTGTGCTCAAATAGGTTTTCTCTATGGATTTTTTTTTTCTAAAACCCTATAGAAATACTGTTTAGGTTAATTATTAGTATATATTTTGCCAAAAAAGAGTGCTCTCTATAGTGATCTGATGTCTTATCCGGAATTAGGACCTATTGCTCCCCAGATAGATCCAAATGTCACTGCAATCCCACAATGGAAGAATATGCATTTTCATTATGAGGTAATCCATCAGTAATTACTGCTTGTTTCAATAAATAGGTGTTGTGGGAACATTTTGTATGCATTTCGACTATAACAAAAAAACGAACAGATTAAGTGATTAAGCTAATAATTAAGAAAATACATGGAACTGAAGAGAAACAACGTTCCTCACTATTATGTGTTTTTTTGGAACTTGCTGATGTACTCCTGACTCGTTATTTTTGATGTCTCTCAAAAAATAATGGTCATTGATGATATGGCAGTTTAGCAGCAGAGGGTGTGAAGGACAGAGTTTACAAATTAACTTTTTGTGAACTAAAACAGTGAGAAGAGCAGTAGCATCTGGGAAAGATACAACACAATCTTTGTTATCCAAATGATTTGAGCTTGACCGGGTCATTGAAAAAAGGGGGAAAGAAAGGAGTTTAAAACAAAATGAAAAATTTTTGTAACTTTAGTCATGCTCATTTTATACTAGTTTGTTTTTGAAGATGATTAAAAACCAAAATTGCAGTGAACAAAAAGTATGTTGAACTTGAGAAGAAAACAAAAATTGTAAAACTATGTGGAGCATTTCATGATTTCAACTGAGAAATATATTTTGAAGACATGAGAAACAAGGGATTGATAAGCATTTAAAGGGCATTGACTCATCACTTGATTTCCTTAAAAAATGTTCCAACAGCAAAAGGTCTGTGTTGTGAAAATTTTGAAGAGAGTCAAATTAAATAGAATAAAAGAAGGGGACAACCAAGAGATGATTTCATATCCGTGTAAAAGAAAGGAAGACATCAAAATATGAAGCTATATACGAAGAACTAAAGAATGCTGGCACCTCTTGTGCAAATATATGAAAGTCACTTTTTCTGTAGTATATTGGTCTTATCCAGGTTGTTAAATTGATGCTACTCAATTAGTCCTACATGTTTCATTGATGATTCCATGAGTTATGCCTTTCTAGATGGATGGAGGCCCATATGTGTAGTAGTGGTAGTGCTTGAAAGATTCAGATTCTTTGGAATTGTTTGGATATGTTAAGTTAATAGGATTTTATGCATTATACAGAAAGCCGATACTGCACCTAATCTTACCAGCATGATTCACTATGGAACATCAGTGGAAATGAAGACAAATGAAAGGCACACACAACCCCCAAACACACACAGGACTCTAGACCATCATCCATATTTTGGAAATCAATAGATACTAGCAGAATAAAATAAGTCATTTTAAAATTGTGGGTCCCCAATCAATGTTCACTACATACTGCATGGGATAAACCAATTTTCAGAATGATAAGATTGTACGAGATTTTTAATTTTACTGTGTCTAAAAATAAAACAATTGGCTGTATGACATTGGTTGTATTTTATACAACTATTAAAGGAGTGTGATTCATCTCCCAGTTCTAAACTGATAAGGCAATAAATAAATGTTTTGAGAGAAAGTGAATGAAAGTTAGCTTAGTTAACTGAAGCATCAAAATCAGTAATAAAAATGCATTGTACACTTGGAGTCTACTTTTGATTTTTTAACAAAAATATTGCTTAATTATATATTTTTATTATGTAGGAAAATTAAATATTACAATGTGAAACAATAGTACTTCCTTGGTAATTATTTTAATAGTATGAATAAAATATAGTTATTGAATTACAAAAGATTTGAATATAAAATCTCACATTTAAAAGTTTTAAAAAATAACCATATCGGTGTACTTTTTTTCAACTTAACCACTATTCAGGTTTATTAGGTATTCAAATTCAATTGAAGTGGACTTTTTGCCAGTAAAACTAATTATCTAGGCATTTTATTTCATTACTACTTTTTCCCTATTTTAAGAAAAATACTTATTATAATTAGGTGTCACTTAAATTGTACACATGGACATTTTCTGTGTAAATTGATTAACCTATTCGAGTTTGTTGATTTTACAATTTTTATGCAGATATAAGCTGTTTAGAAAATTGCAATCCATCCATTAATTAACCATTGCATTAAATACTGAATAGTTTGATTATAGAGTAGATAAAAAGTCTACAACAGATAAGATTAGAATTCACCCTGCATTAGTTAATTGTCATATACATTAAAATAAATACTTGAAAAATGTTGTTTTTGGCAACTTTGAGGAATAATAGCAAGAAATACTTTTTTAACTTTTCAGTTCTGTTTTGTGAAGAGGTGTAGACTATTTTGAAGTTGACTACTGTTAAAACTCATTATTAATGTCTGCTGTTGTCAGTTTTAAGAAAACTATGCACTGCTTCATATATTTTTTTCCAAAGAATGGAGGATGTCTTATTTGAAGAAACATCTTAAAAAGAAAACAACAACTTGACTACTTATTCATTTTAAATTCTAGGTGCACCTTTTAAAATCTTACCTTTTTGTAAAAAGGTTTCACGTAAATATTTTGGATAATGTATCAGTTCAAGTTCTTGATCAACAGATTTACTTACTGTAAAATTTATAAAAGTGACCAAATTAAGAATTCCCAAACTTAATATTGGGACAATGAAGCATTTTATATAATAATTTTTAGTTTCTGATCTTTGTCTGCTAACGTATACTGTACGTATTGCATATAGACACATTTCTGTGCTGTGTTGTTTATGGAGCATGTGCCATTCTTTTAATTTCAATTATACCATCCATTCCTCAAAAATGTATCTCAATAATTAGGCAATGTGCAGCCCCTGAAGTTCATTGTATCAATCCCAATACATTTTTTGCTTAGATGATCTTGATATGTCCAGCAAACATATGTAGAGCATTTAATTTCCACAGAATACTGATGATCTGGTGAGAAAAAAAAAATCCTGTCATTCTAAAAAGAGTGGGTGAGATTTTACTCAATTGACATACAGTAGTTGGTTTGTAATGGGCTATGAAAATAAATGAACCATTTACACAGTGTTTATAATTTTTTTAAATCATTTAACTGAGCATTGTTAGACTTGCGTACTAAAGATAATTGAACAATAGTAGTTGGAAGGGTAATACTTCCACTTTTTCAAATGACTTGAGCCTCATTTAAATGACCAGCAGAGGCGCTTTATATTTAAAGTTTTCCTGTTTGTTTGGTTTCAATGGTCAATTTGGATTACATGGTTGCCAGTTAGTCTCTTATATATTGTAACAAACAAGCATCATCACAAGACATGGTACAAAGTAAAAAAAAAAAAAAAAGATTACAATAGCATTTTCATGTTTACTAGAATAGGCTGGAGAATACCTGACCCCAAAAAACAGAAGAGAACATTGTTAAAACAGATCAAACAAAAGCAAACTGTAGAATCCAGTTAAGTTAATGCAGGAAAATTCTGCAAATCAAGAGAGTAGGTCTGGACTTTTGATGTTGTCGTTTTTTAAATTGATAGGGAGTTGCATAGAAAATGTGCCTTAAAACTATATGAATGTACAAGAGTTGGTAGTGAGGCTTTGGCCCAGCCAAAGGTCATCATTAGAAGGTCTTAGTCATCTCATAGATTTGCATGTTGTAAAGATTGATGAACCCCTTCTTTGTGATGACGGCTTGTAATTTAAGTTGTGTTTCATCCTGCATCATTTTGAAACTGTCTTAGTTTATGCTGTCCAAATTGATTCATATCTCAAAATTATACCGGCTTCTTGTTTTAGACAGATTGTCTTTGCATTCAGGACTGGTTCCAGCTGCCCAGCACCTTGATGGGTATCCTACTAAAAAAAAAATATTTGTCGTGCTTAGAACTTGCATGCTTCTAAACATATAGATATACCATTTCTAAATTAGAGAAAGATAAGTTTTACATCAAGTCCACATACTGTATAGAACATTAATTCACTCTCTGTAAAAATGATGTTTTATGCACAGTAATGTGAGAAACAATTATGAAGGTGAAAAATACTGGTAATAGAAATGAGCAATATGGCAAAATTAAGTTTATTGTGCGTTCTATATAGGCATACGAGCATTACATTTTATTGAAAACAATATAAACATTTCATGCATGAGTAAGGCTTTACATCCATTCAAGTATTAAAATTTTAAGTGTCATTGTTTTTACCTGTGTGGTTGGATAATTTTAACCTGTACATGTTTTAGTGTGTTTAATAAATTTTGCACAAGTGTTGAAGTAAAAACTGCAGTATATGTTAGTGATTTTAGTATGAATGATAAAATGGTGATCCTGCTGCGCCAAAAGGTTTACTTGCATGAATCACGTCATATTTAATATTAAACTGTCGAATTACCAGGAAACGTTGAATTAGGTTTTTAGAAAAAATGAATTGTGTACTCAGAATTATTATTATTTTGTCTTTAAATATAATGAAGGATTGTAAGGAGTCTTGAAAGGTTAAGCAATGAGCTGATGCTGACATGCAAGCGCTGGTTCCTGCTTCTCATGCGATTTGGTCCCTCGAGTCCTGTGTGGCTTGAGCGCACCACCTGCTGGTTTGATGCAGGGACGCAGCCCGATGATATGACGTGGGCTTAAGCCCGCCTCTGACTGCTGTGTTGCCTATCAGCTATAGAGTTTGCGTTGCCTATTTCCGGTGTCATGGCCGCCCTGTATGTGCCTGGTCGATCGTTGGTGTCCTGTTTGTGACATGTTTAAATGAAGCTGTGCAGCATGTGGTGGGCAACGTTAAAGAGATTACGGGCGATCGGTGGTCCCTGTATGCGACCATATTGCAAGGTGTGTTTCATGTTGGCGGTTTAATAGTAGTTTTGAAATTATGTTAAGAATTCAAATCTGTATAAAAGTTGACATGAACATATTTTTCTCATTTTTAGAAAGAATATTGTTAACATTGTTGCACACGTTCCATAGTAACCCGGGACATCACTCATTTTAAAAATAATCGTGAAGTTTGTACCGTTTGTGCATACTTTGCCACAGTGAATGGCTCTAGAAGCAGTATAAAATAGGCGATTTTAATTTCGTTAAGAGCATCCCATCACAAAGCAAAATTAACGATCAGTTCCAACGTCAATATTTAGAACTGCTACAATGTTTACTGTCTTTTCATCTTAAGACATTTATTTGTTCGCATTACATCAGCATAAATAATAGTGTGTTTTCAGTAGTAAACTACGATAAACTTGAAGTAAAAAGTTGCTTTATTATGTGTGTTGTTACAGCATTACCTACCTTGGAGAAAATCGACCGGTTCCATTATCCATTTCAATAAATTGTCGTTTTCAGTTTTAACTGAATACTTCATGCGTTCGTAAGTTTCCCATACAGGTATACGGTGTTTTGCCCGAATCAATTTTGGTATTTTACTTGACATAGTATGCTGATTTAGAACCAAGTAGCTGAATGCTTTTCATCAGTTTTGTTAACTAGAATTCCATTACGGCATTGGTAATTTTATTGTAAAATACTTCAGGAGGCGGTTAATATCTGCTATTATTTCTAATGATATCCAACCAGCATCTTTGTTATTTGTATAAATATTCCATTACAGTCCATGTGATACCATTTAAAATTTGGCATGTCTTAAAGGGACCAGTGAGTACATATTGTGTGCTATGTACATGGCAAACTTGAACATCAGTCATAATGATTCTAAAGAAATGAGGCTGTTCATTTTCTTCAGTTACCTAGCACTTAAGCTGATTGGTGCAATGTTCACCTCGTTTTTATCACAGGGCTTGAGCTATCAATAAGAATCTTATGAAAGTTTTGCTGATTCTAAACATGAAGGCCGCACATTAGACTGCACTTAACTGCATGATTTTGTTTCATTTTTATGTTTCTGAAGCTTACTTCAATAAGTATATTAAAATCACTGTGAAGTAGGTTGCTTTTATATAGAAAAATATCAAATTTTAGATTTGTTGAAAAAAAAAAAATCTTCCTGTTTATTGGTGAACTATTCATGTGTCTAGTAAAAGTGAAACTATTACTAACACAATACATCAGATGTTTCCCAACTTATATAGTAGAGTTTTTTTTATCTTAATAATAATCTTGGTTGTCCTTTATACAAATTAACATTTCTCAATGCTTGTGTAGGCAGTGACCTCTTCATTTCTCACTGAGAGATTAGAACGTTTTGAACAGCTCAAAGAAAAGTATTGCAAACAACTGTTGGAAAGAGGAGAGTTCAATTGTCGTCCCATTTGGATCTCCCTTCCTGATGGAAAGAAAGTGGAGGGAATGTCATGGAAGACAAGTCCCTTAGATTTGGTGACTCAGTTCAGGTACTTTATTGTTGCATATATAAAAAGATTTTTGTTACCTAAAGTATGAGTGATTACCTCCTGTAATTTAAATATTTATTTTTTTGTACCCTGTACTAGACTGAGTCCAGAAAATAAATATTTTCTGTAGGTCTGATTTGAATTTCTTAATACTTATTTTTTTATTTTTTTTTTTACCTGTAGTATTCAATTAAGCTGACAAATCTTCTTGTATCTCTCTATTGGTTGAAGATTTTTGGCACGGACTTGTTTGAAAAGTTTTCATTTTTCGGCCATCTTTTGTCACATTTGCTTCATTGTATTCTATTTGCAGACCTAGCCTTGCAAAAACTGCTTTGGTTGCCAGAGTAAACGGAGAATTTTGGGACTTGACAAGACCTCTAGAAGAGAATGGAGAATTGCAGGTGTTTGATTTTGACAGTACAGTGGGGAAAGCGGTAGGTGCTTTTGATATAGTGTACTATGAACATTTTACGAGTAACACTTTTTTTTTTTTTTTTTTTTTTTTTGGTGGGCAGTCTTTATCTTACCAAAATCATGGATTCGAAATGTCTTTCTGTGATAATATACAAAACAATAAACATATATGAAATATTTGATTGAATATTTTAGTTTAAGAGAAAGAATACTGATGATCTATTTCAATTATTAATATTTTAGAGTGTTTTTAAGGACTAAAGGGAATTAATAATCTGTGCTGTGTAGAAGACATGGGGTTGGCAGAGTTAAATGGGAGGGGTGTTGCAGCCAGGGGTCAAATCTAAGAGCCCCACTATACAGGAGAATAAAATTTAAAAAAAAAAAAAAAGACGAGTTATGTTCTAAGTCAGTGCCTATCTTATCCCCCCCCCCCCCCCCCGCAATCACATTTTGGCATTGCTATAATAGACTCCTGCAAGCTTGTCTCGGAATTGTAGTTCTCTATAGGGTACCCTGTTGGCAACGATATTTGGTGTCATCTGAAATATCTCCAGGGAAGGATCTCATTATTTTTGTGAAGTTCTAGGTGACTTTGAAGTGGTTCTCAGATGCATGACTAGCAGTGGAAGTTCTCCTGGGTCAATCCTTTAAAGAACTTCTGAACACTCATGGGGGAGCTTGGAGCCAGTTGGAAATTTGAGACAAGGTTGACTTTGTGGTATATACAGATGACAGATAAAAGAGAAGGTGAATTATAAGGTCCACTTTAAGGTACCTTGGGGTGGAGTTAGGCCCAAGGGGGCATACATTTTTTTGTATCTTTTGTTAGACTTCTTGCTAATAATATCTGGTGCAACTCTTTACTTCAAAGGATATGCTAGATATTTTTCAAGTCAAAGTTATTTTTCATGAACATGTTATACGTTAATTTGCTATGGAGGATTCTGTTGTTTGAGACTTTTTTTTTTTTTTTTTATAAAACCTAAAACATTAGAATTGGAGTCTATGGAGCAGCAAAGCAAACAGTAAGTGTTGCAGGGAGATAATAAGCCCTGAAACCTACTGAATATGTCCACATGGAAGGACTAAAGGTTTCAATTTCAGAAAATATGTCATCTGGGTTTTTAAGGTATGTTGAGGAAATTGCAAGTAATTAATTTTATCACTGATTTTTTGGAACTCCAGCCCCATGGGTTAAGGAGAATTTTCTATTAAGTTCTCTGCTAATGGCAGAAATGACAATTTCAACACTAATGAAACCAACTATAGGAATACACACCACAGTGGTGAAAGGTGGCTTTGGAGGGGCATGGGTAAGACGATGAAGAACACAACTTGACTTCTTTTAATTTCTTTCCCCTGAAAAACAACAATGAATGCACAGTTTTACACTATGCTTGCATCTGAAGGAAGACAGATATATAGATGGATAGATAGATAGTACTTGTCACTAGAGGGAAAATGAATGGATCAGTATTCAAACATTTTTGGCTTGAAAATTGGTGTATCAGGAAAGTTTAAGGTCTTTTTATGTCATATTTGTGACTTAATGCTTAAATTAAGAACTTAATTTCCTGTTTCACCATAATTCTGGAAAAAATAACTGTCACTTGAAAAATATAAAACTTTAATGAAACTCTTCTATTTGGATGTCTGGTTTCACCTGGTGATTGTTCTGGGTATGGAGTTTGTTCTCAAGCACCCCATGTCTATCATGACTCAAAGAACATGATTAAAACTCTTTGAAAATGCCTGCGGATTTTACAGTTAAGTAACTGGTGAGCTGGTTATCCCATAAGGTATAAGAATTCATTTGGGTTGGTAATTTAAGATCACCATGTTAAGATTTATTAAGTAGTAGTAGTATTATAGTTAAATGCACATTTTAGTGCTTTTTTTCAACTTAATCAACAAGAGTTATTTTGGCCAAAATTCAAGAACTGACAATCTTAAACCCCAGTTGATTAGAATTAATAACGTTTCTTGATAATCAGAGCCATTTGACACAAGTCCTTTTCTCACAGGTGTTGTGGCACTCCAGTGCACATGTTCTTGGTTGTGCCATGGAACAGTTCTATGGAGGATCACTCTGCCATGGTCCAAACACTGAAAATGGGTTCTTTTATGACATGTATTTGGATAAGGGGTGAGCACAAACTTGCTTTTACTTTTAAAATGTACCTTTGTGTTTTTGTGTTTTTCAACTAAGAGGGGTGGACAAACTATGGTCAGTGGGCCACATCTGACCAAATCTAAAGGACTTTTCTAGATTCAGTGGGTTTATAATATATGATAAAGCGACCATTACCGAGGATGGAAACAAACATGATTTATCAGCAAGCTGTCTATGTGTAAAGCAAGAAATACCACCTCATTTTTTGTGATAATTTATATATATATATATATATATATATATATATATATGCGCACACAAACATATTTTATGTAAATAAGAGTTGGAGATAGCATAAAATGCATTCTTAATGTTATAATTGTGTGTTGACAAAGTCTTTTTTTTAATTTGACATTATCAAAATTATAGATATTTCTCTTACAATTAATGACATTTAAAGATTTAATTATTGGCCCAGCCCTAGTAGGTTGCCTGGGTTCATAGACATACACCTAGATTATGTATGACCCACTGCATGAGTTATGTTGACATTTTGGCCCAGTACCAAGAACGTTTTCCCACCCCTTTTGTACATGGCAGAACTGCCAATTGTCAAAATCTTATAAAAGCCTTTTGTCATGCTGTTTTCTAGCTTGTGTTGTTTTGATATGATATTATTGATCAAATTGCAGCACCAAAACATGTTTTTGTTTTTGATACTTTCCCCAATGTGAAGTGTTGCCCAGTTAATTTTCTTTACCCAGCATATAGTAAACTGTTCACTCTTCTCTGACCTCTTCATGATGAAGTTACAAGTTGGGACAACTGTGTGTCATTTCTTTGCAGTTATCATAAGTGATTTTTTGGAAACTATAAAATACTTGTATATGCATCTCTTAAAACATTTACAGAATATTTCAAACTGAATTTGTTTTAAGTGTGATAATGTATTACTTCTTTTCTTAGAATTAGTTTCCTAAAAGTATGGCACAAAGTAATCATATGCAGGGGCACAGGCAATAAAGCTGGTGGGATGAGCACAGAATGATGAGAGATATTCCTTGCTAACACTTTATTGAAAAATCTGTAGCTATATAAATTGACTAGTGGGGTGGGAATTGTAGGGGTAATGTGAGTATGTGGAAGAAACGGAATACTCCCTGTGTCAAAGATGTGAATTTTGCTGATCACAAAACTCCTTTGGCTGTGAATTCAATTCTGTGCGAGTTACTGGCTCATTACTAGTAGTGAGAGTATGGTTTTAAGGATTAGTGAATGACTCTGTTCAGAATGAGTTCAACTCTTACCTTCAGAAGAGTTTCTACTGCCTATCATTAAAGGTCAATGACATTGAGTCTAAATGGACTATATTCAAGATGTAAGTAATAGAGACAGGTACAAGGAGATATGGTCTGAAGATAAGAAATAGTCCTTTTATACAGTTTTAGCAGGTACATCTACAGGTTTGATTTAAATCGGGGGCTGCCAACTCCAGACCTGGAGGACCTCCGTTGCTACAGGTTTTCATTCTAACCCCTTTTTAATGAGTGCCCCATTTGTGTTTCTAATTAACTTATTGTGAATTCATTTTAATTTAATTGCTTTTTTAAAATTTTTTCCCCTGAATTTCTTCATCTTTCCTCTTAGTTGCTTCATTGCTTTCCTTAAATGGCACCCAAACAGAAAGTGAAGTGAGTGAGCCAACAGAAGACCAAATAAGTCAAGGCCTCAAACTCTAACCAATTGCACCCTAAACAGTTGCTTAATGTGGGTGCTGATTCTTGTTGTTAATCAAACCCATTCTTTAATTCCATGGCTTGTTTCTGCAATCGTGGTGCAATAGCAAACATTTCTGTAATTGCCGATTTTCTCTTTTCTGTTCAAATGTTTTGTGGACCTGAGCAGATCAGCATTCCTGAGACATTCATCTTTCTTTATTTTTATGGACACCAGTTGTTTTGGCTCATTTTGTATCTCATTATCATTTGGCTGCTAATTAAGGAAAAAGAAACAATTAAGGGGCGTGAGTCTTCAAGAGCAAGTAAATTACAATGAATTCAAACAAAGTGAATTAGCAGCAAAACAGGTCACTCATTAAGAAAAAGGGTTAGAATGAAAACCTGCACCCACAGTGGTCTTCCAGGACCGGAGCTGGCGACCCCTGACTAAATGACAGGCCAAAAAGGCATCAGTAATTTGTCCAGGACAAGCAGGACAAATTACTGTATCTTTTGCTAACCTTGGAGCAGCTGGAAATTTCCCAGAAAGTATTTGAAGTTCCAGAGAAATGAATGGCCTGGTTGGCTTAGCCAGCATGATTCTCCTGCAAGTCATTTTCAGGAGAAGCGTAGTGGAAAAAAATGGTGATCACGGGTTTGGAAGTATCACCAGTCACAGTTATTGAAGGCCACATTTGATCTTCTGCAGTACTACAGAGTATTACTATAAACCCAACAGTAACTTACAAAAAGGCCTTCTCAAACCCATGTTATACTTCTAAATGAATCATCAGTGCAGTGTACGAGGTGTGGCAGAAAAGTAATGAGACTGATTTTTTATTTACCAAAGTTTTTATTTTTTTCAAACATCAATGTTATCCCCTTCAAAGTAGTTCCCTTGGGCAGCTACACACCGATGGAGACGTTGTTCCCACTGTTGGTAGCAGCGCTGGAAGTCTTCAACCGGTATGGTCTTCAGCATGTCCGTTACACTCTTTTGGATGTTTTCTAAAGTCCCGAAATGACGTCCTTTGAGGACATTTTTCAGTTTAGGAAAAAGTCACATGGACTGAGGTCAGGTGAATAAGGGGGCTGGGGAACCACAGGAATGCGTTTTTTCGATTGTCCTGCTCAATTGTGAGGTTTTTCGGCACCATTTTGGCACAGACCTTTTGCATGTGCAAATGTTCAGTCAAAATTTGATAAACGGTAAATCTGTTCAAATTTAATTGTTCACTCAACATTCTTAATGTTAAACGACGGTCTGATCTCACAAGAGTGTTCACACGTTCGATGTTTTCATTGGTTTTCGAAGTTGAAGGCCTCCCTGAAAAACTTGAGCTCGGGATAAAGAATGTTCCCCATAGGCCTGTTTTAACTTTTCAAACGTCACACTTGCCGATTCTCCAAGCTTAACACAAAATTTAATGGCACAACGTTGCTCCAAATTCCGCTGTTCCATTTTGCGTGACGCACAACCAAAAACACAACTTCGCTAATAGCAGTCACAAAAATCACGTAGTTAATGGAAGGAGTTGAAACTCGCACTGAGCTATGGGAGGGTACTGATACATGTGCTCTATCAAGGACAACAGCGCAGCGTTGCCAGATCGCTTGCAGTGTTGCCAGTCTCATTACTTTTCTGCCACACCTCGTATCTCAAACATTTATATAGGTTCTTCAAAATGTAGTTACTTTGTTATTTTTGTTTTGAAATGTATGTGTTATGTTAAAAATTCTTTCTGTACTGTCTCTTTTAATAAAACAGTTCAGTATGCAGCAGTGATCTTCATTCTTTGGAGGAGTTATGTCTTCAGATTATTAATAGGAAACACTTTTTTGAAAGAGTGCAAGTCCCTCAGGAGGAACTGTGTGAGCTGTTTAAGGTAGTGTTTATTCAGTATCATCTTGGAGTTCTGAACTGATGATGTTCATGATCAGTATAGTTGTTTTTATTGTGTCAAGTTAAAATTTCCAGGATGCAAGTAAAATGCTAAATGTAATAATTGAGAAGCACAATATTATAAAAATATATGTCCAAATTCAATCAGAATATTTGCATTTAGTAAGTGATTCTCTTTTGTGAAAATGAAGCTTAGGTATTAACATTGTTAGAGAAAGTTAGATACTATAGGTACCAATTTGCAGATGCATTTTTATTATAATTATTAGGCCTTAGAAAGTTAATGCATTAATTTTTCTGATTAATGTGGCCAGTTTAACGCGTTAAAAAATATTGTTGCATCCAGGGTAGGCAACAAGGTGATCGCCTCATACTAGTGTTCATTTTATGCGAGATAGCTACTACAGAGAACTTTTTGCGTGCCAGATGCAAAGGTCTACAGTAGTGTTTCCAATCCTTTTTTCTGTGGTGGCACACCTTTTGTAATCCAGAACATCCAAAGCCACACCATGATTCTACCAGCTACAAACAAATGTCATAAACGTGCTAAACTGTCTGAAGGTTCTTGACTGCCAGAGATGCTGTCAAAAAAATCGATTTGAAGATTGATGCTCGCAGACATAGCACTTAGTCAGCATTCGTATGGCCACTGGCCCTTGGCTCTGCGAGAGTCACTGGCAAAGACGGACTCAGGTAGCTGGAGAATCAATCTATCTCCTGGCTGTTATAATGCACTGTAAGTGCAGTTTCTGCAAAACTGTAATTGCAGAACTGCTTTTATGTCAGTAGCACTACACTGTTATTTTAAAAGCACAGCTGTTGAAAAACATTGTGTAGAATATAATTATCAAGTCATTGACGATGAACAATTAAGGATGGTATTTACACAGTTTTAACACAATTTTAATGTATGCCCATTTAGGAAATGCATATACTTTCAATTAAATCAGTCTTTAGCAGTGTATTCAAAAGCTGCAGTCGTTTCAATCATTTTGATGTACTTTGACACATCTGATAATTAACACAAGATTATTTTTGTTAGTTTTGTAGGTGCTTATAATACATTGGCCTTGTTATCTTATTGCCTGCTTTTCAACTTGCCTTTTTAGGAAGGCATTCAAATTCAGGTTGCACTTTCTCAAGTAGAATTTTGTTAAAAGTTCAGGTTTAAGGTAATTCTTTATGCTATGCCATTACATTTTTTAATTTCTTTGTGTTTATTCTACATTTTTTTGATTTATTTTGTATTCATGATTTAAGTACTTATTTTATGATTACATATTTTAATGTTAGATGTGTTCAATCATGATTAATTACAATCGGTGATGCAATTATTTTTATTTATTTATTTATTTATTGTTGATTCCTACCCTTAGTATAGATTTCTATTTCTCATGAGTTGCAATTGGATTAAGCGTGTTCAGGAAGGGAGCAGATGTTTATAAATGAATGGTTTAGTTTTTGGAGCTGTAGAAAGTAAATTTACTAGATTTTGTATATTCTCATCAGTTCATATTCATTAAATATTTCGTATTTATTTGTTTGAAAAATGCTGGAGGTCTGGCAGCTCTGCATCCGGTTCACTCTTTGTTGGCAGAAACTAACTTGTAAAGAATTTGCAATGTCCATTAAAATACTTTCAGATTTTATAAGTGTTTACCTATCTGATTGCATATTTAACATTTGTCTATATCGCTTCATTTCATTTTTATTTTGGTGAGGGTAGTCTTTACAGCATGTTAAGCTTGACTGCCCAGACCACCCTACATTCTGCAACTTTTTTCTGTTCTTTTTAAGACCCAGTTGGAGGGATTATATCTCTTTTGGTCTGAATGAAGCAGTTGAGTTACTGTCTGATATTAAATATTTTACTCCAGTTCATTATCTACAATGCAGGACAAGTAGAATTTATAATGTTTCATTTTTGAAAAAATGCTATTCATTCAGAAACATGTTCTGAAAAAGGTGAGCAGTGTATAGTTCGTGTCAGCTACTGAGTGAAAAATGTTTTAAATCAAAGCCTGCTGCTAGCACTATTTTATATCAAATATTTTTACTTCTTCAGCATAACAGATTTAAGTTGCATTATATTGAGGAGAAGATTAGAGAGCCATCTGCCACAGTGTATAGGTAAGATCATAAACTGAAGCTTTGTACTGCACTGTTATGTATCACTGTTGCTAGTCTTCAGATTAGAGCGGTAGTATCTGCAATTGTGGTTGAAATCTGTTGCTTTTTTACTTTAATATGAAAATCATAGATCATCTTTGCAGTATTAATTATTGTTAATTAAACAGGTATTTATTAGACTATGCTTGAGCTTGAAGTATTAACAAGTAACAAATGTTTGAAATCAGTAATACCTATATCAACATCTATAGCATGAAAGAAAATGATTATAGAATGTTTTTGATGGTTTTTTACATTTTTTTTATTTTTATTTATTAAAAGGTGTGGAACTCTTGTAGATCTTTGTCATGGCCCACACATTCCTCATACAGGCAAATTAAAGGCATTCAAATTGGTTAAGGTAAGATCTGTCATTGATGTGTAAAACTGTGAAATGCTCAAATAAAATTTCAGGTTCCAGCACCCTTTTTTTCCCTTTTGTTCAGAACTCATCTGTGTACTGGCAAGGAAATCCTAAAAAGGAAACCCTACACCGTGTTTATGGAATTTCATTCCCAAGCGTTAGGCAACTGAAAGACTATGAAAATGAGCAACAGGAGGCAAAAAAACGGGATCATCGTAAAATTGGCAAGGTAAATTGCCCATTTTTTAAAATTTGTGCTGCTTTACTGTGTTTTTTTGTAATCCGGGTATATGCTGCCGTTTTTTCTTAAACCTTTATATGCATAAAATTATAAAATATAGGGATGAATGCTGTGTATGAAGCTTTGTATATGCCTGCAATCTTTGTGTTAGTTTTTTATACTAATTTTTAAACTTGTAGACAACACTCCCTTTGTCATGAGGCCATTAAGTATAGTTTAAGTATTCCAGTATTGGATACACAATAGGAGTTAAGCCTGATGCCAGTCCATTGCTATGTCTACTCACTTACACAACACAACATGCCCAGAGAGTTTATCAGTGAACTTCCATACTTGTTGGTTCATTAAAATATTGGAGTTGGTACCTGAAGAAAAATCCATTGTACACACAGGTAGAGCAAGTAACCGGAATATAAGGTAGTAGAAGGGCTAAGACTTGAACATAGTCACTTGGATCTCTAAGTGGCAACTACTGTACCACACTGTTGGAATATCAGATCATTTAAGTGTTTGAAGTAACTGTCTTTGTTTCAAAGCTATTTTTTAGTACATGTTGTAAGTTTTTATTTTTTTTTTTTTTACGTAATAAGTGACAGAGTTTGAAAGTATCAGACAAACCACAAAACAGGAATGACCTTCAAACATTTATTTAGCTTATTTAAAAAAAAAACTAAAAAAAACCTAACAATCTCATGAGATGGTGGAAGGCAAACGTTTGTTTTCTTTTGGGTTCACGTGAGTCAGGAAGTTAACGAGAGTTAATTTTTGTCATAAAATTTAGATCTTTATAGTTTTAATGTTTAATCACGAAGCATGAAATTAACTTGCTGTTATGTGATTTTTCTTTTTTCTTTGGACCTAGCATTTCTATGGGTTTCAATATTTACATTATTTTAGTGTATTTATAATCGTGTAGCATAATAAAAATAAAGCAAATAAAACTGTCTACTAAATTATGTAGAAGATTGGGGGGTATTTTCCATACATCGCTTAAATCATCCGAGATCCGATGCCTCATCGTGGATGAGTTAATGCCGGTGAAACTTATCCGGGATAAGTTGGTTTTTCAAACGCAGCTGTGTAGTGGATTAGTCTAGCTGGATCTAATCATCCGAGATGAATGCGCGCGCCCACGCTGATTGAAAAGCCCGTATATATTGAGTCTAGAAAACATGATCAGCAAGTCTTTGATAGGCTATAACAAAATGACGAAAGAACGGGCGCATTTTTTTTTTTCACACCAGTGTTCTCCCCAGAAATTTTTTCCAGCCGGGTGGCAAGAAAAAGTAGCCGGGTGGAGTAGGACGGGGAAATTTGGTGGTGGGGAAAATTAAATGTGCACTATTTTTATTAGTTAATTATTATTAATTTTTTTCCAAAGCTCAAGAATATTTTTATTCAATTTAAGAAGTATCCAATTCAGGATCCTGCAAACCTAACAAAAATTTTAAATAACAATTGTTGTGACATAAACCAAGAGGCACAAGTATTGTCACTGTCGGGAAGAAAAGTGAAAAAAATGAAAAAAAGTATCGGAAACCTAATGAAGAAAAATCAAAAAATATTCTTCAAAGCCAACTTGCATATGCAGAAGGGGTCTTCAGTTAAATATTTATTCTTCTTTTCTTCCTAGAGGCCCAGTTGTCTGCAGCTTTCCCATAATAAAAGTCCCCAGGATCTGGGCCCTCCAAGGATATCACTCATTATTGTAGTAACTATACTGCAAATTCATCAGACGGCCATCTAGTGTCACTGGCCATTTTCAGCTTAATCTGGGGAATGTTCAGAATATTTTGAATTTCTGTTAAACCAGCCATCCTAACTGAAGAAGTTTGGAAGAAATAGAATAGCTGCCTTAAGATGTTCAGTTTTGTTAAATAAGGTACAGCAGCAGCTGCTTGGGCACTTGCAAGGGCCAATCAGCGGTTTACACAGTGGCAGTTGACCAAGAGTCCAGATGTTTTATCTCTAAGCGGTTTTGCCACACCTTCCTGTTTCCCAATTATAACAGCCACTCCATCTGACCCTAGTCCAACCAGATTAGCAGTTTTCAAGCCTAGAGTGTCAATAGTCTTACTCAGTGTGTTGGTTATAGTCTCCTCTTTGCCATCAATCATATTGCGGGTTGATACAAAACTAATTCTGACCTCTTTAGTGACCTGGCAAACATATTTCATGTAAATAATTAATTGTTTTACATCTGAGATATGTGTGGTTTCATCACACAGAATAGTGAAAAACTTTTCTGTGTGTACATTTTTAGTATGTTAGATTTTATTTCTGATGCCAAGACATCCAGCAGCTCTTGCATTATTCTTTTAGAGGTGTAATGTGCATTTTTACCAATATTAAGATGTTGTTCCTATTTGTAGTGGAGATGAGTGGTACCCGGTGGGTTCTTCTCCTGTTGTAGCCCATCCGCCTCAAGGTTGTGCGTGTTGTGGCTTCACAAATGCTTTGCTGTATACCTCGGTTGTAACGAGTGGTTATTTCAGTCAAAGTTGCTCTTCTATCAGCTTGAATCAGTCGGCCCATTCTCCTCTGACCTCTAGCATCAACAAGGCATTTTCGCCCACAGGACTGCCGCATACTGGATGTTTTTCCCTTTTCACACCATTCTTTGTAAACCCTAGAAATGGTTGTGCATGAAAAATCCCAGTAACTGAGCAGATTGTGAAATACTCAGACCGGCCCGTCTGGCACCAACAACCATGCCACGCTCAAAATTGCTTAAATCACCTTTCTTTCCCATTCTGACATTCAGTTTGGAGTTCAGGAGATTGTCTTGACCAGGACCACACCCCTAAATGCATTGAAGCAACTGCCATGTGATTGGTTGATTAGATAATTGCATTAATGAGAAATTGAACAGGTGTTCCTAATAATCCTTTAGGTGAGTGTATATATATATGTGTGTGTAAATATATGTATGTGTATATATACAGTGGCATCCGGCTGGGGGTGGAGCCCAGCCGGGACGCCCAGGACGACCGGAGGAGGGCTTGTACCTCCTCTAGACCGCGAGGGGGCGACCGCTCTGGTTATATTGGGGGCCACGGGTAGAAGGCTTGGAAGCCCAACCCTGTAGGGGCCCGTGGCCACCGCCAGGCGGCGCCCCAGTGCCTGAACAACCCTGGACCTCAGCACTTCTGCCACACCAGGAAGTGCTGGGTGGAAGAGGAGCAGGGACACCCAAAGGGCTTCCGGGTGTGCAGCCGGCACTTCTGCCACGCTGGGGCGTGTCTGCGGAGGAATGCCGGGAAGCAGCTGGAGCCCATCCGGGTTCCTATATAAAGAGCCGCCTCC
>JANRMT010062813.1:94595973-94632798 GCA_026402145.1 Polypterus bichir lapradei
CTGTCTGTCTGTCTGTCTGTCTGTCTGTCTGTCTGTCTGTCTGTCTGTCTGTCTGTCTGTCTGTCTGTCTGTCCGTATGTATGTGAATCTGTCAGTTCATCTGTCTCTGTCTATTAAATTAATAAGATGGTCACTTAAGGATTAATAAGTTAGCTGTCTGTCTGTATGTGAATCTGTCAGTTCATCTGTCTCTGTCTATCTATCTGTACTGGGGCGACATGGGGATATTATCTTTATGTATGTATGTATGTATGTATATGTAAGTCCTGTTGAGTGATTGTTAAATGTGAATAACAGCACTGGTCACGCAGATTCCATTTGTAAACTGGGATCTGTGTCTTTAGTTTGTACGGATGTGGAGGTGCTTGTGGAATTTGTAGTTTGTTTTTTGTAGGCACTATACAGTTAAAACTGGAAGAGATGGATGTGGTAGAACGTTTTGATTTGTTCTATTTTCTGATTGACTCCATCATCAGCAGCACTTGAACCTTTTATTAACTGGGCATTCATAGCAGAGAAGAGTGGTGCACGGCCACTGGATTTAAGTTGGTGGTGGGTTCATTTTCTTCCCAATCTAGTCCACCGATGCTCTTTGAGAAGAGGCATGCCTCTGGACTAAGGTGATAAGACGGATGTTCACTATCCAAGTTACAAGAAAGCTGTTTATTTAAAGGAAATATTCTACCACATCTTTCCATCCTAACCATTGTTTAACTTTCCTGATCCACATTCATCACCTATAGTAAAGACATTTTCCAGGACTGCAAATATCATCGTATGGGGGTTTGTTCTTGATGTTTTCTTTGGTACTTTTGTCATTATTTTTGTTTCTGGTGTTTGTAAGCACTTATTGTGGTAAATAAGAAATATTCATATATTTGGTTATAGGATGTGTTTAATCTATATGACAATTGTCCTGGGTTGTCATTAATATTTGGGGGTTAGAGTGGAAATTCGGTAGGGCTTAGGGGTTAGCCTAATTCTATCCATCCCTCATTTTAACACTAGAATTAACCAAAGCTTACGAAAAAAAACTCATAAATCCGGTCCAACTTAAATCCGCTCGCACCTCTCCGTTCAGTGTATATTGTTTTATAAATGTGTCGATAAGCCCAAGCAGCAAGTACCCTGCTATACCATCCTCCCACCATCGCAGAAACTCTAGCCTTGTTTATCAGGGAGTAAGGTAGTACCTACAGCTGTATAAGCTAAAAAATATATTATTTGGAACACATGCATTTCATGCGTGTTCCGTGTCTACAAAGGTCTATGTAAGTGTAGCATGACAGAAATGTTGAACACATACCTAAAAGACAATCTTTTTCCATGTTTTAGGACTAACAACAAAATTTCGACATGTAGTGTATAATGTGTGAAGACTGAAGTCCAAATATCAAATAAGCACTTTCACAAAAGGTACAAGTATAACAGAACAAGTGCGCTTTTACTCAAGACTATAACCGAAGAAAAAGAAATCAGGTTAGTGTGGCTTGTTGTCGTGACTTCTGTGGTAGTACAGAAGTAAGAACTACTGACTCCTATTCAAAAGGTGGCGGGTTTGAGTCTTCACGTGTACCAAACTAAATGTTTTGAGTAGTAAGCTGATCTTATTGTTACTATTATACAATAAAAACATACATTTGATTTGAGTCTGTAACATCTGGTGTAAACGTATGGTACTTGTATAGGTTAACATTTTTTTTTATTCAGTTTTATTCTCTCAGTCACGCTCATCCTGATCTGACACTGCTGTTTTAAATAAAGATGAGCTATAACAGAGGTGATCTCAGCCCACCCCGCAAGAAACATCCACTCACGTTTAAGAACAACGCCGCTGCACCAGGCATAAAGACGAAAGATGGCACCGTTTCGATGCTGGACAAGGTCCGGCGTGATCCTGTCAGTCAGTGTGCCCCACACTTGTCCTTCAATGAAAAAGCACGGCTTACAGAGCTCGCCAATGTATCATACAAACTCCTGTTTATGAATATGTTTTGTGATGGTCTTTACATAAGAAACATTTATATGTTACGGTACTTATAAAAGCCAGATCGAATGTTATTTACCTTGATTTATTTACTTATCTTTCTACAGCGTAAAGTCACAAGTAGACTGCACAGCTTCCTGCGTTTGATCGTCAAGGGTATGCTCACAAATTACACGTGTAATGTCATGAAAAATGCCAGCTGACACTTCAATACGTGAGCAATGGTACGAGAATGCAGTTAGACTTTTTTGGGCACATACACAGTCCACATCTAAACACTAGCGTGGAGAATCGCTCGCGTACTGAAGAGTCTATAGCTGTAAAGGTGAAAGCTGCCGTTACTGTACTTTGTATATAAAAGTCAGATCAAATGTTATTTGCCTTGATTTATTTACTTATCTTCCTACAGCGTAAAGTCACAAGTAAACTGCAGAGCTTCCTGTGTTTGATCGACACGGGCATGCTGATACAGTACTTGTGTACTGAAGTGACTTTAGCTGCAGGTGGAAGCTCCTGTTGCACCCTAAACAATTGTTTGATTTTATTCAGGAAAAGATCCCAGTTGCCCCACAGGAGAAAGACTTTCTAAGACTAAGGACATAAAGCTTACGAAACTGTTTCTGGACAAAGGCAGAACTATAACAACAGTTACGTGGAGTTTCCACCTGCAGCTATAGACTTTTCAGTTCGCTAGTGACTCTCCACGCTAGTTTTTATATGTGGACGGCGTTTGTGCCCAATAAAGAAGTCTAACTGAATTTTCGTACCATTGCTTGCCTACTGAAGTGTCAGCAGGCCTTTTTCGTGGCATTACACGTGTAATTTGTGAGCATGCCCTTGATGATCAAACAGAGGAAGCTCTGCAGTCTATTTGTGACTTTACGCTGTAGGAAGATAAGTAAATAAATCAAGGTAAATAACATTCGATCTGGCTTTTATATAAGTAACATATAAATGTTTCTTATGTAAAGACCATTACATAACATAATCACAAACAGTAGTTTGCACGATTCGTTGACGAACTCGGTAAGCCGTGCTGTTTCATTGAACAGGTGTGGGGCAGGATGACGTCAGACCTTGTCCTGCATCGAAATGGTGCCATCTTTCGCCTTTACGCCTGGTGCAGATGCGTTTTTCTTATATATGAGTGGATGTTTCTTGAGGGAAGGACTGATGATCTCTTTCTCCGATCTGAGTTCACCTCTGTTATAGCTTGTCTTTATTTGAAAACAGCAGTGTCAGATCAGGGCGAGTTTGAACGTGACTGAGAGAATAAAATTGAATAAAATAAAATAAACCTTTACAAGTATCATACGTTTACACTGGCTGTTACAGACTCAAATCAAATCTGTTTTTGCTGTATAATAATAACAATAAGAGCAGCTGACTACTCAAAACATTTACTTTGGGACACGTGAAGACTCAAACCCTGCAACCTTATGAATAGGAGTCAGCAGTTCTTACCACTGTACTACCAAAGAAGTCACGACAACAAGCCACACTAACCTGATTTCTTTTTCTTCGGTTATAGTCTTGAATAAAAGCGCACTTGTTCTGTTATATTTGTACCTGTTGTGAAAGTGATTTGACATTTGGACTTTAGTCTTTACACATTATACACTACATGTCAAAATTTTGTTGTTAGTACTAAAACAGGAAAAAAGATTGTCTTTTAGGTATGTGTTCAATATTTCTGTCATGCTACACTTACATAGATCTTTGTAGACATAGAACACGAATAAAATGCATGTGTTCCATATAACAATATATTTTTTACCCTATACAGCTCTAGGTACTACCTCATTCCCTGATAAACAAGGCTTGAGTTGGGAGAGGTTTTTGCTGTTTCTGCGGCAGTAGGAGGATGGTATAGCAGGCTGCTTGCCGCTTGGGCTTTTCAACACATTTACAGGACAAAAGACGCTGAATGGAGAGGTGCGAGCAGATGTAAGGTGGGACGGATTTACAAGTTTTTTCATAAGCTTTGGTAATTCTAGTGTTAAAAGCATAGTGGCTTCTTTACTACGTAAATCTGGTGGCAACCTCCTCGCTTTCTAGAAGTCGGGGGTTCCCTACTTATCTATCTATCTATTATGAATTCAGTGTTGCAGGAATTTGACAATTAGCTGAATCAACAAAAAGATACAACTGTGGTCTCTTTTCTGAAACTATTCAAAAATGCAACGACTGATTTAGAATTGGGTATTGAAAGAACTTGTCAACAAACTGCTCAGCACCAGCTCTTATCCACATGCTGTACAAAGTAGCAATGTTTCTCAGCTCAAAGCTTCTGTTTCTGTATCTTTAATTTAAGAGGGTCACAAAGGTGCAGGAACAAGAAGACATTTGTAATAATCATGATTCAATGCAATAGCACAAAATCAAAGAGTGCAGTGAAGTTTACTGGTCAGCTGTTAGTGTTTTCTCAGAGAGCTTGTAAGCAGACGAGGAGGTGTCAGTATGTTCAAAGGGCTTTGTTTGGTTAAAGTGTGCTTGTATTGATAAGCAAAAAGTACTGTGAGAAAGTGGGTAATGTGTGTTAAGCTACCAGTCACATGCCAACTAGAAAAACATGTTTTAAGCGTAAACTTATATGTGCGACTTGTACGTAGACAACACCAACCTTCCGTGTCTGTTCCACATTTTTTTGTAGAGTGAGCAAGGGAAAGATGCTGTATAAATGAAATGTAATATTATTAACATAGATCGTACTTTATTTCAATATAAAATAGTAATTGGTTGCCTACTTACATGTTGCTTACACTGGTCTTTTTTGAACCTTTCTGTGAAAAAGACGCGGGAATGTGTGCTCAGAAATGAAGCCCCAGTATTAAATACTGATGAAGCAGAATCATCCCAAAAAGAGGAAACTTTGCTTGTACAAGATCATGTTAAACAAACTTATCAACCATACATGACTTTTTTGCTTAATATAAGCAATGTGTTTCTGTGGGTGGGAGCAAGACAAATGAGGCCGAGTGGACGGGTGCAGGATGGAGACCTTTGGGAACAGGCGGGAGCTGGTTTAAAAAAAATCAGTCCTGCACAAACCTCTGCATCAAGACAAAAAAAGAAAGGCACAAGAAAAATTACCATTAGTGCAGCAACTGCTTGAGTCTGGGTCTGTAAAGTCTTGCATATTGCATTTTATAAAGGGTGGCACTGTTTCAGTTGGTACAAAAGATTAGAGGTATTACTTTGTGAGAACATGCTTTCGACACAATTTACAGTGCACACTACTCTGCCTTTTGTCGGACTTTAAATAGCCAAAACATCTCCACACTACTGAATTTCTCTGACTCTTTTTTCAGAAGTGTCCTTGTCTTTTGAGCCTTGGGTTATTTCTGTTGGTTTGTCTTCTTCATTAATGCTGATTTCCCCTTACCAAATAGTTCTTAACATTTTTGTTTATCCCATTCCAACTCCTGACGTACTGATATGCATGTATGCTGCTGCTCCTGCACTCAGGATTAGTTTGGCGCCATGCTATTCTCATTATCATTGGCTTTTCATGTTGTTTTTCAAAACACTGACGGAATGAGTTCTATCAACGTTGTATCGACCCCTGGTTATATTTCTGTTGAGGAAAGCTTATTTAGTAATAATTATCGTTTTATTGCCCAGCCCTATGTAGAACCCACAGTTCATCTTAACTGTTTACAGTAACAGACATTTTAAGTAAGGGTGCGCAAATGCATGCGTGCCACTGTAGGTCCTCATCAATTGGTTAATGGCTTCCAGCACAGCAGGCATGAATGCTGGCTGAGAGATTGCTGACCTGTTGGCCAGTACCCTAAGAGGTGACAACATGTAGACTATATAAGTTGACCAAAGCCCAGAAACCTTCTTCAGTGTAAATACGCAACATTGGCCCGCTTAAAAGGAAACTCAAATACAGTCATTGCTTTTGAGGTGTAATATGTTTGTCAAGTCAAGTCATATTCTAATGACTTGGTGGTATGATTTAATTTGTGTGTGAATTATCATTTAGATGGTTTGGCTGCATTTACTTACTTTATCGAAAGCATAGTTTAAAAATTTTTTCTAAATATTGTGTATGGATCTGCCAGTTGCTGTAAATATACGCATATTCTTGTCTTTTTTTTTTTTTTTTTTTTTAATAAATGCTGGCATTTCAAGCCTCTTTGTGCCAAAGCAAGTTTTATAAATCTGACCCCAGGACTTACGGAACAATGCGCATTGAATCTGCTATGAATTCTTAATTTTACCGGTATGTGCTTGAGGAAATGCGAGATCCTCTGTCAGACGATTGAAGCTCACTCAAATGTAGATGTTGCAACATGACAGTAAACCCAAATAACAGTCCACCCAGGAATTTCTGAAAAAGAAGAAATGGAGGCTTCTCGAATGGCTTTATCAAAGTGCAAATTTGAGTCCCATTGAGATGCTGCTCTTGGGTTTGATACGAGCTGTGCATTCAAGACACCCCTCAAACATTGTACAATTAAAAGAATTCTGTCTTTAAAGTGAGCAAATCATTCTCCCAGTAGTAATGGGAGACTGGTCGATAATTATAGAAAAAATGCTTACACGATTTTGTTTTTGCAAAGGGGGAAATACCAGCTGTTAGAGACAAGGGTGTGCTTAATTTTTCCACAGGTGAAAATTATATATCTGTTCATTTTTTGCTAATTTATTGCAATTTTTTTCTTTTTTCAGTGAAATCACCTTTAACTTAAGATACTGTTCAAATGAAGATCTAATCTTGTAATGTCTGTATTAAAAATGAATAAAAAATTTCATGGTATGCACTTACTTTTTTAAAGAGTTGTACATATCTGCACATCATGTGCAGTTGATGATGACCACATAGAATTGTGCACTCAGATTACTTTGAACATTCCAGCTTTGAATCTTACTAGACATAATGCTTGCATGGTTAAAATCATTACTGGCAGTAAAAATAATTTTCTACTTAGAGTTATGTAAATGATCATTTGTGTGTGTATGTACAGTATATGTATATGTGTGTGTGTGTGTGTGTATGTATATATATATATATATATATATATATATATATATAAAATACTATGTGTAATTATATTATAGAGTGAATATCGACAGCGAGGTTTCACTGAAGTTGTGACTCCAAACATCTATAGTACGAAGCTCTGGGAACGCTCTGGACATTGGGAACACTACTGCAGCAACATGTTTTCATTCCAAGTAGAGGAAGAGACCTATGCTCTAAAACCCATGAACTGTCCAGGGCATTGGTAAGTGTTTTAAAGAAAATCCCAGCAATTAGTTTTACTTAACCAAGAAATGTCTTTATATACAGTAGCTCTCATCAATTTCAATTTATCTGATGTGGAGTTTTAGGTGTGTGTCTCGTGTTTTGTGTTTCTGTGCTTTGTCAATTTTGATTTTAATTCACAATTTAAAAAAAAAAATAAATTATTCGCAATATAGTCCATATACTCTTCTTTTAATTCTGTGTGTGAGAAATAGTAGTGTTCCCAACAAAAGAGATGTGCAACAATGGCTACATTCACATTGCAGCTCCGTTCTTATTTTTCCATTAACATCTGGCACATATGTGATCTTTAGAGAAAAATGTGAACAGTAAAAAAGACCTTTAATGCTGCAAGTGGTAACCCGGTTGTGGCTGAACGGAGGCCATTTAGGGTGAATGGGGTGGCGGAGGGTAGCATTGTAGTGTGCCTCGGATGGCTGCAAGTTGAATGGGGGCAGTGCTGCGGCAGATGCCGCAGGCAGCATACTGTAGTGGAGGTGACTGTGAGGTGAGCTGGTGATGAATCGCCCCTCGCTGCCTCCATTCATTCTCAATAGCAAGCCTGCTTGTACTGTTACGCACATAGCAGGAAGTTGTCTCTTGTCAGTACAGGGCCGTCCAGATCTAATTACGCAGATCCAGATCATCTGGATGACTTTGATTTATGCAGGGATGATTTCAGTTCGGCGCGAAGATGATTCTTCGTGTCGTCAGTTCGCACACTTCTCGATTTTCCGGGATTTTTCGGGTGATTTTCTATGTAATAAACTGAATAAGTTATAGCGTAATGAAAATTGCATAATTATATCTGGCCCGCCCTATACATCAGATGTGTTGATGACAGGTGCCTTCCTGCTGTGATAGCATGTACAGTGCTGTACAGGAGAGCTCATCTTAACCTTTTGTCTTCACCCTTCAAGAATGTCTCTGAAACACAAATCTGATGCAAGTGCTGGTAATACCGTAAAGAAGAGAAAAACCATCACTATTGAAAATAAAGAAATAATAAAAAGGTCAGAGAGAGGTGAAACTCCATCATTCATTGGCTAAGCACTTGGTTACAATCGGTCAACAATAGCATTTATTAAAATAATGTACCTATTCCGACTTACATACAAATTCAACTTAAGTACAAACCTACAATCCCTATCTTGTACATAACCCGGGGACTGCCTGTGCTTCAGATTAAATCAGCCTTTAGTGAAGCACTCAAAGCCTAACCTAAACTTTCTGGTGTATTTAATTTTAATTTTGCGGTGTTTGTGTTTCCTATGCTACAACAGCATAAAGATTAATTTTGTTATTGTTATTGTTCTTTACATTGTGGTCTTTCATTTTTGGGCCCTACCCCAACAACCCACTTTTAGTGTTGGCACACATTCAATAGAAGTTTGGGCACATGTTTAAAAAATAGTGTTTTAATATGAAAGTTGAGGTTTTGAAAACTGTAACAAATCACTTGTTCAAAACAAAACTTTAAATTTCCATCAGTTTGAAATTATTAGTTGCTTAATATCAGAAACAATTTTTAAATTTAGTTTCATTAGTCTTTATATTTTACTGACTTTGTTATGGTCATTTTTGATTGTGTAAATATAGTTTAAATATTTAATTGCTGTTGGTCTAAACGTCTTTTTGAAAACCAGCGAGCTGACCGAGTCATGGTGATGTTTGCAAAAACGCTAGATTATGACAAAAGGAGTACTTTTAGTCGCAGCACTGTGCTGAATGAATACAATAATTAGATTCTTCTATTCATTTCATTACATTTACTTTTAAGAGATTTTAACAACTAAACATTTTCCTCTGTGATAAACGCAAGTTTTAAGAAAGTGTATAACTTTGTAACAGCTATAATGCATGTAAGCGCAGTTATAGTCAGAACATAAACTTCAAAACGTTTTCATAATAACTATAGCAAGTCACCTTATAGCCATAAAATTCCCTCTTAAATGGATTAAATGTGTACCGTGAGACAGGATCTGCTGGAGCCAATCCCAGCCAACACAGGGCGCAAGGCAGGAAACAAACCCCAGGCAGGGCGCCAGCCCACCGCAGGGCATGCACACACACTAGGGACAATTTAGATTCGCCAATGCACCTAACCTGCATGTCTTTGGACTATGGGAGGAAACCCATGCAGACACGGGGAGAACATGCAAACTCCACGCAGGGAGGACCTGGGAAGCGAACCCAGGTCTCCTAACAGCGAGGTAGCAGTGCTACCACTGCGCCACCGTGCCACCCCACTAATAAACAGTGCATCACAAATACAATCCTTTGGTCATTTTTGCTAGTCAAGCACAAGCATGCAGTATTTGCTGTGGTTGTACAGTGTGTACTGATGCAGATTGAAAGCAGGCTTAATAATGATTTTGAGCTACTGTCACCATCCAATACAGGACATTTGCTAGGTGCTTTCTGACAGAGTTGGTACACCTCAAACACATATTTTTGCAAATGAGTCTTGTGGACAGATGCTGAAATAAATAATCAAAATGTTGACAATGGCATTCTGTAATTTTTTAACCACTGTTTTGAATCAAACCCCACACTGCTGCCTTATAACCAAAAGGTTTGAGTCTGGCTGCTCCTCGTTTTGAGTAGTGAGCTGCTATTATTACAACAATATAATAAAAACATATATTTGATTTGAGTCTGTAACATCCAGTGTAAATTTTGGCTACTTGTGAAAGTTAGCGTTTTTTTTATTATTCAGTTTTATTCTGTCAGCAACGTTCATGTGGTACAAAGAACTTGCCTCTCCCTTTCTGAGTTGATGGCGTTTATCTCCATTCTTTTCACAAGAGCAACGATGACCACAGTTGGTGCTGTTAATGCCTGCTCAGAACTATTTGTTCTACCGGCAATCAAAGATATGATGTCCTGCAACCACTATCAGACTGGACAAAGGTAGAACCATAACAGACAGCTTCTTCACTGCACTTTCACTGGCTAATAGATTGCTGCATCGTAACACAACTCTGCTTGGCCTTTAAAAAGTAAAATGGGATGGGAACTTCCACCTGCAATTCAAGTCTCTTATGTACGTGTGCAATTCTCCACGTTGGTGTTTAGATCTGGCAGTGCCATGCTGACGGTGTATGCGCCTTTTTTCTTCTGCCAAGCCTTTATCATAGTGAATTTTAAAATACTGTACCACTGTCAGCCTAAGCTCAGAAGATGATGAGCCTCTGCACATGCTAGGTGCGGGGTTTAAATTCAACTCTTACACTCCTCATATAAAGTCATTCGATGGGTCAGGAGAACATGAGGGGTCATGAGTTCGCTGGAAAGGGGTGTGAGGTGCCCCCAATATCTTTGCCAAAGGACAAAGGTCCAAGTCTTTAGAGTCCTGGGTCTTCCTGTTTTGCTATATGGTTGTGAGACATGGATGCTATCCAGTGACCTGAGATGAAGACCGGACTCCTTCGGTACTGTGTCTCTTTGGGTACCACTGGTTGACTTTATGTCGAATGACTGGTTGTTCATTGAGTCCCAAATGAGGCATATTACCTGCATTGTGAGAGAGCATCAGATACGGCACTTCCCCAAGGGTGATCCAGCTCACAGGATCCTCATTGTTGAGAACCCAAGCGGCTGGACCAGGCCAAGGAGAGGCCCACGTAACATCTGTCTATGGCAGATAGATGGTCATTTCTGGAGTGTGGGACTAGACCACATGTCTGGCCAGGGGGTTGCAACCAGGATCCCAAGCTGTTTTCGTTGTGTGATGGGTGCAGCAGTGCGCTGTACCAGTGCATGCTCCCCAACCTGACCTGACCTTGCATTTTATGTTTTCTACCTTGTTAATTGTACCACGTCTTGCATTTTGCCTCTCTGTCCCACCAAGTCATTTTCACATTCCCTCTGTTATAGCTGTAGTCTTGTATTTCCACTCCATGGATTTTGTGGCCAGAAATATTCTAATTTTATTTTCATGATTTGTCAGTAATGTCTTTTTTTTTTTTTTTTTCTTTTTTTTTTCTTTTTTTTTCTTTTTCAGCCTGATGTATGAGCACAGACCTCGTTCTTGGCGTGAATTACCTTTGCGATTGGCAGATTTTGGTGTTCTCCATCGCAATGAACTCTCTGGCACTTTAACAGGTCTGACTCGAGTGCGTCGTTTTGCTCAGGATGATGCGCATATCTTTTGTACTATGGAGCAGGTAAAGAGTAGTTAATAGAGAATATACTGACTTGCTGTCTGGCAATTTTACATATAAAGCAGAACATAAAGGAATGTAAATAATAGTTGAAAAAATTTTAAACAAGTTATGAAATTATCCTTTTGAAATTTGTGGCTGTAACTTTGAAAGACTGGTATCACATAATTTAGAATTTCTGTTTCCTGTATGTATAGGAAAGCGAATATACAAGTTTTTCTTCCTGTAAAACCCTTAGTATTGGATAAATCTTTTGCAAATAGACTTCCTTTTTCACCAGAAGAAAAGTAGGAGACTGCAGTGGTCATAATGTGATTTGTTACAGGGCAGAGGTTTTCAACCAGCATAAATATGTAGCCCGGACAAGAATGTTACTGACACATAATTACAAATCATTTATACTGGTCAGTTTTTAGTGGCTGTATAGCACCTCCTTAACCTAAATTTAAAGGCTTATAATCATCTTGTAATGTGCTTGCCTGACAAATCAGTCCATTAGAACATTTTATGATGCCTCAGGAGGGCTTCTAATTGTGTACATTTTCCCCTTATATACACCATGACCAGGAAATGCAAATGGATGGTAATGGGACCTGCCATCATTGTGAAAACTTGGAATTCAGAACTGTATCAAAATATTGTGAATTTTGTCTTTTAAAATGATATAATTCCAAAAATGTTTTTCATTCACAACAGTTATTACAAACATTACAACAAATTTAACAGAGTGGATTAAGTGCATTAGTTTTTGTATTTTAGAATAATCGAGTCTGAGTCAAGATGTCAGACCCAATATTCTGGCAAGACCAGAAGCTGAGTCACATTCTAGATCAGTTTATAAGGAGAGATATGCAAAAACACCTTAACATAAATGTGAGAAACTGATCAGTAACTGTAAAAACACTTGTTTGGTGCATTACCTGCTAAAGAATACACACATGCAATCGCTAATTTTTTGTCAAAGCATGTTTTATGTAATAATGCATTTTTGTACATGTGCTCATTATTCAGGTTATTATTGGAGTTCAAATTAAAATAAGGCAAATGTACTGCACTTCTGATTGCTTTTAACCAAACAAAAGCATTTTTTTTCTTGTGTTTTGCATGTAAACTGTGCCTGCATTCCAGTCTCTCATTGATCATTTCACTTTGTGCATGCAGAAAATGTTTTTTATGAAGGTGTCTTTTTCAAGTATCAGATTCATTTGATGGTGGCAGATTTCACCCGCTTGTTTTATGTATTCTTTGCTTGCACACTGTTAGCAAAAAATTTTTCTAAAATAATAATACAACAAATATACAACACCCATAATAATATACAGGTAAAATTCTGTTACAATGAACTGCCATATTTAAAAATATTTCGTTGTAATGAAAATTTCGTAGTAATGAGATTCTGTATTTGTCACTATTTTGCTTTCTTTAACTTGCCTACAGGCGTTTGCAATCATTTCATTAGCTTCTTCCACGTTAATTTTAATCTTCTCCTGTCTACAAGTTATGCTGACGAGAATTTTTCTCAGCATTTCCTTGCGATAATACACTTTCAGGGTGTGAATGATGCCCAAATCCAATGACTGAAGCACTGCTGTGCAATTGGGTGGAAGGAATTCAACATGAACGTTATCTAAATGTGGAAGCATGTTGTGGGCAGCACAGTTATCAATCAGAAGCCGAATCATCCTTTTCTTCTTCATATTGTGAGGTTTCTGAACTCTTTTGGGATCACACACCCAACGGGAACGTCACGCTGAAGTGCGTCTCGAAGCGCGATTGCGCGTCTGTGTAAGATTGTTTGTCCGTTGCCGGGGCAGGGCAACAGCAGGCTCACAGCGGTGCAATGAGGCGCCAAAGAAGTGAATCCTAAAAGATCAGGGTCACGCTTTAAGTCCCTGTTTTGCACCCCAAAACACGAGGCTTAGTCTCAGTAATTTAGCAAAACTGCCGCTCTCCTATAAACAGACACAGCAGTCAGGCAGGGTCATATTAGTGGCCAAGTTATACTGTGCCCTTCATTTACAATGTTCCTTGCATCACCCATCGAGTTTGCTTTGGCAGAGAGGCGCGGCAGAGCTGTGAGCCTGCTGTTGCCCCGGCAACAGATAAACAGTCTTCCACAGACCACACTTCGGGACGCTCTTCGGCGTGTTGTCCAGTTGGGGGAGGTCCCAAGAGAGTTTAGAAACCTCACGTTTTCTTGAATGAGTGGCACATTAATAGGAATGTTTCTTCAACGAGCGTCTCTTAACCGCATACTTTTGCTACCTGAGGTTTTCCTCTTTTTTTGCTCGGTCTTTCAAGAAAGTTGACAGTGTTGATGGCAAAATTCCGAATTCACTGGTAACGTCTTTTTTCTTTTTACTGCGCTCGGGAGCTGTATAAATGTAAACTTTTTTTTTTCTAATATGAACTGTTATCATTTTTTCATGTCTGCCGTTTCTATAGGAGGGTGACAATGAGTTAAATTCCAATGGATGTTTTTCAAATGTTGACGAGCAATAAGCAAAAGGTATCACTGAAAACCACCGAAAACAAAAATGTTTCTGTTTGGGGATCGTTGTGAACAACTGAGCTGCTACCTCAGAACTATCTGCTCTGTGGATGATTCATTCATGCATTTCAAGGTCACTTCGTTGTAATGAAAGTATCTGCTGAATGTACTTCACAGTAACAAGATTTCTATAGACTTGTGTCATATGGGGAAACTGTTAGCACCATAAAAATACTTTGTTGTAATGAAAATGTCAACGGAATTTTACCTGTATTCAAATGTATACTTATTTTTAGATGAGTATTCAAATCTTAAATTTTACCTAATGTGATATTGATAATCCAAATTGAGATTGAAAACATTCATAACAAACTGGAGTTGTGTTCAGCCAGTTTGGAAACCTCTGGTCTAACATATTAAACATTTTATAGTCATCTTAGTAATCAGAAATTATTAGCAATGTTTTAAAATATTAGAGTTGGGTACGTATGTATCTGCCTTTGACAATACCTTCTTAAGAGTATTGATTTATTTGGAAAAAATAACAATGTATTCTGTGTGCTTCATTTTTGAATGACTACTTGTAAACATTTTTCTTTTTCCCTAAATATCCGTTTTAATTTATATTGCTTGTCTACCCTTAGAAGCTTATGCTGGTGCTATGTCTTTTTCCTGACAACTTGTAGGTATCATCTACAAGGTGTCCCTTAAGACCTTAGTGGTGAAGGCATTGAAATTGTAGCAACAAAAATGCTCCTTTTGTAGAAATTGTCTCTTGGAATTAAAATGATGCTCTACTATATGGAATTACTGAATGTGCATCACCTGTAATTTAGAAAAGCTGCACAAATGAATTTATTTAATTACAATTTACATTTCATGTCTCTTTCCTGGTCAGCTAGAAAAGGAGATAAAAGATTGTTTGGACTTCCTTCAAGCTGTATACTCAGTTTTTGGATTCACTTTTCGGTTGTTCCTCTCCACAAGGCCGGATGAGTTTCTAGGGGATATTAAGGTCTGGGAGGAAGCTGAAAAGGTAAGGATACCTAAGTTCTGTAGTTGTTATGTTAATGAACATTGCACATTTCCATGTGAATAAAATTTAATTGTTAAAGTGGGATATAATATTTGTAGCTTTATTATAATTTGTCATTTTGTAGGTTTATTATATAATAGGACCATCTCTTTGTAATGAAGAAAGGTAAAAACCAGTACAGTAATTTACTTATTTTGTAATGCATATTTGTCTTAATTATCAACATTCATTATTTCTATAGCAATTGGAACACAGCTTGCAAGAATTTGGAGAGCCCTGGGAGCTGAATCCTGGAGATGGAGCATTCTATGGACCTAAGGTATAATGAATTAGTCATTCAACGATATGAGGCCTATTGAACATTAATGAATAGAATGACACTACATTTCATTTACGTAGTGTTAGCCAGAGAAGGGGTACGTCTTTTGGTGATGCAGTGATTAATACCACTTTCTTGCAGCTCAAGTTCAGGATTCATATCCCCACAAGATTTACACATTCTTAAATCGCCTATATGGGTTTTAATCCAGCCAACACATAGTGTTGCAGTGTACTGTGTTTTATTCCCATATATTAAAAATCTATTAATTAGATTAACTATTGTGTTTAAATTTACCAAGTAAGATGCACCTTTGGATGAAACGGTGTCCCATAAAGAGCTGACTCCTGCCTTTTGTCAGACCTTGCTGGGACAGGTTCACGATTCTACATCCCTTACACTTGCTTCATTTCATTCATTGTGATGTGAAAAAAAGCAAAATGCACTTTTTCCCTGCTGGCACTCTGTCTCACTCTCTGTGTACATCTCATTTGTAGATTTTGCCAGACTGTGATTTTTGTGAAGTAGTGTTCTGTTTTTCCCTTTTGGTCTGCATGAGTCAGTTGCAAAATGTCTATATGAATGAGTATAGGTAAAACAACATTGATTTTCTTTAGGGAAGGGTTGTCAAATGATTAAAATCTTTTATTGCAATTAATCACAAAATATCACTTTATTAATCATTTGTTTAACCAAGGTAGTTTGGCAGTGTCCAATTGTCCCTTGTGAATGTTACTGCTGTATGCCTTCTTATCTTATTTGAAGTGGTGCGACTTTTTGAATTGTCCCATGTTAAGATAATGTGTAAGAATTGTCAGATCTTGCTAAATGATATCTATCAGCTCTGTATCTTTAATTACTGTGTATTTAAAGGTCTGTAGTCTAGTGCAGTCCATTTTTCAATAAATAGTGGTGGCTAATGCTTTAGATTTAGTTTCTTTTATTGAAACAAGCCAAGTTGTGCATTCCTGGACTGTAGTCTGCCACAGATTTTGCTACATAATGTTCGAATTTTTAACAGCAGTGTCAGCGCTGTATTTCAAAGTTGTTTGTGTATTTTGCAGTAAACTCACGAGTCAACAAAAAGCGATGATATTTTTACATATCCAAGGATGCCTTATTTCAAATAAATCAAACGTTTTCATCTTATCTGCCCTCTTTCATTAGTAAATTATGCAATTTACTCAGATATATGTTGAGACACGTAGCATCTGAGTGAATCTGCTTTTATCAAAGATCCCACCTGAATTGAGCCATATCCAGTGAAAGGCTTATTACCTTTAGATAGTTGAGGTTCAGAGTATTCCAATGATGTGTACTTGTCTGTGATTGGCCATTCATAATACATGTCACAACTGTGAATAAAAAGCAAGAAATAAATTGGCCATTCAACTGCTCATCTTTATGCACATATTTCGTACAAGCTTCTTTGAGAGTGCATGAGGATTGTTTGTACATCGTGTATCACCCCAGTTCCAAAGATATCACGTCCTAGTGAGCTGAATGACTTCCGGCCTGTTGCTGTGACGTCACATGTGATGAAGACCATGGAGTGGCTGCTGCTTCACCACCTGAGGCCACAGGTCCGCCACGCCCTCGACCCTCTGCAGTTCGCATACCAGGAGAAGGTGGGAGCGGAGGATGCCATCATCTATATGCTACACCGATCCCTCTCCCACTTGGACAGAGGCAGTGGTGCTGTAAGAATTATGTTTTTGGACTTCTCTAGCACCTTCAGCACCATCCAACCTCTTCTCCTTAGGGACAAGCTGATAGAGATGGGAGTAGATTCACACCTGGTGGCATGGATCGTGGACTATCTTACAGACTGACCTCAGTATGTGCGTCTCGGGAACTGCAGGTCTGACATTGTGGTCAGCAACACAGGAGCGCCGCAGGGGACTGTACTTTCTCCGGTCCTGTTCAGCCTATATACATCAGACTTCCAATACGATTCGGAGTCCTGCCACGTGCAAAAGTGCGCTGACGACACTGCTATTGTAGGCTGCATCAGGAGTGGGCAGGAGGAGGAGTACAGGAAGCTAATCAAAGACTTTGTTAAATGGTGCGACTCAAACCACTTACACCTGAACACCAGCAAGACAAAGGAACTGGTTGTGGATTTTAGGAGGCCCAGGCCCCTCATGGACCCCGTGATCATCAGAGGAGACTGTGTGCAGAGGGTACAGACCTATAAATACCTGGGAGTGCCGCTGGATGACAAATTGGACTGTTCTGCCAATACTGATGCTGTGTGTAAGAAAGGTCAGAGCCGATTATACTTCCTTAGAAGATTGGCATCCTTCAACATCTGCAATAAGATGCTGCAGATGTTCTACCAGACAGTTGTGGCGAGTGCCCTCTTCTACGCGGTGGTGTGCTGGGGAGGCAGCATAAAGAAGAAGGACGTCTCATGCCTGGACAAACTTGTTAGAAAGGCAGGCTCTATTGTAGGAATAAAGCCGGACAGTTTAACATCTGTAGCAGAGCGACGGGCGCTAAGCAAACTCCTGTCAATCATGGAGAATTCACTGCATCCACTGAACAGTGTCATCTCCAGGCAGAGGAGTAGCTTCAGTGACAGACTTTTGTCACAGTCTTGCTCCACTGACAGACTGAGGAGATTGTTCCTCCACCACACTATGCGACTCTTCAATTCCCCCTGGGGGAGTAAATGCTAACATTATTCAAAGTTATTGTCTGCTTTTACATGCATTTTTATTACTCTTTAATATTGTTTTTTTGTATCAGTATACTACTGCTGGATTATGTGAATTTCCCCTTGGGATTAATAAAGTATCTATCTATCGGGGAAATGTCTTCTTCAAAAATGAAAACATACAGTTGAGGACGTCCTAGAAAAGTTATAGAATGCTAGTGATATGGAATATGAAGACATTGAGTTAGATTCTGATCATGGTTTTGACTGGTTTTGTTAAAACATTTACATTTATTTGCTTAGCAGATGCTTTTATCCAAAGCAACTTACAAAGAAGTCAGTGTAATTAAGTAACATCAGTCTGGGGACTGTTAGGAAATAAGTGGTACAGGATAAGGGTACAAAATTGATCAGAACAAAATACAAACTAGTTACAGTTTTAAGGTTTACAAAACTTAAGTTAGCACTTTAAAACACAAATTCACCAAACAAGAGAGTCTTCAAACAATTCTAGAAGACACTGAGGGAGGCAATGTTTCAAATGGAGGTGGGAAGCTTGTTGCATCAGCCAGGAGCTACACACGAGTCGGGATTGAGATCTGATACAACACAGAGGTGTTATCACCACATGTCATTCATTAGCAGATCTGAGTAGTCTAGAAGGAGCATTGGATCTCACAGGTGTCTCCATCTGTACATAGGCAAGCATCAAAGATTTGAACTTAATTTATGCCACTATAGGTAACCAGTATAGCGGTCTGAAGATGAGTGACATGTGCCCACCTCGACTGATTGAACACCAGATATGCCACTGTGTTTTAAATCATCTCTTTCTAATGCAAGAAATTGTACATGGCAAATAAAGTGAATTATCATTATCTGCAGTGGCTTGGTTGCAGTAGTCCAGCCAAGATCAGATATGGTCTGATCTACTGGATATTGTATAGAGTGAATCTGCAAGACAAAGAGACTGTTGCAAATTGGTCCTTGAAGGACGGCTCGTCATCAGTCACCACTCCAATATTTCGTACCGACTTGGCAGGTGTGAGTGATTTGGAAACAAGCTGGGTGCTGAATGGACAAATAAGATTGGTAACAAAAAGAGCCACATTTGCCAAGTTGAGCTGGAGAAGGTTTTCCTCTATCCAGGTTACAATATTAGCGAGACATGCAGAGATTCTAACTTGATACTGTGTGGTCCTCTGGAGAAAATGGCCAGTATAGGCGTGTGTCATCAGCATAGCACTGATAAGATAAACCATGGGACTGGATGATAGGGCCTAGTAAAGAGGAAAGGGCTCAGCACCGATTCTTGAAGCACTTGTGTTCCTTGACATCTTTCCATGCCAGGGCATACGGCAAGATCTGCCCAGGAGGTAGGACCCCTGGTGATGGCAAGGAAGGTCTGGTGATTGACCGTGTCAGAGGCAGAGGAGACATCTAGCAGGATGAGCACAGATGACAGATTGGTAGCTCTGCCATGCTGTAAATTTATTGACAACAGAGAGTAGAGCTGCCTTTGTGGAGGGGCCCTTCTTGAATCCTGACTGATTAGGATTGAGTCCTCTGGCCTGTAGAAGAAAGGAAGAGACTTGGTTAGAAATTGCTTGTTCCAGTGTTTTGGATAGAAAGAAAAGACCTTGTTCTGTAATTAGTGTTTCCCAACCATTTTTGAGCCACGGCACATGTTTTACATTAGAAAAATCCCATGGCACACCACCAAACAAAAATGTCATAAAAAGTATATATAATTAAATATAATGATCTTCTAGTTTCAATTTACTCACCATTTACTTACTTAGTGTGAAACATGGGCCTGTTTAATTGAACACAACGCTGATTTACACGCAGGAATGAAGAAAGACAGACACGAAGATCTTCAACAGCTCTGAGTCTCTATCTTTTTTTAGTTTTTATAGCAGTCATGCTTGAAAAGCCAAACTTGCATAGGTAGGTTGTGGAAAATGGGAGCAGGGCTGAAATTGCTTTGCTTGCCAGAATAGGGAACTCCCTGGCAGCAGTCAGCCAAAAACTGTCCAAAGGTAGATCAGCAAAGGTCAGCTTTAAACCACGATTTTCTCTCAGTACAGTTTTTTTCCCCTCCTGCTCCTGCAAAGTCATGTCCTTTCCAACTGCGGTTGAGCTATATGGGTTCCTAACCCAGTCAAGGCAATCAGTGGAAACTGAAGGGAAATAAAATGACAACTTCTGTTCAAGAGTTTTCAAATGCTTGCCTGTTGTCTCACACAGTGCAGCAATGTTGATACCTTGCCATTTCTGGAAATGTGGGAACATGTCAAGGTTGGCATTTTACACATGTTGCCAGAGCTGCACCTTTGAATGAAATCCATTTATTTTATCTGCACTTGTGAGGAGGTTTTCATTTCAGCCTTGCATCTGTGTGTTCAGGTCATTCAAATGTTGAAATATATCCGCCAGATATGCCAGTCTTGCACACCACTCCTCACATGAAAGCAACATAGCATCATCACACCTCTAATTTGTCAAAAACACTTTTAGTTCCTCCCGCAGCTCATACACACGGGCTAAAACTTTGCCATGGGACAACCACCAGACCTCCGTATGCAGCAATAGCACTTTATGCTCCGCCACCATTTCCTCACACAGTGATGCAAACATGTAACTTTTTACAGGTCTTGTCTTCACAAAGTTTATTATGCACACAACATCGTCCAATACAGGAGCTAGGTCTGCTGGTAATGTCTTGGCAACTGCCTCATGGTGCAGAAGACAATGTGTCACAATAACATCTGGATGTTGTCCTTTCACTCTGTTTACAAATCCTTTGGTGCACCCGAACATGGCGACTGCCCCATCAGTGCAAATAATTATGTAGTTTTCCCACTTAAGTCCTCCTTGTTCAGGGTACTTTGATACAACTCGAAAAATTTCCTCTCCTGTTGTTCTTTCTGGCAATTCCTTGCAAAACAGGAAGTTTTCTCTGATGGGGTCTCCGTCTATAAAGCGCACTTTTGCCAAAAGTTGTGCATGTCTACTGATATCCGTAGATTCATTGAGTTGCAATGCAAATTTTCCACTGACGTGCAACTTTTCCAAAACGATCCTTTCAATGTTTGCAGACATGTCATCAGTATGTCTGGTAATTGTATTATTTGAGAGAGGGACTTGGGCTATTTCTTTAAGAGGCCAGGGCCGAGCATCTCATTTACAATGATTTTGCAGGCAGGTAGTATTAATGTCTCTGCCACCATGTGTGCCTGTTTTGATTTGGCGATGAGTTCAGCAACTTGGTAGCTAGCTTTGAGAGCTCTCTCATTCGTCTTTGTGGTTTTCCTCACTAAAGCTTCCTGTTTCTAGTCTGTTAACGAAGTTGAATAAAATAGTCTGTGTTCTTGTTTTGAAGTGACAGGTGTTTTGTTTGGAGATGGCGTTTTAAGTGTGTTAGGAACCATGGCACTGTTGGACAGCTTTTCCCCACATACCAAGCATAATGGAATCGGCTCGGTTGGTTCCCTGGTAAAAGTAAATCCAAAGGAAAGATAACTATCATTGTATTGACTTGAGCTCACCGTTTTTGCTTTCTTCTGACCACTACTTATACTAGGACCTTCATCTGGGTCACAGTTTCCTCCAGGACCCAGTTCGGATTGTGTACTTTTTCTTTTCAGATATTTATTCATCGCTATCACTGCTGTCACAGCCGAAGCATCACTAATTCTATTTTTTGAATGGCAACAGGTAGATAGACAGATTAATTAGCCATCTGCTGCCACCTGTTGGAAATGTATTTAATTGTTCTACCTGTCACTGTTGCATAAAGGAACAAAGACAAATTATTTGCAGTAAATAAATAATAATTTCCAAACCAATGAAGTGAAATTGGATAATTTTCCACGGTACACTTGATCTCTCACGACACACTAAGTCAAAAATGGGTTTCCTAAGGAGAGGAGTTACTAGGGTCGGTTTGAGCAATGTGGGAAAAATTCCTGTTAATGATATTTGTAATTGCATAAATGAGTGAGTGACAGAGAGCAAGCCTAGAGGGGATGGTTTCAAGTAGACGGGTGGTGGGGTGACTAGAGAGGAGTTTGGAAACATCAGTTGTGGAGAAAGGAGGGAAAACATACAATTTTATGGTATGTTTAGGAAACAGCAGGCTGGCTGGCATAGATGATCATAATTGAATGCTGATGAGAGTCACTTTTTTTCTAAAATAAGGTTGCAAAGTCTTCGACATTCTGGGAGATTGAAGGTTAAGGAGATAGATGAAAGCAGAGAACAAGCCACGAGTGTCAGAGTTACTAATCCTATTTTGAAAGAAACTTGCCTTGGCACTGGTAGTAGAAGAAAAGAAGGAAGATGGAAGAGATTAATACTTTTCCAGATCAGCCAGGGCATTTGACTTCCTCCATTCCTTCCTGCTGTCCTAAGCTTTGCTTGTAGCCTGCATATAGCTTCAGAAATTCAAGAGCAAGGGTGGTCTTTCACTTGCAGGCCTAGTAAAGAATGGACAAAGTTGAGCACATGGTGTTAGTGGCAGTATTGGTATTGAGAGAAGAAATGGTCAGGAGGAGGAAGAGTAGAGAAAACTAGGTAAGAGAAACGGGCAGGACAGAGGAAGTTGAGAGTGAAAGGACGCAGTGGGAAGAATATCAGTGGAAAAAGAAGGAAGGTGTAGAGGGATATGAATGGAAAAGTGATCTGATGTATGCAGTGGAGTAACTTATGTTTGTGGGTGTGCAGTTCCTTGAGAGAATGAGATCCAGAAGTTTACCAACTCTGTAAGTGGGAAGGATGAGTAGCTGTGTCAGATTGAAAGGGAAAGTCTGATAGGAACGACAGCCCATTTAGATGTTCAGGTCTGTGAGGACCAGAAGTAGACTGCCATAATCTGGAAGAGAGGAGAATAAGCAGCACAACCAGCTTGTCAAGGAAGTTCTTTAGTGGACCTAAAGGGTAGTTAAAGTACAACAAAGTTGATGTTAATAGGGTAGGAGAGAGTGATTGAGTGGTACTCAAAAGATGTATAATTACATACATTACACAGTGCTGAAAATCTCCAGTTCTTCAACATTACTATACCTGTCTCTCCACCTCTTCCAATGGAACAACAGGTATGACAGAAATGGAAGCCAGAGGAAAGGACTGTTCCATGACTCAGTCAGTGTAACAACTTAGGTGGCAAATGCTGGAATCAAATCTGCTTTGTTCACTGCGGACTGGCAATTCCACAGGCTGAAGGAGAAGGGAGTTTCTGAGAGTGTGGCTTGTTGAAGTTTTTTATTTTAACAGATTAAAAGTTACAGAATGTTTTTTGTAATTCATCTGCAGCTTGCACTGTTTAGTGTTGACAGGGGAATGCTTGTACTGCAAGTGTAAACAAAATGGTTAATAAAAAAGAGCGCAATAAAAGAATGTTGCTCATTTTCTTACAGAGAATAAGGCGACTGTTTCCTAGATGAAAATGCAAGTCATTATTAATTAGTTACTGATAAGACTAAAATGTTACCAGGATTAAAGATAAATCAGCATTAAATTTAGAAAGATAAATTCGACCTTAGCATTTAAAACTATCAGTGTGTTTTTTATTGTTTTCAGAGGTTCAAGTAAGACAAGCTCAACCTTTTTTGTTTTTCTTGATCATCTTCTGTTTAAATTAGTTGATCTTAATTAATGTCACCGTGTTTGATTGAGCTGTACAGCTGAGTGAGAGTTAATGTTTCCAAAGAAATTCTCTTCTTGGTAACATGGAGAGAATGTTGGTGATCTCAGTAGTGAAATCTGAGAAATACTCAGAACTTTGCACTTGCTAGAAATGATTTGATAAGTAAGCAAACTAAAAAATTAAAATTTGTGAACAGTCGTGCAATTTTTAATTTTCACATTGCTGCCTCAGACCCAGTCTTATCACTATCAATGAATTAATATCATAAAATAGATTGCCAGATCTTTGCTGCTGCTTTAATTTTTGTGAGCAATTACAATGGGCCTTTTTTGCTGTATACCTGTCTGATGTGAGTAGATGTAGACATGTTCATTTTGCTGGATTTGTTCTTCTGTGTTTGCATGTGTTTTTTTTTTATACTGCTGTATTTATCTTTTTTATATTGACTGTGCTGTGTACTACTATATGTGTTTTGTTCTTGCAAATAAAAAAAACTTTAAACCACAGTAAATATTTAAAAAGATACCTGCTATGCACCTATCGTTTCTTTAAATCCCTTCTGCTGACCTTTTTGTCAATGTATCATTCTGATGTAGTCACACCTAGTGTGCATGGCAAGAACAAATAATGAACCCCTGCTTCCCTCGATTCAGTACATCATTTCTGCAAGAGTCTTTTCATTCCTTTACCTGTATTAATCGTGCTACAAATTAAATTTTATAAACACTTCTACTTTTAAGAACATTTGGGGAAAAATTAAAATTTAGGCTTTTCTGATTTTCTTCTAGATTGACATTCAGATTAAAGATGCGATTAGCCGCTACCATCAGTGTGCAACAATTCAACTGGACTTTCAGCTTCCTATACGATTTGACTTGAATTATGTGAGGTAAAAACGCAGAAAATGTCATGTGACAATGTATATTTAAGAGAGTATTACAAAAAATAATGTTCAAATGGTAACAGCACATTTGTTATTTGTTAAAAACATATTTTCATATTCTACATGGGAAGTGTTTAACAAGTATTTTTTTATATATATGTTCAGCTTTAACTCATTACTGTTATGTTTCTACAGTAAGGAGATGTTAAGACTTAAGAAAATGTTTTTCCAGTGAATAGGAATGCTTGCCTGATTGTACATTGCATGCCCACTTGAATTGAATTAGTACTAAAAGTAAAAATATTTTGAATATGATCCCATGGGTGGTAAAGGCCAAGTAGGGGAAATTTCTCCTTTTTGCATAATTGTGTTGTTCCTGGAATTAAATTTGAAAATAAGTGGCAACATAGATGACTCTGCCAAAAAATGTATTTGGAGTTCTTATCTCTAAGTTGTGACAACAGCTCCTACCAGACACACAGAAACTGGTCATATACTGTATAATATAATTTAACACGATTATATAAATAATGCTCATAATAATAGAGATGGCAACATTTTTAAGCTGGTTATAAGGACCTACCAAATAAACATTACTTTGTAATGATCAGGCTCATTAAGATAATTCATTTTGTTACTGTAGGGTTTATGCTTATTTTTCATTCATTCATTACAAAAAGGAACTTTTAAAATACAAGGTGTGTGCAAATAGAAAAAAACCTAACTTCTTAAATAGTGAACCAACTCTTTAAAATGCCTACTATCAATCTCACCACATCAGTTATTCATTAAATACAAGCAGTAGAGTAAACTAGTCTCTACTTTTATTTATTTATTTATTTATTTATTTTAGGCAAGTTGAAATATGAAGAATCTTGAAGGGCAATGTATTTCCTTGAAGTTCTGTGTGAAATTGGCAAAAACTGTTACTAAGACTTTTCAGATGTTGCAGCAAGTTTATGAAGAGGATAGTTTAAGCCACACAATGTTATGAATGGTACAGATGTTTCAAATCGGGCATCCAAAACTGGATGGTGATCACATTGAGAGAGTGCATGCATTGATTTGTGAAAATTGTTGCCTAACTGCACATGAAGTTGCTGAAGAAGTAGACATCAGTAAAAGTTCATGTCACAAAATGTTGACTTAAAAACTGCAGATGCAAAGTTTTGCAGTAAAGTCTCCGCTGTGTCTCATGAATAATGAGAAAAAAACGAACCATGTCACAGTCGGTCATGAGTTGTTAGATCATTTAAAAGCTGATTATAACTTTCTGAAACATGTCATGGCAGGTGATGAAACTTGGCTTTACTGCCCCTGCAGATTTTTTTTTTTGTTGTTGTTTTTTAATCCACTGTGAAAGATTGCCACTTTCAAACAACTGAAAATTTGCCACAGGACCTGCACAACATTCCACAAAACGAGATCCAGGATGCTTTCCAGAAATGTAAAAACTTTTGGGAGTGGTGTATAAATAGAGGAGGGGAGTAATTTGAAGGAGACAATTCTGATAATGTTGTAAACATATTAAGACGTTATTTATGTATATATACAAAAAAAAGGTTTCTTTTTGGACAGACCTCATATGTACTGTGCGCATGTGTGTATGTATTTATGTACTACATATAGTCATTATTCTCGTATTTGCAGTGTACAATGCAAATTGAATGTTCTAATCAACTTGCAACATGTCACAGATACATCTGTATAAACTGTGTGTGTATGTAGCTGTCATAAAATATAAGCTGATTTCTGCCTCTGGCTGCCACAATTAAACCAAGCTTACTTACTGTATATGTCAAGGTAGTTTTGTTGAAATTAAAGGAAAATAATACTTTTAAATTAGCACTCAAATTTTAGAATATTTAAGCAGTCATTAATTTGAATGAGTAAAGATACTTGAAAAAGCACTACAGAGAGTGTGTGTGAAGCTCAAGAAAAGTAATTGCCTGAGCAGTGAAAAGCAAGGTTATAAAGTACAAGGAGAACAAATGAAACCAATGTAGAAGCTTGCAGTAGATGTGAATGTGAAACAGCAACATGTAAATTAAAATGTTCAAATGAATCTAAAGAAAATTAGTAATCATGACACAGATGCCCCCCTGAAATTAAACAAAAGAGACAGCAAAAATTTACCGGCTTCTGTGTTTGGACATGTGCAACTATATGTAGCCTTCTCAAAAGTCAGAATGGCTTCTGACTTGAAAATTAAGGTTATTAATACACTCTGCAAGGCAGATTAGCGCCAAACTGTGAGAAGCCGTTTACTCAAAATGCGCATCATCAGGTATTCAAAATTAGGGCTGCAACGATTAGTCGACGCATCATGAGTAGAACCATCAATAGAGGCTCCAGTCACAAAGAACCACATTGGTTTTTGTAACTGCAATGCACTACATGAACGCCTGGGGCCAGCCGGCCTTTCAGACGCTGACTGAGCACTTTTAATTTTTTTCATCCTCCCCCTGAGCTATAGCCCAGACAAGTGCAAACACGGGACCCCTTTTCTACACCGCGGCAAAATAATATTAAGGCGCTTCGCACTTTATTTTGCACGTATACGATTATGAGGTCGTCAGCTCGGATTATGAAGACACGCACAGGAGTGAAGGACTGACAGTGCCATCACAGCCGATTAATAGCTGGGACGTCTCACCAGTCTGCACAAGACCCACCGCGACTGTCCCCAAAAGGCGCTCATATCGTCACCGAACACATCTCTCTATACTATATAAAAGAAAAAGGCAACTTTCCTTTCTTTACACCTTTTTTCCTTTTATCCCAAACCAAAGCCTTTCTCTCTTAACACTGCAGAGGACACAAAACTAATTTTCTTTAATTGCTGGTAAGGCACATTATTAGAGGCAGAAATTTGGACTTTCACATAGAAAATGTAATTTCTATACCACAGCCGTCGTGTAGCGCCTTTCAAAAAGGATCTACTACCGAGAGATGATCCATATACATTTTAGCTGCTGTTAGTACTACTTACCTCTTCTGTTATACCGTCTTTAAAATGTAGTTTACCCGCAACCACTCCAGTAGTGCTCAATGTACCTTTACTTCTTAAAACGTTAATGTTTTACTGTTTAATAACTTATAGACTACATTTTATTATTTTTCCCTTGCACTCAGTGATCAAAGCTATACACACACATATAGACACATACATATATATATATATATACACATATATTTATATATACCTGTGTGTATGTTTGTATGTATGTGTATACACACACACACACACACATACACACAAATTATATATATATATGTGTGTGTCTGTGTATGTATGTATGTATATGTGTGTGTATATATGATGTAGATAGGTATGCATATATATATATATGTAGATATGTATATAGATATGTATTTTGCTATATATATATATATATATATATATATACAACAATTACATTAACAATCATGTTACGTTATTTTAAAAAATTTTCCTTTTCTTTTTCATACCTTTTTTAACACTACTTTTCCGCTGCGAAGCGTGGGTATTCTGCTAGTATTAACAATAAGAGCAACTCGCTACTCAAAACGGTAAATATACGAGGCAGTCAGGATCAAACCGGGGGACTCTTGATTATAAGTCGGCAATTCCTACCGCTGCACCATGGAAGGCTTTACACATTATATAGTTTATGTCTACATTTTGTCATTTATTACTAAAATATGAAAAACGTTTCAGTTTTAACAATGTATTTTTTGGTTAAGTTAAATGCACTTTTTTTGTTTAAAGACTACGTGCACTTTAGTTTGTATTGTTTAATGTATTTCTTTTTTATTGTGATAGTCACACTAATATAAAAACATCTGATTATTTTCATATGTTTCATTGGTTGTTATTTTAATTTGATTATGATTAGTTTTAATCGTGTTAATGCAGAGACATCAGGGTGACATTCACAGGTTGACAGACGTGAGCAGATGAGTTAAAGACATGCACTGGAGCCCAGAACAGGATGTGCAACCACAGGTCGCAGGCATCAAAATTGTCAGGCATGAAATAATCGTGACTAATCAAAAAATAAATTGAACGATTAGTCGACTACCAATATAATCATTAGTTGCAGCCCTAGTCAAAATCAGACAGAAACAAATTTCAAATATTTGACACTGGTGCTTAAATTAAAAAAAAAAAAATTAAAAAAAGGTGGATTTCACAAATGTACTAGCAGTGCCTTCCAGAGAGAACTATGAGCAACATGCAAAAGTATGCCCACTCTCTCCTTCCTACATTTAAATTAGCTGGTACTAATAATTTTTTTTTTTTTTTTTTTTTTTTTTTTTTTGAGAGGACCATGTAGGAAAAGTGTTGTAATTTCTATATGGTGTGATCAAAATGTAGGCAAATACCCTTAAATTAAAGTCAGCAATGTTGCTCTTTAATCACGTCTGAATTGTACGATTTGTAAGTTTAAACTATGGAGCAGAGGGGTAAATCCAGGAAAAATGTCTTTGTCCCAAACATCATGAAGGGTACTATATGTGTATATGTATATGCACACTGTTTTAAACCAGAGGAAAAATAAGGCACTCATGGTTGTATGTAATACCATTGTAATTCACAAAGGATGTTAAGGGATCCTGTAGTGGGGAGTAGCAGGGGTGGCATTAATGTCCATCAGCACTGATCAGTGTTATTGACATGATTATCTACACCACTAGTATATTTAAAGTTAACAATAGAGTAAATTATTTTAAATATTAATGTGTAATTTTTTTTTGTTTCAAAGCAAAGGTGGTGAATTGCAGAGACCAGTGATGATTCATCGTGCGATCTTGGGCTCTGTAGAAAGGATGATTGCTGTCTTGGCTGAGAACTATGCTGGAAAATGGTAATCAGATTGTGTTACTTTCAATTAAATTAATGGAAAAAGTATGTATCTGTTTAAATAGGGCAGAACTGCACAATAGTAGATAGATGTTGTTTGGATGAAATTAACTAAACAGGGTTTTAAGGAATACGCAGAAAGGTTCTGGTGACTTTATTGAGAGTATAGAGGCAGATTACTAAAGAGAAGCCATGGTTGCATTTGTGTCTGTTCAGTATTTGAAAATGGGGCTATCTGACTTTAATATAACACTGTATTAATGTTTTTAGGCTGAATTCTACTTTTACTGAGCCATAGTTGTGTCCTGTCATTTCCTAATGTTCAGAGAAACTGTGCAAAGTTTCAGAATGCATACAATCTCCACAAGTAGAAGTAAGTTGGCAGTAGTTTGTATGTATATATGTAGCATTCTGCAAAAACAGGACTATGAAAAACTTTGAATAATGAAAGTATGAACTATGATGACTGTAAACTGAACTTGGTTCATCTACTTAGAAGGAAATTATACTGAACATTAATCTACCATTTTAATCTGCACAGTGCTGTTTTTCATCCTATAGACTCTGATAAATAAATTATCCATAAATAAAGTGCAGAGCTAGACCCTGTTAATAAGATACATAAGCCTGCAGTGAAAAGAGCAGGAGTCTTTGTGTGTCTCTTACAAAATAAAAACAGTGAAGTATTCAAGTGACTGCTTGTTTGCAAATTGGTAGGTGGTACAAATCAAATAAAATTTAATCAACAGTTTCTATTTAATTTATCAGCAGTTTATATGCAAGTATTTCTTTATGTTCAGCACCTTGGTCCTGAACAATTGTTTAATACATTTCTTCACAACTTTTCTAAGTTTATGCGTAGGATGGTGGAACTGCAATTAGAAGCTGTCACATTACTTTTGTAATGTAATATATACTTGCAGAGCTGTCTTTTCCATGCATGTGCTACATTTTAAGGATATACTTTAAAGTGAAAAAAAACTAGTGATTAAAATAATAATTGTGGTTGGCAGTAGTATTGTTTTCTAAATTCCAAGTATTGAAAAATTTGTATGCATAAAAAGTTTACTTTTCTTAATGGTCATGCAACAGTAATTGGTTGACCGAAATATTAAATTCCCTATTCTGTCCTTGCTATGCTCAAAGGACAGTTAAATAGGTGACAAATTAAGAGTCAAGTGCTGAAGCAAAATGAACACATTATTACTTCAATATCTTGCTCTGTATTGATTTGTCTGTACTTTGAAACTGTAAAAATATACATAATATAAATGAGCTTGAAGTAATATTACAAGTAAAGCTTAAGCACTACAGCTAAATATGTAAATCAAAAGAAATAATCCCATATCTGTTTCTTTAATCAGTTGTATCCTTTAGAGACATCTGACAAGTCACATGCATCTTTGCTAATTTATCACAGAAAACATGTGAAAAGACACATTTATATACAGTATAACAGTGTTCAAATATTAGTAATACAGTCATATGAAAAAGTTTGGGAACCCCTCTCAGCCTGCATAATAATTTACTTTAAAAAAAAAAAAAAGATAACAATGGTATGTCTTTCATTTCCTAGGAACATCTGAGTACTGGGGTATTTTCCGAACAAAGATTTTTAGTGAAGCAGTATTTAGTTGTATGAAATTAAATCAAATGTGAAAAACTGGCTGTGTAAACATTTGGGTACACTTGCAATTTTGCTGATTTGAATGCTTGTAGCTGCTTTGGAACATAGTGCTTTGGATTGATGAGACAAAAATTGAGTTATTTGGTCATACCAAAAAGTGCTTTGCATGGCGGAAGAAGAACACTGCATTCCAAGAAAATCATCTGCTACCTGCTGTCAGATTTGGTGGAGGTTCCATCATGCTGTGGGGCTGTGTGGCTAGTTCAGGGACTGGGGCTCTTGTTAAAGTCGTGGGTCGGATTAATTCAACCCAATATCAACAAATTCTTCAGGATAATGTTCAAGCATCAGTCGCGAAATTGAAGTTACACAGGGGTTGGATATTCCAACAAGACAATGACCCAAAATACAGTTCGAAATCTACAAAGGCATTCATGCAAAGGGAGAAGTACAATGTTCTGGAATGGCCATCACAGTTCCCTGACTTGAATATCATTGAAAATCTATGGGATGATTTGAAGCAGGCTGTCCATGCTCAACAGCCATCAAATTTAACTGAACTGGAGAGATTTTGTATGGAAGAATGGTCAAAAATACCTCCATCCAGAATCCACTCATCAAAGGCTATAGGAAGCGTCTAGAGGCTGTAATATTTGCAAAAGGAGGATCAACTAAGTATTGATGAAATATCTCTGTAGTGGTGCCAAATTTATGCACCTGTTTAATTTTGTTATGATGCATATTGCATATTTTCTGTTAATCCAATAAACTTCATGTCACTGCTGACATGAAGCAGTGACATGAAGTCACTACTGTTTCCATAAGGCAGGTCATATATTAAAAGGAAGTTACTACTTTGAAAGTTCAGCCAAGGATGAACAAAAATCCAAAGAATTAAGAGGGCTTCCCAAACTTTTTCATATGACTGTAATAATACTGTCAAACTTACAAAAAATAAACATACTAGGAATGCTCTCTGAATTTCATTACAGGTGACTAGAATATGACTTTATCACATTGTGAATAGGCAGTGCTTTTAAAGTCTCAGTTTATGAGGATGTGATGTAATTGCAATGCTGAGGACAGAAAGTAAGTAACACTTTCTGTGAATAACATAGGAAATGTTTTTGTGACAAGAGCTTTAGTGCATTCATTTTGATTACCAAGTGTGATGTGGTAATCGCCTCTCATTCTCATTTTCTGAAACCACTTTTCATCATTAGGATTGCAGTGGTAGCAGGCAAAGCACCCAAGCACAGACTTCCCTGTCCCCAAATACAGATTCCAGCTCTTACTGGGGAATTCCCAGGTGTTCCTAAGCCAGCCAAGAAATATTATCCCTCCAATGTTTCCTGGGACTGCTGTATGGTCTCTGCCTAGTGTAACATCCTCATAGCAGCCCAGGGGTCATCCTTATAACATGCCCAGGCTACCTCAACTGGCTCTTCCTGATCTGAAGCAGTAGCAGGTCTACTCTGAGGTCTCCCGAATTGTTGAGTTTCTGTGTCATAATATCAGTCCAGCCACACTGCGAGGAAACCTCATTTCTGCTGCTTGTATTTGCGGTATCATTCTTTTGACCTTTTCCCATAGCTCAAGACCATAGGTAATGGCAGGGATGTAGATCGACCAGTAACGGAGAGTTTTGTCTTTAGATTCTGCTCCCATTTCACCACCACAGATCGGTGCAGCTGCTGTCGCTCCTATCTGTTTGTCAATCTTGCATTCCCTTTTTCGATCACTTGTGAACAATCCTGAGACACTTGAACTTCTCCCCTAAGAGCTGTTGTTCCCCCATCTTACCTGGAAAAAACTATCCACTCTTTTTCAAGGGAGAACCATTTTTTTAGACTGGGAGGTGCTTATCCTCATCCCAACCGCTTCACACTTGGCAGCGAATCGTTCGAATGTTTGTCGAAAGTCACCCTCAGATGTGGCAAAAAGGACAACAAGTTCTGCAAAACGCAACAATGCTACCCTTAGCCTCCCTGACAGGTCACCCTCATGTCCTCGGCTGCGCCTTGTTATCCTGTCCTTGAACACCACAAACAGGAGTGGTGACATGATACATCCTTGATGGAATCTAATACCCAGTAAACAAATTTGATTTAATGCCAAGATTTGGGCACATTTCACACTGCACTTATAAAAGGAAAGAATAGCCAGCCCTGTCACCCCATATTCCTTTAACACTTCCCACAACATGTGATGAGTGACAAGGTCATGTGCTTTTTTCAAAATCTACAAAACACTTTGAAGCAGCTGCACCAGGGAGAAGCAGTTGTGTTGTGTCTGAGAAAAGTGAGTGGTCAAAGGAACACTTTGAGGAACTCAACGTGTTGGACATGCTGTTCCACCAGGAGGCAGTGTTGGACATGTCTGGTGGAGCAGGGGTGTCCAATCACTGTTGCCGAAGTTACTATGGTGGTCTGTTAACTCCATTGTGGTAAGGCTACTGTTGTGGATGAAGTTAGAATGGAAATGTTGAATGTGCTGGACATTGTTGGGATAGTGTGGCTAAAATGTCTGTTCAATGTTGAATATAAGGTGGGTAAAGCACCCTCGAAATGGCAGACTCGTGTGGTGATCCACATATTTTAAAGAAAGGTGAACAGAGGGTGTGCTTCAACTACAAAGGGATCACAATCCTCATTCTCCCAGGTAAGGCATATCCAAGTATGCTGGATGAAGGACACTGTCCAATGGTTGAGCCAAAAATACAGGAGGAATAATGTGGATTCTGTCCCAGCCATGGAACAGTAGACCAGCTCTTCTCCCTGGTGCAGTTGTTGGAGGGTGCGTGAATGTATGATAACCCAGTCTACGTTTGGTAATCACATTGATGAAATAGTCTGCTTAGAACACACAGACTAATCATGGAAACCTTTCTTGTGAAAGAAACTCCTTAACACGAACATGAATCCAGCATCCACTTTCAAAATAGTGTCATACTGAAGCCTCAATATCTCCATGTGGAATTTTTTTAAAACACCATTAACCTTCACAGATTTATGGTTCACAGGCCTTAAACTCTTTAAAATGTCTGCCATACTCTTCTTGTTGGTTTTAAATTACATCTTCATATCTTTTAACATTGTGGTTGAGTCATTCCTCGTCACTGTGAGGCTGAGAAATGAGCCAAATTGCCATCTTTAGGTTACCTTAATACCCACAAAGAAAAAATAAATTCGAATGACTTCACACTTCTGTATATCCATGTAATTACTTTGTTTTCATTGTTTAATTTTAGGGTATTCTGGCATTCATCATCTGTCATAAAAGCCATATGATACACAAAAGTCTTATTAGCATATGAGGAACATCATTGAGTTTCATTGATCTAAACACTGCTATCTCCTCTCTTTTAAAGCAGAAAGCACAAGTATATTTTCTAGTTGTGCCAACTAATGTTAGTATGATGGAGCAACTCCGTAATTTCAGTATGTGTGGGAAAGTACTAAACTACCTGTAGTTCAGACCACTTAAATATATAAAATTAACAATATAATGATCATTGTTTACTTCATTTGTATACTGATGGTGCCGCATGTGTTCCTGATACACCCAGATTTTTTAGGGTTTTTTTTTTCAATAATAACAAAACACACTTTCAAGTGCATTGCTTATAACCAGTAACATGAGTATATTCTACTTCATTCTCAAGTGTTTCATGCATATTTCCATTTCTCAAAAAACATCTCGTCCCATTGTTGTCTTTCAACAGCAGTATGTGGGGAGGTTGTAAATCCATTAATGCATCAGTCACAATATTAAAGAGTGAGTAGTAGTTTTTTACACCTTCATTCACATCAACTGCAACATTTTATTTTTAAGGAGCACTTGTGCCCGTAAGGTCAAAAGTTTAGAAGCACAGTCAAAGTGCAATTTTTTTAATTTATTGTAATGTAAATGTATCACTCATTAAACAAATATGCCATACCAGAGTACAAGAGGCTTTAACAAATTGGATTCATCAATTAAGACAGAATTTGGAAATCAGTAAAATGTCATAGCTGCTGAAGAAATGAGACGGCTAGCATTCTACGTTACAGTTTATAGAACTTTTTCCCAGATTAGTATTTTCAGTGCTACTGAAATGTTACAAAAAAAATGGCACGGTTACTATCGTCAAAATGGCATTCATGAAAAGTACAGAAAAGAAATAATGTGAAAAAACCAAAATGTGGTACTAATTCCACAAAGCAAATGGAGTAATTAAGGATATTTTGAAACTAGATCATAGCTAAAAAAACATCTGTAGTGAAAGTGTTAAAAAAAAAAAAACAAAACACTGCCAACCTAGGCCTGCACACATTACAGCCTGACAAAAGAGTAACAGTTTCTTTCAGTTAATTTTTTTTTTTTTGTCAGTCCCAAGAAAAATCCTACATGGAGGTTGTACTGCGTTGTCTTTTACCAGCTGAATGATCGAATTACCACACAGACCGTATAGGGCATGCCAGTTCTATCCCAGCTAATGTGCAGTATTTGCTGAACTTCACGCTTATTTCCATGTCTTATTCTAGCCATATGAAAAACATTGTAGTCCATCTCCCATGAACCGATGTTGCTTAAAAATAGCATCATTATTCACAGCTGCTTCATTTGTTGGCATTATACTTGAGTTAGCTGTTTTTTTTTTCTGTTGTCAGTTTCTTGAAAGGAAGAAACTCTGTCTCATTTGATGTATTTGGACATTGAAAGTATGCTTTATATTTATGATCCTGTGAGCTATTGCCAGATGGAATAGCTGTTGCCTGTTCCTCATGCAAACTTTCTATACATGTTCTATTGCAAAACAAGAAGTAAATCAGTCAGGTATTTCACTGCACATATGTACAGAAGATCAGAATCGTCTGAGGCTTGTAGTTTTTAGTCTGAAGGTATACTGGTTATTCATACATCACAAGTCACTTGCACTGGTGTACCAATATCTTTTCCATGTTCTTACATTGAAATTTTCACTTGCAAATTGTAAGTCCTGTCAGTAGTTTATTTAAATTATTTGTTAATTTAGTAGTCCTAGTTGCAGCTGTATTTGCAGACACATCTTGGCCTCTTAGTTGCTTTTATAAAGAAGTCCTTTATAAATTCATCATCAGGGAACAGCAACAATTTCACCACCATTTCAGTGATGATTAACACTAGAATTACCAGAGCCTACGAAAAAACTCTTCGATCCGTCCCACCTTAAATCGCTTCTTAAAACCGTTCTCACCTCTCCGCCAGCGTCTTTTGTTAATCTAAATGTGTTGATAAAGAAAAGTTGCAAGTAGCCGGCTATTCCATCCCCCCATCGACTTAGAAAGTGCACAAACTTCTCCCAGCTCATGCCTTGATTATCTGGGAGTGGAGTTTTAGAGTGGAAATAATAGATCATTATTTGGAATACACGTATTTCACGTGTGTTCCGTTTCTACAGTAATCCGTGTAAACACATTTTTAAAACAGAAACGTTTTTCATATTGTAGTAGTAAATGACAAAATGTAGCCATAAACTATACAATGTATGAAGCCTGAAGTCCAAATATCAAATTAACAGCTTCACAAAAGGTACAAATATAACAGAACAAGTATGCTTTTATTCAAAAATATAACTGCAGGAAAAAAAGTCGCATTAAAATGCCACATTGACACATACATATCTCAACTGCCATGGTAGTGTAATGATATCAGCTGTTGACTTGTAACCGAAAGGTTATGAGTTCGATCCTGCACGATTGTCTTTTGAAAAGTAAACTGCTCTTATTCTTACTATTTTAAAATAAAAACATACATTTGATTTCAGTGTGTAACAGCCAGTGTAATTTATGATACTTGTAAAGGTTAGTTTTTTTTTTTATTCACTTTTCATTCTCTCAGTCGTGTTCAAGATCCTTCCCTAAACCCCCCCCCCCCCCCCCC
>JANRMT010062813.1:94632898-94669958 GCA_026402145.1 Polypterus bichir lapradei
AAACCCCCCCCCCCCCCATCTGAGGACGCGCTATAGCTCTGCAGCGTAATTGTGACTGCATTCTCGTACCAATGTTTTTGCGAGCTGCTGTGCCTGCGTGCACTTTTCGTGGTATTACACGTCTATTTTTTTTAGCATACCCGGGTCGCTCAAACACAGGAACATCTGTTGTTTACAAGTATAACAAAACAAGTGCACTTTTATTCTAGACTATAAGTGAAGAAAAAATAAAGCAAGTTACAGTAGGCGGTTGATACGACAGCTTGCGTGGGGCAATGCTAAGAACTGCTGATTTCCGATCCGTGCTATATAAAATCATCCCATTCAAATATTAACAATTCCCACACACCCTTCCAACATTTACGGCATGTGTACTTGTTGCAGTTTACACACCTCTCTGTGCTATGGCGCGTCTCCAAATAAATCACATTTGAGCTATAGCACGTCTTTATGTGAAAACAGCATTGTCAGATGGATGGGGGATCGTGAACGCGACTGAGAGAATGGAACTGAATTAAAAAAAAAGCTAACCTTTACAATTATCATGCATTTACACTGGCTCTTACAGACTGACTGAAATCAAATTATGTTTTTATTCTAAAATAGTACAGTACATGCAATATTATTTGAAAACGAACAACGTCAGATCGGGTTTGAATACACGCTGACGCTCTTACAGAAGAAGTCATCTTATTCAGTGCAGCAGTTTCAACACACAGCACATGCAATATTATCTGAAACCGAACAGCGTCAGATCGGGAGCATATTCAAACCCGATCTGACGCTGATCGTTTTCAAATAATATTGCATTAGTGCAATGATGTTTTTACATATATTGTCTCTTTCATTCATCTTGCGGTTTGTAATCAGTGACCGCGTGTTTTTTTCCCCGATCTTGCCAGTCCCCACATGTTGCTGTATGGTGGTGTTTCTTTTGTACTCCAGGACACGCAGAGGCCAGAATAGTACAGAGCAGTAAGTTCAGCGCTATATGCAATCAGACAGGCAGAGAAGGCATTAGATATATAAATAAACAGGGAAGGCACTGTATAATAGATATATAAAAACAGCTAAGGGGATAGATATATAGATAGGTAGGAAGGAAAGGCACTATATGATAGGCAGACAGGGAAGCTCCTATATAATAATAAAATTACTGTTATTACTATATAGATAGACAGAGGGAGTTCAGGCACGCAGAACGGCGAAGGTTATTTATTTATTTTTAACTATTTTAGAATAAAAACATAATTTGATTTCAGTCAGTCTGTAAGAGCCAGTGTAAATGCATGATAATTGTAAAGGTTAGCTTTTTTTTAATTCAGTTCCATTCTCCCAGTTGCGTTCACGATCCCCCCCTATGGAGGACTATTTCGGACAAAATTAAATAGATAAATAAATAAATGCGCAAATAAATAAAAGTACTGCGAAATGTAAGCATAAATAAATAAATGTATCATGAAATGAAGCCTTAATAAATAAATTTGTCATGAAATGAGAGCATAAATAAATAAATGTATCATGAAATGAAGCCTTAATAAATAAATGTATCATGAAATGAGAGCATAAATAAATAAGTGTGTCACGAAACGTTTTTTGTTGCTTATTTATTTATTTCATTTTGTCCGTAACATTCCTGCAAACCGTCATGAAATACGACTTGAAATAAAACTGTCACTTTCACTCGTCAAAGTTGAGAGGGTGGGCTCTAACACGCCCTCTAGTTACTGATTGGTGAATCAATAGCACAAGAATTAATTAGAAAAATGCTTACTACTGCCGATGAAATGGATTCTGTCGAAGATATTACGTATTTCAGAGAGAGAATTGAAGATTTATCGGAAGAAATTACAATGTTTGCGGCCCTTTTAGACTCCGATATAGATGAAACTGTTTTTGAAATTATCGAAGAACAGGTGGAACAGACTCTACTACACTCCAGTTCAGGTGACGCAGTTCCCCGCTCTGGACGTCCATCCTTTGACATTCCAACTGAGTCAATAGAACAACTTTGCCACTAGAGTTGTTTGAAAAAGTAGCTGCGAATATGCACCTGACTTTATACCCGTAAAACAAGGGTCAAATACTCAGTTCAAAATATTAGTTGAAGCTGCTTTGGGCATTCCATGTCAAAGTACCTAAACTATTACAGCCGTTGCAGCTTACCGTATATCAAACTGGCTCATTCGCCTTGTGATCGTCTTCTGTGATACACCATATTGATCTGCAATCTGTCGTACTTTTAAACCGCATAACAGAAGGTGTTCTATTGACTCAGCTGGAATGTCAAAGGATGGACGTCCAGAGCAGGGTACTGCATCACCTGAACTGGATTGTAGTAGAGTCCGTTCCACCTGTTCTTCGATAATTTCAAAAATAGTTTTACCTATATCGGAGTCTAAAAGGGACGCTAACATTGTAATTTCTTCCGATAAATCTTCAATTCTCTCTCTGAAATACGTAATATCTTCGGCAGAATCCATTTCATTGGCAGTAGTAAGCATTTTTCTAATTAATTATTGTGCTATCGATTCACCAATCAGTAACTAGAGGGCGTGTTAGAGCCTACCCTCTCAACTTTGACGAGTGAAAGTGACAGTTTTATTTCAAGTCGTATTTCATGACGGTTTGCAGGAATGTTACGGACAAAATGAAATAAATAAGCAACAAAAAACATGTTTCGTGACACACTTATTTATTTATGCTCTCATTTCATGATACATTTATTTATTAAGGTTTCATTTCATGATACATTTATTTATTTATGCTCAAATTTCACAGTACTTTTATTTATTTACGCATTTATCTATTTATTTAATTTTGTCCGAAATATTCCTCCATACCCCCATCTGACAATGCTGTTTTCACATAGACGTGCAATAGCTCAAATGTGATTTATTTGGAGACGCGCTATAGCTCGAATGTTATTTATATAGGGAAGAAAGTACAGTGTCAGGTGCTCATTCAGTGTAATAGGAACCATAGCACAGAGAGGTGTGTACACTGCAACAAGTACACATGTCGTAAATGTTGGAAGGGTGTGTGGGAATTGTTAATATTTGAATGGGATGATTTTATATAGCACGGATCGGAAATCAGCAGTTCTTAGCATTGCCCCACGCAAGCTGTCTTATCAACCGCCTACTGTAACTTGCTTTATTTTTTCTTCACTTATAGTCTAGAATAAAAGTGCACTTGTTTTGTTATACTTGTACACAACAGATGTTCCTGTGTTTGAGCGACCCGGGTATGCTAAAAAAAATAAGACGTGTAATACCACGAAAAGTGCACGCAGGCACAGCAGTTCGCAAAAACATTGGTACGAGAATGCAGTCACAATTACGCTGCAGAGCTATAGCGCGTTTTCAGGTTGGGGGGAGGTAGGGAAGGATCTTGAACACGACTGAGAGAATGAAAAGTGAATAAAAAAAACTAACCTTTACAAGTATCATAAATTACACTGGCTGTTGCACACTGAAATCAAATGTATGTTTTTATTTTAAAATAGTAAGAATAAGAGCAGTTTACTTTTCAAAAGAGAATCGTGCAGGATCGAACTCATAACCTTTCGGTTAAAAGTCAGCAGCTGATACCATTACACTACCATGGCAGGTGAGATACAAAGGTGTCAATGTGGTATGTTAATGCGGCTTTTTTTCCTGTAGTTATATTTTTGAATAACAGCATACTTGTTCTGTTCTGTTTGTACCTTTTGTGAAGCTGTTAATTTGATATTTGGACTTCAGGCTTCATACATTATATAATTTATGCCTACATTTTGTCATTTACTACTACAATATGAAAAACATTTCTGTTTTAAAAATGTGTTTACACGGATTACTGTAGAAACGGAACACACGTGAAATACGTGTATTCCAAATAATGATCTATTATTTCCACTCTAAAACTCCACTTCACTCCCAGATAATCAATCAAGGCATGAGCTGGGAGAAGTTTGTGCACTTTCTAAGTCGATGGGGGGATGGAATAGCCAGCTACTTGCAACTTTTCTTTATCAACACATTTAGATTAACAAAAGACGCTGGCGGAGAGGTGAGAACGGTTTTAAGAAGCGATTTAAGGTGGGACGGATCTAAGAGTTTTTTCGTAGGCTCTGGTAATTCTAGTGTTAAACTTATTCTTATTGAGTCTTCATGTAATTTGTTATATTTGTGAAACGGTATTTTGTTGTTTTACAAGAACTGCTTTGAGTTGCTGAACTTTCTCTTGTTGGCCTTTGCCAGATAATGTTAAATACCGTTCTTGATGCATCATGTAGATAAGGGTGTACCTACATTATACTCTTTTACTGCTAAAACAGGTTGAAGACAAATGAGATAGTGGATTGTCTTTCACCTCTGTGACAAAATACCAATTTTCATACTTTCAGAATTATTTTTTCATCTGCAGTCTCCCCTTTTCTCAACAATGACAAAATAACTTGATTGACATTAATAAAAACATAACTATGCTGTTTACTGTTAAATAGTAAAAAGAGTGCTCTATCTTACTAGCACTTAATAACTAGAACTGCTGTCTACTTGTAAAATGGCACTAGAAATAAGAGTAACACTGCCATTAAATTTATATTTTCCAGGTGATTATTGCAACAGAAAATTAATCTATAGAACAAGTAAATGTATTATATGACCAGAATGATTGAATTTCTTTTCATAGTTTTTGTCAGCTTAAGCGAGTAATTATGAGAATAAAATTCTCTATTAAATATCACGTTCCTTTTAAAATTTTTGAAAACCTATAGCGGTAACAAGTACAAAAACTTTTAAATTTTGTTTATTACAAATGGAACATAAAACATGGATTTGGTGTGGGGGCATGATCATCTTTTCCACAGTTGGAACGAGTACTGCCAAGCTTCAGTCAGTCATCATGCATTAATCTCCAAGGTTGGGTAATGATTTGGGTAATGACATTGGCTGCAGGAAACGTTGGATAAATGGTATTTAAAAAAAAAAAAAGGGGGGGGGGGGGGGGGGCCTCCAGGGGAGAGGTATGCACTTTGTATGTAAATGAGAAGAAAAACACAAAGCACTGTACATGTCATCGGAACCCAATGTTTTGTTATTGCCTTTCTCCCGTAATCATTTTCTAGATTAAATCACTTTTCAGTTTCTCTGTTGTGGTCCGGATGTGGCGATTGTTTTTCAACAAGTTACTCAAACATGTCTGCTGCAGTAAACCAAAAATATAATTTATTTGTAGCATAAGGATAATAGAAGATGAATATATGCAAGGATGGAGAGAGATACATAGATATAGACAAAGGACAATAACTTGATACATAAAATTCTAATAGCTTAATTGAACTTTTTTTCTCTAACAGAAAAGACGTATATCTTATGAATTCCATCTCATGGCTTAGAGTAATCTTTTTCTTTCCTGTACTATGCCTATTATTGGATCCTCCTGTGTACCTGATACTGCAAAAGTTTAGAATTTGGCTCTTACAAATATGTTTGTCACAAGAACCGATACTTTGGTAATATGTCGGTACTAATATTCTGAAAACATTACGGAGCTAGTTTTAAAAGGTCAGTACTACAATCACACATGGCTGCAAGTAGGGAAATTACTCCAGAAAGTGCTCTAATATGAGTAACACCAGTATGAAAATGGCTGAAAGTGGTAGTGATACAACAGACCATCAACACATCTTGAAAGGAAAAATAAAAGTTATGCCAGGAAACGTCGTGTTTGAAGCAGGAGAATTTCAATTTAGAATTGCAAGAATTGCACTTGCTATACAGAAAAAAAAATTGCAAAAGCACATACAGGTATTTGTTATTGTCACTTTTATCCTATTATGGAATTCGTTCAGAAATAAGTTTGTAAATGCTGTGACAGAACAATGATGTGACAGAACCAGGGGTATATTTCTCAAAAGCTTCGTAATGCTAAGTACTTTGAGGCACTTAAGATTGTTTGTTAATTAGCGAGTGTTTTCTGAAATCTTTTGTAACTTACTCATTTGTAATCTAAGAAGTGAACCAACTCATTCGTTATTTTTATGTTCATTTTTACCTTTTCCTGCAATTCTGTCCCAAAGTGACAGGTCGCCCTAAGTAGACACATAAAACACACTGACACTCTTATTTAGCCACGTAATTATAACAACAGTAATAATACTTATAATAGGGACAGTGTTGCGACATAAAAAATGACAGTGTAGACAGTAGGTTAGCACATAAGGGGTTGTTTGTAGGTTTAACACCTGTAGACAGTACTCAATGAGTCAACTAATCAGTCTCACTTTGTAATCTGTCACATCCTTTAGAGACATAAGGTGTATCGTCCCTTAGTATCAGCAGCAACAGTGGCAGTTGTCCAGAGAATTGTACAACTCAACTGGAGACACTGTTCGAGACCGTGCTTTCCAAGAAGCAAAGTCACTGGTCTAAATGTTCTTTTGCGGGCAAACCTGAGCCTCATGTACTGTCTCAGTAGTCAACAACTAATGTAGGCTGCCTGGGGTGAAATAATAAACCGCCATGTTGTGGCGCAGAATAAACTGGAAAAAGGAACGCATCAGAGTTTTGCCCTGGGTCCCACTGTTTTGAGTTTATGACAGTTCTCTGATTCTAAATCAGTGGTGAATTCCTGCAGAAAGCTGGTGAAGCGCATAGCCTCAGCAAGGCTGCCATGTCCATATCAGTGCATGCAATGTCTGGTTCTCTGTCAAACTAGATTTTAAAAGCATTTTGTTACAAAAGCTGCTTTTAAAAGTTTTTTAAATTGAAATATTCGGAGAGAATAATTTGGAAATGTACACATGGTAAGAGAATTCAGATTGTCCATGTTGATTCCCAACCCTCATTGTAACATTGGGAGAATCCTCATGTCTGTTACACAATAAAATCAAGGCCCTGCATTGTATTTTGATATTCATGAATGGTAATACTACTTTACTTAAATGTTAGTCGACTGAATACTAAATGGATACAGTTATGTCACTATTTTAAAGCTTCTGTCACTATTTGTATATTTTTGTATTCTGTTACAGAGAAAGACACTTGAATAATGGTGGCACTTATAATAAAAAGTCGCTGAATGGGATTTCTGTTTTTTGCCTCGTTATTGATATCAAATAAACATTCTAGTATCTTGACATCCCTACTCACAGACTTTAACCTAGATTATTTGAATTTGATATTAAATGGATGGATTGATTGTGATGTGAATAAACATGTTATTTATTGTAATATATGTGCTATTTCTCCATGCAAATACATCCATAGCCTAATCAGAGTATCACACAGAGTAGTAGTATTTTGCTGTGCCTCAGGTATTGTATATTCTGTGCTTATGCAGCACTACTAGACATGTTTTCTGTTGAATAATTCACCATATTTATACTTAAAAGGTTTTCATTTTAAGCTCAGCATATGAACATTGTAACCCTCCTGTTAAATCAGTCAATATGGAGCATGCTGGCCTGTCAAGTGAGTTTCAAAAATTAATGTGCCGTTCCAAATGTTGGTATTATCAAATTAGGCCAGTTTTTATTATTTGTACTAGCAGATGCCTTCAGCTGGTGAAAGTATTTAACGTGTATTAACATGAGAGGTGGGGGAGATGACAGCATGCAGGAGCCCATAAGCAGCAGGTTTTCTTTGTCATGGAATATGGTGCATTTCCAAGTGTCATAAGCATAAATCCTCATAGAGATTTCAAAATGTTTTGTTTTGATTAAATAAAATGTATGAGTTGTTAAATGAAAAGATTTACATGAGAGCTCTTTGCTACATCTATAAAAGGACAAATACTGTAACATGCCCATTTTTACAGTAGATGGCAGATTGAGACTCTACTCATATCTAAAAAGTTTTGTTTGACTAACACATCTGAATGATGAATAACAATTAAATTGGTACTTAAGACGTAAGAGGTGCTTTGCTGCTTTCTTGCTTAATTTTACAGTTTTGTCATCTACACATTTATCTTTCTTGATTCAATTTGACTTGTTTCTCTTCCCTAGGCCGCTGTGGTTGTCTCCCAGTCAAGTGATGATCATTCCTGTTGGTGTTTCTGCAGAACAATATGCACAGGAGGTGAGCATCATTTCATAGGTTGATATCTATGTAACAGTGAAATCCTAAGCTGTCATGTTAAGTTTATATTTAAAATGTTCATCTTCATACAGCTGGGTTAACATCTCATGTGTTGTTTTAACCAATGAATGATTCCATGTAACTTATATATTTGCAGTCATTATTTTATGTTTTGATAAAATAATGAAAACACCACATAGAATAAGATTGTAATTTTGAAGTGAGTGAATCACAGTTATAAAGGGGACAGGTATTAAGCTGTTTGCCAGTTAGCAGTATGTATCAAATATGTCTGTGGCAGTTAACATTTTTCAAAGCAACATGAGGCGACTTAACAGTCCTGAAGGGGCAAAGTAGTATAGCCATGAATTGCAGGTGTCAAAGGAAAGAGTTTCAAATATAATGAACGCATATGCTACAGAACATCTGTAGGCTGTAACTTGTTAGTTGTACCCTGAAGAAGGCCCATTTGTAATATTCCAATATTTCCTTTGTTCAGATTCATTGCATTTCAACTGATTATTATTTATTTATTTACATTGCATTGAATTTATTAAAAGCAAGTAACATTCCATATAAGCAAGTCAAACTTGACAAAACTAAGTTCTGATCAAATCAGCCACCACCCGTGAGAAAGAGAGCTAGGCCAACAGACTGACTAAAACTTTAACACTAGGAGAAAAAAGGAAGAAAATCATTTCCCCCAATTTAAATGCTTATTCTTAAATGTTAAAAGTTCTGCACAGATCCTCTAAGTGAGAATTTGATTTTTTCCAATTTCAAATAGTATATGACATCAGTTACCCACTGACTTAGAATAGGTGTGAGAGGATTCTCCCAATTGAGCAAGATAAGTCTGCGTGCCAATAGTGTAGTAAAGGCAATTACAGTTTGTTTGTCCTTCTCCACTTTAAGCCCATCTGGGAGTACACCAAACACAGCTGTTAATGAGTTAGGAGGGATTGTGACACCAAATTTGAAGAAAATCTGAGGTGTTCTTAACTGCACCTTCTTTAAAGTTCTGTGTATTGTCATTTCTCAGGTGCATTCCACTGTTGGAAAGAGTTCTATTTTGTTAATAAATATGTGGTATGAACAAGTCTGTCCATTATCTGTTCACCTTGTATATTTTTTTCCTCCAGATTTTTTTTTTTGTTGTTTTGCACCATTTTTAGTTAACTCTGGAGACAATAGTTGTGAACCTCCATCGAGGTCAGCTGATTTCTAAGATGATGAAACCACAATGTCTGACCCCATACTGCAGTTAAAGACACACATTGTTTTTTTTTGTTTTTTTTCCCTATCTAATCTTAGGTCAGCAACATCTAAGCCTCTAGTCCATTTCTGTGTGTCATATATATATATATATATATATATATATACACACACATATACATGATGGCTTGAAAGAAAGTGTACAAGGAAAACAAATCGGCAAACATGGAACCAGTCCTTATCTAGAGTATACCTGTGTTCATGTCTTAATTCTATCTGGTTGTTATAAATGACACAATCTCTGCTTGTTCAATAAATAATAATGGTAGGTAACATTCAGCATAAGTTTAAAAAAAAATTCTACAAACACTTGGAAAAATATGTAAATTGTGTAGAAGTGACACAGATTGAGCAAGGTCAGGCTGCCGTTGGCTACATTTTTAGAGTTCCGATAAGAGACACAGTTTTCTTTTTTTTTATGTGTTCATCTAATGGACTGTCACATTTCTAAAATTTGTTTTTGAAATTTTAATAATGTTTTTCCTTGCCTAAAATAAACACAGCTAAACCATAAATAAACATAGGAAATGGTAGGTCTAATTCTCTGACTTCCACCAAGGTCAAAATTGACTCTGACATTTACATACACACAAATACTCTATAGGACATCAGAATATTTACTGCTGAATAAGAAGCTCATTTCGTTCTTTTCCTGTCTCATTCTCCTGGAGAATTTGCCAGATGCAAAATATTTGTTTTTTTTTTTTTTTTTAGTGCTGATAGCTAACCCAAATCAAGTTGAATTTATTCACTGTAATTATACTTCTGATAATGGCATTGTACTTGATGTGACACAAATATAAGGTGTTATATTTCATGTTTCTTGTTCATTTCCTTTCTAAAGGTGTGGCAACTGTTTCATGACACCGGTTTCATGGTTGACATTGACACAGACACAGGAATAACCTTTAACAAAAAAATCCGTAATGCTCAGCTTTCTCAATACAACTTTATACTAGGTGAGTATTCCTACCCTTTCCTGTTGTATTATTTGGTAATACAGAAAATGATTCTGTGGAGCTTTGAAGGCTTTATTTGACTAGTTCTGTCTTACTCTTGCCTGTTGTGTAGGCTGTTCTGAGCAAGGGTGGGGAAATAGTGAACTCGACATGAGGATATGGTTGAAGGAATGCTTTGAAGAACACCTAAATGTGGATACATTCTCCTTTCAGAAATTAGTGTCAAAACTACTGGTTGGAGTATGGTCTATCTCTGTGGCTAAAGTCACTGTGCTGATTAAAATACTCTGTGGTGGCATTGTCCTAAGGGTGAATGAAGTTCCACCACAAAATGCTAAAAGCATGGCAAATTGTGTGAATGTGAAATTTCTCTGCAGCGTTCCTGAACAATGCGTCGGGACTGGCAGACTGGATTGGTGGTCCCCATTTTTTTTTTTTTTTTTTTAAAGGGAAACAGAGTTGTGTTTCAGTTACCAAAGAGATTTAACTCCTCTTTCATCCTAGGAAAACCTATGCCTACAATCTGGAATGGACACTCCAACTAGTATGTAATCTAGGAGGAACCATTCATATACCATCCTGGTTGTAGAACAGTGGATGACCTCTTTACCATGACACAAATACTTCAGGAGTCACAGGAATATGCTAATCCTATCTTTGTGGGCATTGTGGATTTGCAGGAGGCTCATGACTGTGTATCTCGTGGAAGGTGTTTCAAGAGTTTCTTTGGCCTCTTAAGCCTGTGATTTTCAGTCTGTGCTGGACTGGTTTGCAGCAGAGTGTGATGTGGCTAACTTGAAAATCATCACATTCAAATCCAAGCTAAAAGATCATGAAAGAGGGGATGAATCATGAGGTTGATGAATTGATCCAGTAATAACGGTTTTACAGATGTTGCACATGACTCTGGTGGTGATGATGGAGTTAAGCCCTTAAACAAAGCTTGTAATTTACTAGTCCATCTAAATATCCATCCTCAGTTATGGTCACCACTAGAAAGAGATCATGAGTATAAGAGAACAAAATGAGGCTTCTAAGCAGGGTGAGCTGCTGTTTCTTGAGATTGAGAGGACTGACTTGTGGTGGTTAGGGCATGTAGTTAAAGTCCCAAGAAGAGCCCACAGAGAGAGGAATGAGGAGCTGACACAGGACCAACTACAGAGGGATGCATCACTCAGATTATCTGGAAGCACACAGGAATTACAGGTTTTGGAATAAATTACTGAGGATAGTGATAGCCTGGTCAGGCCAGATTATTGTGCTGCTGTCGTAACTCACAACAGGGTAGGTAGAGTTCAAATTATGATAATAACTATGCAATTCTTCTTCCTTGCAGGATACTGCAATTTAAACACTGCTTTACTTACATTTTAAACATTAATGTACAGAATAATGACAAAATATTTTTAATCCTGCTTTATCCAATTGAGGGTCACAGAACCACGGAAGTAACTCATTACAGGGTGGGCCATTTATATGGATACACCTTAATAAAATGGGAATGGTTGGTGATATTAACTTCCTGTTTATGGCACATTAGTATATGTGAGGGGAGAAACTTTTCAAGATGGGTGGTGACCATGGTGGCCATTTTGGATCCAACTTTTGTTTTTTCAATAGGAAGAGGGTCATGTGACACTTTTAAGAATATTTTGCTTGGAGAAGGGGGTCGGCTTAAGTACCGGTCATCGGCAAATACATGTAATTTAGTAGGTAGAGAAGGGGGTCGGCTAATATACCGAGTCGGCTTGTATTCCGGGATCTACAGTACATTCCTCATGTACACAGGCAGATGGCAGACAATCCAGACCCCAGCCACGAAACAATCCAGGACAAAACGAATAAGTACAGGTAACCCAACAGAAGGCAGGCAGAGACACAGGAACTTGAAACACAAATTACAAAAACTTTTTAAAAGCCGCGCTGACATCCTTTGACCTCAACAGCCCCTGCACCCTCAGCAAAAGACCAATCGGAGTCACTGCAGGGACTGCTGGGAGTTGCAGTTTCAAACTGTAGTAGAGTACAATGCTCTTGGATTGGCTACTTTCACCATCCCAAGCCGCATTTTCCTCTACGATTTCTTCTTGTTCTCTCTACAGTGCAGTATTCCATCCATCCATCCATTATCCAACCCGCTATATCCTAACTACAGGGTCACGGTGGTCTGCTGGAGCCAATCCCAGCCAACACAGGGCGCAAGGCAGGAAACAAGCCCTGAGCAGGGCGCCAGCCCACCGCAGGGCGCGCACATACTCCCACCAAGCACACACTACGAACAATTTAGGATCGCCAGTGCACCTAACCTGCATGTCTTTGGACTGTGGGAGGAAACCCACGCAGACACAGGGAGAACGTGCAAACTCCACGCAAGGAGGACCTGGGAAGCGAATCCGGGCCTCCCACTGCGCCACCGTGCTGCCCCAGTGCAGTATTGCCACGAAAAAAGCCATAAAAAATTCCGGAAGAGATTTGCGGTTTCCGGTAACAATTATTAGTTAGGTTCTAAGGAAAAATCCACAAACGGCTGAGGCTGCGAACTCTTAACCGCGTCTTCGCGGGGGTCTACTGTACTAATACACACATCTAAATATATTCCTTAAAATGAGTTATTCAGTTAAAGGACCAGCAGACAAGACATTCCCTGAAGTGGCTTACCATAAAAATTACTAACAGTGGTTTCCTAAGAAATCCACAGCCTCTCTGTGCTAGCTGCAAGGACCCCTGAAATGTGTTACCTCTATGTGATATACCTTAAGAAACAATAAATGTGACATAGCCTTGATTTGTTCATTTTCCTTTCACTTTAAAGTTATGATTCCCCCTTCATCTTGTACACTTGCAGAGTGTATATTACAGAATTTTATGAGCAGTCAATTAAAATATTCAGCATTCCAAAAATTAGTGGAAAATATGTGATACACATGATGCATATCCATACTACTAAAATGAATTACTGCAACATTGGAAAAGAGGATAAGAAGAGTAGACCACTTGTATGTTTTTTTTTTGTTTTTTTTTAATACATGTTTTGAATGTTTTCTGAAGCAACTGGTATAACATTACACCCAAAAATACAAAATGTATTAATTTTTCTTTTCAGGGGAGCTGTGGTATAATTTTATAAATTAGATTTTTTATAAATTAGATTTTTGTTCCTTCTTAATTGCGTTGCCTTGGCATTTATACATGGTCTCACCTGAAATTGCAAAAAAGGAATACCCCATTAAAAGAAAAGGCTGTTTTCTGTCAAGGTCAGTGACATTTAATGCCACACAAATCTGAACACCAAACTTTGACTTGGTAACAACTAGAGTAGTCAGTTTTGCTCAGTTTGACTCAATTTGTTTTGATGAATATTTCATGGTATTTAGGGTAAAGGTTCTTAGGAATTGGGGAAAAAGGCAACTGACTAACCAGGAGCCAATCATGTTTGTTTCACAGTGGTTGGAGACCAGGAACAAATGAAGGGAACGGTGAATGTACGGACCAGAACTGGGAAACAGCATGGAGAGTTTCTGGTTGGTGAGGCAATTCAAAGGATACGCAGACTGCGTGATATGAAGGTGAAGAATGCTGAAGAGGAGTTTTAAACTACCAATTGTCTTCTAAACTCTTTGAATAGCAATTAGGAAATCCAGATAAAGATCACAATTGAATGAGCCTTTGAATTCATCCTGAGCCTTTGCTGGCTTATAGCACCTCAGATTACCTTTTTGTTACCAGATGCATTTTATCTGATCTCTGCATATGTGTGCAATAATCTAATCAATATCTTAAGTTGCTATCTGGAACCACATTCCTAATTCAGAGGAGAAAAAGGGAAATTGGTGATCATGTATTTGATTTCCTGGTGGATGTGGTATGAATAATGAGATAGTGAGAACCAAGATGCCAACAAATCACCTGCCTGGAGAATCAATGCACTTTGCCCTTTTTGTTTTTACTTTTTTTTGCTGCTGTTTTAAATAAAATAAAATCATTTGGTGGTTTTATTTAGGAAAAAAATAAATAAATAAATTTATTTTTTTAACTTGTATCAGGTACTACTTTAATAGTTTCTTTGTTGTGATGCAGGTGATTTTTTGACCTGACACCCTCTATGCAGGTCAGTGTTGTCCATGGTGATATTTCAAAATTACATTATCAGTTACCAACAGAGGTTTCTTATCTTGCAGTACAATCTTGAGAAATTTTCTTATGGAGAATTGGTTTTCAGTTATTTAAAATTTTCAAGATTGCCATCAGTTCCTGACATTGAATTCTGCATGTATGTAGTTTGCACATTTTACCCATGTCTTCATGCAGGTATTTTAGTTTTGTCTCTTATCCCAATGGTATCATCACTTCATTTGGCCTGGCACAAGTGAGAGTGAGTGTTGTCTTGAATGTCCTTAGAGATGGACAGGAATCCTTCTGAGGGTTGCTTTGTAGCTTGTGCCAGACTGTGCTGGGTTAAGCTTTGGCTTCTTTATCACTTTGAACTCTTGTTCAGCTCTTTTCAGAACCAAGGGATATGTTTTTTTTAATTAGAAAAAGAATTTTGAATAAACATGAATTAGTTTGTTTAAATAATCTTCCAAGAATTTGTACTGAGCTAAACTTAATCATTGGCCAGTAGATGTCACTGTTGCACCTCAGGGTATTACAAGGATTGAACTTTTACTTCCAAATTCTTTCCAACATTAGAGACTTCTCAGCCAGTGCATTACTTAGGAGGCATGTAATATTTTTTAAAATGATGACTGCAAATGTTTAAGAGTTTTGCATTTTTCACAGATGTATTTACTTTATGGAATTTTCCTGTGTATTACGTTAAATTGCCTTGTTGCTAACTAATTTTCTAATTGATGTCCAAATGTATTAGTTTCCAAAAAGTTAGAGGCCAAAGGGCACTGTTAATTTACTTGTGAATACTGGATTTAAATTTAATCAACGGCAGGGGCACAAAATAGGCCTTATAAATATAGCAGTAAAGCGTAAATTCATATGGTGGCAGAACAATGCTTCTGACAGGGCGTCCTTTGATGGCTATAGGATTAGTGCTTGTGGCATGAATTATACTTGCTTAGCTCCATTCAGCTAGCCATTAAAACACTAACTTGTTTTTAAGAGTTGACATTTTTAAAGATTCTGTATTTTGTGCTGTTTTTTAATACACTGATAGCTTGCTTCAAAAAAAGAAATCTCTACTTAATTGTAGTAAGTACATTTTCACAGTACTCTGTATATGTCAATAATAACACTTTATTTTATATACATATATAATATATAAATGATGAAATTGTAGAATAATGAGCATTTATATACAGTAATAAATTTTGTTAGAAGCCTTTGTCAATCCAAATACATAATTTTGTGTCTTTCATTCTAGTAAAATATTTAGAATTATGTTTAAAACATTTGGTAGAATAGGTTAAACATGCTGCAAACAGACACTTTTGTTTTTTTTTTTTTTTTTTTTTTTTTTTTTTTAGAAAAGTAGCACAACAGAATGGTAATGAGATGTTCAGTGTGCTAATATAATAAACATTTGCCATTTACATGAAGAATCTAATAAAACCAGTGGAGCACCTGTTATCCAGACAAGTAGATCATTTCAGATTTTTAAGTGCTTTTAAAATAAGTAATTAAATTTGGCTGTAAGCTTTAGTGGTAGTCAATACACAGGCATAAAACCACTGCAGCTCTTCTGCTGTTATACTTCCCAACTCTAGTTGGGATATTTTTGAATTAAACATGGTTTAATAATACTTAAACAGTTTAAAAGACCTGCATCCTGGTAATGAGTTCAGCTTGATACAAATGAACAATACCATAAGAGATTTAGTTAAGTAAAGCTTTTTTTTTTTTTAATAAATAAAAATAAATATGATGCCTGTTCTTGCAGTTTAAAATGGGGGGCTATTCTGCACCAGACAAAATGTGGCAAATAAGCAAAACCTTCAAAAATATATTCCCTCTGAAGTGGTAAAGGATTTGATTTCAAAAAAGCAAGCCTGTTTATAAGATCAAAGGGAGACTGGATGTACTAATTTTTTTTAATCATTCTCTTGTTCCCTAAGGTAAGGATACTTCGTTCCCATTCACTTTGTTTGTCACATCGAGCAGTGTAGATGGAGGGTCCATGTAGAGAAGGAAGCAAAATCGCATGAAGCTCTGCATGTATCTGAAGCTGTTTAGCACGACATTGCTTTAATACCACATTGGCACATTTGAGATTTGAAAATAAAATGAAAATGCTCAAGTTTGTACAGTTTCCATCACTCCCCTTATGGAAATTTGTAATTAAACTAAAAGAGCAGGATGAAAACATGGGTAAAATGTTCAAACTGCATACTTGCAGAAGTCAATGTCAGGAAGTGAGAGCCAATCTTGTGAGGTTGCCGTGTGTGGCTCTTAAGCTTGAAGTGTGCAGTTGTGGAAGGCCTAGATGCAGATCTGTGAGTTTGCAGCGTTCATTTTACAAAGGACAACTACTTGAAGCCTAAGACGCAAAGTGTTCTTAAATGCCTGCTTCTGCTGCGTGCCAAACAGGTATGTCGCTGTACAGCAGCTGAAAGTGAAGCAGGGTGAACCATCGAGCTGTATGGTGGAAATGTTCTTTACTAGCTAACAATCTTTTTTGGCACGGTAGTGCAGTGGTTAGATTTAGCATTTAGGTTGTTGTCTGTGTGGAGTTTTCACATTCTTCCTGAGTCAGCATGGGGTTTCCTCCCAAACACATGCTGTTAACTGAGATGGTGATTCCAAATTAGTAGAAATAAGAGTGTGGCCAGGGGTATGTGTAGGTAGGTGTAAAATGACTGTTTATTTAGCTAAATCCCAAGACAACTCTTACACCCTAAGCAGTCAGATCACTCTCCAAAGAACAGCCGCAATTGCAGCACTCCCGAAAGGAAACCACATCCTACAGGGTGAAACGTTAACTTGCAGGGAGACAGACGGCAGTGAGCTTGAGAGCACAGCCATCTCTTATAATTCAGATTTTTGTTTCTATTTTTTTCCAAAACCTCCATGCATGCACTGTTTTTATAATATGTGTGAAATCTCAAGGTTCTGATCAATACTTAAGAACATGCTTGGCTTGAAAATATACGTACTGGGTAAGTTTTAAGGCTTTTGTTTTTCATGTTTGGACCAGTGCCCTGTGGAAGACATTTTAAGCCACAATAACAGGCATGGCATTTTTTTAAAATGTATAAAAAGAACCCAATTTCCTATTGTACAAAAATGTATGCCGTGATTATGAAAAAATAACTTTGACTTGAGAAATGCCAAGCCTATTCCTTCAGAAACCATCCACATTTTGCAATGGGTTTAAGCTGGAAAAACCAAGTTTTAGTCAAAAAATGTTGTATAGACAGAGCCAAAGTAAAGTTCCATCCCTGCATGTTAAGGCATCCGTACCTGTCTGGTTTCAGCATTTGCACTTATACCAGTAGACAAGTAATCTGTCCTTTTGTGCCGTAATGGAGCAGTCGGGTTTATTAATAATGGAGATATCCAAAGACAATGATGATACACCTGTCCTTGTACTTTAAAATTTAGCATTAACTTGTCTTCTTTTATTCTTCTGGCATCAAACAAAGTTATTTGAAACACATTATTATACACATTATAGACAATATAAACCAAATGCTAAACATTCGGCAGATCACAGTAAGTCTTGAATTAAAAGATTGTAATTGTATTTATTTTTCAACTTTTGCAAAACATTGCAAGTGATTCATCAGTGCACAAGAATATAGACATTTAACATTCATTAGATTCATATTGTGTGAATTATAATTGGATCATATAATTATAATCATTTTAGTTATCATTTTGAGCCATAGCAAATATATTTATTGATTTGCATATGGAGCTTAAGTTCCTGTACAAATCAATGATTTTGAGGTATGTCTAGCAACAGCAGCCCTGTGATTTTTCTGCGTCTTTATTGTGAGTAGTTAACAACGATTTATTAGGTTCACTTTGTTTTATTTGTGTAGAGTTTTTTTTTTTGGATTGATTTCATCAGGTATTGGATGATATGTTTGTATGTGTAGTACAGTGCATATGTTTTCCTATCTCAATGACCCTTACAGAGGATCAGTAAAGAGGTAAGTCCTCTCTGTGCACTGACATGCTGCTAAAATTACCTTTGCCTATAAAGCATTCACAAGTCTTATACTGAAGTATGCACAGTGAAGAGAAAAATGTCGCACTTAAGCCACCTCTGGCCACTCCGTAGTGAAGTTATTTTAGTAAGTCCCATTGCTCAGAGATACTTTGTGTTAGTAACAAAAACCAGAAGCCTCTGTTAAGGGTTTGTTATGCAAGAGTAAATGAGTAATAGATGTATTTTTGCAGTACCCAAAGTGTTAGTGGTGAGAGTAAGACCAGTGACTGTAATAGATTAGTAACAACAGGTGACGCTCCTGTGAAGCGCATTACTCCAAATGTAGCAAGTAATGGTCCATTTCTGTAAACTAAAAATTTCAGATGCAGCTAACAATTTAGTTTGGTAGGGTAGGTTGAGGAATTTTGCATATCATTCATTTATGTTAATTCTTCAAGTTTGTTGTCATTTGTGTTACATGCGAAAACTTTAACACTCCCACTGTCTCACTACAAATTGCACAATCTGACACTGAATTTTCAAACCTAATACACCTGAACCATATTCAGACAAAGATACGAGGTGTGGCAGAAAAGTATTGAGACTGATTTTTTATTTACCAAAGTTTTTAATTTTTTCAAACATCAATGTTATCCCCTTCAAAGTAGTTCCCTTGGGCAGCAAACACCGATGGAGACATTGTTCCCACCGTTGGTAGCAGCGCTGGAAGTCTTCAACCGGTATGGTCTTCAGCATGTCCGTTACACTCTTTTGGATGTTTTCTAAAGTCCCGAAATGACGTCCTTTGAGGACATTTTTCAGTTTAGGAAAAAGGAAAAAGTCACACGGATTGAGGTCAGGTGAATAAGGGGGCTGGGGAACCACAGGAATGCGTTTTTTCGATTGTCCTTCTGCTCAATTGTGAGGTTTTTCGGCACCATTTTGGCACAGACCTTTCGCATGTGCAAATGTTCAGTCAAAATTTGATGAACGGTAAATCTGTTCAAATTTAATTGTTCACTCAACATTCTTAATGTTAAACGACGGTCTGATCTCACAAGAGTGTTCACACGTTCGATGTTTTCATTGGTTTTCGAAGTTGAAGGCCTCCCTGAAAAACTTGAGCTCGGGATAAAGAATGTTCCCTTATAGGCCTGTTTTAACTTTTCAAACGTCACACTTGCCGATTCTCCAAGCTTAACACAAAATTTAATGGCACAACGTTGCTCCAAATTCCGCTGCTCCATTTTGCACTTTGCACAACCAAAAACACAACTTCGCTAATAGCAGTCACAAAAATCACGTAGTTAACGGAAGGAGTTGAAACTCGCACTGAGCTATGGGAGGGTACTGATACACGTGCTCTATCAAGGACAACAGTGCAGCATTGCCAGATCGCTTGCAGTGTTGCCAGTCTCATTACTTTTCTGCCACACCTAGCAGACATAAACTATTCCTATTCGCGTTTATACACATTATATGGTGTGGGATTGATACATTATTAATAAAAAATGGATTTAATTTGAATTGATCAAAATATTAAATAACTTGAAACAGGCATTATGTATGAAACTACCTTTTTTTTTTTTTTTTTTTTTTTTTTAGCAGAACTTCCTTCCTTTCCACTTCACAGCTCAGTCTGCATGCATGATGGCTCATGTCAATGCTGTGCCTTTTTCCTGTCTTAAGATACCTCGCCTTCCTGTCTCAACAGACCACACTATTGGTCAGTGATGGTCTGCATGAGACTGTCATTTGCATACAGCAGCATGACACAAACGGGCCACTGAGCAGCTCCTACTCTTGGTCTTCTGTCATGGCAGCTGCTTGTACTCGGTACAGTATCATTATCGACAAATATGGACATTTCAAAATATTTAGGGGTAAACCCTCCTCAATAGAAAAGTTAAATACCCCCAAAATCTCATAAATGACATGACAGATTTGCCTGAAATTTGGTAACATGATAAAAAAAGAGAAAATTAGCCTACACGTTTTTTGATTTGTTGATATTTATTAGTATTCTGCTATAAACTTGTGACGTATAAGCAACAGAAGTGATTAATGGGCCACATGAATAGTACCAGTAACCAATAAGGTGGACTGAGGACTGAAGATGGTGCACTGTCCTGGACAGGTAAAAAGAGCATGAGACATGATCACGCTTTGTAATGGAAAATGAAATTGAGTAAAGCTCAAGGAAGAAGCAATACTCAATGGTTAGTAAGTGCTGGGTTTTTGGTTTGTTTTTTTTTTTTTTGCGGTTGACTACCAACATTCTTGACTCTGCATCAGCTCTCATCTTTGTTATTTGCTCCACTCCATTGTCCCCCAGCTCCCTGGCTGCAGTGCTTAAAACTGACAACACCCCTCCACTTCCCTTGGTTGCTCAATGATGGTCATGCTGCAGACTCAAAGGGAAAGACGTCAGTCTTAGATGTTGGTGCTTGAATTTCTAATAGAGAAACCACAAAAGTTACGTCAGGATGACAAAAAGGGAAACACGTTTCTGTTAGTTTGAACATCTTTTAAAAAGTGTGAATAGAATTATTTTCTGTTTGCTGCAGCTCTCAGAAAAAAATGAGTACAAGTAATGTTAAACCTGGGTCATCTGACACTTTGTAGATTAAGTATGAAAATTAAGAAAATCGCCCTTGATCTGGAATTTTTTTTTTTTTTTTTTTTAAAGTGTATTGTGCAAGCTGTTAAACCACTGCAAGCATACATCAGCCATTTGAAGAGTGAATGACAGCTAAGTGAGCAGCACTAAGTTAATGTAATGTTGGGTCCGCTACTCGGATAACCGTTAATGACCTGTTTAAGTGAATGCATGTCCGTATACAGCAGGCTATCGAAAGTAAAATCTGCCAACAGTATTGATTGTGTTTTGTTCATGAAACACGAGACTCCGATTAAAACAGTGTGATACAAGGGTTTAAAGAAAAAAAGGAAGAGGTGCTTTATACAACCATATTGACTAATGGAGCAGACCGGTTCATTATACTGATGAGGTAGGTACGCTGAAAAACCAAACCTTTCAATGAGTGTGCCTCTCGTTACAATATTTTCTTCAGGAGCGCAGACCCCACTACACAAGGACGGAGTCAGGTAGGAACAGGTAACAGTGTGTTAAATACTACTTGTGTAGCAATAGTGTTACGTTTAATACAGTTATATACCAGAATTATCAGCTTGTCTTTATGTTAACTTCCTAATCTTACCTTGCTGTCATTTATGATATAATCATGTAATTTAACTTTTACATACACATGCAACATTTCTTTTCAGAAACCCCAATTTAACATTCCCATCTGAATGATGAGTGGTGGTGATGGCAGGTTTTTCAGAAGGAACATTCATTTTGGGATAACAAATGTTACTATATAAATACTTGTATATTAGTCATTTACTGTATTAAAAAACAATGACATAGAGCTAACAATAAATAGACAGCACACATATAACAAACAAAAACATTATTAAACACTGCATTTTTAATTTTTAACTAATCCATCCTTTAACAAGTTCATATTAATTTTACTAATTGATTTCCTGCACAATTATGGTTTGTAGTGTGTTGTGTGTAAAGAGAATTCAGGATATGAAGTTGGGAAGAAAAGGTGCATCTTTCATTGTACCAAATTGCCAAGTATTAATTTTGTCATAATTGTGCACCCCAATTAAAACATTCAGTTCATTGCATGCACCACGCAAATGTGCAGTCTGTAAACATCAATACTCTATAATAAGTTAAAGCAAACCTTGATTCAGTGTATACTAAACACTCAAAAACATTGGAACTATACAAGATTACAGATCAAAGCCTAACACTCAAATCTGACTAAAGTTACCGTTTCTGTACAATATGCTGTAGGCTGAAAGCAGATTTATTCCCAAAATGGCCATTCTGCCTACTAATCACCTGTTTCAATGCATCCGATGGTACATCTGATCAACCTACAGAACTGGAACTGAGGCCTGTTGTCTTGGGAGAGTTCCTGGGTGACATGGCTAGTGTGTGTGTGTGTCACATTATCTATACTAATAAACGGCAAAGTCCTCACTCACTCACTCACTCACTGACTCATCACTAATTCTCCAACTTCCCGTGTAGGTAGAAGGCTGAAATTTGGCAGGCTTATTCCTTACAGCTTCCTTACAAAAGTTGGGCAGGTTTCATTTCGAAATTCTACGCATAATGGTCATAACTAGAAGCTATTTTTCTCCATTTACTGTAATGGAGTTCAGCTGGAGGGGCGGAGTTTCGTATGACATCATCACGCCTCTCACGTAATCACGCATTACGTAGAAAGCCAGGAAGAGCTACAAAACGCGCTTTAGAAAACATGCATTATATAATTAAGAAGGCAGCGAAACAATTAGAAGCGAGCGAGTGACATATAAAACCATATTCAGCGGCTCACGTGAACTGACACAGTGCGCAGACAAAAAGTAACAGTTCCAAAGAGTGCTGAACAAAAACCGAATTACACTGCTACGCTCAAATAGATAAACCACACGCTGTGGCACGATAGTAAAGCATTCGCCTGTAGCGCCCACGTCCGAGGTTCGATTCCCGAGAGGGGATGCACTAAGTATGTACGCGCACTTCTCGATTTATTTTAACCTCGCATCCCCTTAGTTTCAGACGTATGAAAACGCATGCGGTTAACGCAGAAAGACAGATCACCTATTCACCTATTGAAGCTTCATGAATAATGGATACTTTATTCGCGATCAATGATTGTTTTGGTAAAGCCATACTCAGTGTATTCATTAGATGAACGGTAAAAAAGTAAGAGCGAGGGGACGGTAACTTACTGAAGCACACAAGCAAAACCACAATAGCACGCGGGCTCGATGTACTGACTTGCGCGATCACATTCCAAAAAATATTTCTTTTCAAGTTCTATTTAGTCCATATGAGTCAAACTCAAAGCCCACGGGCCACATCCGGCCCGGCGTGTAATTATATCCGGCCCGCGAGATCATTTTATATACTGTATTATTGTTATTAATGGCCCGGGTATATGAAGCGCTGGTAACACAATAAACTACAGATCCCATAATGCAGCGCTTCAGCTGCCTTGCCGAACACTTACCGCGTTGCTGCAAGTTATTGCGAAGCTAGCCCACACGATGCCGAAGAGAAAAGTTGATTCTGAAAATAGAGCCTTTAAAAACCGATGGGAGGCCGAGTATATGTTTACTGACATTGCCGGTAAACCCGTGTGTCTCATTTGTGGAGCTAATGTGGCTGTAATTACAGAATTTAATCTTTACAACGACTGACAAACACAGAATGTAACTTGAACACAACACATCGTACAAATACGACCCTGATTGAAACAAATAATGATAATCGAATCCTTGATCACAGCAACACTCACGAAACAATTACTGTATATTGACAATCATGTTACGTTATTTTTAAAATGTTCCCTTTTCTTTTTCATAGCTTCTTTAACACACTACGTCTCCGCTGCGAATATATATATATATATATATACCCCGATCTACATACTCTCAAATAAATAAGCCACACACCGTGGCGCAATTGGCCTACATCCGAGGTTCGATTCCCGAGAGGGGATGTACTGAGTATGTACGCATGCTTCTCGGTTCATTTTAACCTCGCATCTCCTTGGTTTGAGACGTATGAAAAAATATGCGGTTAACGCAGAATCATGTTACGTTATTTTTAAAATCTTCTTAGCACAAGCACAGCTGAGAAGCTTCGATGCATGTACTCCATAACAAAAAATAACGCATTTAATCACACTTTCAATTCCAAGCAAAGGGGAACTTTTGTCAATGCATGATTTCCTGGTACATCGATTACACTGATGCGCACATCACAGCTACAAAAATGTTACACTCTGAATGAAGCGCGTTCCTACGACTGATCGGAGGAAAATTTAATTTCAAAAAACTACCCGAGCGAAGCCTTGATAAAAGCATGGTTTTGTGCACAGTGAAAAGCAAGCAAAATTAGATGCATTACAGAAAGCGGACTTTGTGGCTCTTACTGGGGATCATTGGACTTCCGTGACCGTTAGTAATTCTAATTACATCTAATTACAAAATGTTCAATGATCACGCTGTTTTAGCCTAATGTACAAAATAATTTTGGCTAAGGTTACTCAGAGTTTAAAGATTAAGTTGGTCAAATTACCTTTTATGTTTCTGACTTATTTTTTTAAGAAGAAAAACTGCACTTTATGTTGAAATTTTGGTTATTATTATTTAAAGACAATACCATTCTGAAAATGTACTTAAAGTACTTAAACTACCACTTTATTTTGAAGTCTGCCCAATTTTAACCAGGGATGATATTTTTGTTTCAGTTTTGAATTCAAATGCAGTTTAAAAGCATTTTTTTTTTCAGAAATTAAAAGAGCTTGAGTTTACAATATTCATGTCCATGTCTATTATTTGATTCTGTCGCCCACTAAAACCCTTTTAAATTAAAAAAACACATTTGCGATTTGGGGCAAATTTACGTGTGCGATTACATATGATTAATCAAGATTAATTATTACACAGCCTCTAATTAATTGGATTAATTTTAATCGAGTCCCACCCCTAATATATATATGTAAATATATATGTAGATTTGTATATATATATATATGTGTATATACAGTATATATGTAGATATGTATATGTGTATATATGTATATATGTGTGTGTGTATATATATATGTGTGTATATATGTATATATATTTATATGTATATGTATAATATATATATATATATATATATGATGTGTATATATATGTTTATATATGTGTGTGTGTGTGTGTGAGTGTATATATATATGCCAGCAACACTCATGACAATGACAAAACAATTATATTGTCAATCATGTTACGTTGTTATTAAAATGTTTCCTTTTCTTTTTACTTCTCTGCTGCCAAACGCGGGTATTTTGCTATGTGTATATATATATATATATATATAATATATATATATAATATAGAGAGAGAGATGACAACAACACTCATATCAATGACAAAACAATTACATTAACAATCATGTTACGTTATTTTTAAAATATTTCCTTTTCTTTTTCATAACTTCTTTAACACACTACTTCTCCGCTGCGAAGCGCAGGTATTCTGCTAGTCTACAATAAAGTTGTAAATGCTTTTCACCATTAACTATTGTGCAGTTCTTTTACAAAGGTGAAATAAATTTTTTCAGGTTTTCTTTACTGTGAAATTTAAATGCTATGTGAAAGGAGGTGAAAGATTTACAAACAAGTGACCCCTGAAACGATTCAGAATAGACTAAAAGGAAGTAACAACTTTATGGATATGATTTCTGTGATACTTGATAAAGTGGCTGGCGGTGTTCTCGATATATTTGGATAACGTGTTAAGATAGCAGATATTTTTTTCTGTGTATATGTATTTTTTATTTTTGTTATTTCTGGCTTAACCATTGTACACACCACCTTTCTAATCAATATCAATTTCTCCGCTCTAGTGAGTTGACAATTTGTCCTTTTCATGTATGATTGGATTCTGTAATTGCAGTAACTCTTTGCTGAGTTGAATCCATGAACATAACATCTTTGTATTTCCTGGTTTAGTGTAGTTTTACAAGTAGATGTTTAATCAGATGTTAATAAACTGCATGGCTTGTTGAATAATTGAATCCATGGATGACAGTACAGATTGCTGTTGGTCTCCATATTCTTACAAGAGAGCAGCTCAAGTGGTGGCTTTCAAAAAATGTTATAAAGAGAATTCAAAGCTGATTCATTCTACAAAGATTTACAGTTAAGCTTCATATCAGCATCAAAGCCTAAAATTACTAGAGCCTCATCAAATGGATTAAATAAATCTGTCAAGAAGCAGTAAAAGTTACCAACACTGTTCTGATTCATTCTCCTGCTCTATTCTTAATTTAGTATTGTTTTTTATCAGTATGCTGCTGCTGCTGGAGTATATGAATTTCCCCTTGGGATTAAGAAAGTATCTATCTATCTATCTATCTCTATCTGTCTATCTATCTATCCATCCATCCATCCATCCTGAATGGCATCACATTCTGTTTCATGGTGGGGTATCTCTATCACACTTAGTAACAATATGCAGGGGTACACTAGCACTGGCTTTTTAAAAAGGGTTTGCTTTGCTAAAAAAAATGTAATACCATCAATTCATTTCAGAGCTATTGTCACATGCACACAGTACAATGACATGGAGCAGTTCATCACTGTCACTTGTCTAGCTGCCCAAATATCTCTCTGTTGGTTACGTCAAATATCCATTCATCCATTTTCTAAACCCACTTATAACGTCACAAGATTGGTAGTGCTGAGCAAACATTTGTGAAATGAATGCTAACATCCATCCATCCATCCATCCATCCATCCATCCATTACCCAACCCGCTATATCCTAACTACAGGGTCACGGGGGTCTGCTGGAGCCAATCCCAGCCAACACTGGGCACAAGGCCACCGCAGATGAATGCTAACATTTGTTTCATATTCTATTTTGCAATATAAAAGTGTGTTGGAGTTTAAATAGTCTTTCTGGGGACTGAAAGAAAGGGAAATTGCTCCTTAAGGATTTGCAAATGCCATGCACCCTTTTTGGACCCGTATGTTACTCAGAAACAGGTCTAGATGAAAATAAGTGGGTGAAAGCTGTCTTTTGGAAATTCAGTGTAACACATAAACACAACTGAAGAGGAGGCAAAATAATGCACCATTAGAAAAAAGCCGTAATCGGGAGGATCAATGGAACTTTTATCTAAATTATTTGAAAAGAAAATGCTACACCTGTGGTCTTAGATGAGATCCTTCTTTGACTGGCACAGAACTTTGTGTGTGATGATAAAGGTGTCCTCCATCTTCCCTAGCTCTGTCCTGCTGCCCTGTGGGAACTGTTGCGCCCCTGTCCATGGTACACCATATAGCCAATATATTGAGTTGGACCAACAGCAGCACACATACAGAATGTCATTAATATCGGTTCAGCCATTTTTGTGTGATTACTGAGTAAGCAAGCAGCTAAATAGCTTACAATTTCATTTAAATAGATTAAAAGACAGAAATATCAGACGCCCTATCAAATCAAATCTTGTAGTCATAACTCCAGCTGCAGCCTCAGGAATTTCTGTGTCATCATTCAACAAGGGACGAGCTTGTTTACTTTTTATTCTTCGTTTTGTGCGTCACATCTTCACTGCCAAGTTGAACTCTGTGTGTGGTTCTGCACAAGCTTGAAATCCAAGAAAGTTGGGTCGGTTTGCACTCTCTGGCCATTTAATTTGTCTGAACTGTGCACTTTAACAACTAGAAAAGCACAATCAAGCCCAGGGCTTGGTTTCTTTATTTTTCAATTTCCACTTTTACTTTCAAGATCTGTTTCTGTCTCTCTCTGTTTCTTAGACATTGTACACAAAATTGCCAGCTCTTCTCATGATTCGTTTGGAAAGCCTAAACAGGTCAGCCCACATGTTCCAAACTTGTTCTAGTGGCCCAGCTAACTGGCACATCTTCAGCTAATGTAACCATGCAACACCTCTAGGTGAAGTGACACATAAATAAAAAAAAATAGGAATTTACTTTACTGAACTTCCAGCCTCACCCAATTTAAAAATGCCCTCCACTGTCCTAAAAGTGGTTCTTTACAACGTCCAAGAAGTGGCCTTTTCTTCAAACGTTCCCAGAACAAAATCAACAACTGAATGTATGATGCTGTCCGTCGACTTCTGCTAATCCCTCTTCTTCCTCTGTAGGTCCATTCTGCCCGTCTCTCTGTTATGACATTTGATTTAGCAAGTTAACTATTAAAGTCACTAAGGAATGGTTTTCTCTATCTTTCATTATGAAGCCATTAGGGTAAAGACTGAGAGTGCAATCAGTGAACAATTCTGTCTGAACGGTTTTAAATTCCACAGAGCCCACTTCAATCACAATATTATCTGGTGTATTGTGTGTTTTATTTTACTTTTATTTTTGAGGTTTTGGCCTCAGAACTGTGAACTTAATGTTCTTGTTGCCTGTGGAGCAGTTATTGCTTCTCTCTGATGTTTGCTGGCTTGGCCTGGAACTAAACTCTACCAAGGTGTTCCAAGAATAATCATCTACGCCTGAAGGAGTAGATCACCTAATCAGTGTTCCTTCTAGTTTTTTTCACAGATGAGCAAGTGAAAATAACAGAGAATCTGGTACTTTCCATTTCTGAACAATTCTTTTTTTGATTGAAAAGTAACGAGACTGTCCCTGTTTCTCTTTCATGGCAATGCTGTTCAGGTGTTTGTGAACAGGCATATGTCGGCAAGTGTGAACCTGCAGTTGGAGTGTCGTATTCTTCGGCGTTCTGCCACAGTCAGTGGAAGCACCTTGTGTGTGTCATCATGGTGGGTGAAGAAGACGTTCCTGTGAGAGTACAGCAGAGGTGTGTAACTGAATCTTGCGTTAAGCTTGGGGAGCTTTGAAATGTTACGGCAAGCATTTCTAGAGTTTCGTTACCACTCTTCCCAAGCTTAATACAAAATTCAGTTACACTCCTCCGCTGTAGTCTCACAGGAACGTCTATAAGTGATGAATGCCTTTTAGTGGTGAAAGCACTTTAAGGTTGGTGACATGTGAGTGAAGGCCATCCAACATGGGTACGGATGTCAACATTGCCAAGGCTAATGAACTAGTGCAAGAAGGAAGAAGAGAAGGATCACTTTACTCAAATTTTTGGGTTCACCTGGCCTTTCATTCAAATGGACTCAACACATTGGGACAGAGAAACTGAAAATGTGTCGTGTATGCCAGCTGGGTACCCATTTATGTGGAGTCATGAGAAAGAAAAGACAAGATTTTCTCAAGAAACGGTGATTTTTGCTCCATGATAATACGTGACCGCAAGTTGCTACTGTTGCATTGGCGACGCTGACTGAAATTGGTGGGACTGCGCTGGAACACCCTCTTTATAGCCGAGATTTAGAACCATGTGATTCCTGGGTATTCCCAAAACTGAAAAAACAATTACACGGAAAGAAGTTCTCAGATGATGATGAAGTAAAAAATGCCACGACCACATTGTGGTTGCAAAACAGTCTGTTACTTGTCTTTAACTTGTTTTGAAACATAAAAAAAAATGTATTCATTGTGAAGGATGTTTGTTCTAAAAAGAAAAATGTTCTGATCTTGAATTAGCTTCAATCAGCCCTTGTATGAATTATAGAGGTAAGAATTTTGTTTAATATTAAGCTTGCATGGATCACAAACTGTTTGCGTTACTGGTTTATGCTTTTTGTTTGGCATTGGAGTGTAACCACATGCTTGGGAGTCCATTATACGAGGAGTCTGTTAACTCTTGGGCCATAACTGAGAACGGCTGCTCGCCTGTGTATGGTAGTGAAGATTCACGTTAAATCAGTTGTTGCCTGCGAGTCGAAGATTACAAGGCGACACGTGCTTGTATCATGAACACATGTAGCCACTTCGCCGGTGAGTCCTTATGTTTACTCAGGCAGCAATTAGAAGATTGGCAACACTGTGTTTTGCATGTCGGGCTGAAAAATTGTGTATGTATTATAACCAAGATCATGTGTAAGTCTTCATTTGTGTAGTAGCACGTTATTATCATATATATGTTGGCACTGTCCAAAAGTCAGTTGTGAGTGCAGGCTTACTGGCAGTGACTGTGTAGCTTTCGGCTCTTATGTCCGTTAGGTTCTATACACATGGTGACAGTACCTGTAGATAGTATGTGGTACCCTGGCTCAGTCGATTAGCTGCCAAAAGCCTTTGCTTTTAAGCACAATGCCTGGCAGCAGGTTTTGTTCTATCACTTTGCAATGCTCCCTTGTGTGATTTCTGTTCACTGCCAGTCGTTGGTTTTCGTTTTATAAGATATTGCTTTTTATACAGTGTACAAGTGGCAAGTTTGTTTTATGCAAGTTCTTATGCTTCAGTTCTGCTGCTCTGGTATTTCAGCAACTTTACATCAGACAGCTAACCTAACAGCCTTTGATTCAAAGTGCTCCCAAACTAAACAATTTTTGAAACTCTTTATTTTAGATGAGAATGTCTGATCTTTCTCCAGATATAATACAGTCCAATGTGTACTTAAAAAAAAAAAAAAAAAATTAACAAAAAATACTGCCCTAGTGTGTCTGTTAAAAGAAACTTATGTCATAGTATGTCTATCAGTCTTTGCTGTGCAACAAGGCAATTCAATTTCCCAAAGCATATTTAAATTAATGATGTAATTGATAAGATTAGCCAGTTTAAACAATTCACGTAATTACAATTGAACAATTGTTAATATTTAACATCCTTGTTATCACCATTACTTTTTTTCGTAACAGCGGTGTGTTCTGGTAATAGCTTAGCTTTCTCAATTTGTTCGTTCATTTATTTATTTATTTCTAGCAAAGCCACACTGTGCTTTTATGAGGCATGTGAGCTCGCACATGCCCTCTAGTGGTAAGTAACTGATCTGCCCAAAAGGCTGCTGTAGTCAGCATAATGCAACCAAACAACCCTGTACAGGGAGTCAATCATTGCAAGCACAACTGTTAAACGTACAACAGGACTTGCATGTTACACAATCTTTTATTTTTTGGAAGGAAAATTAATCTTATTCTCTGTAATATATTGCAAATTTGTGTTTACAATTCATCTGCACATCTTTGGAATGCACTTAGAAAATCCTGATTGCCCAGAGAAAATCCCACATACATGCCCTACGTAATGTTTGGGACAAAGACATCTTTTTCCTTGATTTACCCCTCTGCTCCACAGTTTAAAATTACAAATCAAATAATTCAGATGTGATGAAAGTGCACGTTGCAGATTTTAAGGATTTGCATACATTTCGATCACACTTTTCATACATTTTAGGGTGCCATAATGTTTGGGACAGTTGGCGTCACAGGTGTTTGTGCTTACTGTGGTGTGTTTCATTGCTTCATTATTGCAGGTATAAGATACCAATGCCCGCTTCTACCATTTGGAGTCTGTGGTTATCGTTTGTTCAACATGAGGACAAGGAGCTGTGCCAATGTAAGTCAAAGAAGTCATAATGAGGCTGAAAAACCTAAAGCATAAAACCATTAGAGACATCCGTAAAACCTTAGGATTAACTACATCAACTGTCTGGAATATCAGTAAAAAGAAAGAATGCAGTTTTGGCCTCAGTAATCGCAAAGAGACTAGTAAGCCAAGGAAGACCCCTCCTTTGCTGATGGCAGAAGAATTCTCACTATGGTAAAGAGAAAGCCTCAAACATCTGTCCTACAGATCAGAAACAGTCTTCTGGAGAGAGATGTATATGTGTAAGAGGCTAAAATCCACAGAGCAGAAATATGGAGGCCACACTGCAAGATGCAAGCCACTGGCTAGCCACCAAAACAGGATGACCAGATTACAGTTTGAGAAAAAGTACTTGAAAGAGCCTGCAGAATTCTGGACAGATGTCTTGTGGGCAGACAAGACAAAGATAAACATGCTTCAGAGTGATGGCAAGAGCAAAGTGTGGAGTTGACAGGGAACTGCCCAGGATCCAATGCACACCACCTCATCTGTTCAACATGGAGGTAGGTGTGTTATGGCTTGGGCATGCATGGCCGCCACAGGTACTGGCACACTTATCTTCATGGATGATAGTACTGCTAATGGCAGTTATGCAATGAATTCTGAGGTGTATAGAAACATCTTATCTGCTCAAGTTTCAGTAAATGCCTTCACACTCTTTGGATGGTGCTTCATCCTGCAACAAGATAATCATCCCAAACATACTGCTAAGACAATAAAGGAGTTTTTCAAAGCTAACAACTTGAATGGCCGAGCCAGTCAACTGATTTAAATTCAACTGAGCATGCCTTCCACATGCTGAGGAGAAAACCTAAGGGGACAAGATCCTGAAACAAGCAGGAGCTAAAGATGTCTGCATTAAAGGCTTGGCAAAGCATCACAACAGGAAAAAACTCAGAACTTGGTGATGTTTATAAATCGCAGATTTCAAGCATTCATTGTGTGGAAGGAATATGAAACAAAGTCCTAAATATGACTGCTTTAATATACCTGCCATTGCTATGCCTCAAACACTGTGGTGCCCTGATTGGGGGGGGACTATGTAGAAGAAGTGTTGTATTTCTACAGGGTGTGACCGAAATGTATGCAAATGTGCACTTTAATCACATTTGAATTATTTGATTTGAAATTTTAAACTATGGACCAGAGGGGTAATTCAAGGAAAATGTGTTTTTATCCCAAACTTTATGGAGGGTGCTGTATATGGAGAACAAGCAAACTCCAGACCATCAACTAAGCCAGTGATATGCTGCCAAGTAACCTTAGGATTTTAACAGTAATTAGTCTCTTTTCCTTATTTTTTAATAGAAATGCTAATATCCCTTGTATGTGAAATCAGTACTCTCTAGCCTAATACTTCAGTTTTTAATTATTTGGATATCCCTGTACATAAGGTTCAGTAGTTGATTGGTGAGATGTGGTCGAAGCCATCGGTGGAGTGGTGGCTCTGAGGCTAAGGATCTGTGCTGGTAACCAGAAGGTTGCTGATTTGAATCCCCATCACTGCCAAAAGAGATCCCACTCTGCTGGGCCCTTGAGCAAGACCCTTAACCTGTAATTGCACCAGGGGTGCTGTACAATGGCTGACCCTGCGCTCAGACCCCAAGGGGTATGCGAAAACTAACAAATTCCTAATATAAGACATTGCATAAGGTGAAATAATGAACAAAAAAAAAAAAATATATATATATATATCCTGCTGCAGCCACTAGTTTATGTTTGAAAATGTCTGTTAAGACTAAGCGCTCGCCTCCAAACCTGAGGCGCTCCTTTTGGCCTTGGCCGATCTACTAGCAGCCTGTTTAAAGAGACTGACTATATTAGGATTTTCTCTCGGCAGCACTTTGTTTATTCTAAGTTATCATTGTTTGACGAATGAGTGCTTCTGAATAACAGGGGATTTTTGGAGAACCATATGTACTTTAAAGAAAGAAAAGAATTGTGTTCCTAAATGTATTTATGATGCCTTATTAGATAGACACTTAGATACAGGATCTGATCTTGTTAGCCTGGCACCATCTCTGTCTGTCTGTCTGTCTGTCTTTTCTGGGCCAGATACAAATAAATTATGAGTTGTGGAGGTGTGGGAGTGCTTATGCTTTTTAAAGAAGGCATTGTATATTCTGCAATGTTTGGACCAATATGTTTATATAATAACGAAATGAGCTATTCAAGGAAACCGTTTAACTGTATGAGAAAACAAGGAGCCAAAACTGTACTGCAGGAAACTAATCTTATCCTCCATTTCTTCCATAAAGCATAAGGAAAACATTTTGCAAAAATTCAAAGCGACTGTTCTATAGGCCTAGTATTTGTAGAGGCTGTCTGAAATGATTGCAAAACAGAATTACTAACAGTATTCATTATAAATGATCAAGTAGACAACCTTACCTCCCTCATTAGTCCAGCATTATTCTGACCTGCGATGGATTTACGTCCATCTGTTATTACATGTGCTGCAATGCCAAAACCTTGAGGAAATTCAAGTAAAATGCTTTTCTGCTCAGGTTATCATGGTGTTAGGGCAGTAGATTAGGGGTTGATTGCTTTCTCACAGAAACAAGAGCAGTGAGGGAGATAAATGCGTCTCAAAATTCCAAGCTGGCTGACTTCCAGAGAATGCAACAACACTGTGTACAATAGCATCTTTGATACTTGTGCTGTAATGTCATTGTGAGTTCAGAGGAAATTATTTTTGCATAGTTACTCATAGCACTACAGGAGGGTCAAGCAGCTCTGCTCTTATCAGGTTCTTGGAGATCACATTTAAACTTATGGACAGGAAATAAAAATCAGGGAGGAATCTGTAACTGCCTAAATGTCTATTTTAATCTTAAGTGAAACATTCTGTTGTAATAAAGATGCCTCCTTCACCTATGAATATTATGATTCAGAGCAGGTTTAACTTCATCCAGGCATGCTACGTGTGCCATAAGCCTGGCTCTGGACCGCGTAGTGCCACATCACATTCTTTACATTACATTTGATACACTTGTCCTCACCAAGCACCCGGCCATATGCCCACATATTTTATAAACCTGCATGTCAGTTTAGAATTTAGTAACTCTTGAGGCTCACAACAGCTTATAAACTCACTTTCTGAGCATCTGTGGAGATGTGCATACCTTAAATACTGTTTGATTTATTAGCTTTATTCTGTAAATGAGGAGTCTGGCAGGTGTAGAGCATCATATTTATCCCTCCCTCTCCAAAGACATCTCTTTTTATATTTGCTCTAGCTACGTTATTCCAGCAGGTCTGTTTGCATTTTATATCATACTAAGGGGTTCGCCCCCTGCTCACTACGCTCGCTAGCCCCCCAGCACGCACTATGTGCTAGCCACTTCGCTTCTCTGCCTGTCTTGTAGTGAAGAGGGGGGCTGAACGCACCCCAATGAGATGCGGTTGCTCCTCTGAAACCACCTCTTAAACGGTGATACAATGGGAGACAAATACAGATTTTTTTTCTATTTTTTTTTTTTACCTCCTCTTTGCTCGATCAGGTGCTGGCTTGCTGCTGCTGCTGTGCCGTGTGATCTGCATCTTGTGCGCCGCTTTGAATGTTTTAAAGCCTGTACAGCAGCTGTCCTACTCTTTGTATTTTCTTTCCGGCCCCGGGCGTGGTTAAATCTCTTGGCATAAAGACTCGTCTCACGGCACGTGAGTTCTTGATATTTTTTAGTTTATATTTTAAAAATGGAATAAGAATCTGAAAATCTAACAACTTCACATTAAAGTTCAATAAATTCTGAAAAGAGTGATACCAAACATATATATGTAGGTTTGATGATAAGCCCGATTTAAAGCGTGAGAAAAAAGGTCACATAAAATCTTTGCACTTTGAGGCTTAGGATGTTATATACAGTATAATATAAGAGAGAGAGTAGATGTTGCCATTATACTATACATGTATGCCTGTATTTATCAAATGTCTCAGAATTATATCCAAGAATTATACTAAAAGTCTGACTAGGACATTACAGTGGAACCATGGGTCACGACCATAATTTGTTCCAAAACTTTGGTCGTGACCCGAATTGATTTCCCCCATTGGATTGTATGTAAATACAATTAATGCATTCCAGATCATACGAACTGTATGTAAATATATTTTCTTTAAAGATTTTTAAGCACAAAAAGAGCTAATTATACCATAAAATGCACAGTGTAATAGTAAATTAAATGTAAAAACATTGAATAACACTGAGACAAACACCCAGGCTCCCTGCTCAGCAGCTCACTCTCTCTCTCTTGCTCGTGCTTGCCTCTCCTGCACCGGCTTTCTCCTCCTGCTTCCTGCAACCTCTCGTTCTTTCCTGTTCTCTTCTTTTTAACTTTAGCCGACTCGCACTTCTATTTATGAAGAGGTGTGGTAGTTGTGGCAATCAGCAGCTCCTGGGAACAATTACGGATAAGGACCACTTCTTACTTGTGCACTTAGGTGAGAAACGCCCACATCATGAACTCCTCAGAGACCGCTTCGGCCACACACCATCACGCCCCCTCGCTAAGCCGCGAGTGCGGTGATTATTTATTAAAACTGGCCTTTTTGATGGGAGCTGTGGACCCACTATACCACAGGAGGAAGCTGGGTTGAGAGGAGGTTACAGCTTTGAGGGAGAGTCCCTCTGCGTGATGTACTGAGAACAATGTACAGTACAGGGAGAGACTGAACACATGCAGAAATCATCGGCGCGTACGAACCGGAAAGGAAACTGGCTTGTTCGTCAACCGAGTGTGTGGTCGTGAACAGATGCAAAAGTTTGGCAAACTTTTTGGTCATAGCTCGATTTGTACATGTTGTGAGACGTTCGTGAACCGACGTTCCAAGTAGTTATGGAGTATCCCACACCTACTGCCAGTGAAGAGTAGGAGTTCACATTTGAGAATTTTCTGAGATTTTACAGCATGTGAGGCCCAAAATTGCACTCCTGAAGGCGCTTTGTAGTTTCCTTGAGAATTGTGATGAGGCTTTGTAGTTTTATGATACTTTCTCTGGGGCTTCACCACACAGATGATAATAATAATAATATTTAAGAGGAGAATAAGAAGGAGGAAAACTTAATATGGTATTTTATGCTGAGCTGCAAGTAATTGTTGTCACTTTTCAACAACATCATGAACAATACTGCAACGTGCATTGAGAGGGCAAGGCTAAGGCTGATATCAGGCCTGTTTATTTAACAAAGAATAATACACAGTGCTGCTTTCAGAAGAATCATCTTTCTACTGTTATGGCTATGGGACTTGCCACATAAAGTAACAGTTACTGAAACTAGTCACGGGTATTCGTTCTGTTTCTGAAGATGTGTTCATGATCGTCTACCAGAATTGCCTGCCGTGCCTTTCCCTGTGATCCCCAACTCCTCTACAGTGAGGCTCTATTTATATATTAATGTTCCTGGACTTATAAAGTGCAAAGAGAATATTCCAGGGGTTTGTAGAATGCAGAGCTCAGAATACCTCTGTGACATTTTACTGTGAAATCACCCATCCTGCACCACTTGTCTGTGCTGGCTACTACAATACCATTTACATCCATGACCACCCGTATGGTACTACTGGAATGTGAATTTCCCCTTGGGATTAATAAAGT
>JANRMT010062813.1:94670058-94762140 GCA_026402145.1 Polypterus bichir lapradei
ACTATTCACAGGCAGTGTGATGTACCTGCCTGTGCTCCAGCTGGAAACACAAAAGGAATATAACTGATTATATGTCAGATTTTTTTAAGTAGCCTTGGATAACGGCATCAGCCAAAAAGGAAGTAAAAAAAGTAACAACAGTAACACTTCGTACTGCAAAAATGCATCTATCACTTATTTACTCTTATGTAACAAGACCTAAACAACAATGGTTTCTTTTGGTCATCATAACACTTCTACAACAGCAGTTGATCGGTAATTCATCTCTGTGCAGAGACGCATATTGACATGATGGTAAAAATTACCCGCTAATATGAAGGATTGACAGGAATTGCACTAAATTTGTAATATCAAGAGAAATGTGTCTCTCTTCAGCCACCTTAGCCCACTGCAAGGTGAAGTATTGCTAGTAGACCACATTGCAGAGATACAATAAATACTGATGCTTTGTATGTTAAGGTCTTGTTACATATGAGTAATAGATGCATTTTTGCAGTACCAAAATTAAAGTGTTACCGTAATAACATGCAGTATGTGTGGCCATCTCAATGGCGTAGCTAGAGTTTGTTCTGCTCAGGGCGGGGCGGTGCCCTCCAACATATCTGAATATTTTAACCAATTTAAATAGAAAATTAAAATGACATATAGAGAAAAATTAAGATACATTTTACATAGATTTATTCATATATAGAGAAACAGCAATAACTTTTCACATATAATTATTTATAAGCATCAACTAGACAAGAATATAGTATAGATGCACTGATAAGCCGTGTTCTAATGATTAGTTTAATATAATTACACTGCGAAAACCAGAACCAGTGTAGTGTACAAGTGAAAGGTGGGGATGCTTTCTGCGCAGAGCAAGAACCCATTCGGATTGATAACGAAACGAAATTATATATTGTAAATCAGTTGTTTATCTTCCTAGAAATTATGATCGGTGTAATGTTTACATTTATTTTTGTTATTGCCTGATAAATTTCAACTGCTGTGTCTGATGTCGTCACAGAAGGATTTTTGAAACATTTGTGGATAAAAATCAGAGAATTTTACTTTTTTTACATGAGTGAGATTTTTCCGAACCCTGCTGCTTACACACAAATTGTACTGAGCCTTTTGGCCAATAATGCCGCCCCCAAAAATGTGCCGCCCGGTGCAGACCGCCCCCTAGCTACGCCACTGGGTCATCTACACTTGGGCATTGACCTTTATGTGTGTGTCAATTTGCATTTTAACATTAACCTCATGTGGAGTTGCGGGGAAATGCAAAAAATGTGTGTATCATCTCGCATGTTGTAAGGGTGGTGCAAAATTTGAGAAATGGTTGGTTATAACGCCCCCAAACCATCAAAACTGCAAAGCTCCGTTTTCTTTGTGGCTAGAACAATAATCTTACAAACAACTTTGTTTTAGGTTACGATGCATGGCTTCTCTGCTTCGATGAAATGATCATGTAATGTACAAGATTTGTTATTAATATTATTCTACTTCTGTCAAAAAGGTATCTTTTTTTTTTTTTTCTTTTCATTATTCTCCAGTGTCTCTAAAACAGCCTTTCCCAGGAATGCACGTGCCGATCTTATGCCATTTTTTTGGTGACTCCTACCCAGTTAGGACAGCTCACATGTTCTCCACATGGAGAAGTTAGAAATAGTTTCCTAAATTAGGAAATTGATAAAATGCTTTTACTCCTACTTCTAAGAGTAGGTTGAAATTTGTGTCACGCTGAAATTTTGAAACAGATAGGACCAATTTCTTAGTTTGAGAGCGGCATTGGTGGGCAAGTACTGTATTTTACCCTGTTATTAAGATTTAGCAAACAGTATAGCAAGTTCAGCCTTCACTCACTGCTCATCCCCATGGCTGGTGGTGGTGTGATATTTTATTCATTTTTAAGTGTTAAATTCCAATGAGTAAACTGCATGTCAGCAAGATACCATATATGAAAGAACATCTGATTCAAAAATAACACATACCCCCTCAGCTACCCATCAATGCTTTTAAGAGAAAATGCTAACCAGAAACAAAATGAGCTTGCCACTTGCATTTCTGACCAACGTGCGGCATGTCACCACCCCCCATCACCATTACAAACATGAGCATTTTAAAAGGCGTTATTTCATTTGACTTGGTAGAAAACACAAATCCACTTACCCGATGTACTCCCTACCACTGCGTCTGTACAGTCCGTCTGTCCCGGTTCCTGAAATCTTAAAACGTTCTTTGAAATGTTCAGCACAGTAGTAGGAAGAATTTACCTCTGGTATGCTTTTCTGTACAAAACCATGGAGGAATGAGCCTACTCTCCAAAGTGAGCTGTGTTGTGGACACCAAGGACTAAGTGATAAAAGCTGAATGAGGACAATCAAGTCCTTCACTTGACCCTATATCAACGACGACATCATGCTTATTTTATGAAGAGTACTTAAATTTAATATTAGTCTATTCTTTATCTGAACTTTCCTACCTATGCAGTTCTGGGTTACCAAATCCTATCCTGGTACCAAGGCAGGCACCATCCCATGTCTAATCACATTTATTATTTGTTTCCATTTAGATGGAACATGAAATACCACTGTGGTGGGCTGGCGCCCTGCCCGGGGTTTGTTTCCTGCCCTTGTGTCCTGTGTTGGCTGGTATTGACTCCAGTAGACCCCCGTGACCCTGTAGTTAGGATATAGCAGGTTGGATGATGGACGGATGAAATACCAACCCCTGGAAGTAACATATCTGACTGAGCAAAACCATCATATCATAATGTATAGTAAATGAATCCATTAGTTAGCACTGCTGCTATACAAATCTAGCGGTCTGGGTTTGATGCCTGCCTAGTCACTGGCAGTATGTACTTTGCATGTTCTCTTGTTTCCTCCCAGAAACGTCCGGGTTCAAGTTGTTTTAAGTGTACGTTGGCTCCACGTTGGAGTGTGAGTAAAGATTGCAGCGCATCATCCAGAGTTGATTGTTGATTTGTGTTTGCTACTTCCAGGGTAGGCTAGGGTTTATTTAGGTTCATAAAATCAACTGTAATGAAAGACACTACCATCAGTTACATTTAAATTTGCAGCAGCTGTCCCCAAACAGCATTTCTTTCGTGAATGTCATTCACATGTATAAGTTGGGCCTTAAAGCCATCTTAGTCCCTCATTTCAGGTTTTGTCTGGCTTAAGCACTGATTTTAGCAAATGTAGCCAAATAATAAAAAATGTTTCAAGTGTCAGTGCTAACATTTTAAATACAGGGTAAGAGAGGGTGTTTAGCATTTTAAGAGGTGGTACATCACATTAGCAGTTGTTTCCTTTGGAGGCATTAGCTCTCCGGAAATGTGTTCTTTTGAATTTGCGGCATATTAAGTAACTAAACAATATAATAATATGACAGAAAAGGCGATATCCCTCCCATCGTGATTACGGCGGTATAAGAATCACATGAGAAAAATATACTTTAGCTTACATTTACTGACGGTGTTTACGCGGTTACAGACGGGAAGCCTATGACAGACTCTATCCAGGTGTGGAAGTCTGGATCTTCGCAATCTGGCATTTTTCGTCACCACGCTGAGAGGATTTCCGGACGGAGGTCCGAACAGCTTCAAAGGGTTTGGCTGTTGTCCAAGCCTTTTATACTGTCTGCTTCACGTGCTGGTCTTCTCTGGTCTCCAAACAAGGGCAGGTAAGGACTGAACTCCTCCTCCACAAAATACAGGAATAGCTTAATACCTACAGTACAGGCCAAAAGTTTGGACACACCTCCTCATTCAATGTGTTTTCTTTATTTTCATGACTGAAGGCATCAAAACTATGAATGAACACATGTGGAGTTATGTACTTAACAAAAAAAGGTGAAATAACTGAAAACATGTTTTATATTCTAGTTTCTTCAAAATAGCCACCCTTTGCTCCGATTACTGCTTTGCACACTCTTGGCATTCTCTCGATGAGCTTCAACAGGTAGTCACCTGAAATGGTTTTCACTTCACAGGTGTGCCTTATCAGGGTTATTTAGTGGAATTTCTTGCTTTATCAATGGGGTTGGGACCAGCAGTTGTGTTGTGCAGAAGTCAGGTTAGTTGGACGATCATTTATTTTTCAACAGGACAATGACCCCAAACACACCTCCAGGCTGTGTAAGGGCTATTTGACCAAGAAGGAGAGTGATGGAGTGCTGTAAATGGTCATGAAAATAAAGAAAACACATTGAATGAGGAGGTGTGGCCAAACTTTTGGCCTGTACTGTACATGCCGGTTCTCATTCTCCCAACAAGGAAAGAAGATTTTGTACTGACAGAGGACAGAAATACTGTTCTGTGTTTAGGCTGACTATACAATCCTCCAGTTGTCTTTGGCTATCTAATCCAATGCTTGGTTGGCAATTCTAACTGCTAAACTCCTGTGTGAAAAACTTAGCATGCACATGTGAATGGATCCTTTAACAGTGTTGTCCAGAGACAGTGACATAAATATTAAAGAAAAATGTATTATAACAGCAGTGCATTGGATTCTTGTGACATATTAATGTCAAGGCCACTTCATCCATTTTAGTGTTTCTTCAGGCCGCAGCCTAGGCTGGCACCACTGGGTCAGTCTATGGCAGGAATGACCCCCTTGATGGTTGTGGGAGTGTACTTGTTTGCCTCTTTGTTTTTAAAGCAAGATGCTTGTCTCCGGGAACTTCCTCTTCTTAACATGCTTGTGTTTTCACGCCACTTCAGCTGACTCAGCCAACAAGTCTGTACAGAGGAGATTCAGCCAGAAACGGACAACATGCCAGAGAAGGAGCCTCTGCTGCTGGAAGATGTGAAGTGAAGTCACATCGGGGCCACAGGCGGATTAACTATTTTCCAAAGAGTAGATATTAACCTGTAATGTGAATATTTTGTATATTTAGAATTCAGCAATTAAAAGTAGAGGCTTTGTGGAAAGCTCATAGGTGAAAAAAGTGCACCTTTACATACAAGAGGAAAAATATTGATATTTCGACCTGTCTTGAAAGTATAAACTCCTTTTTGTACGTGTGCAGTAGTAATAGAGCTATACCTGTAGTGTGTCTCGTTTTTGTTATTTCAGATTTACTAATTATTAGTATTAGGGCTCTCTAGGGTACAATGGTTGAAATAGTCGTATTACTAGCAGCATCAATGAAACAAAGAAAGAAAGCAGGACCTAAAAATGGTCCAATGTGTTAGCTTTGATTTTGTTTAAATTATATTTCATCTCACTGCTTACACATTCCTATAAACAGTTTACAGGCCTTGATCCACATCACATGCATTTGATGAACAACTCTGTTTTAAGAAACAAAATAAGGAAATTCCAGTCAATAACTAAATGAATTCTCATTGCCTAATCTTCATGTGATTGTTTTTTTTAAAGATAAAGACCTGACCCTATTTCTCTGTCTTCTGTTTTGTGCAAAGCTTGTTTTTACAGTCAAGTACTTTAAGTACCATGGGTCTGGAGGAGCAGGAACCTTCCCTTGCCAATGGTAGGCATCTCCATATTCATATGGCTGACCTGGGTTAGAAGAAAGGCATGCAAAGAACTAACTGGTATGTAGGAGCTGATTTTTTTCAGTAGCAACAGCAGAGCAAACGTTTGCTGTACTTTACCTCATAAGTTATCTTTGCTTAAGCATGATAAAGAAGAGACTAAATAATCTTTCATGCATTGTAATGACCTTGCTCAGGTTGGCGTACCATGCATGCTGTTGCCTGAGAAATCCTTTCCACACATCAAGACACTTTTTTTCAGTCAGCTTTTTCTTATACAGCAATCTTGGAAGCCAGAGTTCATCTAAGCATTGATGGCCTCTTATCCATTCCATTGCAGGGCACACGCATGGCCAATTTTGAATTGAAATTTTAAATTAACAACATGAATTGAATTGAATTGAATTGGGAGATAAGACCAAAGTGTTGGAAGGAAATCACTTTCTCAGCTGTGAAAGATACCAACACTGTCTACGGTTTAACTGTAATGTAATGTCTTCAAAAAATTTGTACAGCTTAATGGCTGCCAGAGTGTGTGTGTTATGGCAATTTTGAGCATTCGCTCATCGTGTGCATCTAGAGACTTTACTCTGTTTAATATTAGTAATGGATTCTGGAATAGTTCATGCTGGGTTGAGAGACGGATATTGACGACTAATCTCTATATCTTAGCAAAACAATATGATTTCAACATCCTCATGCTGCCATATAATTATTTATTTTTTCTAAAGCCAGTCAGTTTAGGAAATGAGTCAGATACATTGATTCACTTGAATCTAAGTTTAATTCAGACATTAGTTCTGCTAAAACAAGTGATGGGTTGTAACAAGCATAGCTTGGATGATGCAGCAGCTCTGATTCACTGAAACAAATTTTACTTGGGCAAACTAGCACATTGCCTCATGCAGCCATTAATTATCCAACCCGCTATATCCTAACTACATGGTCACGGGGGTCTACTGGAGCCAATCCCAGCCAAAAAAGGGGCGGAAGGCAGGAAACAAACCCCAGGTGGGGCACCAGCCCACCGCATGGCACACACACACACACACCCACACACACTAGGGACAATTTAGAATCGCCAATGCACATGTCTTTGGACTGTGGGAAGAAAACCACACAGTCACGGGGTGAACATGCAAACTCCACGCTGGTAAGGACCTGCCTCATCCCGATTCATTGAATTTGTAGTAATCTCTTAGATTAATTAAAGTTATTCAGTGTAAATACAAAGATGACACTAATATTGCCAAAAGTATTGGGATGCCTGCCTTTACACACACATGAACTTTAATGACTTCCCATTCTTAATTCATAGGCTTTAATAAGGAGTTTGCCCAGCCTTTGCAGCAATAACAGCTTCAACCCTTCTGGGAAGGCTGTCCACAAGGTGTAGGAGTGTGTTTATGGGAATTTTGGACCATTCTTCTAGGAGACCATTTGTGAGGTCAGGCACTGATGTTGGACGAGAAGGCCTGGCTCACAGTCACCCCTCTAATTCATCCCAAAGGTGTCCTGTTGGGTTGAGGTTAGGGCTCTCTGCAGGCCAGTCACCAACCTCGCTCATCCATTTCTTTATAGACTGGTGCACAGTCAAGTTGGAACAGGAAGGGGCCATCCCCAAACTGTTCCCACAAAGTTGGGAGCATGAAATTGTTGAAAATGGATTTGTATGTCGAAGCATGAAGAGTACCTTTCACTGGAACTAAGGGGCCAAAACAACTCCACACTGTAATCCGCCCTCCACCAAACTTTACACTTGGCACAATGCAGTCAGGCAAGTACCGTCCTCCTGGCAACCGCCAAACCCAGATTCGTCCATCGGATTGCCAGACAGAGAAGCGTGATTCATCACTCCAGAGGACATGTCTCCACTGCTCTGGAGTCCACTGCCGGTGTGCTTTATGACACTTTGCATTGCACTTGGTGATGTAAAGCTTAGATGCAGCTGCTCAGCCATGGAAACCCATGCCATGAAGCTCTCTACGCACTGTTCTTGAGCTTTTGGAGGTCTGTAGCTATTGACTGCAGGAAGTTGGCGACTTCTGCACACTGTGTGCCTCAGCATGTGCTGCTCCCGCTCTGTGATTTTATGTGGCTTCCCACTTCATGGCTGAGTTGCTGTTGTTCCCAGTTGCTTCCACTTTGATATAATACGACTAATAGCTGACTGTGGAATATTCAATAGCGAGGAAATTTCACGAATGGACTTACTGCACAGGTGGCATCCTCTCACGGTACCACGCTTGAATTCACCAAGCTCCACGGAGCGACCCACTCTCTCACAAATGTTTGTAGAAGCAGTCAGCATGCCTAGGTGCTTGATTTTATACACCTGTGGCCATATGGAAGTGACTGGAACCCCTGAATTCAATAATTTGGTGGGGGGGTCCCAATACTTTTGGCAATATAGTGTATGTCAGCAGTGACAACTGTTCAAATGTCATATACTGTATATCTACAAAAATAATTTTTCGATTATTAGATGGTGAATATATGCTCGGTACGAAGCTCTGAGTAGCACAATGTAGCAAGATTATTGTTACCATCTTTCAAACTTATTCCTCAATTAAATACACCAAATCTACACTTGTAAGATCACACTCTGCCATTGTGTTATCATCCTTTCTAAGTCACAGACGTACTTTAACGCTGTTAAGTATGAGTACAGCTTTTGGGCACCATCAAGTGGAAATCCATTTTATCAGTGTTTGTCTCACCTGGTTTTAAACTGTTTTTTGACCTCTTTAGCCATGGTAAATTAGAACCAGAGTACAGGACTTTAGGCCAATGAGCACGAAAAACATTGTTAGGGCAGGCAGTACTTGTATATCTGGTGAAAACCAACCCACTCCACAAAGATGGCCACAGTCATGGGCAGCAAAAAGTTAAGTAACCAACCCCAAGGTCAGAAGATATTCAGTACTGACACATTCCCATTTATAAATTAACTGCATGGAGAAACCCCTGATAAAGTTGACACATCTTTTTATTTAAAGCATTTGAGGCAATGTTAGTATTCTGAAAATATGTTGTCCTCATGAAAAGTTAATTTATCCAAGCACCGCAATCTGTCTGTGAAGGTCTATCTGGATCTAAAAATAGGTGATAATGTGTCCCGCTCCAATGGTCTCAAGCAGAAGTGAAATTCACTCAGACTCGGATTAAAGTTGTTATCCTGAAGAGCAGGAATGACCACTTGACCCTTACATGTACGATTTAAGCTTATTGTTCTAATGAAGAATCAAGGACATGCCAGTTGCTTCTGCATTACTTGGTGGCGTCCTACACATGGCTGAACAAGCTAAAAACAGGAAATTATGGAAACAAGTAAGTTGACGGCCAGTTGGGCAAACCATCACCGTCCATGTTGTTATGGTATTGACATATTCAGAGTTATTTTAGGTCACCCACAGAGGAGTCTGGAGTCTTACAAAACTATCAGTGTGTCATTTTTCACAACGCGTCATATGTGGCTCCCTCACCATGCCAGTAGTTTTTTGTTTTTTTTTTTTTAATTTTGCACCATTTCTACAATTGGCCCCTCATCTACAGTTGGTTTCTGCCTTGCATCTGATGCTGTGGGGATATGTAACCCTAACCCTAACCATGACCCTGTACTGTTCAAGGAAAATCAGCAAAAGAAGGATGGACCTCTTCATAGAGATGATCATGTCAGCTGATGTTTCATACAATCATAGTTGTACACCTGGGCTCTAGGCAAGATTAAATGAGTGTCTTAGGGCTATGTGAGCCAGGGCAGGCATGGAATGAACAGCCTTATTGTCTAAAGTCAGATACCCTAGCCACTAGGTCACACTATTTACAAACTTGGCATAATGGGCCTTCACCAGGGTTGCAATGTGAAGGGTTTTCTCTGTAGAACAGCATGTTTCCACTTCTCAGAATGCTGTCAAACAAGTCCTAAACTTCATGTAGCAGATTTCTGCACCATTTTTTATGATGAAAGGCCCTTCTATTCATTAAGAAATTAAGGAGGTAGAAAAACGTTATTGTAGCAAGATTAAGCACGGGTAAAACGTGTGCCGAAAGAAATCTCTCAGTCCAAAAGTTTGTTTTAAAAATATTTAGTGAAAGTTAAAAGCAGATAATCCACAGAAGAATAAAAGAAAAAATAGTTACACACGTAGAATAAAAAGCAAAAAAAAAGAAAAATGTATCTTGTCTAAACTTAGCTTTTCTTGAGGAGCTTTAGTTATTTCTATACTTCTTAATAGGTTCTTAATTTCTTCTTCTGTACGCCTTAAGCGTACGGTACAGTATTCAAATAAGCATTGTTTTCTTAGAGTTATTTCACACACTCAGAGAGCCCGTAAGCCCTCAGACACGGTCACGGTTTAAAACCGTATGCCTCTACACCTTACACATGGCAAGGCTGTCACCAACTGAAAAATAATGTTTACTCAAAGCTATTAGAAATGGCAAGAATATACCAATACAATTCTACTTATGGGGGGTTTTAGGAGCCTCCCATAGATTATGCATTGTCATCTAGTAAAATATTTATGAAGCTTATAGAACTAGGAAAATGGCTCTTACAATCATACTCTGTGCTCCAGAACTTACCCTAAAGGTTTGTATTAATGGGGGTATCTTTATTGAGTAGTGTTAACACAATAGGCTGTTCCTAGCCCTGTAAAATGGACTCTTATTCCCTGCTTTTTATATGACCATGCTGAGCGTTCTTCAAACCAGAGGACTCCTAGTATTCATATACTATTACTGATCCCCCACCATGTTTAAGAAAAGGCCACAGACATGGTGGCTTGAAGGGATACTTTTGGCTTTCCCCAAACATAAACCTGTAGGAAATATGGTGAGGGCCTTATCCCAACTATATTACATTATTTAATTGTTCAGTGTCCTGTTTAAGTGCTCCTTACATCAGGTTATACAGTACAGCTTGGCATGCTGGCATTTAATGATCCCCTATCATTAATTCCAGTTTTGTGAGTCTCATCGTGTACGGTTTCTGTTAAGACTGGTTCACAGACAGTCCGTCATTGTCCAACCCGCTATATCCTAACATAGGGTCACTGGGGTCTGCTGGAGCCAATCCCAGCCAACACAGGGCGCAAGGCAGGATCAAACCCTGGGCAGGGTGCCAGCCTACCGCAGGACTCACAGACATGTCAAATTAATTTACTTGTAGTTTTTGAGACCTTACTTTTCTGGTATTTAGCAGCTATTCTATAAAGTGTCCATCCATTCCTTGTAGATGAGTTTTGAATTGTGACTACTGTTTCTCTTTGCCAATGCAGTCTGTCTATGTTTGGCATATACTGTCGTTATACTTGAGACTGTTCTTGACACATGAAATAATTTAGCCATTTGTATGACCAACACACCAGCAAATTGGGCATCTACTATTTGACCTCTTTGGAACTCTCTTGAAAACTTGCATATCAAAGTGTGAATTGTCATACGTCTTGCATATCTGACATGTGCTGATTACTGCCAATCAGCCTGGTATATAACTTGCATTCACAGTTAAGTTTTGTAATTGTGATTTGTTCCTTTTTTTTTTTTTGTTTCCATGGTTTTGTATGCTCGTTGTATTTGTCTTAACAAGTCAGAAAAGATGCATCACTAAAAGGACTGTGTCTCCGTAAGGAACTGCTGGATACTGCTGCAGAAAAAAGTCCTGGCTACTCTGCTCAGCTGTTTGGCACCACAACTCTGAAGGTAAAAGTGCAGAAAATGGTGGCCAAGTTATTGTTTACAGATTTGTACATCTTAATGTTGGTGTAAAGAATGTGATCAGGCCTTACACAAGCACTGTTAAACATCAGCTATTTTCCATGTACAGCATGTATGACATTAATTAATAAAGTTAATTTTCTGAGAGCTATGAGTGATGAAGGATCTGTGCCAAGGGGTAAGCGGCATGGTAAGCCACATGATAGATGGTATGCAAGTGCCTCGAAGGATTTAGATTGCTCAGATGTTTGTTTCTCTGCCAGGTAAGGCTCAAAATGAGTAGGCCTTACTATGTTTCTGTATGATTAGTTATTTTTTTGTTATAATATAAAGGATGTTCAAAATTTTACACCTGGTAAAGTGTGTTACATCTAGATTATTAAATAAAAATCAACTCCTTTCAAGCATGACATACGTTCGAGATGGAGATGCCAGGTGTATTTGGGTGGCATAAATGAAGAATGCTTGGCCACCATTAAAGGATGTCAAGTGATTATTTTATCTAGTGCTGTCTGATTTGTTTCTCTCTGCTATAGGCTGACAGCTAATTTGTTTCAAATTGTCTCTTTGAATTCATCTTGCATATGTCAAAATGTAAATTATTGTAATTTGGAATTTTTTTCTGTGACAGGCCTCAGCTTCTCAGGTAGAGGCTGAATTGACGGGGTCTCAATGTGGACCTTGTGGTGTGTGATTATGGATGCCCCTGCTAGCCACAGAAAGACATCTGTAGCCAGGATCAAAGGTAACGCAACAACAGGGCTTTAGTGCTACCTACACAACAAGGAATGAATGCTTTTAAGTGGTTTCTGGTTATTTTTTGGAAGCCTTGACTTTTCTGGAGGGAGTGGGCAGTTACAGACAAAGTGAGATTGTTTTCTGATTAGAATGCCATTAGACGGATTGCATGTGGCAGAGAACAGGAGCTCTGTCTTGCTCCTCAGATGTGTGGTCTGCTGGGCTGGATTGTTGCAGTGTTTTGGCAGCTTCGTCTGTCTTGTTTGAACGTTGCAGAAATCAAATCCTTCTTTGCACTCTGCAAAATTCATTGTTACAGTGTGAGGCTTGGCCTGAAATATTTCCTCTTTGAATTTATTCATCTCATGTGGTTTTGTGCTTTTATTTCAATAGAACTGTAGCTGCAGGGCAGTTCAAATGGTGGTTTTCAAAATCAAGTTTTTACACCAAGATGCTTATTTGTCTTGTGATTAGCTGTCCAAGTTCTGCTAGGGCTGTGTTCGGTCTGATTTATTGCCTCTGTCTCTCTTTTGATCCATTCTCTTTACTCTCTCTTAAAACACTGTTTGCAAAGAGCTTTCTGCAGGGTGTTGGTGGTGATATTAGTAATCCAAACTGCTTTGAACTTCACTGAACCTTTCTTCTTCCGTGGGCTTCTTTGTATGATTTCAAAATGTCTGTCCACCAGGAACTAAAGTTTCTTGCACACACTGAAGCAATCTGTGGCTGGCAGAGCACTAAGAATCTCATACACTTCCTTTCCAGTTCCTGGGTTACACCCTGAAAAAGCCTTGGCGATCATTTTGCTGTCCTGATGAGCCTCCTGAGACTTGGGAATACCAATTTAGGTACTATGATAAAAATGTAATCATTTATTTGGGTGGTTGACATGTCTTGACTGGTTCTTGGCTTAGTCCGCTTAAAAAAAAACATTCCTTTGACTTTGGCTGATAACAGAGAGACAGAAACTCTGGCTCGCCGGTAAGTGGAACGGCTGCACTGGAGGCGACTTTTACAGATAATTTACATTTTATATTTTTATGATGGCAGAATTTAAGCTGGGAGCTGATCCTTTCAAGTGGGATATGGTTTACCTTATGCACCTAGTTCTTGTTTACAGAAGCCTAGAGGAGCAGGTCTGTCGGTGACAGAATACATAAGGTTGAACATAATTTGGCACTGATGTGTTTTTCGTATAGTATGATGATAATCTATTCAATATCATGCACTTATCAGGTTTTTTATGTAGAGAATTCTGTGCTATATTGCATTTTGACATGGCTTTGTATTTTATAATCCAAACTTCTTCCTGTGATTTTCCAGGGACCCTTCCTCATGTGTGCTGCCCTTCTGGTCTGTTATCTTTAGCTCATTCTCTTTGATGTTGTCAGTTACTATTCTCCTCTTACACATATTTTTATACTCCTACAGGGTGGTCCAGATCTAATTATGCAGATCCAGATCGTCTGGATGACTTTGATTTATGTGGGGACGATTCCATTTCGATGTAAAGACGATTCTTCATGTCGTCAGTTCGCATACTTCTCGATGGTCCGGGATTTTTTGTTTTTTTTTCTATGTAATAAACGTAAGTTATAGCGTAATGAAAATTGCATAATTAGATCTTGACCACCCTATAGAAGTTTTATGCCTCATTCTTCCTGTGCACAAGCATACGTTCATATGTTCGGGCACAGTTGCTGCAATCCTTGTCTTGTCTACATTTTATAGTTTGATTCAAGATGTGTAGATGTATTAGGGTAATTATTATCAAATGCGCAGAGCACTTACCTTAAAACTGCCAGGTTCCATACCCGTAAAATCTCAGTTGTCTGCATTATGCATTAATGGAGAATCCAGTCACTTCATTCACAAGTGAGATTCTTCTGCTAACCCCATTAAAATCTTTGAGGAGGAGATGCTTGTGAGGCTGCCGCTCCCTGGTCAGGTGTAGTGAAGTGGACGGGTGATGCTGCTGCACTTTCTGGTGCTAAGGTGCAGGTTACGGGACAGGCTGTGAGGTGTCGCTGATAGGTGCCATTTGGGTTTGTTTTATATATTGATTGCTTCCTTTTCTGGAATAGATAAAGATTTAATCACAAAAAAGAATAACATTCTCAAAGCTGCTTATGCCAATTCTAGTTTATATATATATATATCTTTATATATATATATATATATATATATATATATATATATATAGAGGATGGTCCAGATCTAATTATGCAATTTTCATTACGCTATAACTTATTAAATTAATTACATAGAAAATCCCCCCGAAAAATCCCAGACCATCAAGAAGTGTGCGAACTGACGACATGAAGAATCGCCTTCGCACCGAACTGGAATCGTCCGCGCATAAATCAAAGTCATCCAGACAATCTGGATCTTTATAATTAGATCTGGACCACCCTGTACAATATAATTGTTGTTTTCCCTTTAATAGAAGTCCACAATGAAATTGTACAAATTAATAAGTACATATGCATATGGATATTTAATATTCAATCTTTTCAAATGAGCTGTATCACACTCATTTTCTGTAGTACAGTAGGTTCAGAAAGTATTCAGACCCCCTTCACTTACTGCACTATTTATTGTGTTGTAGATTCAATTTTAAATATATTAATTTGCCATTTTTGCTCATTAATTTACACTCAATAACCCATAATGACAAAGTAAAAACAGATTTTCAAATTCATTAAAAATCAAAAACTGAAATCATGTATGTATTCAGACTTTTTGCTGTGGGACTCCAAATTTTGGTAAATTGCATCTTGTTTGCTTTAATTGTCCTTGAGATGTTTCTAGAACTTGACTGGAGTCCACTTGCTGAAGCTAAATTGATTGGACATTGTTTACAAAGGCACACACCTGTGTATATGAAATCTCACAATTCATACTGCATGTCAGGATGAAAAATAAGCCAAGAAGTCCAAGGAACTCTCTGTAGACCCCCACAATCAAATTGTGGTGAGGCACAGATCAGGGAAAGGGATACACTCATTTCTAAAGCTTTTAGTTTTTGGAAGAGCACAGTACTCTTAATATTTGTCAAATGGAAGAAGTTTGGAACCACCAAGACTCTTCCTAGCGGTGCCCATCTGGCCAATCTGAGTAACTGGGAAGGAATTACCATGGTCACTCTTAACAAAGCTTCGTAAGTGCTCTGTTGAGATGGGAGAACCTGTTGAGATTCTGTGTTTATGATAGAGTCGATACACAGAAGCCACAAGAGTTAAAGACATATGACAGCCTTCTTGGGCTCTGTGGGCATGAAGAAAAAGATTCAATGGTCCAGGTGAGACAATAATGTAATTCTTTGTGCAGAACTCCAAGCACTATGTCTGTCTAAGACTAGACACTGCTCCTCACCTGCCTAATACCATCCCATTGGTGAAACATGGCAGTGGCAACACCATGCTATGGGGATGCACCTCAGTGGCAGGAACAGGGACACTTGTTAGAAGTGTGGAAAGGACGTACACAGCCAAATACTGAGAGGTTCTGCTCTAGAGTATACATGACCTCATACTAGGGCCATGGTTCACCTTTCACCATAACAATGACTGAAGCATACAGCCAATACAACCATGCAGTGGCTTCAGGACAAATCTCTGACTGTCTTTGAGTGGCCCCACTAAAGCTCACACATAAACCCCATAGATTACGTATGGCAGGACCGGTTAATGGCAGTTTGGTGCCACTTCCCATCCACTCTAATGGGAGTTAAGATGATCTGACAGAAAGAATGGAATAAGCTGCCCAAATCCAGGTATGCAAAGCTTGTAGAGACTTACTCAAGAAGACTCTAAGCTGTAATTGCTACTTAAGAGGCTTCTTCAAAGTACTGAATTAAGGGTCTGAATACCTCTATGAATCAGAGATTTCAGTTTTTGATTTTTAATAAATTTACAAACCTTTCTGAAAACATGTTTTCACTTTGTCATGATGGGTTATTGAGTGAGACTGTGTATACTGATGGGCAAAAATGGTGAATTTATCCGTTTAAAATGAAATCTAGAACACAATAAAGTGTGCTTTCTGAATACTTAAAGCTCAGAGTACTTTCTGAATCCACTGAATGTGAGTGTTATCTGTAGATGTGGCCCACAGTGTCCACTTAATCAACATTATGTTTATAAAAGAAAAAGTGAGCTTGCTGTGATTTTAAGGGGGTTCTTAACATATTTTGTATTTGTATACATCATGAGTGCTCAGTTTTCTTCACAGGAACTTATCAAGCACTTACCAAGGAACTTTCAAGTATCAGATAAATATGTATCGTGACTGGTATGTCAGACTTAGTTTTAAAAAACAATCTAAGAAACTTGTAAGAGGGCAGTTTACTGTATTTGACTGCAATTATGCATGCATCCATTTAACCAGCCTTCCATTTCAGGAATGTGTTTAATCCAATTCATTGTTTTGAAATGCTGAAGCCTATCCTGGCAGCATTAGGCAGAAACCAGCTATGAGGATGCTATTGTATACCAGGGCATGCACTTACACCATGCCAATGTAAAGTCAACAGTCAACCTAATATGCCTGTCTTTTAGATTGGTAAGGAAAAACATACAGGAATGGACTGACATTTAGCACACATATTAGGAATGCATCAACTATCAGAACATTTTTACATTACGATTTTTAAATGGATTAAATGGTTTTGAATTAATTTTGTGTAGTAATTATGAAACATGACAGTTTATGTAAGGTGGCACAGTACTTAGTGTTGCTGCTCATGGACCCCTGTTCTAAGTTCATACCCCCCACACTAAGCCATTGGGCTTGACTGTATAGAGCATTGTCGGGCAACCGGTGCACCGTGGAATTTTCTAGGGGCGCCGCGAAAACTTTTGTAAAATATTTAAAATTGCTAGTGTTTTTGAACTTTTGGTTGATTATAAAGATAATGTTTAAAAAAATATAAATTTTATGTTGGAAAAACAGATAACGGAACACTTACGGAAATTAAGTCTAAGAAACGTGAGAGACTTCAAATGATCGACAAGGAAATGCGCGTCTGTCTTTCGAAAATTGATCCTCGCATCAATCTCATATGTGCTGAAAAACAATCTCAACGTCCACATTAATTAAATTTAAGATTTATCCTTTGATTCTTTTATTAATAAAATGTCTTTCAAACTTGTAGAATTAAATGTTTTTATTGGCGATTGTCCATAGATTGTGTTGTCACGACTTTATTTATGGACAGTCCCTCAGGTGCGGCGCGAAAGAAAATTTTTGGACTTAGTGCGCCGCAACTCGAAAAAGGTTGCCTTTCACTGGTATAGAGTCAAGATCCCAAAAATATGCACAATAAGTTTTTATGCAAGACCAACTTGATCTTCTGCAAGTGGGTCCTGCAGTATACTGGTGCTCTGTCTAGAGCGGTTTCTTTTCTGACATCCTCTTCTTCCAGGATAGGTTTTGCCCTCTCGCAGTCAGTCCTCAGAAGGATTAAGCAGGTCACGTCATATAGCTTACAAGGTACGTGATTTGTCTAAGTACTGTACATTTATTTAACCAATTACGTATTATCAGTTTATCACAGCTATGTAAACCTTTGTGTGAAATATCTCTCACAATGTTTAGGCACGTGGGAAGGACAAAATGTAGTGTGACAGAGAGTGCAAAGTTAAAAGGAGAAACCGTTATTGACTAAGATAACAGGGACACAAAAGCATTAAGGCAAGGGCAAGCTACTAATACAGTACAGTAATGGTGAGCTGTGGAAGGTTTACTGGTTTTTGGAAATCACATCATTTAATCATTGAAAAGGGTGAACCTGGAAACCCATAATAGAATACATCTGTCGGTAGAAGAAACTCCTTCATAAAGTCCAGATTATGGAGGGTGAAATTTGAAGAGAAAGACATTTTTATAGTGAAGGAAGCCACTGTACAAACAGGCATTTTGTAACTTTTGTTTTTACTGATTAGGCCTTGTAAGGGAGCAGTATATCCTGTTGAGTTCAAAATAAATCTTCTGCAATAGTCAACCAACCAAATGAAGGCACATACCTGAAGATGTGTTACAGCTAGGAGAAGCTTAAGCACTTTGCCTATTTTACCAAGCTGAGACTTCTGAATCTTTCTCCATGTAATATCCCAGGTAGTGCAGATATTATAAAATGAAATGTGAATTTGGAGGGTTTGTCCAGATGACCTGCAGTCTGTGAAAACTCCGTTACCTGTCATTGCTAAGCATGACTCTGTCATCTACATACACTCTCTGATACCCAAAATGTGGGTGGAACAATGCACCAGCAAAAACTTAGAGGTGCCCCATGCAGCCCAAAAGGGGAGCCTTGCAAACTGATATTTCCCAGTGGAGCAGACAAGTTAATTTTCTCTGACAACACTCTTTTTGTCAGCTCAATTACTGTTTTTTTCTTTCATTTTTTTTTAAAATTTTCCTGAAACTGGGCATGCATCAAATATGGACACATTGTTTAGCAGTTTGAAGCCAATGCAGAACTGGGCATCACCATCTGATTTTTAGACTGTGCCATTCACTCCCTCTTCTTGTAATCATTCCAGCATAAACCTCTGAACTTTGCACCTCCATCCATGCTCTTGCATTGTTACTCAAGTGAGAGCTACGTACTCAACAATTCAGGAATCTTCAAATCGAGGCTAATTACACAGGAAATAGTTTACTTATCAAAAACAATGGAGCATATACAAAAATGTATTTACAAGTTGTTAAAGTCCACAGTTATCAGCTATGGCAGTGCATAAATTACTGTGACTTTGTAGTGCATTTTTTAACTCTTTGGGGTGTATACATGTAGCAGCTTGATTTGCAAACAACCCAACACAGAAAGAATACAAAAAACATGGCTCCCAAAACGCCAAGGTGGTTTAAGCGAGTTCAAGAAATGGAGGGATAGAAATGAAGTGAAACTCTTTTTTTTTTTTTTTTTTTTTAGGAACACTGAATCTAAACATCCATTCTTTTCAATTTTTGTGTGTTCGTCAAATGTTTCACTCTTACCATAATGTATTTATTAGCAAGTAGAGTCTACCTAGAGGTTTTTGAGTATGTCAGATCATAAGAGTCAAAACATTTGGATGGATCTAAACAATAAAACCACCAGAATATCTTTTGAGTCGATGAGTTCAACATACAAAAGAAAAGCAAGCATCTCCGATTAAGGATGAGCTATTGTTGAAAGAAATAGTGAAGCAGCTTTTCCATGAGCTATATATTGACATTAAACACAAAACACCGCAGCGGTTTAAGATATATTTTTTTTTAGTATGTTACTTCATGGGCAGCACGGTGGCGCAGTGGGTAGTGCTGCTGCCTCGCAGTTAGGAGACCCAGGTGTTTTCTTTTAGGGGCAATATAGCTCCCTAGTTGGAATAAGTTCTTTTGTAATTACGGCATTTTAAGTAACTGAAAACTATATAGATATGATATTAAAAGGCGATACGACAGTAAAAATCACAAAAGAGAAAATAACTTAGCTTTCTTTATTGACGATTTACGCGGCATTACAGACGAGGAAGCCAAATAGCATGACTATACCAGGGTGGGATCTTGATCTATACAGTCTGCTATTTTTCATTACTGCGCTGAAAGGATTTTTAGGACGGATGACATAATCTTTCATCCATCCATCCATCGGCTTCGAAGTATTTGGCTGCTGTGCAAGCCTTTTATACTGGTTCCTCCACGTGTAGGCCCTTACTTAGGTTCCAAACAAGGAAAGGAGAGGATTTCATTTCCATTTCATCTCTAACATACAGAAATAGGACAATGCCTATTTTCGCAGTTGTCTCCAAATGCTAGACTAGCAGTTTCTAAATGCTGACAGCCCCTGTATACTAACTTTGGCCTGCCCTGTACATGTGAGTGGATTTATAAAATAATTTTTGTACTGAACACAGTGACATTAAACTTGCATTCTTATTACACTGGGTTCGCTTCCCGGGTCCTCCCTGCGTGGAGTTTGCATGTTCTCCCCATGTCTGTGTGGGTTTCCTCCCACAGTCCAAAGATATGCAGGTTAAGTGCATTGGCGATTCTAAATTGTCCAAAGTGTGTGCTTGGTGTGTGTGTGTGTGTGTGTGTGCTTGTGCGTCCTCCGGTGGCTGGGACTGGCTCCAGCAGACCCCCGTGACCCTGTAGTTAGGATATAGTGGGTGGGATAATGGATTGATGGATGGATGTTACTTCATATAGTGCCTTATGATGTACTGGTGCCCTGACCACGTGGTGTTCTTACCTTACTGGGTGCTGGGATAGGCTCCATGGTTGATGGTTAGAGAGATCCAGTGGTGGTTACTTACTTCATAGCAATTTAACAACATAAACACATTTTTAAGGTCACTGACATGACATTCAGCACACAACAATGACTGTCTCCTGAATCTTCTTAACGTTACCGTATAAACTTACAGATATTTTATTTATCTCATTGAGAATGCTACTGTCTTGCAGTGTCTCAATTCTAATTTGATTTTCAGTTATGCACTGTAGTCGTGTTTGCCTGCATTTTCTACACAAGTTGAGTATGTGCTGGGATGAACTGCCATTCCTACAAGGGTTGGTTCTTAGCCTGGACGCTCTCTTACTTCCAGTGACCAACATGGGTTTTAGCTTTATGTACATTTATTAAGTGGCCAAACACCACTTTTTATTGATAACCTTAAAAGCCCCCCACAGTGCAGCTGCAGAGCAACCAGTGAAGCTCATTTGACCTCCATCTCACCTGGAAGATGGACGTGTGTGTTTTTTTTTTTTTTTTTATGTGTGGTGATAAAGAATGAGAGCTGATAAATTGGGCAGCTAAAAGGCTGATAAACCCTGTGACCTCCCAGTTGCTCAGCCAGTGGTCAGAATTTGTTAAAGTCATTTGTATCTCCTCACCCTGATAAAGTAAATCACAGAGAGTGTGAGAACATGCAAGTTGTTTAGCCCTTTTGTGTTCTGTAGTGGTAGGAGGTGCGGGCCATCTGTGCTGGGGATTTCCCAGGGGCTCTTCATTCTTATGCCACCTAAGTGCCTTGTGTGAATTCAACTTCATGCTCAAATGATTTTCTGTTTTACGTTGGGACTGACTAAAGAGTCAAAAATACAAAAAAGGGCAGAATTGTATTTTTTTTTTTCCAGCGTAGGCCACATCTGATCAACAGATGCAAGAGAAAAAGACTTCTCTTAAACATAGATGCTCGCAAACTGACACTGGTATATGTGTGTGCTTTTTGTGAAGTGCTGCCTTTCCTGAACAATCAGTCAGTGTTCACTTTATATGCAGCCTACCTTTTGGTGAACATTGTCACAAAGCGCTTTGCAAAGCAAACCAAGAGAAAAAGGAATATTCTGAAAATGGCATCTTGAAATAAGCCCAGAGATTTGGGAAGAAACAAAACATTCTGTTGTAAAATTTCTTTCCAATGTGAAAAAATATACAGTATGCAAGGAAGTAACCGAGTAAGCCAACGTTTCCTTTGCAGGACTTAAGGGGGAGAGATTTTAGTGACGAATGGGCTGTAAGCCACAAAGCTGCTGGTTTAGTCCGCAGGGCCGATTTCACTGTGGCCCTCACTGAACAGGCTAGTGCTCCGTTTATTTCAACAACTGTCCTTCAAAGACCAGGTAAAGCAGTTTAGGAGTGGGGCTTACCATAGAAAGGTTCTAAAATAAAGTTTTATAAGTTTTCTGAGCCTGCTTATTCCAATTCAAGGTTGTAAGGCGACAGAGCCTGTCCAAAAGCATTTGATGCAAGGCAGAAAGCAGCCATAGTTTCAGTGGCAGCTCATTGTATGATGCACTCACAGACAAATCACACTAAAATAATTTATAGTCACTATTTAACTTACTATGCATGTTTTTAGAATGTGAACAAAAACTTAACCACTTCTGAAGCAAATACATGCAAACACAGCATGCTTGTACTTATCAAGTGTTACAGAGAAGGAAAAAAAGACTCTAACTGGCTCAAAAAACTGAGTGACACTAGTAGGAGTTAAAGCATTTTATCAATTTTTCTAATTTTGGAAACTACAGCGAACATAGCCAGGATTTAGGAGAACTCATGAGCTGTCCTAACTCACTAGGAGCTGCCAGACAATTTTGTTCAGGCAGAGATCAGCACGCACATCCCAGGAAAGGCTGAATGTTTTGGAAGTGATGGGCAACAAAGAACTCAAAAAGATATTGATCTGACAGAGATGGAATAATATTCGTAACAAATCTTGTATGTTACACGTGTGATCCATTTACATGGAGAAGCCATGTGGTGTCAGTCGAAATTATTGGTAACTATGCTTTTTGGCCAAGGGGAATGATTTTGGTATGTCACAACCAAGCATTTCTTGAATTTTGCACAAAACTTCGAATGCCCATACAATATGTGAGGTAATACGTAGATTATTCCTTTGCCTATGACTCATTGTGAGTTCATGTTAGAGCAAACTGCATTCATGCCAATCAGCATGCATATAAAGATCATTGCCCCAATTGTGCATGGGCATGCATATGTGACCTGCAAGCAATATCATCCATCAATCCACTTATCCAAGATCGGGTCGTGGGGGCAGCAGATTGAGCAGAGATGCCCAGTCTTCCCTCTCCCCAACCACTTCTTCTAGCTCTTCTGGCGGAATCCCGCGGCATACCAGACCAGCCGGGAGACATAGTCCCTCCAGCATGTCCTGGGTCTTCCCCGGGGCCTCCTCCTGGTTGGACGTGCCCGGAACACCTCACCAGGGAGGCGTCCAGGAGGCATCCTGATCAGATGCCCGAGCCACCTCATCTGACTCCTCTCGATTGCGGAGGAGCAGAGGCTCTACTCTGAGACCCTTCTGGATGACTGAGCTTCTCACCCTATCTTTAAGGGAAAGCCCAGACACCCTGCAGAGGAAACTCATTTCAGCCGCTTGTATTCGCGATCTCGTTCTTTCGGTCACTACCCATAGCTCATGACCATAGGTGAGGGTAGGAACGTAGATCGACTGGTAAATTGAGAGCTTTGCCTTACGGCTCAGCTCCTTTTTCACCACGACAGACCGATGCAGAGCCCACATCACTGCGGACGCCGCACCGATCCACCTGTCGATCTCATGGTCCATTCTCCCCTCACTCATGAACACGACCCTGAGATACTTGAACTCCTCCACTTGGGGCAGGATCTCACCCCCAACCCTGAGAGGGCACTCCACCCTTTTCCGGCTGAGAACCACGGTCTCGGATTTGGAGGTGCTGATTCTCATCCCAGCCGCTTCACACTCAGCTGCGAACCGATCCAAGCAATATCAAAATTATCAATACACAGGTGGCCATGGATGCAAACTGTGCCATAATAACCAGGATATTACCCTGAAGATAACCAGGGCCGGATGGGTGATTCATAGCAAAATATCACACAAGTACACTGAACTTTGCATTCCATGAACCACCAGAACATTGACTTCTACCCCCCTGCAAGCCTGGAAAGGTTCAAGAAGGCAGGCTATGATTTCTGGGACACTGGATAAATAGAGCCTCGTAGAAGATAAGGGGGGTTCACGGAGAGTGGCACAGTACACCATGCGACACTGGAAGAAGATCAGGACCAGTGCAAGAGTGAATGCCACTTCAGTAACAGTGGAGGAACAAATGTGGCTAGTTTCAGTAACTGTCACTTCACGAGGCGTTTCCTGTGTGCCATAATAATCGGAAGGTGATTGCTTTTGAAGTACAGCTGTGGATCATTCCTTGATCGCTAAACGTGCCCATTATCAGGCTTAACTCTTATCTGGGGTGTGTGTCTTAGTCTTTCCATCTCCATGCCCGTTGCAATATTATTCATGATGTGAAATGGCAACAATTACACACAGCTTAGCTCAGTATCCTACTTTATTATGTTTTCCTCATCCTTTTTATTTATAATTACTTTATTTATTTTATTATTGTTATTACCTTTGTGGTGAAGCCTCAGTGTTAGTATCAGAAAACTACAAAACATCATCATGAGTGTCAGCAAAATCCTGAAGTCTTTCATTCTCAAATGTGGCCTCCTACTCTTTGCTGGGACTGGGAGAAGGACGCTTTGTAAACATTTCTCATGTCTTATTCTGAGGTAGAACACATTCATATTCCTTATCAGACTTTTGGTGCAATTCCTGGGAGTAATTCTTTGATGCCTGAAAACTATGGGCCCTGATCAGAATTTTAACCCAAATTCCTGGACCTACACGGAAACAGTATTAAATTGTATGCCACTGTGCTGCACTAGGTCCAGTTGCAAAATTTGTTTTATTTTTGCATTCATTCAAACTCGTGTCACATACTTTTGTTGATGCTGATCACAGAGTAACTTCGGAGGTATGCTATAATCAACAGCCTACCCATAAAATTGTTTTTTTTTTCCTGTGTAAACTAAACAATTATCTGTGTACTTTCCACAGACTAGATCACACTTTTCCTGTCATTTTCACTTATTATTAGGAAGAAAACAGCCCTCAGCAGTTGAAAACCTTTGTGTGCTCTTAGTATACAGCCTTTGAACCGCTCAAGTCAATTTTATTCAACTTCTTATTTAATGCAAGGGGCTTTCTGAAGGCTTGTAACCATTGTCAGTTGTGGAACACAGCCTGGTAATAAGCCTCAGATATGCAATGAATCACATACTATGGAAATATTAAGTTGATTTCATGCTGATATTGACAGTTGTGGCAGAACTCCATACAAAGCCTTTAAAATCAACCTTGTTTACATATGCACCTCTTATATTAGTGCACTTATATTTCATTATATTTTCATATGTACCCTCTGTTTATGAATTCAGATTCCACCCTGATTGTTGTCTGTGTCGCGTTTGCACATTTTCCCCATGTTTGTGTAGGATTTCCACCCACATTCCCAAAGATGAACAGGTTTGGTTGATTTTCAAATCCAACTTGACCTTATGTGGGTGAATTCATGTGTGTGAGAGCTCTCCCTGTAATGGACTGGTGCCCAGTCTAGGGCTGTTTTCTGACTTTTACCCAGTGCTGTGAAGAGAGGCTTTGTCCTCTCACGACCATGAAATGCACTAACCTGATTTGAGAATGTTATGTCTAATCACTAAAACATTATGTCCGTTTTACAGGTTTGTCACTCCTCCATTATTTTCTGAAAATTCATCTCCTGATTCTGTAATCTGCTACATATAATTTGTAATACTGCAGTATGAGCATTCTTCTTTTGGTTTTACTATTATCTCAGCCTATATACATTGTCATTTTTTTACAATGTAAAGTAATTTAACCCTTAAACCGCTGGAACCAGCTATAGTCGGTTCCCAGTGGAATTTGCCAGCATGCCGGAGCCGAGTATATTCGGCAAAATACATTTGTTGAATGGCGCGACTGGCTAAAGTTGGTTTCCAGTGCAATTTGGAAGCACACCGGAGCCGAGTATATTCAGCGACGTACATTCATTGAACTCCGCAACCAGCTAAAGTTGTTTCACAGAGCACTTTGCCAGCACGCCGGAGCTGATCAGTCAGTGCCGTATATTCGTTGAGCAGCCAGCTCATGACCACTGCCAGCCCCGGCGCACTGCAGCATCACTTTCCCTGGGATTCAGCCACCACACTAGACTAGCCTGCAAGCATCAATGCTTACCTCTGTGTGCTTGCGTGCAGCCAGTTCAAGTGCAGTGGGCGCAGTTGGTGATTTACTGAATTTCATCACCTTGTACATATAATAATTGATTGTTGCAGGAGTTTTTACAGTTCATTGGCAGTGTGTAAAATGATCAGTGTTGAAGTAATTGTGATGCTCTTTGCATGAAAAAAATAGGTGTTCTATTAAAATTTCACATTTTCTTTGTGAATTGTGACGCTTACTTAAAAAGTGCAGCAAAAAAGTATTTGCCGTCCAGGGGTGCATTAACCCCCAAGTATGTGGCGGTTTAAGGGTTAAAGTAGTGTTAAGAATATTGGAGCAATCTAGACGAGAACAGGCCATTCAGCCTAACAAAGCTCGTCAGTCCTATCCACTTAATTCTTTAAAAAAAAAAAAGTCCAGTTTTGAAAGTTCGTAAAGTCTTACTGTCTGCTACGCTACTATGCTAGCTTATTCCAAGTGTCTATCGTTCTTTGTGTAAAGAAAAACTTCCTAATGTTTGTGTGAAATTTACCCTTAACAAGTTTCCAACTGTGTCCCCGTGTTCTTGATGAACTCATTTTAAAATAACAGTCTCTATCCACTGTACTAATTCCCTTCATAATTTTAAACACTTCAATCATGTCACCTCTTAATCTTCTTTTGCTTAAACTGTATATGCTTGGCTCTTTTAATCTTTCCTCATAATTCAACCCCTGTAGCCCTGGAATCAGCCTAGTCGCTCTTCTCTGGACCTTTTCTAGTGCTGCTATGTCCTTTTTGTAGCCTGGAGACCAAAACTGCACACAGTACTCAAGATGAGGCCTCACCAGTGCATTATAAAGGTTGAGCGTAACCTCCTTGGACTTGTACTCCACACATCGTGCTATATAACCTAACATTCTGGTAGCCTTCTTAATGGCTTCTGAACACTGTCGGGAAGTCGATAGCTTAGAGTCCACTATGACTCCTAAATCCTTCTCATAAGGTGTACTCTCGATTTTCCGACCGCCCACTGTGTATTCAAACCTAACATTTTTACATTCTACTGTATGTATAATACTTTACATTTACTGACATTAAATTTCTTCTGCCACAAATCTGCCCAAGCCTGTATGCTGTCCAAGTCCTTCTGTAATGATATAACAGAATCCAAATTATTTCTGATGCACTTCACCTCCTTCTTTACTGTTCTTTTACTACTAAAATACTGAAAGAATCTCTTAGGCTCTTCTTTTGCCTTATCTGCTATATTCCTCTCCAACTGTCTTTTAGCCTCCCTGATATCCTTCTTAATGGTTGCCCTCATGTTCTCATATGCTCTGCAATTCATTTTGGACTTATTAGTCTTACATGCCTTATACAGCTGTTTTTTCCTTTACAGCTTCTCTTTTAACTCTTTATTAACTCACTGCAGAGTGTTTTTAAATTTCCTATTAATTCCAAATTTAGATATGCACTTGTCCTACTTTACATTTAACACATTTTTAAACCTGTTCCACTGCTCCTCGACTGTCTCCACACTTAAAAGCTTATCCCAATCTATCCTCCTTTGATTTTGCCACATCTACTCAAAATTTTCCCTATCAAAGTTAAAGTTAGCAATTACGAAACACTAAGAACTATATTATATTATGATCACTTGACCCTAGTGGTTCAATCACCTCTGCAACCTCAATACTATCCTGCTTATTACAAAATACTAAATCCAGACAGGCTTCACCCCGTGTTGGTGCTTTAACATGCTGTGATAAAAAACAGTCACTGATTACTTCTAAATACTCCTGCTCTTGTGCTCCTCCATTTGCAAGGTTATCCCAGTTAATACTTGGATATTTAAAGTCCTCCATGACTATAATATTCCCTTGTAAACTTGCCTTTTTAATATTACTCAAAAGATGTGTTTTGAAATTACTGTCTGCATTGGGCGGTCTATAGCACACTCCTAAAATAACACCTTTTTCCCTGATGTTGTCCAGTGTTGTTTTTCCTCTCATCAAGCAACACCTCAGAATGACAAAAAAAAAATAAACAGTATTTTAGATTTTTTTTGGAAATGTTTTAACAATACAAAACTGAAATTCAGAATTGATACAAGTATTCAGACGCTTTCATTGAAGCATCTTTGGCAACAAATACAGCCTGGAGTATTCTTGGGTATGATGCAACAAGCTTGGTAAACCTGGATTTGCAGATATTCTGCCACTCTTCTCTGCAAATCCTTGTAAGCTTTGTCAGGTTGGATGGAGATCGTCAGTGGAAAGCTATTTTCAGGTCTCTCTAGAGACGTCTGTGCGATTTCAAGTCTGGGTGCTGGCCAGGTAATTCAAGAACATTCACAGAGTAGACCATAATCCACTGCTTTGTTTTCTTTGTTTGAGTTAGGATCATTGTGTTGTTGGAAAGTTAACTTTTAGCCCCAAGTGCTCTGGAGCAAACTTTTATTTAGGATATTGCTGCACTTGCTCCATTCAACTTTCCCTCAACCCTGTGTTGTCTCTCAGTCCTTGCCACTAAAAACCAATCCTATAACATAATGCTACAACTATTACTTTACTGTTGGAATGGTATTGCGTAAGTAATGAGTAGTGCAGGGTTTCCTCCTGATGTGACACTTAGAATGGAAGCCAAACAGTTCAATATTGGCTTCATCAGACAAGTGAAACTTGTTTCATATTGTATGAGAGTCCTTTAGGTGCTTTTCCACAAACTCCAAGCGGGCTTTCATTTGTTGTCTGGCCACTCTGTAATCAAGTCCAGATTAGTGGAGTGCATTTCAAAATTATGGAGGGCACTTTTCCCTTGGGATTGTTTAATGCCACAGACATCTTTGTAGCCTTCCCTAGATCTGTGCCTCTACACAGTCCTTTCTTACTCTAAGCCCTGTAGACAATTATGGCTTAGTTTTTGCTCTGATTTACATTGTCAGCTGTGGGACCTTCTATAGACAGGGGTACAGTATGTGCCTGTCCTAAGTATGTGCAATGCAATTCAATTGACCACAAATGGATTCCAGACAAGGTATAGAAACATCTCAATGGTAATCATTAGAATTTGTGCCACAGCCAAATTCCAAGTGGCATGAAAAATGGTCTGAATACTTGTGTCAATGTGATATTTCAGTTTTTTGTTGTTGATAAGTTAACAAAAATTCCTAAAATTCTGTTGACTGTTGTTCGATGAGAGGAAAATGAATTTAAATGGTTTTAGCATAAGGCTGCAATTTAGCAAAATGTGAAAAATGTAAACAGGCCTGAAGAATCTTCTGAAGGCACTGTATACGGAACTTCTTTTTGTTCTGTTTGTGACAGCATGGCTTTATTAAAAACACATTTGGTTAATATTTTAATATTGCCACTCTCTTGAATTTATAATCAGCCCCATGTTGTCCAAAGCCATTCCCTTTGTGACTTGACAAAGTGCTTAACCAATGTACAAATCCATGACCATGGCACATAAACAGATAGCACCGTACAAAGCACTACATAGATCAAGTATTGTGTTAACTGCAAAGAATCAAATGTCTAACATTATCTTGAGGGTTTTGCACATTTTTTTCTTGCCATTGACTCTGGCAATGTCTTTCTTTATATATAATACGCTATGGTGGCTGTTTGTTTACCTGTCCAGTATTTTAAATCAGTTGTAGCTCGCAAACCGTTTGACCTGTTGATCTGAATTTGGTACACATATACTACGTGATGTCTACTATCCGCTTTCAGTGATGATTGACCTCCAAGATTATTCCTCTTTTTATTTTTATTTTATTTTATTGTAGAATCAACTCACAGCAGCGGCCAGCAGGGCGGCCGTGCAGTGCATGCGTATGGGCACCATTCTCATTCCCTACCACCTTTGCCGTCACTTCCCCTACCTCTTCATATCTTAAATCATTCTTGAGGCAGATTGAAGACTTAAGTGCCAGCATAAGTGAAAAATGAAAGAAAATGTACTAAGTAATTGCAACAGAAACACTGACTTAATCAGTTTTAACGCGAAAAGAGTCCAAGGAAAGAAGAGAAGAAGCGGGCCGCTAGGGTGGAGAAAAGAAGAGCTGCTCAGGAAGCAGTAAGCGCATCAACCTCTGAGCAAACAAATGATAAATATACAGAGAAAGAGGATAAAAACTAGGAATGCTCAAGTCAAGTGTAATCACTGCACGTTACTGGTATACAGAGAATAAAATACTGTAACTGCAAAGGACACATTTAATTTACTCACTGTGATGAAATAAGTCACAAAATCTATTATAAAGGTTTGGGGATTGGCCCCTTATATTGTTGCGCACAAAATATGGTTAAGATGACTATCAAAGATATCAGACATTTGACATCGACATGGAGTTTCTGTCGGCTTTTATATCTTGACAAAGATGGCTACAGGAAATGGTAATAGCAGGAAATTACGTCATCCACGCGAGCCGGAAGTGACATCATCATGGCGGGACCGGAAGGGACGTCATCATGGCAGGACCAGAAAGTGGCGCCGTCCAAGGAAGCCGGAAGTGACGTCATCATGGCGGGACTGGAAGTCATATCATCAAAGGTAGCCGGAGGTGAGGTAGTGAATGAGAAAGTATCTGATGTGGGTATGTGAGAATTATTTCTTTTCTTTAGTTCTGTAGGATCAGAAAGAGAGGCATTAGCACCGTCATACAACCCCCCCCCATCTTGTAACCATTCACTCACCTCAGGACCTGTTGATTGCCTCCTAAACGCACATGTGTGACATCACATTACTTTGAAAATGTTTCTTGACCATTTCAGCATTGAATGTCTAACCCTAGCCATTTCACACTACACTGGCATTATAAAAAATACAGTTATCCCAAGCAGTTCACTTGGTTTAGAGGCACAGGATTCCTGTGAATGTCATACGTATTGAGCCCATGATTATATTCTAAATTTATTATGAATTTGACTTGGCTCACACACAAACAGAGACACGTAAATGTCAGCTCAATCAAAATGAAAAAGTATATATTGAATGAATAATGAAGTGAAGACAATTAAACAAATACCACATATGCTGAAACCCACCCAAATCCCAGATGGTGATAATAAATATTTAACTAAACACAGATACAAAAGAAATCCAACAAAACAATAAACGCTCATGACACAGTCCAGTTTTGCAGATTGAGATGATGGTGGTGTAGTTATGAAATGAAATCCCCTGTGAACAGCCTCATTAAACTTATATGAAGTTTTGTCCTATCTTGATGATGATGTAAGTAAAGATTTGTAGAAGTTGGGAGTGATCCCCAGACAAAGACGTTTTTTTAACCCAGACGAAATCACACGAACAAGCGGGCACAGGACAAGAACATAAATACAGAGAAAACTGTCCTGTGTGTGTAATTGGAATTCTGTTTTTCAGTGAAGCTTTGAAAAAAGTAGCGTGTAATCTTGTTTCACCCAGCAGCACTTGCAGCAACCACCAAAGCTACTGAATGGTGTTGTACTCCCAGGGCTGCCGGGATTTGAAGTCCATTTAAGCTGCACTGCTACAGTGTCATCTGCAGTTTTCTGTAGTATGTTTCAAAACTTGCAAAATATTTTCCATTTAATTATTGATGACAAGCCCATGAATAGGCGGATCCACAAATTGTAAATGTGTGTATTGCAAGGGCCAACTGTACTGATTAGGCCTCTGACCTGGAGTCTAGCCATCCTCTAATTTTCTTACCAGAAAAATGTAAACAGTTTATCTGAAAAAGAAAACTAAACAATGATTAATGGCGAGGAGTGAAGACTTTAGGAATATCATTGATTTTAAACTACAACTAAATGATCCCACTGGGACCTCTTGATTTTTATTCTGTATTTAAAGACATACAGTTGTTATGTATTGACCTCTAATCATTGTGTTTTTAAAATGCATAATGAATAAATTAATGGAAGGAATTATTAAAGAAAAGTTGCAGTATGATATGTCTAAAGCAGGCATGTTACTGAGCAGTCAGTTTGGATTCAGGTGAGAGAGGTTGTGTTTTACTAATATGCTAGAATTCTATGAGGAAGCAACCAAAGGATACAATCAGAGCAGTGCATATGATTTTATTTATCTTGATTTTCAGAAAGCTTTTAGCAAGATCCTACAAGAGGTTTTAGGGATCAAACTAAAAGAAGCAGGAGTTCAAGGTATAGTATGGAGATATGTGCAAAACTGGCTCAAAGACAGGAGGCAAAGGCTTGTTGTGCCAGGAACCTTATTAGAATTAGGCAATGTTAAAAGTGGTGTCCCTCAGGAGTCAGAGCTGGAGTCTTTATTCTTTTTAACATTAAAAAGTATGAGGATAGGAATATAAAAAAGCAAGATCATTCTGTTTACAGTTGATACCAAATTGGGTGTAAGGGCAGATAATCTAGATTTAGCCAAATCTTTATAGAGGGACTCATACATAATATCGACTAATACAGGCTTAGGCAGATTTCTAACAAATGAAATTTAGTGTAAGTAAATGTAAGGTACTGCCCATAGGAAGTAAAATTGTTTTGAATCAAAGATTTGAATTAACAATGAGCAGCCTGAAACTTGAAAGTATGCCTTATGAGAAAGGCCTAACAATAGTTGTAGACTCATCACTGTCTACATCCAGACAGTGTCCTGAAGCCATTAAGAAGGCAAACAGAATGTTAGGTTATATTAGGTTAGATTTCACCATGTATAAAGTATAAGTCCAAGGTGGTTATGATTAATTAATCAATGTAATGTAATACACTAATGAGGCCTCATTTGGAGTACTGTGTGCAGTTTTGCTCCCTGGGATACACAAAAGATATACTATAAAAGTGCTAGAAGAAGTCCAGATAACAGTGACTAGGCTGCTTCCAGGACTTTAAGGTATGAGTAATAAGGAAAGACTGAAAGAGTTAATCCTTTTCAATTTAAGCAAATAGATTAAAATGTAGCATAATTTTTGGTTTTAGTATTATAAAAGGAAACACTATAGTAGATCCCAGCTCTTACTTTAAAATGAGTTCTTCAACAAGAATATGGGGGCACTGATAGAAACTCATTAAGAATAGATTAAGCACAAGCATCAGAAAGTTTTTCTTCATACAGAGAACCAAAGACTCAAAGAGTAAATTACTAAGTAGTGTGATGAGAGTAGGACTTTAGGGACCTTCACGTTTTTATGTTGTTTTAGAGAAATTAGGTGAATAGAACTGGTGAACTTTGTTGGGATTAATGGCTTGTTCTTTTCCTAATGTTAACCTATTGAATGTATTTATTTTCAGAAGAATTAAAAGTAAAATACTTGGTCTCCTGTAAAGTGCTTTGTGATAGAGATGACTAGGACAGGCACTATCTAGATTTTAGTCTTAGTTCTTTTTATTCATTTTGTCATACTGCCTGTTACGAAGCTCAGGTCAGGTTGGGGAGCATGCACTGGTACAGCATGTTGCTGCACCCATCACACAATGAAACAGCTTGGGATCCTGGTTGGCAACCCCCCAGGCAGACACGTTGTCCAGTTCCACCCTCTGGAAGTGACCATCTATCTCACACAGCCAGGTGTTACATGGGCATCTCCCTGGCCTGGTCTAGACGCTCTGGTTCTCAATAATGAAGATCCTGCAAGCTTGATCACCCTTGGGGAATCATGCCACATAGCTGTAGTGCCGTAACTGACGCTCCCTCACAATGCAGGTAATGTGCCTCATTCAGGACTCCATGAGAAACCGATCATTCAATACAAAGTCAATCCAGCAGTACCCAAGGGTTCTCCAAAGAGACATAGTACCAAAGGAGTCCAGTCTTCATCTCAGGTCACTGGATAGTGTCCATGTCTCGCAACCATATAGCAAGATAGGAAGCACCAAGACTCTAAATATTTGAACCTTCATCCTTTTGCAAAGATATCAGGGGTGCCACACACCCCTTTCCAGTGACCTCATGACCCCTTATGCTCCCCCAGTCCGTCTACTGACTTCATAGGAAGAGTCACCAGAGACATGAATGTCACTGCCAAGGTAAGTAAACCATTCGACCAGGTTGACCCCCTCTCTACTGACAGACGCACTGCTGATGGCTGTGCCTTATAGGTCATTAAAGCCCTGGATCTTGGTTTATATCCAGGACACACGCAAGCCCAGACACTCAAGACTCCTCACTCAGTCTCTGGAGAGCCCTGATCAGAGCCTCCATCGACTCTGTGAACATCACAGCATCATCGGCAAAGTCAAGATCAGTGAATCTCTCTTCCCCAACAGATGCCCCACAGCAGCTGGACCCCACGACCTTGCCCAACACTTAGTCCATCCAAGCACTGAACAGAGCAGGAGCATGAACACACCACTGACGAACCCCAGAATCAACTGGGAAAAATACAGAGGTTCTGCCTCCACTCTGCACAGCACTCACAGTACCAATGTACAGGCTGGCCATGATGTCCAGCAAATTTGAGGGGATCCTGCGAAGTCTCAGGATGTGCCTCTGAGCAGCTCGATCAAATGAGTCAAATGCTCTATGAAAATCAACAAAGGCTGCAAAGAACCTCTACCGATATTTGTACTTGCACTCCATGAGAACCCTCAGTGCCAGGATGCAGTCGAGGTAGACTTCTTAGGCGTAAAACCAGACTGTTTCAGTTGCTGGTAGGAGATCAAGTGATCATGGATCCTATTTAAGGATGACCCTAGCAAGGACCTTACCTGGCACCGAGGGTAGTGCTATCCACCTGTAGTTGCCGCAATCCAGGCGATCAGCCTTCCTTTTCCAGATAAAGAGTTTTCCAGTCAGTTGGGATGGTGCCCAAATGGAAGCAAAGATTGCTTGCGATGCCAGAAGGACAGCCTTACCACCAGCCTGGAGAAGTTCAACCTGGGTACTACAGATCCCTGCAGCCTTTTCTACAATCAACTGGTTCACCTACCTGTGCAATCTCAGTGAGATTGGGTGGTTCACAGCTAATTGGAGGATCAGCCTCAAGCACTGTGAACCCAGAGATATCCAACGTCCCAGCTGGAGGATCAGCTTTAAACAGCTGCTCAAAGTAGCCATCCCAGCGGGTCACAACTGCAGTGTCATCCGTAATGACTGTTCCATCAGCCACCCTGACTGCGACTCTCCGAGGAACAGATTCAGATGTGCGTAATGCTTTGATTCCTCTGTAAGCATGATGTGGGTCACTTGCTCACAGATTCCTCTAATAAATGCCTTCTTATCTCTTCTCGGAGCCCTCACAGCTGTCCTTATATGCTCCCGGTACAGACAGGAGTTGCCATCAAGCCATGCACTGCAACTCCTCTCGATGATATTCAGAGTGCCCTGCGAGATGAAACACCTCTTTATGGGAACACTGGTAACATCAACACAACCCTCAGCAACCTTCAGGGTCTTGTCACAGAAAGTCTCCCACATCACATTATAATCAGCAGTCGCACCCAAGTCTGTAATTTCCTCACACAAACTGCGTGCAAACTCGTTATAAACAGCCTGATGTTGGAGTTTGGTCAGGTCTGGCCTCATTTTTCCTAGTAGGTGGTAACCTACTGGACCTAAGCTGGATCTTCAGAGTAGCAACAAGTCTGTGGTCAGAATTCCCAAACTGGCCACTTCTGTAGACCCTGCAGTTTTGTAAGAGCCACCAGCGTCTGCCCATGAGGATGTGATCAATCTCCTTCATTTCACCACCATTATTGGAGTACCAAGTCCAGCAATGCAGCTCAGGGCACTAGAACCAGGATCCAGCGATCCACAGCCCCTGACCTCTTGCAAAGTCAAGGAACATGTAGCCGCTTTCAACATGGTCGCCAGACCCATGGGGACGGACACAATCCTCATATCCAGCCCTGTCAGTGCCAGTGGATGCACTGATCATGACCAGATGAGAGTCACCTTGCAGGTACCCATAAACCACAGAGCGAAGTTGTGAATAAAATGTCTCCCTCACTGAGACATCACTCACTGCAGTCAGAGCATACACTGAGACAACGGACAAGGCACCCAGAGAGTGCCTTAATCTGAGTGTCATAATACGTTTGTTGAAAGGAGTGACATCGGACACCATCGGAAGGAGCCAATCTGCCACAGTAACAGCTACTCCCTAAGTATGACAGCCATCAAAGTGACCAGACCAATAAAAGTTCTACTTTTTTACACAGAGATCTGGCCAGTCCCAGGTCTGTGCATCTCAGAGAGTGCTGCCACTGAAATTCTGAGTTTATGAAGCTCCTCTGACAGCAGAGGAAAATAATCATTATGCTTGAGTGACAAGAAATTCCACATGCCTACCCGGATGGGCTGCCTCAAACTGGGACCCGGGTGCTGCTGTGCAGAGGGCGACACCTCAGCACCACACCAGTTCTGATCCCCAACAGGCCTGACCCCACTGGTTCTCCGATGGTTTTGACTCTTCCAGGGATGAGGCTCCCAAGGGCTTTTCCCCATCCCCTTCATAATGTGAGCAGCCTTCCTATGGTTGGCTGCAGCAGAGCTACTCATACGGAGAGCAGAAAGGAGTCCTGTCTGTCATCTCAGATCTGCGTGAAGCATTTTTTATGGTGGCTGGACTCCTCCATGCTCTTGGGACTGTGCTGGGAGACACGGCAAACCTTGTTGCAACTGCATTTATGGATGTGCCGTCATGGAGGAGCTGGACAATCTGTGAAACCTGAATTGACTTCAGGTACCACCTCATGCTACCAGTAGAGTCAAGGACACTAGCAAAATACAAAACTAGTGAAGAATCAGTCCGGTGAAGTTGATTCACAATAACTTATGCTTTCTTAACTTGACAGATAGCTATCCCCGAAGCTTAACTGTCTTGGTTTTAGACTGTGATGAGTAAGCGTTGCCTTAATTTTTATGAGCGTATAATTCAATATGTATACTGTTTGTTTGTCTATAGACTTAATCCGAAAAGTAAAACAAAAGAATATGCCCCGGAAAGCACCTATTGGTAATGATACAAGTGTATGACAGTATATACTATAAGCATATGAAGCAAAAATCAAATGGTAATAAAAGGTAAAGAAAACAAATTCCAATATATTTGTGTTTGAGAAAAAAGGTTTCCGTGACTGATGGTCTTTAGTTAAGGCATTTCAATGTCGAGCTGACCGTGGCCACCTGATCACCTAGCCACGGACCACCCAGGCATTCTGTTTTATAACTTGTGATAATAAGCTGTATAAAATTGATTTCATGTGATGCTATACTGGATTTTGTAACGGTATTTTAACTTATATACATCAATGACTGATGCTATACCGGGGAGCTTTATATCTAACTTGCTTGACAAGTTCAAGTCATAAAATACCTTGGGTCTATAAAGGTAAAAGGATTTAAGATTGATTTTTCTGTCCCCATACAGATGAGGCTGTTTTAATGTGGGAGGAAAAGGGCAGTATGTAAGTTTCTACATTTGGTATACTGTATATAGAGATTTTCAAAGTATGTATCTGCAATACATGCAAATGTTTCTCCATATCCATATACAGAGAAGAACAGTATTTACTGATTATCCTTGGGGTGGATATGGTACTCTCCATACTGCAGTTTATTTGGAGGGCAGGCAAGAGACGCTGAGCCAGCAACAAGAAGTCCTAATACAGGCCAAACGCTGATTTGTCTTTATGCTCAATGTGAAGTGTAGAGAAAAAGGTGCTGCAGGAAGTCTTTTTGGAGTGGAATAACTTAATAGATGTCAAATTGTTCTAGACAACCTAAAGTTTACACCCTGTGTATTATTATGTTTATATTTGCAATTAATAATGCTCGCTAAATCAAAGTGCTTTCCCTTGAATTGCAATATGAACTCCTAAATAATTTCACGTGAAAGTTACCCAAGGAGATTTGGGACAAAGTTGCAACAAAAAGGGACTGAATTTTTCAGGGGGTTATTTTATAAGATCTCTAAAACTAGGTTATTTTCTCTTATGGTCTAATGCTAACTCAAAAACACACTCAGACATACTGTACCTCAGGACAAGGAGTGGAGAACAGAAGACCTGAACATCAGAGAACAGCACCTTTATTTTTAATGTAACATCTCGGATACTCTGGGACAACAGGAACATCAGGGAGTTTCTTGACTCTGGCCGAGATCTTGGCTCTTCATTTGTGTCCAGGCGGTTTTACTTTTCCTCCACTGGTTCCCTGCAATGTCCAAATTTTAAACAGACTAAACACCATTGATTAATGGGAAATACAGAGCAGAGGAATGTCAGGAATAGACTAAAACAAGTTCAAATGTTGCACAAATTTAAACTACAGTCAAAATTACAACCAATATTTAAGGACATGTTCAGTGTTGCAAACAAACCACCCACAAGCTTAAAAAAACCTCAGAAGCTTGGAGTGGGCAGTTAACTAGTTGATCCAATATATCTAATGAAGTTCTAGTTGCAGTATGAATTTAAAAAAAGGTTTTAAACTTGTAAACACATTAAAGCATAAGCCATGTTCTATTACAAATGTGCAAATCTGTGCATGCAAAAGTAAACAGAAAATATGATCTTCATATTGGTGTGGTAGTGTTTTTTACATAATGTCTTTCTGTGTGCATTTCTTTGTGGACCTTGTGTAAAAAGTGAATATTATCCAGAATGACGTGCGGTTCATCCCAATTTGGTGAATTAATGCTGCCTGTGCCCCCTACAACTCTGCATTGGATTAAGCAGGTCTGACAACAAATGTAGGTTTAAAGTCAGCAGTTAAAAACAGAGAGAGAGAGAGAGGATGGAAAAAAGCTGTGTCTTGTCCTGTGTTTGCTTGGCAGCAGTGTGAGTGAGCGAGAAAGAAGGTGCACTTACCGCAATTCAAGCCAGAGAGGTGAATTCCTGCTATGGAATCCATTTGAATAGCATTTTAACAGGCACATGTTGTGCACAATTAATTAACATGTGTTATCTGTGAAAAAATGTTTTGGCCATGGAAGAATCTTTTATGCTTATATGTGCAGAGTTTTTAATTACTGTATAATTAATTGTAAAATTACAAAATGACCACGTTAAGGGGAACTGAGTTGGCAAAAGGCTGCATTGGCAAGCTCTACCAGGACTGCAACATGGCAGGACATGATAGATAGATAAATGTATTCACTCTTTTGTCTGAACACACTGGAATTACTATAAAGCAAGAAAAAATCAAAAGAAACAAATGTTCGCACTTGAGCATCACAGTGCCAGTGAGACATTATGCAGGCATATTGCTGTTGTATAAAGAAGTACACTTCTGCTGAATAATTTGTTGGCTGCTAGTACTCAGTGTTAGTGTGTCAGATAGAGGAGGTGCAGCATTTTTCATAATGGCATTCAGTTTTGTTTTAGTTTTCTTCTTTGCTACTACCTCCAAAGGGTCCAGAGTGTGTCCTACAACTGAGCTTGCCCTTTTAATTAGCTTGTTGATTTGGTGGGCTTCTTTAGAAGTGATGTTACCAGCCCAGCACACCAAACCATAGAAGATCACACTGGCCATCACAGAGTTATAGAAGATGTGGATGATGTCACTTTCCACATTAAAGGAATGCAACCTCTTAAGGAAAATGAGCCTGCTCTGTCCTTTCTTAAATAGTTCTTCCGTGTTCCAAGTCCAGCCCAACCTGTCAGTAAAGAAAACCTCCAAAACAGTGATAGAGCCACAATGGCAGCAGACATACAATGCAAGAGACAAGTGAACTATCAGGTGACTGAGCTCAGCCTTAGAGAGGGGGTGAAAAACGCAGAATTTCAGGAGGATCTCCAAGTATAGCTGCTGCTCCTCTGCATCGAAAGGAGCTAGTCGAGGGGGTTCAGGCTTCTGATTAGGATGGCTCACTGGAAGAGACTTTGGGGCAGACCCAGAACATGAGCAAGCTGCTTCCCCAACTTGTGCACCAATTGTATCTCAAATGTTGTAAGTTGCCTTGGATAAAAGCATCAGTCAAATAAGTTAATAATAATACAGGAACAATTTTTGTAAAACACTTTGAGTAAAGCTACATAAGAACAACAGGTGCTAATTCATGGTCTATCTCAAAGGTTTAAAATCTGAGTACGGCTTATTACTTTTGTTTTTATACTATCTGTACACTAATATATGGTGCTCATGTATGCATATCTCAATGTATTATAGGAGATGTCATTTTGTTTCCTTGGATGCACACCTTTTTGCTTACTCCAATATGAATGATTATCATACTTATCTCAGCTACTTGACACTGGTTATCTTTTAGTTTCAAGACTGTAAGTCATGTGAAGGAGAGAGAAAAATCCTGCAAGTGCGATTTCCCATTCTTCTTTTTATCCCCTCCTAGACTTTATCCATTTCTTGTAAAATGTACTTATTTTTTGTATAAAGATAAACAGTGTTGAAAACCCTCACCAGTCAATTAGATTTATAATCTGAAATATAATACTGTACATGCACTGTATGCAGTTCATGTCAATTTAAATTCACGCCATGTAGGAGTCACTTTAGAAAAAATAGCGCATCGAGGATTTGCTAGCATTCTCTGTGGGGTTTTACTTTAATGTCATGTGCTTCATTCACACAATATCTTTCTAAATGAATTATAATCCACTGAGATACTGAGGATGTAAGCAATATGTTCATGTGCATTTTCACTATGTACTGTGAAATATTCACATTTCTACATCCATTTTTGGAAAAGAGAAACTGATATGATCTTGACCTGAGTCTAGAACTTGTTCTTTATTTACTAAGAAAATATTTATGAAAAATATGATTTTCTTCATTTTCTATAATATTTTTACACACCATTTTTATTTTAAATGAAAGTATACCTAACTACAATAAAAGGAGGCATACTATTAATTTGTTCTGCCCAACTGTGGCCTTCATATGGAAGTCTGTTTCAGCCATCAACAAGTACAACAGTCACCCAAAAAAAACCAAAACTTTAATATAAATCACATTCCACTTTAATAAAAGGACAAGTGTCTATGTATTTGTATATCTGTTTGATTGCTCTGTCTCAGTTATATTTCATTTGGTATGGGATTTGTAAAATTAATGCCAATGTTTGTAATAAACCATCTGTTGAATATGACAATGGACATATGCCATATGACAAATGAAATGAATTACTTCATGCATTATAACATATGTTCTAATAGATAGTGCACCGCAAATGTTTAATGCTGAATACACTGCAGGCTATGTTGATTATTTAGATTTCAACCTGCCTTAGATTGTATTAAGAGGCCTACTGAAGACAAAAAAAACCAACCTCCATACCATTACATTAATACCATCAGCCTATACTCCGGACAAAAGGCAGAATGGAGCCATGTCAAATTCTGATCCTACAGTCTGTAAATCATAGTAGAACTTGACATTTGTAAGGCCATATATTAACACCCTTCAGTCAGCCATTTGTGGTGATTACATGGTCACTGCAGTCTCAACTTCCTGTTCTTATTTGACAAGACTGGAACTTGGCACAGTGGTCTGCAGCTGTAGCCCATCTGCTTCAAGGTCCAACATGTGTCATGTTCAGAAATGCCCTTCTGCACACCACTGTTGTAAAGCACTGTTGCTGGACTATTAGTGGTATATACAGTATGTTTTCTTCTGACCTCTCCCCTAAACACAGCATTTTCACCCCACAGAACTGCTGCTCACTGAATATTCTTTGCTTATTGGCCCATTCCTTATCAACTGTAGACACTGTTGGTGTTTCTGAAATTTTACCAGCCCCTCATCTGGCCTAATAATGCCATCCTACGTTATATCTTGGGTAGTGGAAGTGGACTTACATGGTTTAAAGCATTCATCTTGCAGGAGAGTGAGAGGAACAGCAAACTGCGAGAGTATATTATCTGAATCCGGAGACGAGCAAGCAGCGTTTCTCAGGTTCACACTTGGTGAAACAGAAATCTTCCCATGGAGATTTAACTGCTTATTAGTAATGCACCTACCCACATCCACTTCAGGATATATGCTCTGTGAATATGGATACAGCTGAATTCAGAATGCTGTTTTATCTAAAAATAACTACACCAGTCATTATCCTTTTTCCTTAAGGAAAGGTTCTTCTCATGCCATGAGTGGAGGAAGTGATTTTTCTCTGTATATAATGTGATGAGGCATTCAATGGCAGCTATAGCACACACCCTTTTTCACAAACAGTGAATCACAGCAAATGAATTTGTTCACCTGCATTTCACATGTGTATGTACAGTAGGTAGGTCTCACAATTATACCAAAATACAACCATGTGAACTCTCAATTGCTCCATCGAGACTTATTAAACACAGAATTGAGAACTGTTTCCTTTCACTTTACTGGGCACCGCCTTGCCTACCCACCACTACGTTGTGGCTCCAACCATCCATCTGCACATATCTCTTCAGGGAATGGACTTTCAGCTTCATTGTTAACCAAATTCAAATGTTTTAATATAAATTGTGTCCACTTTTTAATCAATGATGCCAACACATACTTGTCTTGTTAACCAGTTTTCATCTAGCAGAAAACTTTTCATACTTTCCAGGTAATCGGGGGAATCTGCCATCATTCTATAGGCATACCATCACTCGAGATTCTTACTGATGACAAAGACTTACAAACTTTTCTTATCCCTTTATATAGGGGTGTAGAATGTCTGTTTTCTTTCAGAAAGCAATGATATGCTTCCTGGGTTGACTTGAATTCAAATCCTAGCTAAGAGAATTCTGCTAGATTCACTTCTTGGTAGATGCTTTGGATAATTCTGCAATGCTGTATTTGGTCTCCCATGCTAAGGAACACATTTGAATTTGAAGTAAGACATATTTTGGAATGTACCTAGTAGCTCTTCTAACAGATTTTATTGTAGCTTTATTTATTATGTAGTGTTGCACCAAGAAATATTTTAAATACTTTAAAAGTAGGACCACCACAAAATTGTGGAGTTAAGCCTATTAGTTCAACACTTTTTACAATGTGCTTCATCATTTAATTAGGCTTTTTAGTCGCCTCCTTTTCCTAACCCATTTATCCAGGGCAGGGTTATGAGTCAGCTCAAGTGTATCCCGTCGATCATACAACACAAGGCAGGAGCAATACCTGGAGAGGGTGCCTGCCTATCACAGGGTGAACACACCTCACACACAAACACACATTAAGGCAGATTTAGCAAAGCCAATTCACCTAACCTGTACTGTATATGGGAGGAAACTGGAGGAAACCCACGCTGACAAAAAGGAAGAACATGCAAACTACACGTAGGGAACACCACGGACGCAAAGCCCAGTCTCCTTACTGCAAGGCAGCAGTGCTCCCACTATGCTCTCCTAATTACCTCCACATAACCTAAATTCACAAATCCCTAAAAATGTGCTTCTTAGCGTCTCCATCTTTCATTTTTTGTTAGTTTTGTTATTTACAAGGAGACTTTGCTAGTCAAGCACATTTTATGCAGCTGAAAGTTGACCTAAGTGCTATACTGTATAATAAAACCAAGCGACAGAATAATAAGCAGGAGTGTAACATGATAACTTAGAATAAAAGACAATTTAAAGGAAAAATACATTTGATTTGACAGTTCAAATAAAATTGCTACAAACATGATCATAAAAACAGTAAACAATTATAAAATAGAACAAGGTTAAAAAATTACTACACTGATTTGTATTGAGTGTTTGGTTTTAAAGGTTATCCATCTTGTTAAATTATTGTGCTACCTTACCTTATTTTCTTTTTTTTTTCAATGTAGGTTTATTTGCTGCATCTGATTCCAGATTGCTGATGTGTATTAAGAAAAATGAGCCTAACCCAGATGCCCAAAACACTCCATTATGCACTTCATCACAGGTTACTGTTCTCCTGTTTCCTGTCCATTAAGTAACTTAATTTCCAATTTCCTAACTTGCCACAAACTTCCTATGACTCAGAATCATATAGAAAATAAATGAATGTGTGGCACTATAGATAAGTAAAGCGTCTAACCTCAGGAACTGTGTGTAGCATGGAGCAGTCTGGATGGTCAGTCTGTCTATAAAGATTTTACGCTTGTAAAGACACCTTTGTTGGGTTCATCAGTAATTTCAAACTGGTCCAGTGGGAGTGGGTGTTCTCATGTGTGCCTTGCATTTGACTGACCAAGGATGGTTCTTGACATGTATTTAATGGCACTAAGATAGTTGCTGGATCGCAGTGACTCTCTGCTAGAGAAGGTGGTTTCAGTAAATGGATGGATGTACAGCTTGTGTGTGTTTATTGACTTCTGACCTTGTTATTTACACAGCAGAGGTATGGCATACAAATGTGTAATAACTAGGATCTGTTTTGTCTACCTTTTATATGGACTGCAACTTTCCAGCCATCAGATTACTTCCCCTATCTTAACTGGCACTGAAATGGAAAATCAAATCTACTTTATTCTTGCAAGGTGGGAGTAAACGTGTTACAACAAAACTTATCATTATTTTGAAACTTTCCATCCTGTCTTCCAGTTAGTAATGATGCCTGTTTTTATTTTTTCTTTCTGGAATGAGTCACATGTGCATAAGTAACTGGAACAGAACTGTGTAGGTACTTTATGGGAACTGATGGATGCTTTGAGCATAACACAGTAGTCCAAGTTTTTGTTTGAACTTTCATTTCAAAAAGAAGTAGTGGGGTTTTAAGCAGTGTCTTGCATTTGAATTTTGCATTTTCTTTGACATTGTGGGTCTTTTCTTTAAGCCTGGCCTGATGATATTTTTTCTTTCTTTTTTTTCCCACCATCGGTACCTTAATTGGCAGCTCAATGCTGCCTGTGCAAACATCTTTCTGGTGTGTAGTTTAACAAGTTTGTGCCACTTTCCTAAGGAGAGGATCAAGTTCACAATTGAAGAATCATAAAGTTTTAGGTCCTTTTAGAATAATTCCTGTTTTTTGTTTTTCTAAATCTGAATAAGTGTGTAAAGCTGAAATGACTTTCATTTGGTAGGCTGTGAAGGAGTTAAACAGCCCGGCTGTGTGAGAGTTCAGTACAGTACTGGGGTCACTTGTTTACAGCACATTCTATACCAGCCTAATTAGAGGGCTGCCCTCTTTGTGTATCCCTCTGTCACTCTTGGGCTTGGGCGCACACGCCTTCATACTTTTCACTTCAAGACAGGTCGGTGGGAGGATCCTCAAGGTTAGTTGAAGAGGCCGGCATGCAGGGAAAAAACTGTGTGTTAGGTGGGGGTGGGGGATATGTCCTTCATTTGGGGGGGAGTGAGACTGGTTGGGCAACTTTTCACTTTTGTGTATTTCAGGGTGGTCTTTTGTGCTGCTTCGTTAAGTTGTTGGCACACCTCTTCGTTTTAATTTTATCTTTTTTTTCTTTACTTCAAAGTTCACTGTGTACTTGAAGTATAAAGACTGAAGTCTGTGCTTTTACTCCATCCAGAAAAAGGTTTTCTATAAAGGTATCCATACTACTTGCACCGTATGCATTAGCTTTTTCAAATGAATGAGTGGAGTCGATTTGATTCACAAAATCGTCTTTTTAGAATTGGTGGGCCTTTTTTGTTTTGTTTGTTTTATAGCTTGGAGACAATACCTAAAAGTAGACCATGGGTTTTTTTTGTTTTTTTTATTAAGAGACCACTGCTTAGGCTAATTCTCAGTGCTGATCCAGCTAATAATTTCATTCCAAGTTCAAACAGAGCTGGAGCCTATTGTAGAGCATCTAGCATAAGGCAGGAACACAGCCTAAGACAGAAAACCAGTCCATCACCAGACACATTAATATATACCTACACTCCCTCAGGATTAATTTTGATTGATCACTTAACCAACTATGCAGCTAATGAAATAGAATTCATTCATAAATAGTTAATGACCTCACTGTACTGAAACATAAGTACACAACCTGGGTTGTGCTGTTGGTGCCAAGCTGTCAAAAATACCTGTTTTATTGCATTCTAGATAAAACCCAAGTGGCAGGGAAAATGCGTACAGCTTCACTATAGGGAATGGGGCTTGGAAAATTGATTAGCTACACAGAAGCCTCAATGTAAGAATAAGTAGTTTGGGAACTTTCATTTGGTCACCTAATAAAAACATGGCTCTTTACTAATTAAAGAAGCACTTGAGGAAAATGAAACTCTTGCTAAAACTTGTGCTAAAGCACAGTGATGGCAGTGGTCCTCTTGTAGTTAAACTGGACCGTGAATGGTGATAATGCTCAACAAAAAAACGCCGTTTCTAATTGTGTGAAAGTAGTGCTGGGCGGTATGACCAAAATTCTATATCACTGTATTTTTCTAAATTATCCCGGTTTCACGGTATTCAACGGTATTTTTTTCCCCATGCATGAGTGGATGTTAACCACATTTTCCACTGCAATTACTGCAGTAGACTGGCTAAGAATAACCTATTCCACTGTCATGAGAATTGTACAAAAAATATTTTAATGTGCACACAAGTATTTAACACAGGTTGGCATGGCCCCATAAAGTGATAGTTTTCATGTGGGTGGCACTAATGAAGAGAAGGAATCACATTGCATGACAGTTGCAGTCAAAATATAGAACCTTTCATTGAACAAATTTTGCAAACAATTTAAAATTTTGACAACATATTTTCAACCATCCAAAGAGGCATTTAGACTTAATAAAATATCCAGAGGTGCTTGTCAAAAGTTGTATTGCACTGAACATGTCTTAGAAAAGGAATAAATAGTAAATATTTTTTGTAAACCAACTGCACTTTCTGTTAATGTTAATAATCTCTATCCACTGACACGTTAAAGTGACTTTTTAAACAACTTTACAATACAATACAGTTTATTTTTGTATAGCCCAAAATCACACAGGAAGTGCCACAATGGGCTTTAACAGGTCCTGCCTCTTGACAGACCACCAGCCTTGACTCTCTGAGAAGACAAGGAAAAACTCCCAAAAAAACCTTGTAGGGAAAAATGGAAGAAACCTCAGGAAAGGCAGTTCAAAGAGAGACCCCTTTCCAGGTAGGTTGGGCGTGCAGCTGGGTGTCAAAAGAAGGGGGTCAATACAATACAATACACAGAACAGAACAAATCCTCAATACAGCATAAAAATACAAATTTTAGAAGCACGGAGCAGAATTTAACTGTAGATGATATCACATAATAAGATTTGGATATTTTTAGAGTCCTGGAGACCTCATCCATCAAGCTGCCTCCCCCATTTGGCCATTCCACAGCTGAAGCAGTGCTGGGCCAGCCAATCCAATGAAAGGACCCCTCTTTCCCATGATTCCTGCAATCCTCCATCAGGGATGACTTTACCATAGGCAGGCAAACAACTTGGCAGGTGGGCCATGGCACCAATCGCCACATTTGAGTACCGAGAACAGAAACAGAATAGGTGAGGGTTAGTAACAAATTTACCATCATTAAACTGCATAATATTTAAATTAATAAATAATAACAATAAAATAAATAATTGTGCAACTTCCAGTTACAAGACTATTACTTTAAGACTTTATGCCCACGTGCATTACACAGTATTCACCAAATAAAAATAAAACAAGTGCAACTTGGTGATGACATCTTTACCAACTGAACCATCATTAAGGCAAACTGCATTAATATGGAGCTTGCTTCAAGCTCAGCTATATACATAAATAATAAAACTGCAACTTGCATTTATAATGCTATATGTGATAAAGCCCTACGGAAGCGTATTAGGGCCACAGTGAAGAAAAAAAAAACTATATGTCAAGAATAATGTCGACATGTTAACTTTATTCTCGACAGTTCACACATTATTCTCGCCATTTATGTTGAGATTAAAGTCAACATTTCCACTTTATTCTCGTAGTTTATTGTCATTAAAGTAGAATGTTGTAAAGGAAACTTCATCCTAAAATCAATGTTTAATTTACTAGATTTTCTCAAACCCCATCATAAGTTAATGTAGCACATTAAATGCTTTGTGTTAAGTGTTCCCTGACCCAGTTGTTAATCGCTACGCGCTTCTTAAACGGACATCCTCCGCACTAAGAGGCGGCACAGGCAGGGATCGCCGCACAGACTACATTCACTTCATATATTCCTGCTCTCTGAAAATTTAGAATGCTAAGATAAATACTTGATATCATTTTCATGATGAAATGCATTAAACCAGGTATTAAACATGCATGGTAGTGAGGCGGTAGTGCTGCTCCCTCGCAGTAAGGGGTCCCCAGGTGTACGTTCAGTGTAGAGAACTTTATGGCAGGTGTGACGAGGCTCCAAACAACTGGATGTATGAATGGGTATCGCACAGGTTTAACTTAAATATTGTGTAAGTGTTGGGTTCGTGATCTGGTGGTCGGAGACACGAACACAAAATTCAACGGATGTTCTTCTGAGTGGGCTTTCTTTATTGCATGCGTGCTGTCTCTATCTGACGTACCAAACCTTCAGCTCCTATCCATCCTTTTTCTTTTTCCACCTAACCAATCACCACACGATAAACGTCTTTGTGAAATTAAAACTAGTTATAAACATAGACCACAGAGTGTTCAGAACTTTAAAACAATCTTCGTTTTACATGTTTAATTATGCCATCCATTCAGGGTTGCACATATCCCAGCAAGCATCGTGCGCGAAGCAGGAACAAATCCTGAACAGGGCGCCAGCCCATCGCAGGGTGAGTACGAGCAAAACATACACACTAGCAGAGTCAATTTAGCATCACAAAACCCCACATCCTACATGACTTTGAAAGGAAACTGAAGCACGCAGAGTAAACCAGAAAAACATGCAAATTCAAGGCAGCAGTGCAACCTCCACACCACCGTACCCCCACATGATTAGTACATGCTTTAATGCATTTCATCATTAAAATGATATCAAGTATTTATCTTAGCATTCTAAATGTTCAGAGAGCAGGAATATCATGAAATTAATGTATTCTGTGTGGTGATCGCTGCCTGTGCCTTCCCAGTTCTTCTTTGCCATCCTCTTCCTCTGTATACTCTCCTGTATGTCCTCATTCCACCACCAGGTTTCCTTTTCCTCCTTCCTCTTTCCAGATGTCACACCAAGCACCCTTCTTGCTGTCACCCTTACTACATCTGCTGTGGTTTCCCAGCTGTCTGGTAACTCTTCACTGCCACCCAGTGCCTGACTTACCTCCTCCCTAAACTCAACCTTGCAGTCTTCCTTTTTCAGCTTCCACCATTTGATCCTTGGCTCTGCCCTCACTCTCTTCCTCTTCTTGATCTCCAGCGTCATCCTACAGACCACCATCCTATGCTGCTTAACTGTACATTCCCCTGCCACCACTTTGCAGTCTTCAATCTCCTTCAGATCAACTCTTCTGCATAGGATGTAATCTACCTGTGTGTATCTTCCTCCACTCTTGTACGTAACCCTATGTTCCTCCCTCTTCTTAAAATACATATTCACCAAAGCTGCATGTCATTCATTATTAAAACTCATTTAAAAAATGTACAGGTTCTCAGGGGTCAGAACCTATCTGTGAGGCAACAGCTCTGGGGTTTCCTGAAATCGTTGTAATGCTAAAAACATCGTAGCCTCCATCTTAAGATCAATCGTTAATTTAAGAGTGTTTCTCAAATTCTATCGCAACTAAACTGTAATGTCAAATTCTTCACCACCTATGTGCTCTCCAACCTAGTTGTTAATCTCTATGTGCTTCTTAAATGGGCAACCTCAATTTTTATTGAGAGTTTATCGTCCTCATCATGAACTGCATTAAAGCATTTCTTGTATTCATTTAAATAAATTATACTGTTCTTAAGTATTGCATTAAATGTACAAGTTCATGATTTTTCTCTCCTTTAAACATTTTCAAGAATCAGTGGCCGCTTGCTTCACTTTCACGGAGATGTCTTAAGTGTTGCCATTAATCTGACTGGTTGATATGTTTGGATATAGTGCAGCAGCAGCAATAAACAAAGCCCACCAAGAGTAACGGTTATTGAGTCCTTTTTTGTGACTTCAGCCACCACTTCAGAAGTCCAACACTTTAAATAAAACCAGTGAGGTGTAACCGATACCCATTCATACACTCAGCCTCTTGGTGCCTCATTACACCTGGCGTAAAGGTTCTCATCATCAATCGCACAGGTGATTTTGCAGTCACAAAAGACTTGTCACGGATATTGTGCTAAAGAAGCCTGGTAGTACCCACAGTGTCTTCACTGAGGCAATTCAACTGTGTGAAAAGGAAAGAAAGGGATGGTTACTGGGTGTTAGCAGGTCTCCCCTTCATGCTTTCCTGTTGACATTCGTAAATAAGCCTCAGGCAGCTGCCAAAGAACAATACAATACAATACAGTGCATCAGCAAACCCGCAGCATAGTGGAATGCATTGTATAGGTATGGCTGCTGTGAGGAAAATGTGCTGCCAGTATCTTTGTAAATAGTAATGGTTTTTGCATTGCATTATGCTTTAGTTATTCAATACATATTTGAGGAATAAACACACTGTGCACTGTCTGAAGTAGTGTGGGAATTTCTAATGCATAATTGAATTAATTTACTTCATTTAAGGATACACAAATAATTTGTAAATTTGCACCAGGCAGTCTATGTGGTTGACTGTATGTTTGAAAGACGGTAATATAGGTTATGATGTGCAGGTTTATTGTCATCATTGTATTATACATTTTCTATACATTTTTCCACTTTTTTAACCTACTTATTAGGATAGAGTTACAGGGAAGCTAGAGGCTATCTCAGCAAACACTGGGTGCAAAACCATTGCTGGTCCCAATTAGGGACAATTCAACAATGCCAGTTCATTTAACCTGAATCTCTTTAGACTGTGTAAGAAAACCCGAGCATGTTAAAGAAACTTGGGTGGGGAGAACATGCAAACTCCACACAGGGAACAACCCACTCTCCTTATACCATCTCACTCAGTTTTTTTTTTGCTGTTGGAAAGACTACTATTTGTCTTAGTAAACCATGATTATCTGATGTTGTCTAAAAGAATGGGATTTTGTGCTTTGTTATTTTGCAGTATTATGTTACTAAATTTATATTGTAATTGACTTGTGATGCATTTTTGTAGGCCTATTTGGGGTGGGGTAAACTAAATAGTACTTTGCGCTTGCTTGTAATGTGGCTGCTTAATAAGGTTTTGGGGAAACGCAAAGGTGTTTGTTAACTGCTATGATTCATCATTTTTGGAAATGCACCCCTAATCACTGTGCCACACCTTACAATGAAAGGCTGCATCAAATTTATTAATTCAAGGCACTCTGTAAATTTTCAATTTAATAACACAGGAGGCAGATTAATGTTACAGGAAACTAACCAGGCTAATGAACTATTAGTCCTGTATTTGTGTCCACTACAGATTGATGGGCAGTCTATGGATGCTAAACAATACAAATAAAGACAATATCCTCATGGCCTTTGAGATAAACTTGATACTTTCATTCTTGTTATTTTTATAATCACCATTCACAGTGATACTCCCTCACATCTGCAATTCCTGGCCAGTCATCTGTCCGAAATAAGAATGATGTGTATGTGTGTGTGTATATTGGGTACATCACCCCCAAATCTAACTAGTTGTATACTGTCCAAGTCTGGTTCCTGCCCTTCACCCAATACTGCCAAGATAAATTATATTTGTGTATTTCAACGGGATCAAAAAAGTGGGTGTTTTTATTTATTTACAAGCATTCTGAATATTTTAAAGCTGCACTGGCAGCACAAGCCTAGTTTCTATGCTATCAAAACTGGTTTAGAATGTGTGATATTTATCTTGTTGTCTATGATCCCCTCAGTATTCAGCTGAAATGAATGCATTACCTTTTATAATCTTAGTACATGGAGTGTTGCCAGAACTTTACAAACATAAATCAGTGTTCCTGTGCAGGTGAAGATGTTAAGGCAGGCCTCCCCACACCTTCCCACATGTCTCTTCTGTTTGGTTCCAGCTGCTGTATTTCACTATGTCTTTGGAAAGCCTGCTATTGGCTGCTGACTGTCATTTTTATATAGCACCTTTAACAGCATGCATTGTCATTGGGTGTTTAACAGAGCCTACTAGGATTATTGTAAGATATTAAATATACAAATGTGAACAGTACAACAGAAATTAGGAACAGCAAGTATATAAAAAACATATAAGAAAGCCAGTGGAAGGAGACTGGAAATGTGTTGGACAAATCTTAACAGCGTGTGGCATCAAAATATGTTTAACAAATAAACAGAGTGAGGAAATAAGACAAGGAAGCCAAGGGGACTCGTCATAGATGATTTACAGCTAGCAGTTATTTTAGCATAAAGCCCGGTGGTCTCACTACTGTCATGATGAATAGACAGGATTATTGAAACTGGATGAACGGGCAGGAAATAAAACAAAAACCTGCAGAGAACAGGTAAGGTGTTTAAGTAGATTTGAACAGAGCAAACAGTTTTATAGTTGAGTTAGCTGAGTTCTGAGGATGATTGACTATTTGAAGTAGTGTTGGATTGGCATTAAAATTTTGACTTTGGTATCATTATCAGCTTTCGGACCTCAGTACCTGTCCTGAAATGGTAACTGAAGCCAATAGCAACCCCCTCCCATCATACTTCAGCCTCCCTGCCTTGACATATTCCAAGTCCGAATTGTCTTTGGCACGTTGAAGAGCAGGTGGTGGTGCCACTGCAGAATCTCCAGTGCATCTGAGAGTGGAAGAACGAAGAGCTGAGCACAAGGTCTTTGAAAACTAACATTTACTTCCAGTATCAGGAATAAGGTAATGCTGGAACCATACAGTTTTTAAAATTGGGTTGTTTGGTACCTTTTCAGTACCGGTATACTGTACAACCCTAATTTGAAGAGAGGCTGGTAAGGGTGCAAGATAGTGCTTGGTTTGAGCTAAGGCTCTGGTAGCAATATTCACAAAGGCCAATTTAAAGAAAACTGCATTCATATGACTGAGAAATGATAAAAGTTGAGTACTTCACTACTAAGCTACTCCAAAACCTCCAAGCACTGAAAGCTAGGTTTGGAGTTGTGCAATGTTTTATAGAACATAAAATCAAGTTTTGTGAAGAGCAGAAATGCAGGACTGAAAGTTCAGGGAATGACTTCAGGGTTGACATGAGGGGATGATGAGAGGACTTTTCAAGAACTAATATCCAATGTGAAGGAGTCAGGTCTATAGGAGTTTTTTAAATGCTCCCACAAGAGGTGATTTGGTTTTAGTTGTGTTCAGTTGGCAAAGATTTGCAAATTTTCAGGTGTTAAGCTTGCTAAAGACATATTTTCTATGATGGATATGTTTATTCTGTTGAGCCAAGTATTGACAGAGTAGGCATGCAACATAAGAGTTCACCCAGTGACAACACGTAGATGTTTAACAAAGTATAGAACTATTAGACATGGTACGGGAGGGAAGCTAAAGAGAGTCAACAACAGAGACAAATGATTGCCTGTAGGAGGTTAAGATGACATTCAAGTGCAGCAGGCTTCTGTCAGCCCAGCATAATTCTTCAGATGTTCCAGAAATTATAGTGAGAATACAGAAATACTGCAAAGGGAGAAAGCATCATCAATTTAGGCAAGAGTCATTACAGTGGTGTGATGAGGTTTGAAATGCAACTGGAAGGATTGAAAGGGAAGTTAGGTAGTTGCTGAGCAACCTTAGATAAAATTAGACTTTTAGAAAAAAAAAAGTTGGATTTGAAACTGGCTTTATCTGTAGCATAAGTGAATACCTTTGACAAACATATTTGTGTGCTGTGTAAACGCCAACAGAAACCCACACCCCTTATGGTCTCATGTCTTCAGTGTACATTGTGTCCTTATTATTTTAACTAGAACTCCTCCTTTACTACTACAAGAATCAGATCATTGGGAGAATATGGCTGTGCAGGGTGCTGGCTGATATCCATGTTGGGGTGCTAGCTATTATCTAAGTCGACTGCAATCAAGTATCTTGCCTCTGGATGCCACAGCAAGATTTAGGTAGACTAAAGCAGTTTAGATATCCCAGCAAGTAAAGAATTACAGACGTCCAAGCCTGAAAGCTATTGCAACACAAGGGTGGGAAATGGGTTTGTTTGTTGTCTTTTTATCATGTTTTTATCTAAAACACTGCAGAAACAAAAATGTAAATGTGCCAAGTGAAAGCTTACTGGGGAGGTCCGGTAGTGGCAAAGGGCAGCCAAAAGGAATGTTGGCAGAGGCGCCAGACCAAAAAAAAACCTGGCAGAACTCCTCCAGCAGCTGTCAGCTTTGACTGCCCACTCCTGAGGACCCCACCCACCACAGAAATAATCAGCAGGAAGAGGTCCTGGAAACAATGGAGGCCCACCCCATGGTATAGTGGGCACCCTGTCGTGCTGGGATCTGATTACACAACCCACCAATGTGTCTCTGCCTTGCCACATATTTAGGTTTGACCATGCGTTTCTGACCCTGTGTCACACTCTGCTTTTTTTGGTCTGCCATTGCCTCTGTTGTTGTGCCTCAGGTCAGTAACTTAATGTGATTTAGTGCTCAATTGTCTCCCCTTATGGTCATGAATCACCAAAAGCAAAAGCAAATAAATGTTTGATGTTAATGGGTGGATACCGTTGCAGCTGGCTGCACCCATTATACATTTAGAAGATTGTTAGTGTCCTGTGCATTTTGAAATTGTTACTTGCTTGCACTAATCATCAGTCCACATGCTCTCCAGCACCATGATTAATGAACAGAACTACCCTACCTCCAAAAGTCTGTCTTCTTAACTTGACAAATCTCAGTGTAGCATAATTTGTCCCAAATAACTAAAGTTATACAGTTTTTAATTCTACAGTTTGCTTCATAGAGTAGTTCTGGCAATAGAATAATTCGTGTTCAAATAATTCCACAGACCAAAGATCTTTGTTTTAATAGCATTAGCAAAAATTCAAGGCAGAAGAGCGCACACAAATATTGACATTAAAGAAAAGTTCTTGTTTAAGAAAAGTTCTGAATAAGGCTTATATATCATTTCTCAAATTTTGTTCATACTGTCATTAAGTATGTAAGCATGGCCAGAAAACTGTATGCCAATCCACTAATTGCAAACTTGTGTAACAGTCCATACTAGCAGTGAGACTGTTTCTTAACTGGCACTCTGTTTTACAGATATAGCTAAGAACATTCTATTTCGTGTTAACGTACGGGGGTAAAAGGCTATACCATATTCTACTGTAACTATGAGAAAGTGACATTCTATTTTTGAAATTAAAAAATTCTAACATTAACATTCTAAGATAGGCTCTTACACTCAGAACATTATTATACCACTGCAAATTACAATTCTGTATATCCGCATAATGCACTGACAGTATAACTACACAACCTACATTTGAAATTGGCTCACATCAAAAACTATTATGAGTTTTCAGTCCCAAAGGGAAATGTAGCCTTTACAGACACTCCAGAAATATTATAACAACAACAACAACCTCCTTCAAACATACATAAGAATTACAAAAAAACACCTCTGACTTGGCTAATGATAAAAGAGCAGTGACAATGATGTATTGTAAAGGCATACTGCTGTTGTCATGAGGGAGCCTCAGTAGCATTTCATGACACACACCTTGTAATATTTACCTTTTAAAGAAAAGAAAAGCAACAGAAATTAGCATGCATAAGTAACATGATAGTTATAATTGGATACTAATCGTCACCTATTCTGTTTCTCTTCTCGGTACTCAAATGTGGCACTTGGTGCCACGGCTCACCTGCCAGGTTGTTTTGCCTGCCTAAGGTAAAGTCACCCCTGATGGGGGATCGCAGGAATCGTGGTGTAGAGAGGTCCTTTCATTGGACTGGCTGGTCCAGCGCAGTTTCAGCTGTGGAGTGGCCAAAGGGGGGCGGTAGCTTGATGGCTGAGGTCTCCAGGACTCTAAACAAACCCAAATCATATTATGTGATATCATCTACTGTTAAATTCTAGTCTGTACTTGTAATATTTTTATTTTTATACTTTACTGAGGATTTGTTCTGTTCTGGGTATTATATTGTATTGACCCCCTTCTTTTTGACACTGCACACCCACCCTACCTGAAATGGGGTCTCTTTTTGAACTGCCTTTCCCAACGTTTCTTCCATTTTTTCCCTACATCCCTGAAATCGGGTTTTGTAACCTCAGCCCTTTACATAACAAATTCACTCCTGAACCTTCCAGTTCGTTGTTTTTCAGCTGAAATACTTCTGATCTCCAATTTAAAAAAAATGTTTGAAAACATTCTTGCCATGTAACATACTTGATGGGAATTTATCTTGATGTTACATCAATAAATATAACAATAACACCACATGTAGACAACAAAATACACAATAGCTTATATCACTGCACCTTACATAAAACAGCAGCAAATGTGTAACATCAGTATACTTGAATGCATATCAATATCATGGGCTATATAATTGCTTTAAAGTTGCACATTCTATCGGTCATTTGAGTCAGTCATTTTCTAACCAGCTTAGAACTGAACAGGGTCATGGGGGTGCTGGAGCCAGTCCCTGCTAGCAGTCCATCGTAGGGTGAACACACATTAACCCCACACTAGGACCAATTTAGCACTGCCAATTCTCCTAACCTGCATGTTATTTTGGACTGTGAGAGGAAATTGGAACATCCAGAGGAAACCCACACAGACACAGGGGGAATTCTATCATTTAATTATAAAATATGTGAGATTTGGATTTAGAGGTATACAGGAAGCATAAGTGTACCACACATTTTAATTGACTAAAGTTAACAGGACATAATGAATGGTCATTGTTTTGGGTGACCTGTAACATTTTTCCCCAATAGCTGTTATTACTTGTTTGAATGTGATATTTCATTATAATAGCTGTGTTTATTCATTGGAAATGTGAAGTGTGCTATGTCTCCTGAACAATTTGATGCAATCTTTGTTTTGAGAAAACAGAGGCACTGTCAATTCAAACATTTATGAATAAAGTAAGGATGCATTCAGTGATGGGCCTATGACTACTGTAGTAACGCTTGGCTGGGTGAGAGACAGTACTCCTTTCGGTAAAGTGGAAAAAGATGAAGACTACTATCAGAGGAGAATCATCCCCAAGTTTCACACCACTGGGCAAACTACAGACATGCCTGTATCACTTGCTGCAAAGAGAAAAATGCTCGTGTAGCCTCCATGAGATTCCTTTAGTCATTTGTCAGAAGTTCAGACATTGATTGAGCTAAAAAGAAAAAAAACTGCTCAAGTATTTCTGAATAGAAAGGTTTTGCTTCAGGCAGCTAAGTCTTAATGCTGTGGTAATTTCCAAAACATATTAACAAACTATCCATTTTCTTAAAGCTTTTTACATTAAGTTGTGGCAGAGAGCAGAAGCCTGTCTTGAAAACAGTGGATGCAAGGCAGGATCCAGCCCTGGAGTGGGTGCCACATGACCACAATACAACCTTCTTCACTTATGCTGGGCCATTTTAGAGTTGTCAAGCCTCACAGACATGGAACAAAATGTGGAAGCTCTACACAGTGAGTGAGGGCAGTACTTGAAACAAAAAATGCAGACAAGATGATCCATTTTAGTTTACCTCAACGGTTCACATGTTTGCATGTCCTGGTCTCACCATTTCTGATTTACCTTTTAAAATGGAGCCTTGCATGGTGAGTACCATTTGGTAAGCAGGTGACGTTTTTGGGACAATGTTTTGACAGACACATATTGTTAAACTTTGAGCGCAGGCAGTTTAAATGAGTTGCTCAAGGATACGCAATGTGCCAGTGCTTGAAGTGGAACGGACAGAATGCATTCAAGTCGCAAACTCTTAGTCACAGGGGAAGACCGTCAGGAATTCTGAACAATAATGAATAATTAAAAAAAAGGCTTCCTGCTGCTGCAATGCACTGGTACTTGAATTACAATCCTTTACCTTTGAAGAAAAGACACGTCTCGACATTGATGCAGCTAAGTTGCCCTATTGAGATAAATTTGTGGTGTGGTTATGAGAAAAAAAAAATGTATGGAAAACCCCATCCTTTCAAATTCCAGTATACAGCAAAGCTGCTTGTCCTGAGTATTGCCTGGTTGGAGAAGACAAGAGTAGGTATCTTTTCAAATAGAATTCCATGTGGGCTAACAGACAGAATGACAGGCCTGTAAGTATTCATACCAGACCAGTTTACACTTATCAGTAAAACTGTTTTTCTTTATTGCATGGTTTATCTACAGAAAACCCAAGTGAGCACAGGAAGAAGATTCAAACTCCTCTAAGATGAAGACTAAGTCATAAGAGGCAGCAGTGTTGTCTTTTTCAGTTGTCATGGTGGAGAAGTAGGTCTTTACTTTGGATTTTACCACTCAGACATATACAACTTCTAATGACAGGGCTGCAATGTATGTGGAGTACAGCCTTAGGGTTTTAGAGTTGATGTCTTTTGTGTTTTATTGCAAAGCATTTCTTGGTTATTGATTAGTCCACTGTTTCAAAATGTTAAAAGTTATTTGGAGGAATGTGGATAGTGTAATCATCTTCTCAGCATTGCCTTTGAAGCCACATAAGAGAAGCAGAAAGCAATGTTTTATATAGAAAACTGTACTGTATAATGTTTCATCTTTGTTCCCCCCCCCTAGCTTTTATCGTTAGATCTGGAGTTCTCAAACTCAGACCTGACAACCACATGTGGCCGTCATTTTTTATTCAGACATTCTTCTTAATCAAAATTTAAATTCTGACTTTGTCTAAAGTTTTTTTTTCATTTATTCAAAAACTCTAGTTGTATCAGTGATCCATGCATTATAAAGTAAATGTAGTGTATCTTATTGTCTGTTTACAGATACAGTACAGGCCAAAAGTTTGGACACACCTCCTCATTCAATGTGTTTTCTTTATTTTCATGACTGAAGGCATCTAAACCATGAATGAACACGTGGAGTTATGTACTTAACAAAAAAAGGTGAAATAACTGAAAACGTTTTATATTCTAGTTTCTTCAAAATAGCCACCCTTTCCTCTGATCAATGCTTTGCACACTCTTGGCATTCTCTCGATGAGCTTCAACAGGTAGTCACCTGAAATGGTTTTCACTTCACAGGTGTGCCTTATCAGGGTTATTTAGTGGAATTTTTTGCTTTATCAATGGGGTTGGGACCAGCAGTTGTGTTGTGCAGAAGTCAGGTTAGTTGGACGATCATTTATTTTTCAACAGGACAATGACCCCAAACACACCTCCAGGCTGTGTAAGGGCTATTTGACCAAGAAGGAGAGTGATGGAAAATAAAGAAAACACATTGAATGAGGAGGTGTGTCCAAACTTTTGGCCTGTACTGTATATCAAAAAGTATTAATTTCTTTCATAAGTTTTAACAGAGGGGTCATTTTTAGGTCTTTCTCCTAAAATTTTTGATATAGTTTTACATTATTTTATAGTACATCAATCAGAAATACAAAATTGACTAACAATCATTTACAAAATGATTATATACTCAAAACAGATAAAACAGAAGCCAACCTGCACAACTGTATGCAAAGTTCATCTTCTGTGTGTGCATTAAATTTTAAGTAGACCAACTTCTACTGTTTTTGAAGCAGTACTGCATTTGGTTCATATCAACTTGCCGCAAAGCTGATGAATGCATCACTGCAAGCATTGGTAGTGTCAATTCGTAACAAGGTACCTTAAAGCTTGGTTTCACTTGTTCATAGTGCACCCAAATAACCTTCACAACAAAATTGAAACAAAAACAATAAATACACATACTATATCTTGTACTGTTCTGTATACCTAAGATTCATAAAACACCAGAATCATGGCCCATACCATATCAAATACCAGCAGGTAGGCCTATCGTGTCAGACTGCAACTCAGAATCATATAGAATAACTGAATGTATAGATCATTTTCTCAATCCATTATCACAATTACACAATAGCTATATTAAGGACACTTACCACTTTCTACAGGTTATCAAAAATCTTAAAGTTCCTCCTCATTCTTTCATGTTCACCATGGACATGGAGTCAATGTATACCAACATTGATACCACCATGGGATTGGAGGCGGTTGCCCGACTGTTTGCGGAGAATCCGGCTCTGGACAGACCGGATCAGGCCATCTTGGATCTCCTTGGCATCAGCTTGTTGAATAACAATTTTGTCTTTAATGAGAAATTCTATCTCCAGGTGCACGGGACCGCCATGGACAAAAAATTTGCTCCCGCTTATGCCAATATTTATATGGCTTGGTGGGAGCAAACAGCCTTTCGCAGGTGCCCCAGACTGCCATTTAGATATTTCAGGTATCTGGATGATATCTTCGGCATTTGGACCTTCCCCTTAAGGGATTTCGACCGTTTTGTCAAGATTTTAAATTCACATCATCAGGCAATTAAATTAGTTCCAACAGTGAGTCAGGTTTCTCTAACTTTCCTAGATACAGAAATTTATTTTGAGACAGGATCACCAACATTTAAAACATTAAGTTCTCGGATTTATTTTAAACCTACAGATACCCACGCCTTATTATATAAATCTAGCTTCCATCCCAAACACCTTCAGAAGTATAATTAAGTCACAACTAATACGATTTTATAGGATCAATACAAATTTAGCAGATGCAGAATTAGCCACACAATTACTTTTTCAGACATTACGTAAAAGAGGATACACGCGTAGATTTCTTCGGGAGGTTCGAGCCGAGGTTAAAACATTGATCTCCAGGTACCTGACAACAGCGGGGGCGCCGGCAGATACCAAAATGGGGGTTCCACAGCTTCCTCCGCTGAATGACTGGAACATCTTAAGGCTGGCAGACGCTCTTTCAATTTATTCTAATTCTTTGTCGCAAATTTCGGCCTATTTCTCTTTGAATTCTTCCTCTTCCAATTCTTTCCTTGTGGATGATCCGTTGAATTCTTCAAGTAGTACTTTGGACTATTCCTTCAATTTTTCAGTATATTCTGATTTTCATTCTCCTTAAGAACAGACCTTACATTATTTTCCTAGGTCTGAAGGATTTCTAACAGATTCTCTGGGGAGCAAAATAATAGACTACTTTTATCAATTTCAAAAATCAAAAAACATACTTACCAATTCTTACTTACCTTTTGGTCTTCTTCATCCTTCGGAATCTCTTCTCTCGATTTTTCCCTCCTGTTCTTCACTTTGGTCTTCCATTCCAGTCCGGTTGTGGAATCTCCAATGGGCCTCCTGTTTGGGATATAAAATCAAATATGATCAACTGACCCCACCCGATTCTAACCTTAAGATCCTAGGGGTCGGGAGCCCTAAGGTTAATAACCTGATCCAAATAGGGTGTCGTCTAATCCTCCTCAACCCTGTGGCTAAAAATTCTTTAGTGGTTAACCCTGAGGTTGAAACCCCTGCCCTTGGGGAACTGGGGTTTCAATCAGCCCTTCCCGGCTCTAGCCATAAAAATCTGGGAGCAGGCAAAACTAGGGATGAGGGTTTCACCCCGGGGGTTTTTTGGGGGGGGAGATCAACTAACCCTCCCCAATCCTAAACCTAAAAATTTTGGGGGGGGGGATAGCCCTAATGTTAAGACCCTAACCCCGGGAGGGGTTGAGGATCAACTAACCCTCCCCAATCCTAAACCTAAAAACGGTGGGAGGGGCAGCCCTAAGGCTAAAACCCTAACCCCTGATAGGATGGGAGCTCAACTAACCCTCCCCAACCCTAAACCTAAAAACTTGGGAGGGGGCAGCCCTAATGTTAAGACCCTGGCCCTGGGCAGAATTGGAGATCAGCTGACCCTCCCCAATCCTAAACCTAAAAACTTTGGAGGGGGCAGCCCTAATGTTAGCACCTTAACCCTGGGGGGAGGATCGTATGTAACCCTAGGGGAAATGGGGATCACCCAACCCTACGGGTTGATAGCCCTCATGGGGATAAATGGCCTGAACAATTGGGGGGTACTGGGGCTCCTGGTCGGCAGCGGGAGCAGGAGGAGCTTGGTCCCTGGCATGATGAAGAGCCACGGGGGAACTTAGCAATAAACGTTCACCACAAACACAAAATTCCAGTCATTTTCACTTATTCTCATCATTCTAGATCAGTTATGGGTGTCCTGCGCTCCCATTCTAGATCAGTTATGGGTGTCCTGCGCTCCCATTTTATGGGGGCGCAGGGTACCCATCCTCCACTTAGAAACTACCAACTTATTGCAGCCTATAGGAAAAATAAAAACTTAAAAGGATTACCTGGTTCATGCAAAATGCCCTTCAAAGAAAAAACTCAATAAAACAGCTTGGAAAATAACCTTTGTCAGGAAAAAGAACATTTACAATAAACTGACAAAGGTGGATAAACCCATTTTTCAAAAATTTCAGATTTATTCAAAAAATTGCATTTATGGTATACAGTGTTCCACCTGTGGCTTGATTTATGTGGGGGAGACCAAGAATGCGCTGAGGGATCATTTTGTGCAGCACCTTAGATTCATATCGAACCAGGAAAAACAAACTGTTTTATATCGCCATTTTGCCATGGAGGGGCATAAACCGGTTATGTTTGGTTTGGAGCAGCAGGGGAACTGGAACAAGACCAGGAGACTGAAGGCAGAGAGAAGATGGATAATGACATTAAATACCCTTGGTCCCTCTGTGATTAAATGAAAAAGAAAATTAAAAGGTTTTTAGGAGGGAATTTATCATTAATTTTTTACTGGGATTTTTTTAGGGGGAATATAGGGGGTTATTTATTTATGTATTTATTTATCTATCTAATTAATTATTTATTTATTAATTTATCTATTTATGGAGATAGGGGTGTATTTATCTATTTATTTATCTATTTATATATTTAGTTTATTGTAAATCTCTTTTAGGGGTGGGGATTGGTAGGTTATAAAATTTAGTAGGGACGGAATCTGGGTTTGGTGGGAATTATTAATTTTATCAATATTTTTAGGAATGTTGATTTTATTAATATCCCAAATAATTAAAAAAAAATTTTTTTTTGAATATTGATTTTTCTATCTATTTGAGTTTATGTCTAGGATCTTAAAAGAATTTTATTCCACATTTAAAAAGCTTTTATAACATCTTAGGAGGGGTGGAGAAAGGAAAAAACAGAAATAGAAATTAAATTTTTTTTTTAAAATGGGACAAGTGTACCAGTGCCTGCCAGTAATGGCCATATCCCCTACCCTAAGCCTAACCCTAACCCTAATTTTGTCCAAATCGACAAAAAAACACAAACATCAGAAACCAGCTTTGCATGCCATAAATAGAAACATTTACAGGAATCGCAGTCTCCAAGTGAGGGCTGCATATCAAGTGCAGATATCAAAAGGGGTTACAGAAACAGAATGTATTAAAACCACTGCTGTGCTTTGATGAGTATCCATCCATCTAGCTAGCTGGCTCATTCTGTGCAGCTGCTTTGATCCAACAATTCTTTATAAAGTATAGGTATAGCACAAAATGAACCTGATAGCACACTCAATAATAATAATAATAATAATTATTATTACCACGCTTATTTTAACTTCCCCTGTTTGTTGTCTGGTACAAATCTTGTATTCAATATATAACCCACTTCCTATTGTCCAAATGACTTGAAATTTTGCACATTTGTTCATCTCGCGCTCTCTCTCTGACGTTCTCTGCGCCTGACGGAGGAGATTTGAGCAGAGGGGCTGTTTTAACAGAGGTTGTTTGCTTAGAAGATACTGACGCTCCTCTGAAAAATGCCGCTTTACTTAAAAGCACACGTATTGATTTTTTGATTGTTTGCTTTTCTTTGCGAGCGCGCGCTCTCTCTCTTAAATTCTCTGCTCCTGATGCAGAGACTCATTTGAAGAAAAGATATATTTGCATTCTTTTAATTGTGAGAAAGAGCTGTCATCTCTGTCTTGTCATGGAGCACAGTTTAAACTTTTGACTAAAGGGTGTTATTTCATGTCTAGAGGGCTCTAATAATGTTAACAGTGTGGGAGAGTTTATAAGGGCTTAAAATATATAAAAATAACCATACAAACATATGGTTTCTACTTCGCGGATTTTCACCTATCGCGGGGGGGTCTGGAACGCAACCCCCGCGATGGAGGAGGGATTACTGTACTTTTTAACTTAATATAAGCGTGTTTTTTAAAGTTTTTTTTTTATATATACTGTATATTATTTTAGTCTAAAGACGTACAGTATGAAGTTGGCACTTTCTCATATTGCAATTACACCACTGCATCCAGGGCTGTCTTAACGCATTGGCACGCTGGGCAGTTGCCTGAGTGCCCCACGAGCATAGGGGCCCCATGCTAATCTATGTATGTTGTGACTTGCTGAGTGGTTGTGTAGGTAGGGGCCTCAGTGCACTGCTTTGCTTGGGGGCCTATAATGCTGCTAAGATGGCCCTGACTGCATCGTAAACAATGCTGTGCAGACTGACCAGTTTTCAACATCATCACTCACTCAATCACCATTCCCTTGCATTGTTTCATGTTTACTATTATTTCTAAGCAGCATAGAGAGTCATGAAGCTGAACTATTATATACCAGAGTTTAAATGAACATGTTCAATAATTGTTTAGTTCAGCATGTTTTTCACATGTCACAGGCAGATATCGCCATCGGCAGACATTCCTTAAATAAAAGTGTTGCGTTTTTGGGGTAAACTATATCCTGTATCTTTTACTTTCTGTGTATTGATACTACAACACAGAGTTTATAAAAAAAACTAGCAGGAGTACCCGGCGTTGACCGGGAATGTATAATGAATTTCCCAAATGAAAGAAACACAACATAGAAATAGAACAAACATTTTTCTGATTCACATTTTATTGTAATAGGTAATACAAGTGGTTATTCCAGAGCCTTTGGATACACTATATTTTTGTTTCCCTTGTGGTGCGAAAATGAACACATTCTGAGGATTACCCACTCTAGAACATGCTACGTAGAGTTGTCCGTGTGAAAAGCATGGATTTTCCAAATTGATGCCTGCAACTTGCAGTGATTGCCCTTGACCCTTATTAATTGACATAGCAAAAGCCAAACGAACAGGAAATTGTAATCGTTTGAAATCAAAGGGTAAATCAGCGGTATTCTTGGTGTGAAAACATTTTCACGTCTTGCACAACCTGTTATGATAGTTGCCTCAATAATATATATTGATGGAAAAGTTGCCGCATTTCAAGATGTGATTCTCTTCAGAAACTCTACTGATTAGTAGGTAAACATAAAAGTCCATTGCACCGAGTTTCTTTCCAGCAAGAGTTTCCTGTAGATGGATCTGTTTGTGGAATTCCAAAGTAATACCCATCTTCGCCTTGCCAAAAGATTAGTGGATACTGAAGGGCATCATATGACCTGTGTGTGTCTGCCACACGCTGAAGACTTCTGTTCTTTTTCTCAATGATAATGTCCCACTTCCCAAAGTCATTGCCTACCATTACAATGGCAACCTCATCAAGTGTTGGAGCATTGAATCGTCGGTGATGCTCTCCCTGTGGCATTTTGTCAGCTCTTATGACAACTTTGTAATCATCTGTTGACATATGTTGAAGTGCAGTCTTGAAAAGGGTGACATATGCGTTGTTCTCATGAAGGAATTGTTCTAAATCCATCACAATGTCCAGTCTCATGTTCGGTATTCTGCTGTGTCTATGATGCGCTGTTGTGGAAATATCTCCCATGAAGTATATCTGAAGGAACTCAATTGTCCCATCAGTTAATGAAAGTAATGATCCTATTGTATGGTAAACTTGACCTTGAACTTTGAATGTGGGCATGAACCCATCCTGTCATATTTGTATAGTTGCACCAAAAGAAGTCATTTGAAAACAGGAATTGTACTTCCTGATGTTGTTCAAGAAATGCTTTGAAATTGGTGTTGATCCTGATATCAAAGAGTGTAGAGGTTCAGGTGGACGAAGTACAGATGGCAGTTTCACCTTCCCATTTGAGCAACACAATCTCGGTGACTCTCCTTTCCATTTTAGAGCTCTATAATGAACACATATACGATCCATTTGACCAATAACAGCGACAGGATGTTCATGATATGCAACCTGTAGTTATATGCAAAGTCCATATTTTTTAAATTGTGCTGCATTTGTCCACGTGTTGCATCAGCGGCCCTTCGCCTGTTGGCAGACAGCCTGGTTTCCCTTTCTTGAGATGTTTTATCCACTATTGCATCAGACATTTTTCCCAACCAAACATACCCCATGACCTGGTCACAAAGGAGCCCCATGCCCAGTTTGGTGGCAATTGGACACCTGGTGCAGATTTGTATGGCGGACAAACAAACATACATCGACTACAGCCTCCCTTCCCTTTCTTCAGATGATTCACCCGGTCTTGCATCAGCAGCCCTTCTCCTGTTGGCAGTGCAGGGACGTGAGTGGAACTGTTGGTTGAAAAGGTGCCCTGCGCTTCACCCCAAACATTTTTCTCAACCAAACATACCCCATGACCTCCTCCTGGTCACAAAGGAGCCCCATGCCCAGTTTGGTGACGAAGCTCTACAATGAACACAGATATGATCCATTCGGCCAATAACAGCGACAGGATGTTCATGATATGCAAACTGTCGGTTATATGCAAACGGCATATTTTTTAAATCGTGCTGCATTTGTCCACGTGTTGCATCAGCAGACCTTTGCTTGTTGGCTGACAGCCTGGTTTCCCTTTCTTGAGATGTTTTATCCGCTCTTGCATCAGACATTTTTCTCAACCAAACATACCCCATGACCTCCTCCTGGTCACAAAGAAACCTCATGTCCATTATGGAGGCTATTGGACGCCCAGTGCAGATTTGTATGGCGGACAATCAAACATACATCGACTACAGCCTCCCTTCCCTTTCTTCAGATGTTTCATCCGGTCTTGCATCAGCAGCCCTTCTCCTGTTGGCAGTACGGGGACGTGTACAGAACTATTGGTGAAAAGGTGCCCTGCGCTTCACCCCGAACATTTTTCCCAACCAAACATACCTCATGACCTCCTCCTGGTCACAAAGGAGCCCCATGCCCAATTTGGTGGCGATCGGACACCCGATGCAGATTTGTATGGCAGACAAACAAACATACATTGACTCTGCTTTCTGAAAAGGGACTGATTTCAAGTACTTTCACAACAAACTACAGAGCAACAGACCAGTTACAAGACTGCCTCCCAACACATTGTTAGCAAGATGGTGCAGGAAACACTTCCCATAACAATTCAAGAAAATTTCCCACATTTTTTTAAATATATATATTTTTTACAAATGGCTGGAGGGTTGCTTTGTTTCAATTATTTATATGGTAGCAGAGCTGGGCACTTGCTCTTGTGGCAATGGAGTGGGCAGATGTCAAGTAGGAAATGTGCATCATTACAACATAGTTTTTACGTGTGTATATTTTTTTCTGTAAACACTGGAACCTGTTATCAATGGAGCTTCTTCAAAAATCCAACAGGTGCTACAAGATGATGCTGAGCTATTTCATATTAAAGCACATTTCTAGGAAAACCCACAGCCCACTGCCTGAAATGTAACAATAGACACTTGAGGTTCATCTATGGTACGTGTTGATTATGAACACTGTATGGCATGCAAATGAAAGAAATGTGTGTGACAGAGAGTCTGATTCTAGCATAATTCCATCCAGGCTACACCACTATTGCAACTGTGTTTGCCTCTCATTAATTTCAGCTAGGCCTTACTTGTTGATATACTTGGCTGATATACTTGTTTACTCTTGACTTGTAATTGGCCCAGGCTGGGTGGGTCCTGTAATAAACTGCTATACTATACATAATAGTATATGTATATATTGCTTTGGTGAGTTCCAGCTCTTCACAATCCTGGACCGAATAAAGTGGCTTAAAAAAAAAAAAAAGATGGGATGATAATCTCTGTGCCTATTTACACTGAATAATGTGTCCTTTGATCAAAATTATTGCCAATATCGACATGTGGCTACACTGTGGCCTTTTGCTCAATTACAGTAGACTGTGCTGCAGTTACTAAAATTATATATATTGTGACAGATAGGGGGCGCTATCGCTCCCTTGAACCCCTGTCCACGACTCCAGACACCAGGTAAAAGTCCAAATGATGACTTTATTTAATCTCCACAGTGCACGAAGCACCCTCTCCTCCACTATACTCATAAACAAATCACAAATACTACAATAATACAATCCTCCACTGCCACCCTTCCACCCAACTCAGCTCGCCGTCTGGGAGCTCCCACAGTCCTTTTATATATCCTGACCTGGAAGTGTTCCCAATCCTCAGTTCATGTGATCTTGTATCACTTGCCAGGTTAAGTAAAATGTTCTTTTCTTCACCCCTGTCCACGTGTGCTTCCGAGGCGTAGGGAAAATACCCGTTATTCCTCCCTGCAGCGTCTCCTAGTGGCCCCCATGGCATCCAGCAGGGCTGCGTATAAAAACTACAATGTCCATGATGCCCTGCTGGTCTTCTGGGGACCGCCATACTGCAAGGAGGGCTCCACCTGGCGGCTTGGGGGTATTGGCCGGGATAAACGGCCGGCCATCCATCACTATATATATATATATATATATATATATATACACATTTGCATGTGCTGCATACTGTTTTAAGGTACATGCAAGCTTTATTATCTCTGAATGGTGAAGTAAAATTTTAAATATATGACAAATTGTACATTTATCCTAAATAGCTGTCCTAAATAAAAGCTTCCCAAACTAATTTATAATTATTGTGCAATGTAGGTGATGAGAGGCTTTTTTTAAGGTGATGAGTAGAGCAGGATTACCTTCTTAAAAAAAATACAGTTTTGAAGAAATGACATGGAAGATCTAGGATACTTTGCAGTCAATGATTTCTATATTTATCTGAAGAAACAGAATCCCTTCTTTTTAATTCGCAAAATTAAAGTGTGACACGAAAGACTAAAACTAAGACTTGGTTTATCTGAAGCTGATTGATCACATTAATAGCTTTGGTCATTACTGCAAATTATGGTATTTTTCAAATATCAATATGAAAATTTTCTATTGTGCTTTGTAAAAAAAATGCACTGTTCAAAATTGCAGTTGATCAAAAAATGAGGCTGACCAGTGTTATTTTTGACAGGGCTTTCTTCATAATTGGTGCAGAACAAACAGTGGCACACACAGGCACACTATGCTTTTGCTTCTGCCCACCAAGCATTACACACTTTCTTAGATTTTGTGTGCCTATGAACAGAATTAACCAAAATATTCTGTTTTAGAGCTGCTAGCTCTTAAGTGAAACCAGTTAGTGCAAGCAAAAGAAGAAGCACCTCACAGTATTCTGTACTCGAGTTACATTCTCTGTCAGGCTAATGGTATAAAATTAGCTAATAGCTTGTGTGAGTTTTTAATCAATATGTTTTCTTTTTTGGTGCAACTCACTATGAAACATGTTATATTTATTTTGGTTAAAAGTTTTAGTTGTATTTAGTATAAGACACATTATGTGTGGTGTTTTGGGTCTGTTTTAAAAAATTAAGTTTGCTTTAAACAAATTAAGCAACTTGTGAATCTTCTGAAGAATGTTTCCACACTTTACATTTCACTTACACAATCTGCTTCCTTTTTGTCACTCTTCTAGGGTCAAAGTTTCGCTTGCAGCTTCAGCCCCACCTAAACACAGACTAGAATCTAAGTCCTTGAATTGAGGAGCCAGACATAACTCTTGGAACAACAGCAACAGCACAGATTTGTTTCCAGAAAGTATCGTGCACTCAGTATATAAGCAAGAGCCAGGATGAGTCAGAGAAACACATTACATGATTGACAATACTGTAAGTGTATTTAAGTACTGGAAGGAATTAATAGTATCCATTTAAAAAAAAACAAGTGTGAGTGAAGATATTCTATAGGTGTGGTCAGAGGAAACCAAAGCCATATTCTTGCTAGGACTAACTGTACTTTGGAAGGAGGGCACGGAGAAAGTAAACAAAAGGAAATGTGTAAAGTGGACTTGCTGCAGAGGATGTTCATATGCTAATTTTATAATTGTTGCAATCATCTTGATTGGCGTTCCCATTCTTTTGCTGTTTTAGGTGTCCTGCAGTATAACTTGTGGCTCTACTGCTATTAACGAGTTATCCCTTCTGCTCTTGGCACAGATTTGAGACGCAGAGTCAGGACTTAGTTATATTACACCAACATCATAAACACAAGTTGTTTATTTATTACATTACTATTGGGAGCTTTAAGACTCTAATTTTTTTATAAATACACTGATGGATAGTCTAGGTGCTCTGTTGGGAAGGTATTGCCTATAAAGGGGAGGGTAGCACAGAACATGATGAGTAGGTTCCAGCAAGAACTGAAATCAACCATTGGCAGTACTTGAGTTGGTGTTGTGGTAAGAAGTGCACCACCAGAGGGCACCAAGCCACAGAAACAATTCACCCAAGGGTGGCAGAGACAGACAGTAGATAGATAGATAGTAGATAGATAGCATCTTGTGAGGAAGTGGACATTGTTCTCACCATAACACTAGATAGCAAGCAACCCAGTTTTTATTAAAAATGTCTGACCTTTGACTAAGAGAGCTGGCGGGAGGCTGATGTGTGTTTCACTAGGTTACTTGGAGGCAGCACACAGTTCCTGAATTGGGCTATGCTGGCCATCTGGCATTTTTCGGATGACCAGAAATCTAAGAGCTATTTTATGGTCCTAGTCCTTTTAAGGCTTCCAGACTTCAACAATGCATTAATCTCAGGAGGTGCTAGAGGGCAGTTTGGCCTGTTGGCCCCAAGACTTTATGAACCTACCACTGACTCCTAGAAGTGATTCGAGTATAAGATTTGAAGGTCTCATTTTACCAGTGAACCAATGCATTTGACATCAGAAAACAATGTGGGGATGCAGTGACAGTGGTAGGATAAATTCAGTAATTCAGAGCAAGAAAGAGAGACAGGAAGTTGGAGACAATGCAGTGTGTCCTTTATACAGTAGGCAGGACCTGAGCAACAGATAAGGACTTTGTTTATACTTTGGAAGTTTTTGGTACTTTGTGCTGTGCCTTTGCTATTCTCTTCTTTTGTGTGATTTGACAAATAAACCAATATATTTCTGGATTATAGTAGTAGTAATTTAGGTGTTAAGAAATGCTAAGAGGCTCTTTCTGTATGACAATATAACCAAATATGTACCTTAAGATGGACTGGCACCCTGTTCCTCATTTCTCCCAATGCATACTTTCTATTCCTACTCTTAAACAACCTTAGAGTGTGAATATAGAGCAAGGGTGTTACACTCAAGGCCCAAGGGCATGATGTAACTCTTAGATGTTTTTAATGTGGACTGCATTATCAATATTCAATCAAAATATGGTACATATGGCCTGCAGTGGCCATTAGTTTTTTTCAAAGACTGCCTTTAGTATGCAGTTCATATATAGATTCTATCTGTAATTTACATTTATGCTTAGCATTTAAATTCCTTCCTAGTGGTCATCACGTTTGTGCACGGCACAGCACACTGCAGCCACTAACCTGTAGTAAGAATGAAAACAGGCTGCTTATAATGACCCAACAAGGTAAAAGTAAAAAGAAGGTGAAATGCTACACTACCATAAATAAACTTAAGTGTTTTGACAATATACAAAAGATGAGACCGTCTCACAAAAGAAATGCTAGCTCAATTTCACACATGCTGCTGAATTCAATTTTTAAAAGTTGCACAGGAATCAGTTCAGGCTAACGGTCCTTACTGCTTACCTGACTGCTGCTGCCACCCTACACAATTCCTTTGTCTTTTCCTTTACTTGATTGTTATATGTGAATAGAAAATGCATTTGTATTTCCACTCGTGTTAAATGTGATTGCAGAGGGTTACTCAACAACTCCAAATGTGGTCTCAGTGTTCCATCACCAGCACATTTACAACATATCAGTTTTTTTTTAGCGAGGTCAGGTGCCATTGATTGTGATGCACAGAAGGCCAGTGTAAACAGATTTACAGTAATCCATCCTTGATCACGGGGGTTGCGTTCCAGAAACCTCCGCGATAGATGAAAATCCGCGAAGTAGAAACCATATGTTTGTATGGTTATTTTTAGATATTTTAAGCCCTTATAAACTCTCCCACACTGTTAACATTATTAGAGCCCCCTTGACATGAAATAACACCCTTTAGTCAAAAGTTTAAACTGTGCTCCATGACAAGACAGAGATGACATTTCTTTCTCACAGTTAAAAGAATGCAAACATATCTTCCTCTTCAAGAAGTAAACGTCAGGGGCAGAGAATTTCAGAGAGAGAGAGCGAGAGTAAAGCAAACAATCAAAAAATCAATACGTGCTTTTGTGCTTTTAAGTATGCCGAAGCACCACGATAAAGCGGCATTTTGTAGAGGAGCGTCCGTATCCTCTAGGCAAACAGCCTCTGTGCAAACAGCCCCTCTGCTCACACCCGCTCCATCAGGCGCAGAGAATGTCAGAGAGGGTGAGAGAGAACGAGAAAAGCAAACAATCAAGCACCGCGCGGGAAGCATATCTTATATCATTGAGGAGTTTTAGTTAATATGTAATACATGCTCTGATTGGGTAGCTTCTAAGCCATCCGCCAATAGCGTCCCTTGTATGAAATCAACTGGGCAAACAAACTGAGGAAGCATGTACCATAAATTAAAAGACCCATTGTCCGCAGAAATCCGCGAACCAGTGAAAAATCCGTGATATATATTTAGATATGCTTACATTTAAAATCCGCGATAGAGTGAAGCCGCGAAAATCGAAGCGCGATATAGCGAGGGATCACTGTACTTTGTTTAAACAACAAATCTGTGCCTGTTTCTGGACTGCCACTCTTTCTCAACTTCATGTGCTAACCAGGGCACCCTTTACAGGGGGTCTTCCAAATCCCAGGGCGCAATGTACTAGGCTTCATAGAGGTGCTCTTTAGAGAGCGTCTGTCTTTCTTTATTTTCTCCAGGTGCAAGTATGTACTTTTATTTTTGTTTTACTACTGTATTATTTTTAGCAAGTGAATCCTTTATCTTCTCTTTCGCCCTTATTTCCTCAGTGTCCTGATTCAGATTTTGGATACGTACTCATACAGTACATAGATTTTTCTTTCCATTTCTTCTTTCATTTTTTTAAGCACAGTGGAGTGTCATTATAAGTGGTTTTAGGATGTGCTGATGTGCCCATTATAAATCTTCAAAATAGTAGAAATCAAAATACTCCATGCCTGGGTGTTCTACTGTATTAATCAGTATACACTTCACAACCTTAGGTTTTCTTGAATTGCATATTTAATACTTGTATATTATTGTTTTTATTCCTAGTATTAATGTGAGCAATTTGTGAAAATTATACAAAGCACCAAATCATACAACATAGCTGTCAGGTCTGTCCTTTAGTTAAACATATTATTATATACATTTTAAAGTTGGTATTGTTTGTAAAATTGAACTACCATCACTTAATTAACCTACCCATTATGTTATATTGTTAAAAGTATATATTATTTACAGTAAATTTACACATTTTGTAAATAAAATAAACTAAATATAAAATTCTAAGTCAAATTTATATCCATTTACCTAATTTATCTGCAGTAAACTGCTAGTTTTATTTGGTATAATTGCTTAAACAAGGACAGTGGGGATAGGACAGGGGACATTTACAGCCTTGCTTAGGGTGGCAAAAATACTACAGCTAGCACTAGAGTTAATGTCATTTTTTTACACTAAATACCGATTTTGGTTCCGTATTTCCTAACCCACTGGCCAAGAACAGAAAAGCTGATAATGAGAGAAGTTGGTTTTAAGACAGATGTGAGGCAGAGTACACAATTGTGATGAACAGAGAGGTAGTTGTGTGTCTTGTTTGAAAACATAATGTGGCGGGAGTTGTTCGTTGATATATTCTGGCCTGCTCTGAATACATAAAGTGTTACTATTGTCCCTCAATAAAACTGAGTTTGACACCCCTAATGTAGAGAAACTTGGAGCACCCAAACACATGAATAGCAGGGCTTCCTGATGTGTGCCCCGAATTGTGTGCAATATAGCTTATGAATAAATACTATGGCATACTAAGGCTAAGGTTTGCAAATCAAGTCATGGCTGCCAAATCTGAGGAAGGTCTCAATGATGACCAAAGTAAAGGAGAAGAAAATAATGAACATTTGTAGAGATGGTGACAAATGGCAAGCAGCAATTGATCTAAAGGTCCTTACTGTCGATGGTAAAAAGGTTATGTAAGTGAGGCTGTTTTTTTAGTCAGAACTATCATAAGAAAGGAAAAAGCTGTACAGAAAAATGAATGAAGAGCAAACTAAAGAAAAAGGTTAGTGAAAACACAGGTGTGGCATTTAGCATGACACATACCAGTAAGAATGAAAGAGGTTGGAGTTGTCTGAGTCATGAAGTGATTAAAAAGTAAAAATGATAAGGTGTGTAAAAATATCTTGCAAATGCTTGAAAACAATTCAACACCTAAAGAAGAAATGTCCCAAAGGTTGACATTGAAAGGTGAAGGCAAGAAGATCCAAATTAAGTGAAATAAAATCAAATGACTAGTGCTGATTAGGGGAAAAAATAGACACGGGTTGATCTGATGTTCTCTCATTTGAAAAGTCTGAAAGTTTAGGGTTATATCTGAAATTCTCAGAGCTAAACCTGCTTGTTTGAAATGATGGCTAGAATGGTAGCAAGAGGAGAATTGAAAGAAGGCTGCTTAAACAATCTTTTCTCCATCTTCATCTTTCCCTTCATTTTTTTCCTAACCACAACTGTAAATATGAAAATGCCAAATGTTTTTACTACTTTGAAAGAGGAATTTAGGGGCTCTTACTAGCATACCCAGACATTAGACATTGTGGTGGAATAAATCTTGTTCTTTCCATTATATTTGGTTGAACAGTCTCTTACTGTGTTAAGGTGCAACTAAAAATACACATTTTTTTTTTAATCTTGAAATTGTGTTTGGCTGAGTTGTGTCTCGTGGTTGGGACACCCCTGCAATCCACAATGCATTACCTTTATAGACCTTATGTATTAGTTTACTGAATCTCAAATCGTAATAAAAAAATGATGATGTATAAACATAGGATTAATATTGTAAATGCATCAAATATGATAAAAAGTAATCATAATGTATAAATAAACTAATAATGTAAGTAATTAGTAATGTTTCAGTTTATTTATAAATAAATCTCGTCACTCTCAAATTTACTCAGTTTGGTTCAGGGCTTCAGGCTACATTATTAAATGTAGAATAATAAAACTGACATTCTACAATGCACTACAGTTTTGGCCAGTGTCCTTGACCTTTGTAGAAGATGGTGAAGGTCTGGCCCATTTTCAAAGTGAAGCCCTTTTCCAAGGACAGGTGAGATATCATAATGATAAAATGGCAATGATGCCAAGCACAACACAAACACATAAGAAAAAGAAATTTAACTCATGATTCTAAATTGTTCAAGTGAACATTTGTGTGCCATGCAAGGATTTAACATCTCAGCTATAGTTTGCTGGCTGTCTAGGCATACAGTGTTTGAAAAGAGGGTGGGATTCAGGTATCATATTAAACTAAGAACTGAACTCAGCCAAAGCGCTGCACAGATACTTTTCTCTTGAGATTTGCAAATAAAGAAATGCAGAGGCTTCTCCAATTCTGCCATTGCTACAAATAAATAGGTCAGCGAGGGACCGGCTCCACTTTACAGTGAACTATCTTGTGTTAGTTCAATGTTGGCAGGATCAGAGTGACTCCATAAAATTGTGATGATCCTTTGAAAACACCATAATGGGTATGACAGGCCAGAGCAAGCACACTGAAAAGCCTAGCCTATATCATTTCAGTAGACATAGCGTGAGACGTTAATCTGTTTTATTCATTTGTTACAAGTTGTATTTCCTTTCTATAGGACTATTTGCCAAAAAAGGAACATTATCAAGGGAGTCCCTTTGGTGCCACATTCATCAACTTCATCCAATATCCCAAACACACATTATGACTTTGAGGCTACAGCTTACTGTGAGTAATTAAAAGATGTAGCTGGAAAGCTCACTTGTAATGTTTAACACTAGAATTACCAGAGACTACGAAAAAACTCGTAGATCCGTCCCACCTTAAATCGCTTCTCACCTCTCCGTCAGCATCTTTTGTCCTTTAAACGTGTTGATAAGCAGCAAGCAGTCTGCTATCACATGCCCCACCGGCGCACAGTTTTCTCAGCTCAAGTCTGTTTACCTGCGTGTCAGTTGCTTGGAGTTGTATAGAGTGAGAAGTCAAGCAAAATCACACCTTTTATAAATACTATATCGTTATTTGGAACACATGCATTTCATGTGTGTTCCGCGTCTACTACAATCTATGTAAACGCATCGTTAAAAAAGAAACGTTTTTTCATGTTTTAGTAATAATTGACAAAATGTAGACATGAAGTTTATAATGTGTGAAGCCTGAAGTCCAAATATCAAATAAGCACTTTCACAAAAGGTACAAATATAATATACAGTGCATCCGGAAATTATTCACAGCACATCACTTTTTCCACATTTTGTTATGTTACAGCCTTATTCCAAAATGGATTAAATTCATTTTTTTCCTTAGAATTCTACACACAACACCCCATAATGACAATGTGAAAAAAGTTTACTTGAGATTTTTGCAAATTTATTAAAAATAAAAAAACTGAGAAAGCACATGTACATAAGTATTCACAGCCTTTGCTCAATACTTTGTCGATGCACCTTTGGCAGCAATTACAGCCTCAAGCTCTGGAGCAGGTTTTCATCCAGGATGTCTCTGTACATTGCTGTAGTCATCTTTCCCTTTATCCTGACTAGTCTCCCAGTTCCTGCCGCTGAAAAACATCCCCACAGCATGATGCTGCCACCACCATGCTTCACTGTAGGGATGGTATTGGCCTGGTGATGAGCGGTGCCTGGTTTCCTCCAAACGTGACGCATGGCATTCATACCAAAGAGTTCAATCTTTGTCTCATCAGACCAGAGAATTTTGTTTCTCATGGTCTGAGAGTCCTTCAGGTCCCTTTTGGCAAACTCCAGGTGGGCTGCCATGTGCTTTTTACTAAGGAGTGGCTTCCGTCTGGCCACTCTACCATACAGGCCTGATTGGTGGACTGCTGCAGAGATGGTTGTCCTTCTGGAAGGTTCTCCTCTCTCCACAGAGGACCTCTGGAGCTCTGACAGAGTGACCATCGGGTTCTTGGTCACCTCCCTGATTAAGGCCCTTCTTCCCCGAACTCTCAGTTTAGATGGCTGACCAGCTCTAGGAAGAGTCCTGGTGGTTTCGAACTTCTTCCACTTATGGATGATGGAGGCCACTGTGCTCACTGGGACCTTCAAAACAGCAGAAATTTTTTGTAACCTTCCCCAGATTTGTGCCTCAAGACAATCCTGTCTCGGAGATCTACAGACAATTCCTTTGACTTCATGCTTGGTTTGTGCTCTGACATGAACTGTGGGACCTTATATAGACACGTGTGTGCCTTTTCAAATCATGTCCAATCAACTGAATTTACCACAGGTGGACTCCAATTAAGCTGCAGAAACATCTCAAGGATGATCAGGGGAAACAGGATGCACCTGAGCTCAATTTTGAGCTTCATGGCAAAGGCTGTGAATACTTATGTACATGTGCTTTCTCTATTTTTTTATTTTTAATAAATTTGCAAAAATCTCAAGTAAACTTTTTTCACGTTGTCATTATGGGGTGTTGTGTGTAGAATTCTGAGGAAAAAAAATGAATTTAATCCATTTTGGAATAAGGCTGTAACATAACAAAATGTGGAAAAAGTGATGCGCTGTGAATACTTTCTGGATGCACTGTATATATATATATATTCTTACTATTTTAGAATAAAAAATATACATTTTATTTCAGTCTGTAACAGCCAGTGTAAATGTATGATACTTGTAAAGGTTAGCTTTGTTTTTTTTTTTTTATTTAGTTTCATCCTCTTGCGTTCACGATCCTTACCCCCCCCCCATAGGATGCATTCCCATTTACTTAGTTGCATACCTAATCTTTAGCTTTTATTTAATGGTCCAAACTCCCAGAACTAATTTATAAGCTGCCAGACCTTTCCTAAAAGGGGAGGGGAGGGTTTGGTTTATCTGGAAGGTGCACTTAATTAAGCTTCCTGCAAGATCCACCAAGCCACTTCTGCTCTAAGTAGTTACCCCAAAATGCTCACCCCTGTACAATATCATAATGGAGGAATCCTCCTAATAGCAGTGCCCAGTCCCAGCTGCCTGCAGGGAGAATTTTCTCTCGTGTATTCCTGTTCTTCCTACACTTAGACTTGTAGTATGTCCCATCTAGGATTAGTCTTCTACCTATGGTTCAGTTCTACCTTGCATCTTCAGTTCTGTGTGATGTGACTTTACACTGGATGATGTAGGTCCAGAATTAAAATCAGTAGTATTATGCTGCAAACAATGAGCAAAATACCTTGTGGTAATCTGAGGGTTCCATTGGTTTAACATTGAGATCTCTCTCCAGATACATAATACATTAGATATGGGAAAATGCTGTCAGCCATGTTACGCATACTCTAAGTAGACGATTTGCATTATACATGAAAATGCAGTCTGCAAACAAACAACACACCAGCATCATGTTGAAAAGCCACTTTTGGTGACCCATAAACACTTACTGTAGTCACTCTCTGACAATGACCACTGACTTTTTCCTTCTATATATCAACTCGCTTTATAGTGCTTGTCGATCAAGGTCTTTTCCTGTCAGCTGCCATAGACTTCTGCAGACTTCAGGGAAATTAAATGCTTTCACTAGCACTGCAACAGGTTCATCTCAATAACAAGCTTGTTTACTGAACAATAAACAGCAACACTGCACTCTGAAAGCCTAACAAGGCCAATGATTTCTCTTTACTACTTTTACATGTCACAGGAAATGCCCCCCAAAACTGATACAAACTGTGAACGGGACAATACTGGGATATGCTGTTCCTGACTTGAACACAGTGTCAGGAATCATAATTACATTCTTCATCATCACTGAGATGATGCCCTGTACAGTCAAGCACTGACACTTGTGTGGAGTTCTGATTTATTCATTTCCTAAGAAAGTCTCCACCTTCTTTCTCAGAACCTCCTAATTTAAAAAATGCATTCTGCTTGCTTGCCAATGAAATTCTGCCACTCATTTATCTAACCCTAGAACTGCTGCCATACACACATTTGAACCCATCCAATCTGCGAAATTCCAGTACAGCCTGTAAAGAGCTTCCTGCACTCCTTTACAAGCTTTTCTTGCAAACTTTGTAATGGACATTGAGGAATTTATAATACTATTAGCTGATTACCCAGTGGCTTCGCTCACTGAGTGCAAGGGAAAAAAATAAAATGTAGTATATAAATTATTAAACAGTAAAACATTAACATGTAATAAGTAAAGATACATTGAGCAGTACTGGATTGCTTTCAGGTAAAGTACATTTTAAAGGCGGTATAACACAACAGGTAAGTAGCACTAACAGTAGCTTAAATGTATTTGGATCATCTTTCGGTAGCAGATCCCTTGTGAAAGATGCTACACGACCGCTGTGGTATAGAAATTACATTTTTTATGCGATCCTGCAAATTTCTGCCTGACAACCTTGCACTACATGCCTGTGATTTAAGAGAAAAATTATTCTGAGAAATGTGGACGCTGCCCTTCCGTGCTTAACGGGAAGAAGGTCCAAACAATTCCCAAGTCCAAAACTTAACATGAAGAGGACGGTACATCTTCTTAGATGTAAACCCTCCATCATCTTAAAAGAATTCATCACAAAAGCAACCTTGAATGTTGCGGGGTTTTAGTGACCTGAACTCACCTTAAGGGACAGTAAGTAGTCGTGCAGCACAATTTACAAAGAGAGTTTTGCTTCGATGGCACCGATCACACACATTTGGAAAGATTTCCACTCTCCCAGGAGCCAAGGGGGACTCTAAGTGCCACAAACAGTGCAAGAAGAGAGGACGGCGCCCGAAACTGCGAAGCTCTCGACCCGACGGAGCAGCCCGACATTCTGCGTCTCCCAGCGTCCACTTTGTTCTCACGACCCCTTGCGGAAGGCGGTGTCGTCTTCACATTGTTTACAGCTCGGCGCAGTTAAAAAGTAGAAAGACGCAAAGCTGTTTTCCTCATCTCTTCTACTATCAAGTACTGCCAATTAAAAAAAAAGTTTTAATGTGGCAGTTTCCGCGACAGTCACATGGATGAATAAGTAAAACTATTCTGTCAGAAGCGGCGGTGGATGGCTCAGTGCTGGAGTGCAGAGAGGAGGGCTGGGAGAGGGCGATGCGGGGTGCACTTCTAATGGATAGATCGGCGTGTTTGTGTTTACTTGTTTTCAATATTAGTAAAATAACTATCTCACAAATAATAACAATTCGTAAAGACGATATAAAAATGGCGCCCACAAATGAAGTGATTAGTTCCTGTATTATAATATGTTCTGTGGTCATATGTAATTTCCGTTTTGTATGGTCATACATAATTTCCGTTTCAAACGCGAAAAAAATTTTATATATAGATAACATGTTTTTATTTTTCTCTTTTCTCAGGGTCCCTGCACAATTTTGATATTCATACTTTCAGGTGTTCCACAGGGTTTATTAGGGGTTCTCAGACCCCTCCATATTTTGCACCCTGGTTGAAAGATGGCAAAAGACTGTGAGCTGATTTTTTTTTAAATTGCTGGTCATGAGTTAATGTCCGGAGCCTTTCCTTGAATGATCTTCTTTTTCCCCACCTCCCTTCCTGGGCATGAGCAGCATGTGCAACTCCCTGGCTCCAGTGCAGAATTGATGGGAGGAAGCTCATTGTTCCTCATATATACAGAGGGAACAATCAAACAGCATTCTGTCCGCTGGCTCAGCGCATCCTCTTGTTTGTTCCTCCGTCAGCTGTTTTCTATTTTTATCTGACAGAGGGTTTATAACACCCGGCTGAAACACATAGTGGGGCCTACTTATCAGAGGATGTCTTCTGTTCCCAAAAACCAATGGAACTCTATAGGCAAAAAGAATGTGACACATCCTGGAAGCTGGAAGACTTATTTTCAGTGTGCTCTCTTATGCTAATGATCGCCACTTTACCAGTATGCGTTTACCAGTATGGAAACGAACTGTTTGGTGGTTGTTTATCTAGGGTGATATTTTTGATGTTGTGCTGTGTTATTTACACCCTTTATGTTTACATTGCCTTGTTTTCATGATGCCCTACTTTGATGATTTTGGAAGGTATTGTGTGGAGCAGCCATTGATAGATGAATGGACTGAATGATTGATAATGCTAAGCATTCAAATGAGTTTGTATTGGGAGCAGTCACCACTCTGTTTTCATTTAAAACATTATTTAATTTCAAATAAGTGTTAAATCGAGTCCAAAAGGATTACATTTCAAAAGGCAAATTCACTGGCAAACTATTCATTTTTACTTGTGAAGAAGTGGGAGTGAAGCTTTCTGGCATTAAATGCTAATCTTATGCCAAATGTAAGTTAAAACAGTGTAACTAGAATGCTAATAATGTAAAAAAGTCAATGTTTGCTACATACTCTTAAGATTTAGTGTCCATATTTCATGAGGAGAAGTCTGGGATCAATTCAATTAACTACCATTTTCCTAATACTGCCTTTTTCTATTGTGATAGGTGCATAGGTTAACAACACAACTCCAATTTAGTACAAACAAATATCACAAAGACTGACATTTTCCCCTGAACAATAGCTGCCCATGGCCTATACCAGGAAGGGGCAAATATAATAAAAAGCTGGAAATGGGACCCAGAACAGTTAATGACAACAGGGTGAACAATGCTGTATGTCAAAGTGCCTGTTCCTCAGTCTCTGTATAATTTGAAGACAAGACATTGTCAACCTCCAGACCACTGCAGGATAGCCCAGCTACCCTGCATTGTTACTTGACCTTCAGGGAACAAGTGGACACATGACCCTGGATAAGGAAGATCACTGACTCATGCAGAACGGGCAACTTTTGACACCCGGCCCTTTAAGTGCCTTCAAACATCCAAAGGTGCAGGGGTAGCAAAGACCACCAGAGGGAGTTCCCAGCTTGTATCTTTGTTATTATAATGGTTTAGTGTGCCCTTTAAGTATTTTCGGAAATGTCTTCATGGACTTTACCCGTAAAGATCCATTCACTGTAGGGCTTGGAGGAAAGTTGAAACAAGCAAGTGAGAAAAAGAGGCCAAAGGATTGTGAGAAAGAAAGAAAAAAAGAAAGCAGATGACAAGGGAGTGCCATAAGCATTAATACTGTAGTGCTGGATAAGCCACCCTATAGTCAGGGGGATCAAAACTGTTAAAGTAAGGCCAGATTGTATACAGTTTTAGATTTTTCTGTGTTTTGCATGTTCTTTGTTTTCCATTTTTTGAATGCAACCCACTGTATCTTTTTTTTTGTAGTATAAATACAAACTGTTGACACTTTTGTTTTTTCATGATGTGTCTTAAGACCACCATGTATTTATCATTCTATTCAGATTTGTGTAGAGCTGACGCAGAGGGCTTTAAGATAAGGCAGCAGCTAAAAACCAACCCCAGAGTGGATTCCAGTCCTCCGCAATACGTTTACTTAACCCTATATCCTCTTTGTTTTACTCTTGTAGTGTGTCAGAGAAGCCTACCCTTGTGGCACCACGTTCAATAAAGGAACTAAGAACATGACACCTCTACGCTGACGGCGGCCTGGCCAAGAATGAAACTTATAAAACTGAAAATGTGAGACAATATTGCAAACCAGGGTGCCAAAGTGCTGATCGCATTCAGTCATTTATTCCAGTTTCCCTGCTTCTTTTGGTAAACAATGCAAGGAGCCTGTAGCAAAGCAGGACCAAATCCTAAGCTGAGCATTTGTACATATCTACATACAGTATATCTATGTGGGAAAGTCCTGTATGAAATCTGTGTGAACACTGTGAGAACAAAACCAAATCAGAGTTTGAGGCCTGTGAGTTGGCAGTTAACTTCAAACCGGATATCTCCTGGTCAGGAATGTAGGGAGCTAAAAAAGAAAAGTACTAACTCTAGACAGAATACTATTAAAGCACGCACACACACACACACACACACACACACACACACACATAAGGACAATACAGAATTTCAACTTCAGTCATTGGAGTGAGGAGAGAATATGCTAACTACACAAAAGAAGGTCATCCAGCTGGGTGCCAAATCAAAGTGCAAGAACCAGCAACATTACCAATATTGTCTAATCAATTAGTCTGTTTTTGAATATAGTGCCTTTAAAAGCAAACACTATCCCAAAGCACAGCTCAATTTCATTGACTTAGAGAACATTAGAAAAAATGACATAGGAACAGGCAATTCAGGCCAACAAAGTTGGACAATCCTAGCCTCTTAATTCTTTTAAAATAAAGTCTAGGTTTGAAGGCCCCTAAAGTCCTACTGTCTACCACACCACTTGATGACTATTTCAATGTGTCTATTGCTTTCTGTGAACACAAATATCTTAATAATTGTGTGAAATTTACCCTTAACAAGTCTCCAACTGTGTTCATAACTAATCTCCTGGAAACAGCATGTTCACTCTTCTCCAAACCTTTTCAAGCGCTTCCATATCTTTTTTGTAGCCTGGAGAATCTACTGGAGACCAAAACTCCACACAGTTCTCCAGATGAGGCCTTACCAGTGAGTTGTAAAACTTCAGCATAACCTTCTTTGACTTATTCTCTACACATTGTGCCTTCTCATTGGCTTCTGAACACTGTCTGGAAGTAATAGTGATGAGTCTACTACAAACACTAAATCCTTCTGATATGGTGAGTTTTCAACTTTCAGATCTCCCTTTGTGTATTCGAATCTAATATTTTTTACTCTACTTTTTACTTACGTGTAATAGCTAGTACTGACCCCTGAGGGACACCTCTCTTACCTTCATCAAATTCTGGTAAGGTTTCATGCTCCAGTTTTAGCCAATTCTGAACCCATGTACATAGTACACTCTGATCTCCCTCTTCTTTTAGTTTGATGTCTAACTTCTCATGTTGTACCTTATTGAATGCTTTCTGAAAGTCCAGATAAATCATATGCAGCACTCTAATTATATCCTTTTGTTGCTTCCTCACAGAATTCCATCATGTTAGTAAAACACGACCTCCCTCATCTGAACCCATGCTGACTGTTCAGTTAAACTCCTATTCTTGCTATATGTTGCTCAGTCTTTTATTTAATAATCCCCTCCATTAATTTACCTGTAACATACTTACTTAGATCTGCCTATCACCATTTTTACATGATGGGATAATATTTGTCGTTTTCTAGTCCTTTGGAATTTCCTCAGTGTGCAGTGACTTTCTAAAAATATGCATGATGGGTTTATATATATTTATATTCACTAACCTCCTTAAGCACTCCAGGATAAACATTTGGTTCTGGTGATTTTTTTATTTCACCTTATTTAATATTAGCAGTATGTTTTCATCTGCAATTTCCAAATCACTCAGTAACCCCTTAGTAGCCTGAGTTACTACACTTCCTCACACGTGAAGACCTCAGAAAAATGCTATTTCATGTCTGTATATTTTATTTACCTTTACTATTCCTGATACATTTCACCTCCTTCTTGATTGTTCTTTTTCTGCTAAAATACTGAAAGAATCTTTTGGGGTCAGCTTTTGCCTTATTTACAATATCCCTCTCAAACTGCCTTTTAGCTTCCCTAGTATCCTTCTTAATGGTTGCCCTCATGATTGCATATGCCTTACGATTTGCATTGGAGGTCTTGTACACCTTACACAGCTGATTTTTCTTTTGCAGCTTCTTTTTCAAATCCTTCAAAGTTTTATTAACCCATTGTGTTTTTTTTTAGATTACTACTTTTTACAAATTTTGGAATGCACCTCCCCTGCATTATATGTAAAATATTTTTAAACCTGTTCCATTGCTCCTTGACTGTTTCTACAATTAAAAGCGTATCCCATTTTATTCCTTTTAGACTTTGGTAGGGCAAATTTTGAACAGATGCCGCAAAGTTAAACTTAATAGTTTTATTCTTGGCAAATGCACTCTGTCAAAACACTGGAAATCATATTATGCTCACTTGAGCCTAGTGTTTCAATAACCTCTACGCCCTGAATTCTCTCCTTGTTATTACAAAATACTAAACCTAGACAGGCTTAAACATACTGTGCTAAAAAAATTCACTGATTACATCAAAAAACTAGAGACCCACTACAGCTGTAAAACAGTGAAGAGGAAGTGACACAGCGATGGGTTTTGATCTTTTCAACTTGAGGTGTTAAGTCTGTCCAATTTTCTAAGCTTGATTTTTAACAGCCTATACTGGGGCACCATAGCTTTTCGCAGCCTCATCGGGAGTATAATGCAGTAACCAGCTCCAGTTGTACTGAAAATCCAGTCCTACAAATAATGCACTGACATACTTGCATCCTCTTTGTGCACAACAGTCCCTTTAACAATAGCCTTCACTCAAGATTATGTCAAGTTTGAAGGTCTGCCGAATGTAAACAGGGGTAGCTTAATCTCAGGCTCACTGTGGTATACATAAAAATATAGTCCATGATAATATGTTAACTAGAGGTGAAGGCAAAAAGTTTTGGAAATCACCTGCTTGCAACACTCGTGTGCATTATACTTTCCAATTAATTTAAGGCTGCTAATGAGTTAAACTTAGTTGCTCACAGCTGAGTTAGCTTTCCAATGCAGTATCCAAAAATACAAAAAGCTTTTCCCTCAGTTCCAGCTTCCAGGACATTTTGGCTACAGTCTGCGTTTACATTAAAATACACTTTAAAGAGACTGGCCAAAAAGCAGAATAATAAGTTAAAGGCAAATGATACACAGAATAGGCTTTTAAAAACTTGGACATGGATCTATTGCCAATCCTCTTTTGAAGTGACCTCCTAAAAACACAAATGTCTGTTTTGCCTATAATGTAGATTAGGGCTAGAAACTACAGCCCCAAATCAGAAAAAGCTGGGATAGTATGGAGAATGCAAATAAGAAAAAAAAAATCTTATATTTGCTTTTAGTTCATTGCAGACAGTATGAACCCAAGATTCTTCATGTTTTGTCTGGTCAATTTCCATCCATTCAGCATTTCAGGCCTGCAACACATTCCAAAAAAAGTTGAGACAGGGTCAAATTAGGGCCAGTAATGATGTAAAATAAATAAATAATAATATTTCAAAGAGGTGACATCAACAGGTGATTGTAATCATGACTTGGTACAAAAGCAGTATCCACCAATAGCTGAATCTTTGACGAACAAAGATGAGCAGATCTCCAGTTTGTCAACAAATGCATGAGAAAAGTATTTAAATGTTTAAAAGCAATGCTCCTCAAAGAAAGATTGGAAAGGATTTGCATCTCTCTCCCTGTAGAGTGCATACTATCATTAAATGATTCAAAGAATCTGGAGAAATTTCATTCCTTAAAGGGCAAGGAACACCTGTGATCTCTGATCCCTTAGATGGCACTGCATCGAGAACAGTCTCTCATCAATAGCTGATATAACCACTTGAGCAAGGGACTACTATGGCAAACCTTTGTTAGCACTACTATGCAGAGTTACATTCACAAGTGGAACTTAAAACTTTACTATGCAAAAAAGAAGCCTTATGTTAACCATGTCCAGAAGCAGCATCAACTTCTTTGGGTTCAGAGGCATCTGGGATGTACCATCACATTGTGGCCAGAAGAAAGAACCAAAGACAAACAAGAAAATTTCAAAAGCCAGGGTCTTTACTGGTATGGGGTAATGCCAGTGCCCTTGGCAAATGTAATTTAAACTTCTTTGATGGCAGCATTAATGCAGAAAAGTACATTGTGATTTTAGAGCAAAATATGCTGTATTCAAGATAACATCTTTTGTAGGCATGTCCATGCTTTTTTCAACAAGACAATGCAGAACCACACTCTGCACACATTACAAAGGCATGGCTATGAGGAAGAGGGTATGGGTACTGGAGTGACCTGCCTGCAGTCCTGAGTTGTCCCCAATACAGAATGTGTGGAGAACTTTGAAACAAAAAATGCGACAAATATGACCCTGTAGTTTTGCACACCTTAAGACGTGTTTGCAGGAAGAATGGCTCAAAATAACACCTGAGACGTTGAATCGCTTGGTATCCTCTGTGCCAAAACATCTTTTAAATATTGCGAGAAGAAAAGGTGACATTACAAAATAGTTAATGCTTTACTGTCCCAACTTTTTTGGAATGTGTTGCAGGCCTGAAATGCAGGAATGGTTAGAAATTAACAAATGAAATGAAGTTGACTAGACAAAACATGAAATATCTTGGGTTTATACTGACTGCAATGAAATAAAAGTCAAAGCAAATTTAAGAATCATGTTTATCTCATTTTTATTTTCCATACTGTCCCAACTTTTTCTGCTTTGGATTTGTATATGCAGTAGAGAGAGGTGAACACCTTCAGGAAAAGCAGAAAAATTAAAGGGACCATGTTTATTAAGTGATATTAGGAGATACTAGATGACAGCTCTTCCCAAGAAACTGACTGGCCAGCAGCAGACAGCTTTACTGTATTTAAAGCAGATAGGCAGACACTGACTGATTGTGGCTGGGTATTATTCACAAGAGGACTTGGTAAGATTAAAAACTTAATTGGCTTTGAATGTGACATACAATCGGGTGCCAGATATGCTAGCATGAATACATCAAGAATCAGAAATCTGGTAAGGTTTTTATGTCACAGGTGTATTGAGAATGTGTAACCACTCATGGAAAAATGGAAAACGTCAGTCATGAGCTTGGAAACGACTATTGATAAATGAGGTCTAAGGAAACTGACACAACTAACTGCACACCATCAGCTAGAATGCTAAATATAACAATTATATGGAAAGGGACATATCACAACACACATCTCATTGTACTATACCTTGTTACAGATTGAGCATTGCTGTAAATGACTCAACAATGTCAACAAATTACCAGGAAGGCTATGAAACACAGACAACAGAGGGTGGGAAAATGTGCCTAGTCTGATGAATTTTAGCTCCTTCTGATTCATGATACTAAAAAGAGCAGGACATGGTGACTTCCTCAATACATCCGTGGCTCTACCCTCCCAGGTTTAAAAAAAAAAGCAGGCTGGCAATGGTGGTGTTATGGCATAGAGTATGTTTATGTTACACACACTGGGTCTACAGATACAAAAACACAAATATTTGATATTTGAACATTGTTGCTGATGACTTGCAGGTCTTCATGGCAGAAGCATACTCATCTAAAAATGACCAATAGATTGCTCTATACAACAAGGCTAGAAATATCTTGAAATATTTCCATGAATACAAGAGTGAATGCATGTTAATCAACAAGCTGCAATCTAATCCAACATATATGAAGATCTACCACCAGCTAATTTGTAACTACTATAGGAAACATTTGATTCAAAATGCTCCAGCACTACCATGTTTCACACTTGACACTTTCTTGAGTCTGCACCCTGACAAATGTAGGCTTCTCCGAGTTTAAGTTGGTGACTTACTATACAGTTACTATAATACATCATCACATTCTCAAAGCCAGTTAATCTAATTATATGTCACAGAAGGTTGGAGTCTATTCCAGCAGTATTAGGGACAAGGCCATCACAAGGCTCAGAAACACACACAATGGGCCAATTTAGATTCACCATGTAACCTAACATGTATGTCTTTAGGGATGTGGAAGGAAAACCCATGCAGATATGAAAAGAATATTCAGGGTCCACACAGGTAACTAATGCACACTGGGTTTGAACCCAGGACACTGAATCTGTGAGGCAGAAGCAGCACTAGTCCTCAGGTCACCCCCACCCATAAAAGTATGTAGAGTATATTTCTTTTTACTTATTTTATTACAATAATTTAAGACATTTTTCTAATTTCACATTTTATGGAAATGCTTGCAAAGGGTTTCAGGTTAGATATATACAATTACAGTGGTGTGAAAAACTATTTGCCCCCTTGTTTCTGATCATCAAACACATGTAACCATTAGTCAAATATAACACAAGTAAACACAAAATGCAGTTTTTAAATGATGGTTTTTATTATTTAGGGAGAAAAAAAAATCCAAACCTACATGGCCCTGTGTGAAAAAGTAATTGCCCCCTGAACCTAATAACTGGTTGGGCCACCCTTAGCAGCAATAACTGCAATCAAGCGTTTGCGATAACTTGCAATGAGTCTTTTACAGCGCTCTGGAGGAATTTTGGCCCACTCATCTTTGCAGAATTGTTGTAATTCAGCTTTATTTGAGGGTTTTCTAGCATGAACCGCCTTTTTAAGGTCATGCCATAGCATCTCAATTGGATTCAGGTCAGGACTTTGACTAGGCCACTCCAAAGTCTTCATTTTGTTTTTCTTCAGCCATTCAGAGGTGGATTTGCTGGTGTGTTTTGGGTCATTGTCCTGTTGCAGCACCCAAGATCGCTTCAGCTTGAGTTGACGAACAGATGGCCGGACATTCTCCTTCAGGATTTTTTGGTAGACAGTAGAATTCATGGTTCCATCTATCACAGCAAGCCTTCCAGGTCCTGAAGCAGCAAAACAACCCCAGACCATCACACTACCACCACCATATTTTACTGTTAGTATGATGTACTTTTTCTGAAATGCTGTGTTCCTTTTACGCCAGATGTAACAGGACATTTACCTTCCAAAAAGTTCAACTTTTGTCTCATCAGTCCACAAGGTATTTTCCCAAAAGTCTTGGCAATCATTGAGATGTTTCTTAACAAAATTGAGACGAGCCCTAATGTTCTTTTTGCTTAACAGTGGTTTGCGTCTTGGAAATCTGCCATGCAGGCCGTTTTTGCCCAGTCTCTTTCTAATGGTGGAGTCGTGAACACTGACCTTAATTCAGGCAAGTGAGGCCTGCAGTTCTTTAGACGTTGTCCTGGGGTCTTTTGTGACCTCTCGGATGAGTCGTCTCTGCGCTCTTGGGGTAATTTTGGTCGGCCAGCCACTCCTGGGAAGGTTCACCACTGTTTCATGTTTTTGCCATTTGTGGATAATGGCTCTCACTGTGTTTCGCTGGAGTCCCAAAGCTTTAGAAATGGCTTTATAACCTTTACCAGACTGATAGATCTCAGTTACTTCTGTTCTCATTTGTTCCTGAATTTCTTTGGATCTTGGCATGATGTCTAGCTTTTGAGGTGCTTTTGGTCTACTTCTCTGTGTCAGGCAGCTCCTATTTAAGTGATTTCTTGATTGAAACAGGTGTGGCAGGATTCAGGCCTGGTGGTGGCTACGGAAATTGAACTCAGGTGTGATACACCACAGTTAGGTTATTTTTTAACAAGGGGGCAATTACTTTTTCACACAGGGCCATGTAGGTTTGGATTTTTTTTCTCCCTAAATAATAAAAACCATCATTTAAAAACTGCATTTTGTGTTTACTTGTGTTATATTTGACTAATGGTTACATGTGTTTGATGATCAGAAACATTTTGTGTGACAAACATGCAAAAGAATAATAAATCAGGAAGGGGGCAAATAGTTTTTCACACCACTGTACGTTATATAAAACATCCAATGAAAAATAGATAATGGCAATAGTCCAACATGATTTAAATATGACTGGTGGCAAACCAGAGAACAACTAAGCTCATCTGCTTAACTATGAGCCATGTTCCCTGTATCTTATAAAAATATTTTCTGATTCAAACGGAGTATTATTATTGCCTATTTGGCAGACAACTTTACCCAAGGCAACTTACATGATCATTTGAAATACAATTAGTTACATGGCTTCTTCCAATTAAAGCACAGCAGGTGAAGTAACTTGCTCATGGTCACACAGTGTAGGTAGAGGGATTTGATCCCACATCTAACAGTTTTGAAGTCCAAAGCCTTAACCACTACAACACACAACCAATTACATAGGGTTTAAGCTACTTAATGTTTGAAAGGAAAAACACATATGTGGCTAAACATTATTCAATAAAGAAATCTATCGGTACACTTACTGTAGAATGATACAAAGCAGTTTCCCTACACAGTTTAGGTTCAACTATCAGTGTACTTGTCTTGGTACAGATTCTCATGATATTTACACAAGTGGGCCATTTTTGAAAACAGTGGAATGTCATAGTTTTAAAATCTACATCACTTTGTTGTTCATAACTCAAAGATTCCATAGGTTGAGGGGGTCTAGGCTTATGTATAACAAACAGATACTTAAATCACATAGTATTTTTTAAAAAGTATGTTTTATTTCTTTTATGACAAGAGGCATAAACTATATACTGTATGTTAATTACAAGTACACTTAAATTTATGAAGAGTTATGAATATCAGCGCCTGTATGCAAATGTTTTTATTTGTTTAGAGGTTAGATGTTTATGGGATTCCTGCGGAGATTCCCCATAATCTCTTTGGAATGTTTCCAAATCTCTCCACGATGTTCCCGCTGCTTTTCTTTAAAATGCGTTGTATAGTACAGAAAACATGGAAATGCAGTATGAAGGTGGTGCTCTGGTAACACGAAAAGTAACACAGAAACCAAATGTTTGGAATTGCAACAATTAAACAAACTCAAAATGAAAACATTCAGCGGGGTGGCAGAGATAATCTTTTTTTGTTCAAAGGGTATTAAGTAAAGCCCCGGCGGAGGACTGAGCCCGCCGTGTCACTGAGTGTGGCCCGCGTGAGTGACTTCTTTCTGCGCCGCGTCACGGGAGGCTGGGAGGGGGCAGTTTTCCCCTGTGCACGTCCGCAACTCCGGCAACAGCTCAGTCTGAACTCGCGACCAGTCAGAAACAATTACCGCGGACACGAAGAGGGCTCGAACACAAGACCGACTCTAAAGGAGGATACAGCCGCCGTGACCCAATCACAGTTACCTTTCGATCAAAGAAACTTCTGAGAAATAAAGTAATTATGTATTTTGTGGACTTTTCTTGACCTCCCGGCGTCTTCGTAATGGAACTGGAGCTTCTTTTTAGAAACGAGACTGCGTCTGTTTAAGCAATACAACTCGAAAAGGTTACACGTTTGGCACCCACTTTGAAAATGTGGAAAACACAAAGCAGCGACTTTTTAAAGAGCTCGTAAGCGGGGCCGCAGGTGTGTGTGCGTGCGTGCCCGTGTATATGTTTGCTCGCTCGCGCGCTCACGCTTCTGCCTGTTCGTCAGCGAGTGGCTGCCGCGCGTGGGACAGCCACTGAGGCAGATCAGCCCTTTAACTTTGGGCCAAGAACTCAACGTGCTAACCGGCCTGCCCCTGCGGCTACACTCTACGGACCCGTTTTTGAAGCGCGGGATAGCTACTACTACGACACAACCACAAAAAATTCTGAGGTCCGCCCTCGACTCACGAGGGACACAGATAAACTAGAGCCCTGAACTTCACGACCCATGCGCCGATCGCGGAGCTTTTATCAGTGAGATTGTGGAAAAAAAACAACAGGAAGAAAACAACACGGGACGCAGAGAGGAAGACTAAAAGGTACCGTCCGTGATTACCTCTCCGAAGTGACAGGTTACTCTGCTTGAAATGTCAAGGGTACTCGTTTCGTGTTTTTTGTATTTCATACGTATTTCATTACTGCTTTAAATCTGGGTCCATCTGTCCAGATGCTAGTTAGTAGCATATCTATCTCTCTGTTTATCTAAGAAGGCAGTGCTGTTGTGGTGAAGGAGAAGGGTTCTGATTCCTATCATGTACAGTCTTTGACCCACTGTGTGACCCTGAGCAAGTCACTTAACCGACCCTGTTACATCGGTAAAATATATGTAAACAGCTGTCATA